>CM057457.1:246745000-247370000 GCA_016271365.2 Neoceratodus forsteri
TCCTGAAGGCCAGTCTTTTGTCTGTGACCTTTTCTGCTATTGTTTTTGAGAACCGAAGTGGTTTCCTCCTTCTTTTGCTCTTGCTTTTCTCCCTAACACAATGGGATGTTGCTTCAAGTATTGCATCCTTAATGCTTGCCCACTTTGCCTGTACCCCCTCACCTGTATTTCTTCTTGCCAGGGCTAGTAGCTCAGTTGGCCATCTTATCAAAGTCGGCTTCTCTGAAGTCCCATATTGATTCTGGCACCTTTCAGGCCCTGCTGACCCAATTTACTGTGTTTTATCCCACACATGATGCTGGCAACCATCCGGTCCTGCCAAACTGACTAGCCGCATTATCTCCCACACATGACGGACTGGGTGGGGGGGCTGCTGGACAACCCCCCCCCCCCGGAGCCCACCGTAGCTGCAGGAGCTGTACTAGGGCCCTTCTGAATCAGCATTAAGTGCTGGAAAAGGGAAGGACAGGGCTGATAGGTGGCCAAACGGAAGTAGGCCATGCTGGTGACGTGGAGTAAGCAAAATATTTAATAAACAAAATGCACACTTAGAGACATACTTCATAGGTGTGACCACGCTGACATCATCAGTGTTTGAAACCCTTAACTTCACCCGCTTGTTGGCAACAACCTACTCCTGTTCTATAGGCATTAACTGTTCTTTCTGCCAAATTCCATAGCTGTACGTTCAGGCATCTAAATGACATGTTGTTTACATTCCGTGATCACTCCTATATAATCCCAAACAGGTATTGACTGCCAGCAGCTAGAGAGCATTGCTGGGTAATGAAGAGCCTCAACTGTTTGTGTGCTGTGATCTGTGAGCTGATCGTCCTTATCAGACCCGCCTGACTTGTAGTATCTGGCACAGAATAAAGATGATGTAAGCACTAGTTGAAACTCCTCATCCAGATATAAAGGAAAAAAAAAAGAAAACACCACCACGCAGCAGAATTTTCTGGGCCTGCAAGCTGACCTTTTGAACTTTCTTGGCTACAGTGTTCCACTTGATTTTTGCTGACTCAGCGGTAGAATGGGGTTTGGCGAAGGATTGTGCAAACATAGATTCACACAACTGCAGAACAAAATCGGGTGAAAGAAAAGTGTTTCTTTTTTTTTTTCTTCCTTATTTTATGTAAAGTTGAAATATTTGAAGTTGGGCATGTTGTCACTGCAGGTAGTGATTTGTTATGTTATTGTAGACCCAGGTTAGAGTCCTGACCATTCCTGCCATGTTCCAGTGAAATGTGATGCACGCTTAGACTTGGGGAGGGGAGCAGGACTTCCCACCACACTGTATGAACACCTTTGTTGGTTGGGAGGTGGAATGACTTTGACATTATGGGTGACCATGTGACTTTGAATACCACCATGACATTATGGGTGACCATGTGACTTTGGATACCACCACAAGACCTGGAATCAGTGGAGGCTGCACTTGAGCAGTGAGGAGAAACAATTGACAGTGCTGGCAGTAATAGCGCCCAACCCTCCCCCAGGCTGTAGTGGCTAGATGACATCTTCAGAGACACTTCCACCCTAAAGTTAGATCCTTGAGTAGAGCGGTTCACTCTGAAGATGTAGGGACAGTCCGGTTACGGCACTTCTGCTGCAGCGTGCAGTCTCTGAATATGACCCCTTTAATTTTTTATTTAGTTTTTGTTGACTGGGGAAGGAAAGCTTACCTATTTTCAGCCTTGTCCTGGGAACATTTGGGGGGGGAGGAATAAACATACAAACTGCCATATTGAATCTGATTAAACAGTTGCTGGTATTTTAGTAAATGGTGTAAGTCTGCCACTGTGCCAAACTTAAATCTAAATTCTGGCTAGGCTCTCTACCCTCATATCTATCCTCCTTTCTCTCTACCCCACCCCCGTACATTCCTTAAGATCCATGGACCACATACCTTTGTAATACCTCGCTGCTCTACTCTTGCAGGCCAGTCAGCTTTTATACACTGTTTTACTAAAATCTGGAATGCTCTTCCCCCGCAATACGCCACTCCTCATCGTCCCACTCCCTCACATCTGCCCTTCACAACTTCTTCTCATCTATCTGCACCTGTTTTCCTCATTCTTCAGGCTTCCTATTCTTTCTTACGCTTTTCCTCCTAACCAGGACAGTAACATGCCCTTACTTGCACTTACTACGCACTAGCACTTTAAATGCTCAATTAAATGTTGCTGTTCCAGCCTGTTGCATGCTGTATAGTGTCACTGCTGTATTTTTTCGTATTTTTGTATTACCCACTGCCTTCCTCCACTGCTGTATTTTTGTAGTACACACTGTTTTTCTTGCACCGCTGTATTACGTAGCTTTTACTGTATGTAGTATTTCTACCTTTACTGTATTTTTAGCATAACGTAATAATGATCTGTTAATGTACTTTTATTATTTGTGTGCTCTCTGCTCCCCTGCCCCCAGGACGCACTGGGAGACGAGCAACTTGTTGTTCAGTGTGCCTTCCTGGTGAAACATTTCAATAAACAAATAAATAAGATAAATTTGGCCAGAACATTGGGGAAATTCCCCTACTCAGGCATGCCATCTGTTTTATGCCAGAGGGATGGAGGATCCGGGAGAAGGAGGTGGAGGTGAGGAACAAGGTGATCCTGTAGTGAAAATGTGTGAGCCAGTTGGTAACACTGTTTGATTTTGTGGAAATTGCTGTTGAGAGCCCAGTAAGTGACACACCTCAGGTGTCTCTGTGTGTGTTCCCACTTGAAGAGCAGTTGGAAAAATCCCAAGATGTAGTTATGGATTTGGAGGATGGTAGCAGGGAAGAGGATCATGTTGCGACTGAAGCAATATCAGATTGCAAAAGGCCTCTCCTCCATTCACCAACTGAAGAAGAGGAAAGATTGGTCTGGGCCATGACACCAGCTCACCCAGAGCCCCCTGGAAGAGGAAAGGGACTGCTAGTTCATGTAACAACCAGGAGCAAGCAGCTGCCGGGGAACCTTTGCCAGGACATGAAAGAAGGAATAAACACCTAGGGCTACGTAGAGTACACTCTGCCCCAGCTTCCACAATATCTGGTTTGCAACTGCAGACCCCTCAAACTGTCCTGGAGGTGGCCGACCAGATGAGAGGGGAGGAAGGAGCAGAGTGGCTACTGGGGGAAAATGACCATAGCAGCTTAAGTGCAGGAGATCAGCTGCTCGCCCAGAATCATGTGTCCTGAGGATTATGTGAGTTGTATGCCACAACAGTTGGAGTCAGTGGGTCTAAAAGAGGTATTTCGTAATTAGGCAGAGGCACTGCCATGCCGGTCACACACACTCCTAGTGTGCAAACTATTGAAAAGCTACTGACTAAAGAAGGCTTCCCTGCACTGACGCAGAAAACAGACAGCTATCTGACTGTGGTACAAGAAAAAAAAAATACTATGCTTGCTCGAGACTCCTCAGCAAACAGAACTTCAGGACCCTGCTCCATTACAAACTGAAATAGTAATGGAATCCTCCCCTGCTTTCTAGAGGTGCAGACTGCACCAGAACTGTTAATAAACAGCTGTTCTCTTGGAGAATGAGCGAACTGTTGTTACAGATCCAACTCAGCAGGGAGAGAAAGACAATCGGAGTGTGAACATAAATGCACAAGCAGAGATGTCTGCACCTTCTGTGTCTACCGCTTCACAGGTGAACTGTCAGGACACTTCCAGTACAGTTCAATCAATGTTACAGCATTCTTTGGGAGTTACAGGTGACAGGAACCAACTCCAGCTGAAGCAGCTACACAGAGGGAAGATGCACCACCAGAAAAAAAACTTACCAGGCACCTCGGGAGGGCTGGGAGGGGAGGGTGGGGGCAGCTGATGTAGGGGAATGAGCCCTGGGAAGCAGACACATATGGCTGCATGGGTCTTCCAACAGACCAGGAAACGTATGTGGCAGAAAACAAGGGCTCTGAGACAAGGGACAGTATGAGTTGCTGAGTTGCCCAGTCCTTCATGGGCAGTGCCCCCCCCCCTTAGGGCCTCAGTACCAGTCGACCCCCACCACAGTATTCAGGAAGACTTAGGCCCAGACCTCCCCCCCAAGGATGGCTGACCTGTTTTCCAAATGGGACGTGTCAGCTCAGAGGAGGAATGCTGTGTGGCTGATGTTTAAAGGCAGCCTAATAGATGCCTCTGATAGGGTGCATGTAACCCAGGCTGTGTTAAAAAACTCTAACTTTCTACGTATCAGAAATTTATGCATTGATACATTCAGTTGGGGATACACTATCTATGATGTTTCTTTTAAGACCATAGGTCTTTTTGATCAGTTTTGGAGAAAATACCAGGCCCTCAAACACTTCGCCCCTCTGGTTACCTTTTGCAGTCATACCATTAACTACCGGTAACTCGCTATAAAAATTGCAACTGTCTTGTTAAAGAATGAGGGTGTAAATGTTGCAGACATCATTTTTAGGTTGAAAAGAAGGCAAAGTGTTAGAGAATCCTGTCCTTATAACAGACACAAAAAACATCTGGACAGGGGGGTGGAAAATAAAGAATAGACTTTATAGATCTGAGCAAGGTCTGATGCACTTCCCCAGTAGTTTTTACGTAGGGAGAGATTGAGGCCTTTGTTTACTAGTAGTAGTAGTAAAATAGTTTATTCTGCATTTCCAAAAAAGGATAGCCCAGTTGAGCTGAGGCTCATTTACAGTGGGGTCCATTGTTTCTACTGGGACAGTCCAAAACCTGCCACAGGTGTGAACTGAATGCTCACTTGAATAATGCCTGTGATAAGACGCATTATGAGTCCTATTTGGAACATGGCCATGTGAGTGTGTACTGTCCTTACCCCAACAGATGTAACGTTTGTGAAGTCTGAGGACATTCTTACAAACAGGGTCCCTGGGCTGCTCACAGTAAGGAGGGTTCTGTTCAGCCAGACACAGTCCTGTGGCATGCTAAACAAATGGAAATTCAGGGGGTAGAACCCCCCTCCTTGATGAACTTCAACCTGAGAACACTGGGAGATCCAGAATTACCCTAATAAGACCTCTCCACCTTGACAGATCTTTCTATTGAGCAGTGACAAGCATCCACAGGCTCCCTCCCCAACCCCCATTTTAGAATCAGGTGCCTGACCTGTATCCTTTTTTTTTTTTTTTTTTTTTTTTATGGGGACATTTTTTTCCGACTGCTGGTGAGGCTCAGAGGCGGCGTATCGACCATCTGCTCCATCCCCCCTTGCAGGGATCACACAGGGCACAACAGGGGGTGTGAGTTTTTTACATGGTTACGGAAGTAGCTACTGGAAGCCTTAACCCTCAGCGCCAGCGGGCCGGACGAACAAGTCTCTGATCTGATGGAAGTTACTCCAGAGGATTCTTTGAATGCCTGCAGGGAAGAGATTCTCCTTTTTCAAGCCCCACTGAGGCAGGCAAACAGAAGAAGAAAAAGAGATCTCGTAGAGTGATGCAGCCTAAAACAAAATTCCAAAACCGAGATGTCACTCCTTGCACCTCTGAAACATCATGCTTAATGGGGAGGTACGGCTAGTGAAGGAAAAGAATCTGAGGCTTTGATTACCTCTTCTGAGAGGGAAGACCCTTCTGATACAGTTGGCTCCCTATCTGAACCATGGACCACTAGAAAATGTATGAGATCCAGTTCCCACATAAAAAATAAGATCTCATGAAGCAGGGAACTGCATGGCTCAGTTTAATACTCTTTTTCCTGCAGAGTACTTCGATGGGTTCACTTAAAGTGGTCACATGCAATGCAAATAGCAGTAAAAATGTTAATCATAGACTAACTACATTTGCTTGTCTGCATAAGGTGGCAGCTGATATTATCTGTGTACAGGAAACCAGGCTGAGGTATTTATATAACATCTGTCAGGGTCAGAGGTCCTGGCTGTGGGATCCTTGATCTTTACCAGTGCGGGGGCACTACCAAATGGAAATGATTTATGCCAGTAGGTTAGTAGACATATTACCAAGGAGAGTTCTGCTTTTGGATCTAGTCTGACATAATGTTAAGGGTAATATATGTCTATGCCCCACAAACGCCAAACATCTGGAATTTCCTATTGTAAAACTATTCAGCTGTATCTAAACACCCCTAGAGAAGTATTGTTATGTGGAGGCCTAAATTGTAGTCTGGCAGTCCTTGATAGAATGGGTAAAACAGTAAAATCAATTCTGCAATGCAGTTTTTTTGCTGGGGGAAAATGATTGCCACTGCCGACCTGAGAGGTACCTGTAGAAGTTACAACATCATAACCAGGCACTCACCCAAAACCACCAAGGATAAAGCTGACGCTGCAGTATTGTAAAAAGATTTAATAATTACTGGTATACGCTTTTTCCCATAGGGAAACCCGGTTAACGGCAAACACGCGCTAGGTTTCCCTTTTACCATGCATGCACCACTCACCAGTGTTCCTTCATCAGCAAATGACCGCAGACTTCACCACCCCTCACATTTGGTGGTAACCTAAATTTTATTAAAAAAAACAAAAACTCTGGAGGGCCAGCTGGGGGGAGGCAGCTTGAGCGTCCCACGATTGCTCGCTGTCTCCAGGGAGGGAAGGGGATCGCGACCCAGTGCAGAAGCGACCACTGGCGGAGGCCGGTGGTAGTGCAGCATGTCGGGTCATTAGGGGTGGTGCGTGACAGACGTCGGCTCTCGCCTTGACGTCCGGACGTCACGCACCTCAAGAAGCCAGGAAAATCACTCACTGGCCTCCGGATGACGGCTCTCTGTTCCTGAGGGCCTCCAGTGCCTTCCTGGCGCCTCCTGTTCCCCAGCAGCATCCCTGGGCTCTGGTAGTGTGTGTGCGCTGGGGCTATCCCCCCCCCGGGTGCCTTCCCCCTCGGAGGAGAGGGACCCGCCCGGTGAAGGGATACACTGGGATATCCCGTGGGTCAGCTGCGATCTGGGAGGTCAGAGGAGGGCCGGGCAAGGACAGAAGAGGTCTGGGGGAACTTGTCAGAGCCCGAAGGAGTGGAGGACCAGCGAGCGTGGGGCTGAAAAATAGATCACACAAAAAAAAAACAACAAAAGAAGTCTCTTTCTTTACTGACTAACACACGTGCCAGGTTCTCTGTCCACATGCATCAGCCAGTGGATCTTCATGAAGGAAGGACACCACAGCTCTGGAACAGCCACTCAGCAGTAAGCTATATTTTAAAAATGCAGTTTTCACAGTAGTTTAAAAAAAAAAAAAAACTTACAGCAGTGTAACTAATCAGATCGTAGATGCACAATCCCAACTGGTCTATGGCTGCCTGAGCTGGTCTGCGACTACGTGAACACCAATCTGCTACTTTATTTTATTTTGTATAATTACTGAGGTGAAAAACCGCACAGCAGAAATTATAAAAAATAAAATATGGGGTGGTTTGTGTAAAACTCAATTTTACACACACTCTCGTTGTTGGATGCATTTTATAAACCCCTCGGTCTTTGCCCTCGGGGTTTATGTAGCATCCCACAACTTGGGTGTGTGTAAAATCTTGTTACACACACCATCCCATATATTAATCTCTGTTTTAAACATTAAACAGTCTGATGCGTTTCTGGTCGCCATGATGACAACTTAGACAATCACATCAATAAATATACATTGTCATCATGACATCACAAATACTAATTAGTCATTACCCTATCAAAAAGCCAAAATAACAAAGCAATCATTAAAAAAAAAAAAAAAGCGACACAAGGAACACACAGGTGAACAGGAATAGCCACAGTTTAAAAATTATTAAATAAAACAAATCAAACAAATAAGAGGGACACTGATTCACAATAAGTCACAAAAATAAACACTTCAAAAAAGGAAACTATTATGCATGTAAATTAAAAGAAAATCTTCTACCTCCCTGGCTCTTGCCGCCCCTGCCCCCTCCCCTACCCCGCTTGCCTTTGTGATATCACCTACCCCTTCAAGGCTACCCTCCACTACTCGCCCTGTTCTCCTTCGGGCCCACCTAGTGCCAATACCAGGCTACTGCTTAATCTCCCTATGCCTGGTATGTGGGCTGGGTTAACCACCCTGCAGCTCACTGCATCTTCCAGGGGCTGCTGTCTGGCTCCTACCAACCTCACCCACTCTAAACAAATTATCCCTTAAAGGACTACGCCTTGGCACATTAAATTTGATACTTCTCCTACTACTACTCCTCTCAGGCAATGTCCATCTGAACCCTGGTCCATGCAACTCAAACAACAAACCAAGTACAGGCACTGTTCGGTTAGTTTCTCTCAACATCTGCAGCCTGCTATCTAACTTTGATGCTCTTCAGTCATTCGTAATGCATCACAACCCTTGCAGTGGTCGAAACTTGACTGATGCCGAAAGTTACTGACCAGGCAATATTCCTTCAAGGCTGCAACATTTTTAGAATGGACCAGGTCACAAAGAAAGGAGGTGGATGTGCAATCTATGTTAAAGACTCCCTTCTGGTGCTCCCCCTTGCTTGACTCTTCAGCGCAGTTGATACCCATCAGAATCCTCCTTGGTCCTAACCAAAAAGCTTTCATGATTGGTTCCGTCTACATCCCTCCCAGGGACCAGGTCAAAGGCCTCAATGACGTTCGCAGATTTATCAACTCCCAAACTCCTGGCACTGAGCTTGTCCTACTAGGAGTCTTCAACATCAATTGGTTAGCCTCAGATGCAGGGGAGCTGAAAGATTCTATTGCCTCTGCTAACCTCTCACAAATGGTGGTCTCACCAACTAGGACTAACTATAAGACTGGTACTAGTACGCTTCTGGACTGGGTTCTAACCAGCCACCCTTCCAGGATCCTCAGCACCACCGTTCTGCTGGATTCCCTCAGTGACCACTCCGCTGTCCTATGCGAATGGTCCAACAAATTCCTCAAACCCCCCC
This sequence comes from Neoceratodus forsteri, assembly GCA_016271365.2. Taxonomy (NCBI): domain Eukaryota; kingdom Metazoa; phylum Chordata; order Ceratodontiformes; family Ceratodontidae; genus Neoceratodus; species Neoceratodus forsteri. Next base: position 246,753,842 of record CM057457.1, read on the forward strand.
AAATTCATCTACAGTAGGGTCCTTCCTCGTGGACAACTTGCTCATCTTAAACACTATCTGAGTCTGATCAACTGGCAACCTATCTACAAGGCCACGAATGTTAACTTGGCCCTTGACTTCTTCATTGTCAACTTCAACAAGGCCTGTGACCGCTTTGCTCCAGAAAAAAATTGCAAAGCCAAGTCGCTCTGTAATCCCTGGATAAATGCCAAGCTTCTGACACAGTTGAAACTAAGGGATCACCTTTAGGTGGTGGCTAAAGCAACTAGCTCACTGCCTGACCTACTAAAATACAGACAAGCCCGTAATACCTGTACCAAGGCCATTCGCCTTATGAAAAGCTCCTTCTACAAGGAAGCACTTACCAACACCTGGGGAAATGGATGTGCCTTTTGGGATAACATAAAAGGAATCACAGGGACTCAACCAAAGAACTCTCCTGCCATGCTGTTAGTTGATGGGATCACTACACTGGACCCCCTGGTCATTGCTAACACCTTTAACTCTGCTTTTACTGACCTCAGTGCCGTTCTCCCCCCTGACTTTTTTGATGATGATGACAGCTCCCCTAACATCCATCCTGCTCAGGACTATCCCCCCCATTTCTACTTTCGGGAAGTCTCTTTGAATGCAGTTCGCCATTACATCACTACTGCCATCTCAAAATCCAGATCCACTGGAGACTCCCTTGACCTGAAGATTCTGTCGCTAACTCTTGAGGAAGTCCTTCGACCCTTAACCAGAATTCTGAATCTCTCTCTCCGTACCAGTCAATTCCTTGACCTTTGGAAAATTGCCTCTGTCATTCCAGTCCACAAAAGTGGTGATAAGTCCAGTCACGCAAACTATTGCCCAATCTCGATCTTGCCTCCGCTGTCCAAGACACTTGAACGAATCATAGCAGACCAACTAACCGACCATATGGACAAGTACAATCTACTGTGCGCTCAACTGCACGGTTTCAGAAAGGGGCACAGCACCTGCTCTGCTCTGCTAGAATTCACTGGGGCAGTACATAATTCTCTCGATAAGGGCCTGTTAACTGGAGCGGTTTTCATTGACCTATCCAAGGCCTTTGATACTGTCCACCATCGACTGTTAGTTGACCAACTTCAGAGCATCGGTCTTTCCTCTGACTCTGCCTTATGGTTTAAAAGGTACCTTGAAAACCGCTCACAAAACGTGAACATTTGCCAATGCCCTCTCTGACACCTTGCCAGTTCGCTCAGGTGTCCCACAGGGATCAATTCTGGGCCCGCTCCTCTTCAGTCTCTTTCTGAACTCTCTACCACTTTTCTGCACTGAGAGTACCTTCCTCTATGCCGATGATGTGGTCGTATTCTCCTCTCACAAAGATCCCATGTCCTTACAACGGAATCTCCAACTGGCCTTCAGCAACGTAGAGGCGTGGCTTTCTAAGCATAAGCTTGTACTAAGCCACAAAAAGACTAAGTCCATGCTATTCTGCAGCTCCTACAACCGGCACAAGCACCACCCATTAGCCATTCGGACTTCACTTGGGAATTCCCTGGAACAGGTTCCATACTTCAAATATCTTGGGATACTGTTGGACCCCAACCTCTCATACAGTGCTCATGTCGACTCTGTGGCAAAAGCAGCTAACACCAGAATCGGGCTCCTCTACAGACATAGACAACACCTCACCCCTGAAGCGCTGAAGATCACCGTTCAGAGTTACATGGTCTCGATTATTGACTACGGTCTCATCATATATGGCTCTGCCACAGTGACTACCCTCAGACGTATCTCAACCGCCCTCAGTAAGTCATGTCAGCTCATCTCTGGAGCCCACCATCTCACCCACACCTGTGATCTCTATACTCAAACTGGCTGGCTCCAGCTCTCAAATCACATCAAGTACCTAATCTGCACTATGGACATGAAAATTTTCCTTGGCCTTGCACCCCCTGGGGTCACAGCCCTGCTACACACCAATAAGAATTGCTTACAGGTCACCAGGGGTTCAAAATCTCAACTCCTTCAAGTTCCCCACTGTCGCACCACCCAGGGTCAACATTCTTTCACCTACAAAGCTCCTCTTTGGATGAGCTGCCTCAATCCTGCCATCTCGACTGCCCCTACCCTGGGCATCTTTAAATCAAGACTACGGCAGCACCTTACTACCTCCAGCTCCTGTAACTGCCCTCCTTAACTGATCCTGTCATGTCCCAGGGGTCACCACAGCCTCTTCCCACCATCATCCTTCCGGCTGCCCCCTAGCCCCACTGATGCTCTTACTCCTTTTTCCGCCCTACCCCACCCCCCTCCTCCTCCCACTTCCCACTCCCCACCCCCCATGTCTCCAGCACTTATCCCCTGTGTTGTCTGATAACAGCCTTTGGCTGCACTTTTGTTGCCCTTCCCTTCTACAACCTTTTCTTTTCTTCTACGTTGCTGGTTTTCTGTCTTATCTGAACAACTAGTAACATTGTCTTAAAAACTGATCTTGTTCTACTTTACTACCAATGGTATGACATTATTGACTATTATGTTTCACTGCTTTCCCTGTATGTCTTTTTCCTCTGACGTGGAACCTTTGTAAAAGAGCCTTGGCTCAAAGGTATTTGTAATCCTAGAATTGGATAAATAAATAAAAAAAAAACACACAAACAAAAAAAAAGGAAATGGGGGAAGGAAGGGGAGAAAAGGGAGTGAGACCCAAAACTTTATTCAGGCTAAACAAAAACAGAACTTCAAGATATACTAACATCATACCTCAATACATAGTGAAATGTATTCATTATACCCAGATTTGAGAAGAACTATAGGGAAATATTGCACAAAAACATTGGAGCTCTAAATAGAAACAAAGAACAGGCACTAAAAGTGCCTCAGTGTCTCTTGACTAAAAAAGGTTTCACATCTATACCCCAATTCAAACCTGGATGTGAATGCGCTTTTAAATTCACAATCCAAAAGGTTTCTCTATGTGAAATAAATTCCTAAAATCCCCACCTCTAGAGTTGGGACATACTTTTCATTTGCTACATATCTAAAGATATGTTCACGCTTCTCATCCTGACTGGCTACGACATGTGCTGCTGTAGCATATGAAGCAGCCTTATTTCTAACAGCTCTCTAATGCTGCCCAATTCTAGTCTTAGAGCTTCTTTCCATTTTTCCTACGTAAAATGCCCCACACATGTAAGTTGCCAAATAAATTACCCCCGTAGTATTACAATTCATCATTTTTCTAATAGTAAACTCCTTTCTATTATTTAGCGAGGAAAATGTCTTACTAGTCAACACAAATTTACAGTTAACCGAATTTTGACATCTAAAGCAGCCCACCAGTCTATTTAACCATGTTTGCTTTTCTCTCCTATCTACAAAATGACTGTGTACCAAATTACGCTTTAAACTCATCGCCTTTTTATAGGAGAATCTCGGTGGATAAGCTGCAACCTGCTGAAGATTTTCCTCAGCTGTTAAAACACTCCAGTGTTTCAAAATTATCTTGGAGAATAAAGAAGCATGTACAGAGAACGTTGTTAGCACATTAATTCTCCCTCTTTCCTCCCTAGTACCCCTCACCTTTTCCATTAATAACATTTTTCTATCTGTGTTTTGAACATCAGATCTAGCCCATAGAATATTATTTCTACCATACCCCCTGTCTATAAGACATTTTTCCAAGATATCAGCATTTTCTTGAAAAGCACTGTCGTTGCTATTAACGTTCCTTTCTAAAAAAGAAGTACATCGTCAATAAATCTCCTCCACAGTTTTATTTAAATCAGCATCTTGATTCTGCAGCTTCACCTATGGGATTTCATTTGAAGTTTTTGGAGTTTGTTTTAAAATGTGATGTTTTTTCTTTTGATAAATTATCGTATAAACAAATCAAAGGGACTGCAATGGGAGCAAAATGTGCCCCATCAGTAGCTAATCTTTATGTGGGTTGGTGGGAACAATCTTACATTTTGGATGCTACGAAAAATCTTTTCCACAGATTTATTGTTCTGTAGAGGAGATTTATTGACGATATACTTCTTTTTTGGAAAGAAACATTGATAGAGTTGCAGTTTTGTGGATTTTTTACATACCACAAATAGCAACATTAAATTTACATGTACAGCTAGTAAAGATAGAGTAGCGTTCTTAGATATACAGATTCTACAAGATTCAAAGGGGTATTTGAGTACAGAAATGTATAGAACGCAGGTAGATGGAAATACAGTCCTGGTCGCTTCAAGCGGTCATCCTTCACATACTTTGACTAGTATTCCATGTGGAGAATTCCTGCACACAAAGAGAAATTGTAGCAACGACAGTGCTTTTCAAGAAAATGCTGATATCTTGGAAAAACATCTTATAGACAGGGGATATGGTAGAAATAATATTCTACAGGCTAGATCTAATGTTCAAAACATAGATAGAACAATGTTATTAATGCATGTGTGGGGCATTTTATGTAGGAAAAATGGAAAGAAGCTTTAAGACTAGAATTGGGCAGCATTAGAGAGCTGTTAGAAATAAGGCTGCTTCATATGCTACAGCAGCACATGTCGTAGCCAGTCAGGATGAGAAGCGTGAACATATCTTTAGATATGTAGCAAATGAAAAGTATGTCCCAACTCTAGAGGTGGGGATTTTAAGAATTTTATTTCACATAGAGAAACCTTTTGGATTGTGAATTTAAAAGCGCATTCACATCTAGGTTTGAATTGGGGTATAGATATGAAACCTTTTTTAGTCAAGAGACACTGAGGCACTTTTAGCGCCTGTTCTTTGTTTCTATTTAGCGCTCCAATGTTTTTTGTGCAATATTTCCCTATAGTTCTTCTCAAATCTGGGTATAATGAATACATTTCATTATGTATTGAGATATGAGGTTAGTATATCTTGAAGTTCTGTTTTTATTTAGCCTGAGTAAAGTTTTGGGTGTCTCTCCCTTCCCCAACCCCCATTTCATTTTTTTGTGCGGTTTTCTTTTAATTTACATGCGTAGTAATTTCCTTTTTTGAGTGTATATTTTTGTGAGTTATTGCTAATCCAAGTTTTCCTCTTATTTGTTTGATTTGTTTAATTTAATAATTTTTAAACTGTGGCTATTCCTGTTCACCTGTGTGTTCCTTGTGTCTCTTTTTTTTTTTTTTTAATGATTGCTTTGTTATTTTGGCTTTTTGATGGGGTAATGACTAATTAGTATTTGTGATGTCATGATGGCAATGTATATTTATTGATGTGATTGTCCAGGTTCTTCAGTCTTTGATAAAGGGTCATGGAGACCAGAAAAGCATCAGACTGTTTGATGTTTAAATAAATATTTTTACAATACTACAGTGTCAGCTTTATCCCTGGTGGTTTTGGGTGAGTGCCTGGTTATGATGTTGTGATTTCTGTATTTGTTTTTACCAAAAGCACTCCCTATTCTTCCTGGTGTAAGCCCTTTTCTGTTTTCTCTATCTATAGAAGTCTTTATTCAGGGGCACTTATCAAGGGAACATGTCTTCCTCCAGAATTTATTATATTTTTTTCTCCAAAACCTTGCCTCTGCATTCGGTCAAGACAATTCCACTTCCCACCTTGGACCATCATATAGTGTTCTGCCAATTGCCAACAAAATCAGATCCTCACAGTAAGGGGGAAGGATAGAAATCTAATAACATCCTTTTGGAAAATAATGTCATATGGGATGCCTGTCAGAAGGTCTATTTAGATAAGCAAACTACTAAAGACATTATTTTTGGCTCTCCCTCATTGTGGTGAGAAGATGCCAAGTCAGATATAAAGCAGTTTTTCTCAAAATGGGAAACAGATTGAGAGAAACATAGTATTTAAAATATCTGGATATCAGGAAACATTATGCTTGTTTAATTGCAAATAAAATGAAGGGATAAGGAGTTTGAAGGAACAAAGTACCCAAACAAAAGATAAATTGAGAGTGTCAGTACAAAAGGGCTGAATCCTTGTATGCTGAGCTTAAATGTGGAACACAAGATAAAAAAGCAGCTTTGGAAGTTTTCACTCTAGGTAAGGATAGAGACAACAATAGACAGTCTGTGAGACTTCATTTTTAATTTTTCTCATTTTATTTAAACGAGGGTATTTGAACAGTATTGCTCATTTTCAAAGACACCTATGATCAAAAACCACAGACGAGACATGAAAAACTTAAATTAGCTGAAAGGAACTTGCGCTCAGATATTGCTGGCAAGCATCCTATAATATGCTTCTTTAAAGCTGACCTTTGGTACCCTCGTTTTCCCAGTAGGGTCTGTGTAGGATTTTTTCAAGGATCATGAAAGCCCTGGCCTTTCGCATACAGAAAAATTAGCTTTAACATCCCCATTTTGGCTACTGAAGTCTCTGGGTTAATTGATATGTTAAGGCATAATACAGCTCCAGGTCCTGATGGCCTGACTGTTACATACTACAAAAAAGTAAGAAACATAGTCTTGCAGATATAGTAGAAGTTTTTAATGACGTTCTTGTTTATGCCCTTTGGCCTTATTCTGGGGGGAATCCATTTTGACCTTTTTGTGTAAGAAAGGGATAAAAAAATAAGGTACAAAATGGAGACCCATAAGCCTCCATATACAGTATGTTAATATAAAAATTCTGTTAAAAATGTTATGTGCCAGATTATCACTAACAGGGGGACCTTCATTTCACCAATGCAGTGCTGCGCTTTACCTGGTAGGATAATAGTTGATTATTTGAGAATAGTGAGAGAAATATTTGAAAGAAAGTGAAAGGAATCATGTTTTTTTTTCCATACATCAGGAGAAGGCTTTTGTCCAGTGTCCCATAGTTTTTTATGTCAAGCCCTTGAAAAACTGGATGTCCCTAGGTCTTTTATGTCTTGGAATAAGATATTTTATGATGTGGCATTTCAGTGATCAAAGGTCTACATGAGGATAAAGGTGATACGTATTCAGAGAGGTGTGTGTGTTGGGTTGCCCTATTTTGTATGTCTTTTGTACAGACATCCTGTTGAGCGTAATACAATCTTCTGCTGAAATCAAAGTGCATAATTCTACGCCCTGAGGCCTCCCAGATTAAAGCAATGGCCTATGCGGATGATGTGGCTATTTTTGTGGTGGTTGTTAGGTCAGGATCTGAAGCCATGGATATTCTCCATTTATTTTCACAGGTGACAGGTGCAATTATTGAGAGACAAAAATTTATTTTATTCTTTTGGGGGATAATAGGGACTTATTCTCTAGTATCAGTGGAATCTCAGGAAGAGATGCAGAGGTCCAGATTTTGGGGCTGCAGTTTGACTGTTGGGATACGGGGAAAAAAACTGGGAGTCCAAATTATTGGATGGCGAAAGTAAGGTTTCACGTTGGAAGGGTATGACACACTCAAAGAAAAAAAAGATAATGTTAATAAATACTTCATTACTTCCTATATTTTTGTATCTTAGTGCAGTGTTTCCTCCCTCTCGAGTTAGAAACAAGACTGTGTAGTATCTTCTTTCTGTTCCTGCGGAGGAGGTGTAGGCTAAACCCTTAAAGCAAAACTACACATATCTGTCAGTTACAGCATGTGGTTTAGATATGATTAACCTGGTGGTCTTTTACTGGTCTCCTTTTCTAGTTCATAACATTGGTGGGGTACTTTTAAATAAATATAACTTATGGGTGCCTTAGATTACATACAGGGTTCAGAGGTTTTGAGATGCTTGGATATTGGGATATAGTAAAGTTCCACACCTAAATAGAGTAATGGATGCCCCAGTTTATATTAAGCAGTCATCTTAAAAAAAAAAAAAAAAGAAAAAGGAAACCGACAGTTAATGTAATAGAGCGGGATAGTAGGAAATATTGTTGCCAGGCAATAATGATGGAAAACTTTGTTACGCCATTAGAATTTTCTGTGTGTCCCAGTGGAAGACAGGACGGTGCATTGAAAGTCCTACAGGACCCTAGTATACTGATATCTGCACGGGTTGTGCTGCCATGGACTTCTTGGTGTCAGGGCAGCCCATAAGAATAAATGTGTTTTGGAATGGTTTGCCCCAGAGATACTTGTAGTGAGCAGCTTGAAATGCAGGAACATCTGGGGTTTTTTTTGTTACATGTCCATATATTGTGACCTTTTAGAAAATTCTGGCTCAGCAGTGGAAGGAACCAAAGTACTCTTCCACTGCGTACACTTTGATTTTTGGATTGGATTTACACACCTGGCCCAAATAATGCATTAGTACACTATGGGTTATTTTATCGGTTATGAAATTCCAAATATGGCAACATAGGTATATGTGGCTGTTGCAACAAAAGTATACTCCCCAGAGAATTCTGGTTCATCAGGTCATTACTTTTATCTACTCTGTTTTCAGATCAAAATAGACAGGTTGTTAGTTTCCCAGGTAGAGCAGTTCTGGAGGAATATACATTGGCGTCAGTAAGTAGGAAACTGTACTAATCATTACGGTTATTCCTTTCCTTTTTCCTCTTTCAAGTCATACAGGTTATTTTTCAGTTGAATCTTCTTTTTGTTGTAGTTTATTTTCTTTATCTCCTTTTGTAATGAACCTAATTAAGTGTGTGGTTTGCATACCTGTGTATATTTCCAGACCATGTTGTAACTATCATGAGAGTCTTAATTTCCACTCTTTTCATGAAGTGCCATGGGATCTTTTTCTTTTCTTTTTTGTTTTTGTGTTTTTATAACTTTGTGTTTATTGAGAAAGAACACAGAATTAATACATCAGTACAGTACATAATGATATTCATGAAAAGCGTACCATATCAATGCAACTCCTGTGAATCTATGATGCAGTATCCTTTCTGTACATTAAATGAGTACAGCGGTATGAACTAACAGTAAACTCATTTTTTATTTATTTAGTTTTTTGTTTACTGAGTAAGGTACATTAGGCAAGCATTTGCCTATTTTCAGGCACGACCCAAGGGAGTACATACCAATGATGTATACAGTAGGGAGTACAATCTGATGATATTTACAGTATGTGCCAGGACATTAATGACAACATTGGTATGCAAACAAAACTTTAGCAAAATGTTGGAGGAAAATACAGTTTGCTTTTCAGGAATAACTAGTGGGCGATCCTGCCGATAAGTTGACACCTGATGGAACCATGAGTATAGAGCAATTCAAGACAGGAAAGGGGCACAAACTGAATCTCAAGCAATGGCAAATACAAAGTGTGATGTGCTATACAGGTACTGATGCCAAACTAGAAAATAGGGACTGTAGTTTGAGCCCAGGGACAGGAACATGCATACATCTGGAGCAGGTACGATCAGAAATGTTTCCAAAAAGCACCATAAGATGCGCATTGCCTAATGGAGGTTGGGATATTATCCCATAAATTGGGGGCAGATACAGCAAAGCCTGCATCTCCAAGCTTGGTCTTCTTCCGATGGACTGTTAGCAGGTCACGGTCTGAAGATCTTAGAGGGTAAACGTGTCTATAAGGAACCAGGTATGAGGCTAGGGATGAGGAGGATTGATTGTTTATAATACTATAAATGACATTCCCAAGGGAGAGGCCACGTTGACCAGCTGGAGGAAGCCATCCAAATTTTTTTTTTGTTTTTGTTTTTTTAATACTTTATTTTTGTTTTACACCACAACTTGTCCAGTATTCAGTTTCATTCACTTACATGTTAACATTAGTTGTACCATTACAGCTGTTCTTCTTCATTAACATTTCAGTTGAGTTGCTATTCCATTAATATTATTATTAAGTTTTAACATAATTTCCAGGTTGTTTATGGTGTTGTTTTGTTTAATTTAATATGTAACTAAAAATATCAACTTAATTTGTATTGCTATAATTTAAACACCATTAACCTTAAAACTTAAGAAAATAAAAAACTTGCTGTCCACTGCTCTGCATCAACCCTTCTATTTTATTTGTATCAGTACAATATTTCTATCCTTGACTTCCTACTCCTACTCCCTTCCTCTACCTTGCCAACCTCTCAGGAACAAACCCCACTGAGAGGAAAGGTAAATATTCTTTTATCCTATATCTGCTACATATAGCTCCCATCTAGTCCATCTATCTGTTCAAGAACTGGGCCTGTCTATGTTGGATCGCAAAGGAGATCCTTTCCATCTCATGTATTGAAGTGACTAGTTTTACCCATTCTTTTATAGTGGGGCTGTTTTTCTGCCACCAAAGTCTAGTTAGGGCCTTATTTGCTGCTACACACAGAATACGCCAAAGGTACTTGGCCTCACCTCCCTTCAGTGTTTTCGGGTCAATTCCCACCATTATCTGCTTTGGGCCTATGTCCATGGCGTCTGTGAAGATTGCTTTCAAATGTTTTATAAGGTCCATCCAGTAGTTTCTTATGCCTGGGCATTGCCAGAAAATGTGTGCATGTCCCGCATGGGTTTCTCCGCACTCTGTCCAGCAGGCAGGGTTACCTATGGATGTAAATCTGGCCTGAACCTTAGGTACAATGAAATATCTTATTCTGGTTTTCCACCTAAACTCCCGCCAGGTGGGCGAGCTGGTGGTACCCCACACCGCTCCCTCCAACTCCTTTCCCACTCAGCGTCCTCTATCTTCTCTTCTAATTCTTCTTCCCATTTACTTTTAATTTCTTTAGTACTTTATCCTTGGTCTGTGAGGTAGTTAGAATATAGTAGTGTGATGGCCCCTCTTCCCGTCTGTGAGGCCCATATTTTTCAAAGGGAGGAGGAGGAATATCCGTGGCTCCTATTGTTGCTGGTTTATTTAGCTTTGCGTACACCCAGTTTCTCACTTGGTAGTATTTATATCTATCTCTTGGGGTCAAGTCGAATACGGCCTGGGTGGCTTCGAATGGGATTGGTGAGCCTCCCTTCATGATCTGCCAAGGGGAGTGGAATCCCTTGTTCGCCTGAGTCTTAAACCAAGAGTCATGAGCTGCTGGGATGAAATGTATATCCCAGGCCCACCACTTATACTTCCACATGTATTGCATTGTGCCCCCTCTGTTGGTTCCTGTCCTCCAACCCTTCTGGGCAGCTTCCATCCCCCCCCCCCATCTTTTGATCACCTAATTGGACCTGTAATTGTTTATTAAAAACAACAACTTAGCCGGCCCACTGGCGTAGCGGTTGGATTTCCGATTGCAACGCATGCGACCCGGGTTGGGGCAGCCGGGTCACTGGAGAACCGGCAGAGAAGTTGGCGTCCAGGGACAGCTCTCCTTCTCTGGGGAGGTAGGGAACTGGTCCAGCACCTGCTGGCTCTAGCGGGCTGGGGTATCACAGGATGCAGCCCAGCACCAGCTGGGGAGGAGGCGGGCGTCGGGCGTATGCAGTCGTCACTATACTCCCAACAGAAAGCCAAGAAATCGCTCGCTGGCCCTCCGGATGACAGCTCTCTGTTCCTAGGGCCTCAGTGCCTTCCAGTGCCTCCCTGTTCCCAGCAGCACCCCGGGCCCTAGAAGGATGTGCTGGGGCTATCCCCCCCCCGGTGCCTTCCCCCTCGGAGGAGAGGGACTCGCCCGGTGAAGGGATACACCGGGATATCCGGGGGGTCAGCTGCGATCTGGTGACTACAGGAGGGTGGGGCAAGGACAGAAGAGGTCAGGGGGGAACTTGTCAGAGCCTGAAGAAGTGGAGGACCAGCGAGCACGGGGACGGAAAAATAGATAATACAAAAAAAAAAAATCTTGCAGGGGAGGTTCTTTCACTTGGCCCACTTCTATATTTTTCCAGTGGGATATGAATTTCAGGTGTTGCCACATTAATACTATTTTCATCTGTGAGGCGATCCAGTACCCCGGAAGGTACGGAACCGCCAGGCCCCCTTTTTCCTTGTGTAGATATAGAATATTTTTAGAGATCCTCTGCCTTTTCGCCCCCAGATAAAGGAAAGCAGTTGCTTCTGCCAAGTTTCCAACGTTTGATAGGGGATTTTACATGGGACACCCTGGAATAAGTACAGGAAACAAGGGAAGGTGTTCATTTTTGTAGACTGTACCCGTGAATGCAAGGACAAGGGTAAAAGTGTCCATTTCTTGTAATCTTGGGTTATGTTGCTTACCAATTTGGGATAATTGTCTTCGAATAGGCTTAGTGGGTTCAATCCTAAATAGATCCCTAGATATTTTAATTTATCCATTCCCCATCGCATTGAGAACTTTTTCTGAAATTCTGGGGGGGACCTGAAAAGAGCATGCTAAGACTTCGGTCTTATCCGTATTTAAGGTATAACCTGAAATCTCTGAATATTTTTCAATTTGACTAAATATTTCAGGGAGGGAGGTTTCTGGTTTGCTCAAAAAGAGCAAGATTTCATCTGCATATAGCCCTAGTTTGTATTCAGCCCCCCTGATTTCCACCCCCTTAATCTCTGCATTCTGGCGAATTGCCTGGGCCAGCAGCTCTACGAAAATGGCAAATAACAGAGGAGAGAGGGAACACCCCTGTCTTGTACCTCTTTCCAGGGGGAAGCCTTCCCCAGATGTCTATATACATGCATGAACGCTCTAGGGGTAACGTAGAATTTGGCTATCAGTACGGAGAAAGCCTCCGGGAAACCAAAGCCTGCCAGGGACGCCTACAGAAAAGGCCATAACACCTTATCAAAAGCCTTTTCAGCATCTAGGCTCATGACCAGGGTTGTTTGTTTTGTTTTGTTTACATGATCCAGGACATCCACGGCTCTACGGACACCGTCCTGTGCCTGGCGCCCCATTACAAAGCCCGTTTGATCTAAGTGCATGATCTGCGGGATAATGCTTTCATGGCGCCTGGTCATGATACCCACCATGATTTTATAGTCTGTGTTTAATATTGATATTGGCCTATAAGAGGCACATAGCAGGAGGTCCCTGGCAGGCATGGGCAACACCGCAACCACTGTGTATTTCCAAGTTTGGGGAATTTCGCCATCTTTTGCCATTATAAAATTATATACCCTTCCCAAGAGTGGTATCAGCTGAGCCCTAAAAAGCTTAAAGAACTCCGCTGTGTAGCCATCCATTCCTGGGCACTTCCCTTTCTTAAGCCTGGCTATTTCGGCCGCTATTTCACTGTCTTTTATAGGAGAAACCAACCTACCAGTCTCTCCTTTACTAACCTGTGGTAGTCGCAGATTCTCGAAGAATTTGGCTATCTGCTCTGCCCCAGGCTGATTACCCATCTTGTACAGTTCCTGATAAAAGTCAGCGAAGGTGTCTGCTATATCTGCTGTTTCGATCTTACATTGGCCTGTGTATGGGTGCTTAATTTTAGTTATAGCAGCTTTAGCCTTTTTTTGCCTTAATCTACTAGCCAATAGTCTGGATGCCAGAGGGCTCCCCTAGTAGTATTTCTGTTTGAGGTATATCATATTTTGCTCTATTTTATATTCTAAAATCGAATTAAGGGTTTTCTTAATTTCCTGTACCTCTTTTTCTTTTTTGGGGTCAAATTTCACTTTTAGAGAACTCTCTAATTCCTTTATTTGGGTTTGCAAAGCCACACTGCGGGCTTCCCTCTCTCTCTTACATTGTGCTGTCTTTGAAATAAGATGCCCCCTGAGGACCACCTTTAATGTATCCCATAAGGTGGAGGGGTTGACTTCGGGGGTGTCGTTATGTAACAGGTGTCCCTAATCATTTCCCTCACTGATTCCTGCTCTTCCTTTTTCTGTATTAAGGCTAGGTTAAGTCGCTATATTGTCCTTTTCCTGCTTTGACCTAACTGTAGTTGCATTAGCAGGGGTGCATGGTCTGAGAGGTACATCTCCCCTATTTCAATTTTCTTTAACAGATCTATATTTTCCTTCAGTATTAGACAGTAGTCTATTCTGGTATATGTTTTATGTACAGCAGAGAAGAAGGTGTAATCTCTATGCTGACCATACATATCCCTCCATGCGTCTAGATATCCCAACTCCAGCAGCAGCTTGCTAACCTTAGAGGCCACTCTCCTATGAGATCTAGGAACTCCCGAGGATGTGTCCAAGTACTCATTTAATGCAAGGTTCATATCTCCATCTATGATTACGGGTCCCTCCGCCCACTCTGTCAATTTCATATAGAGTCTCCTATGGTAATTATAATCTGAGCCCGGGGGGGCATATATTGAGGCAAGCATAATTATTTGGCCATTGTAGGCCCCTTTCAGAGCTGCCAAGCAGCCTTCGGTGTCCACCATATGGCCCTTAGTTTCTAAGGGCACCCCTTCCCTCATTAACATTACCGTTCCCCTGCGGTGACCCCCTGAAATGTGGAGGCCACAACCTGGGAGAATCCAAATTTGTGCAATTTGTCGTGTTCAAGTGAGGAGAGGTGTGTCTCCTGGAGTATATAAAATTGTGCTCTGGTTTTCTTTATATAGCCAATGATTTTACTTTGCTTGACTGGGTTCGTTAGCCCATTAACATTAAAGGAAAGAATGATAGTGTTTGTCTTAGCCATTTATATTTGTATTGGATTTCCTATAAAGTTATTCCAAGGCAAAGTGGAGAGTGACCTCTGAGGGGACAGAAGCAGAGCAGGAGATCGGACAGTGGATCTTGAAAATTTTAACTTTGTGTTAAATAGGACAGCAATAATTATAGCTGTAACATCCTTACCAAAGCCGGTTGAAACTATCTTATACCGGCATGACATTTTATAAAACCAACAATGGAACTCTTAAACAAAAATTAAACTAACAGAGACCTTCCAAGGAAGAAGGCCTAGCAGTGCGAGACCTCTTTGCCCTCCCCAATAGTTGGGGAAGTGGCGGAAAGGGGGTATTGTTTTCCTTATTGAAAGGGATCCCTTCCCTGAGTCAAACCTAAAATGGTAGGGTTCAAAAAACAGTAATGTACCAGTGAACCAGGACGCGCTAGTGTTCACTAAAGGCAATTTATTTTGCCACCCTCCCAGCCGACCCACTCTTTTTTTTTTTAGACCATCCTTTAGTCTCACAGAGAGCAATGTACTCTATGAGATTTCCATATTCATCCCTTGAAACAACATTTAATATTGGCAGTGCCCCTTATCTAATTGTCTAATCTAACTGTATTTATCTACTACATACAATTCTCTGTCTAAACTGGATTACTAATTTTAAACTGTGCAGTATTCTTTCTAGGCCCTTCTTGAGTACGGCACATCGCTTTCCCTTTTCTCTTTCTGACCCACCCCCTCCCAGAACAACAGTCATCTAGGTTTGGAATATAGGGTACAATGGTGGACAAGTCAATTAATGACTAGAGCAAAGCAACAGATATTGTTGTACCCTACATCCCATTTATGAAGGATATGATTAGAAATTTCCGAGAGGGCAAGAAGGCCATAGGTCAGTTTAGTGAGTAAAATGCACCTAGCTACAGACATTCGCACAGAGGGGGTGGGGTTATGACAAGCACGGTACGCTATACCCAGTTTGACATTAACTTCTTTGCAGATGGTGGTCATGTGAAGGGAGAGTCAAGGGAAGGATCCAGTGTGACCCCTAGATATTTGAGAAACTGGAGAGTGGCTAGGGATGTACCATCGTCACATGTTACATGCAGAGGTATTGGGTTGTTTTTAAATTGACTTGGGGTGCCAAAAAGTATGGCGTGAGACTTGGTCAAGTTCATTACAAGCTTATTCTGCAGGAGCCAAGATTGGAGCTTCCTAAGGTCAGCAGTTAATTTACTATTGAGGTCAGATGTATCCTTGGCACTCTCAAAGAAGACAAGGTGGTCATCCACGTACAAAGGGGGATACTGTTTAAGAAACAATGTTGAATCGAGTTAACATGGAGAGAAAAGAATAATGGTCCAAGTATGGATCCCTGAGGGACCCCTTCATTGACAGGGGCAGGATTAGACAAGGAGGGACCAAAGCAGACACACTGCTGTCTGTTGGACAGGTAAGTTTTGGAACCAGGGAAGAGCAGTGTTAGACACTGAGTTCTGAAAGATTGCTGCAGAGTAGGGAGTGCTCTAACAGAGCAAGGTCTTAGATCGATAAAGACAGAGTCAGTAAGTTCACTTTTGTCAAGTAATACTGTTGGTTAGAGTAAGAAAGGCTGTGGTGGTGTTGTGATGTTGATGGAAACAATGCTGGACTGATTAAGGAGCTTGTATGCAGAGAGGTACCAGGTTAGCTGTGTGTGTACAATTTTTTCAAGGATCTTGCTAAGGGTGGGAAGAATAGCTATTGGTCTGTAGTTAGTAATGACCCTGGCATTGCCTTGTTTATAAACAAGAACAATATTAGCCAATTTTCAGATAGAAGGTTCTGTGTTTGTAGTATAGATTTAAGATCCTGGCAAGTGGCAAGGAAAGCTCACAGGCTTACTAAGCTCAGTAAATCCATTCCCAACAGCTGGGTCAAGCACACTCTGACAGTTCTGCAAAAAGTAAGGAAATAATTAAACTCAGATATGCCATTGGGACCCATATCTCTAAAAAAGATATAACTCAGAGTTTCATCTACCCAGGTTAGACAGGGATACGCCACCTGGGAGAGGAAGGGGCTTACCCGGTTTTCTCAGCTACTCGAAAACGTGTCCTGTATTCCATTCCAGGCTTTGAAACAGAAATTTAATTTAGATCACCAAGACTTTCACAAATACTTCCAGGTTTATTTGTCTGTTTTATTGATTATACCAGTGATCATAGTAGGCAAAATACTGCCCATTTTCACTAGCGGCCAAACTAAGTTAAACATTCAACAGATTTTACACTGACAATAAAAGCAATATACATAACAGCAGTACATCAAGGTAATAAATAGGGTAAACATGGATGGGATCTTTAGACTAAAGCAGGGAGGTATCACCAGAGGGCATGGTTTGAAGTTGGAAGGTGGAAGGGTGAAGGGGGAAAGAGGAGGAGGTTTTTCACTGAGAGGGTGTTGGATCCTTAGAACGCACTGCCTGGCGAGCTGGTTCAGAAATCCACAGTGGAGAGCTTCAAGAGAGGGTGGGACAGACACAGAAAGCGGATGGATCAGATGTTGGCCTGGCCTAGGGGAGTGGGGATGGATGATAGGGGTTTCTAGAACACAAGGGGGGGAGGGCTTCGGTACCCAACTAGGGATCTGAGGATCGGGTAGACTCGATAGACCATAAGGCCTAATCTGCTGGCAATTAGTATGTTAGTATAAATACAGCACGTGCCATATTTGGTCATTACAAGGGCATGAAGACATCAAACTAAATGAAGCACTAAGACTTCATCTGAAAGCAAAAACAGTGTTACACTGAGTAATGGTTTTATGGAAGACTGTTGTACAGTTTGATTGCATGTACTGTATTACAAAACTCTGTGGCCCTGTTCAGTGTTCCTGAATGGAACAATAAATGAGAATGACTGAGATTGCATTGCATGGATATCTCTGATCTTCTTAGGAGGAGTAAAAAGGCTGGTTATACACAGTGGGTAGTTACCCAGAGCCATCTTATGTGTAAACATAGCTAATTTAAACATTTTTATGATCTCAAAAGAAAGACACGCCATGCTCTCGTAAAGAGTGCAGTGGTGAGTTCAAAGTGGAAGATCAGCTACACCTCGACAGACCAGACAGACCAGATTGTATAGATAAGTGACTCTGGTTAATAATTCCACTCTTGCAGAGGAAAAACAAACCAGCCAGAAGGCTAGACTCTTAAAATGATTTATAGAACTTTCCCAAATGCTTTTTTCACATAGTATGCCAGTGCCAGCCATGCTTCAGATGTCCAAGCTGCATTTTGTTTGGTAAAATACATTTGTCATAGGCATTTTCTTTCATGTTTTATCAGTGCTTTGTTTCTGGCTGCCCTCCAGTTTTCTTTAAGTGCTAGCTTGCCCCCCAGAATGATGTCATGCAAGGGAGCTGTCAATCACTTTCACTGGCTGCACAGTCTATTGAAAGGGGAAATTTTGGTTATGGTTACAACAGTATAACAGCTAATATATTGTTTTACATGCAGCAACAAAGAATTCTGGGTAAATTATTAATTTTTTATCAACTTTCTTTATGCTCTGATCTCTGGTCCCTTAGACCTCACTCCAGTGGGACACTTGGACCGACCGTATCCTGCCCAGCCTGAGGTCCTCCTGACCAGTTTCCGCTGACCGCCCTGCCCCCCAGCTCTGAGCCCCACGAGGTGGGACCACCTTTAACTCCTCCGGCACTCTATCTAGAATCTAGAAGTGCCACTGGGGAGTGGAGGAGAGTTGAAGACCAGCCAGGTCGGACCTGGTAGAGGGCATGGGGGTCATCTACTGGCCCCACCTTTGCCTGTCTGGGTGCTGGAGTTTTTCCTTTTTTCTGGTCCTGGGGGGGGACGTGCAGTGACATCCAGTGTGCAGCGGGCGTGCTCCCACACCCGCCCACAGGACATCCGTCAGTGCCGCCGTACCCCACACACAGCTCTTGCAAGTGGCGATATCACCAGTCTCCACTGGGAGTCGTGGAACAGAGGGAAGCCCAACCCACTCACCCCCAGGAGAGTGGAGCAGTCCTCCAGATGCTCAGTCATTGTTTGTCCCTGACGACCCCTGATGACCCGAGCTTGTTCCTGAACCTGGGTCCCGGCGTGGCATGAGGTGTGCCGTCCAGCGCCTCAACCCTCAGTGGCACTGGGCCGGTGGTATTATGAGTAAATTATAAAGTTGACTTAAATGCTCCTTACTCAAAGGTGCAGTCTCCTATTATGGTAGTGGTGACTGCAGTATAGCACCTAATATGTAGATGCCCTAGCAAGGCATTGTAGGTACAATAAGAAGTTCTTCCAATTTCCTTACTGTGAGCTGCAGTCTACTATTTCTGTTGTGGCTTCAACAATGTAAGGACTCATTTGTTTATTTTCAAAACAAAGCATTGTGCATACAGTATCTAGCTGACAGAATTTCTTTACTGAGAGATGTAGTCTCCTATTTCTGTAGTGAGTGCAGAAATATAATAGCATTATAATAATTTACATAGTGCGGCATTGTGGGTATAGTAAACAGCTGATTGTTTTCTATCTCCCTAATCAAAGTGCAGATTCCTACTTCAGTACTGTTTATAGCAGTACAGTCTGTAGAAAAGCTTCTGGAAGAATGTTTTTGTGATGCAGAAAACAAAAAAGATCATTTGCCATTCTGTGTAGATGTTTCACTTTTACTGTATGCTGTTGAAGTGACGGCTTCTGTCAGAATGTGGCAGTGTGAGGATACTTTTCTATGTTTAAGTTATAAGGCTTGAATGGCAGTAAGTAGTTCAGTAGTGTAATTATGGGTCAATAATTACATGACTCTGAGCTGTTTTCAGCCAGTCAAATCACTACAATTTTTCTGCACATGTTATAATGCTAGATACAGCTACTTGCAAACAATGGGTCCTATACACGAAAAAAAGATGCCTACGCGCCACGTATCCGAGGCGCGTAGGCAACCTTAAGTGTGAATGGCGCACAGGTCCCGCAGACCCCGTGCAGCATTCACCAAGGGTGCGCGAGACAGTTACATCCCGACTCCCCAGTTGCATGCGCAGCTCCATGCCAAGGGCATGTCTGGGGCATGCCTGCACTATGCGCCATTCACTAAGGTGCATAGTGCCAGGCATGGGGATGGCGCAGGTTATGGCAGCTGGGACCCTGTCATAACCCGGTGCATGCCCCCATGATTCTGTCCTGCTGGGCGTGGCAAGAACGGGCCATGGACCTCTGCGCAGCCCCAGCCCACTATACTGCTGGGGAGGGCTGGGGCAGAGTATCGGGCAAGTGCCCTACAAGTAGTGCAATGCTGCCGCTTTACACAGCTCCACTCCTGTGCTGTGTGCCCTCTGCAAGGGTGAAAGGGATCCACTATAGGACCCGGGTCTGGCATCCTGTTGGATGCCTGCCTTGGTCTGCCCCTCTTCACTGGGCCACCCCATATGCTCCTGCACAACAGGGGGAAGGCATGGCTACAGACAGGTGCCCTGTGGGTGCATGCGGTTGTGCATACTGCGCACTCTGTGCCTGTCCGTGGCCACGGAGGTACATGGGCGGGGTACACACCTTTGGCACGTACCTTCTGCCCCATTAGTGAATAAGGACTAATGTAAAGAGGCCACTAATAACTGACAGTGCCCCTTTAAAAATTTTGTTTCTCACCCCAGGAATACTCCAATATTCCTAACTCTTCTGCAGTGTACCTTTAAGGTCATATCTGCCCGGAGATAGAATGCTATGGTAATGATGGAATCATTGGCTTGAGCCACTTTTCAAATGCTGCCACTTATCAACTGCTTACATTCTAACCCTCAGATTTATCTCTCCATCTGTCAAGACTAGACACCTGGAGAGTTCCCTTTTCATCATCTAGTCTAAGAAGCCGTTATTATTATCATCAAATACTTAAATATTTTCCATTTATTTTCATTTGCTGCCTGTTGTCAGTGTTATTTTAATAACCGTTAGTTTATTTAGTTAGTTTTGTATTGTTTTCTTGGTTTCTCATGGTTCCAAATAACCATTGAGGGAACCAAGGTACTTTTAGTTAGTTTCAGTTTTTTTCCCCTATTTATTTAAGTTTCTGTAACTTTTGTGTGTTTAAATCTTTATTTTTTAGAACTGATAAGTTTGGTTTCGAATCGCTAATCCCGGTTCTACTCCTATCGGTTCCTGGTTCCGCTCGGTTCCTGAACTGACCGCAACCAATAAAATTGTTTTTTTTTTTGTTATTTTAAAACCTGTAGTGTTTTGCGGTTGCGGTTTTTCTCCATTATGTCAGAAAAACCTAAAAAAAAGAACTGGGGAACCCGGTTTAAAAAATTGTTCTGAGTGTGGTGAGGTCTTTGCCAAGGCAGATAAGCACTCTGTCTGTGTTTTCTGCCTGGGTTTTGACCATCTAAAGACTGATTGTGTCATTTGTAAATCTTTTCCAGACAAAACATTGGAAAAACGTCTGGACAGATTGAATAAGAGATTCAAAGGTCCCTCTGGCTCTGACCAGCCGAAACCCTCAGGGTCTGTGGGCGACACCACAACTTCTACTATCTCTACCAAGACCCTCTGAACTGGCTAGCTCTCCGGTTCCAGTTAAAAAACGAAAGAAGACAAAGCACACTGAACCCCCTGTGGAAAAGGGGACTTCTGTGATGCCTGCCACTGTGCCTTCTCCCTCTGAGATTGCATAAACAATAAAAAGTATGCAAACCTTGCAGGGTCTGCTGCCTGTGGTTTCACAGTCTCCAGTCCAGACTTCTGCATCTTCCACCGCCCCCCTTTCCTCAGCAGCGTGGTGAGGAGGAGAAGGAAGAAGAAGAAAGTGAGCCTATAGAGCCTACGGTCTCCCCTGAGCAGGTGTTTGGCACCCCTCCCCAGGACCACAGAAGATTATTCTTCTCATTTTTCCTTCATCAGGAAAATTGCAGATGCCTTGGACATCCCTGCCACTGAAGCTGTAGAGGATGAGGAGGAGGATGAATATCTGGAAATGATGGGGCTGACTCCTACTAAAAAACTGTCACTCCCCATCAACAAATTCTTTAAAATAGATATTTTAAAACTCCTCCAAGCTCCTGGGTCTGTCCCTCCTTTGGACAAAAGGTTGGATAAAAAGTATCAGCTTGACAGAACAGGGGCTGAATTCTTATTTTCACACCCTGACCACCAAGGGATGGTGCAAGCTGCAGCTTGTGTCTAGGCTAAAGTCCCTCTGGCGTCCCATCCTCCAGAGAAGGACTCCCGGAAAATTGAAAGTATGGTCAAGAAAGGTCACCTGTCAGACTCTCTGGCCATTAGGCAAGCTAATTATCAGGTCTGTGCAGCCCAGTATCAGAAGGTTCTCTGGCAGTCTGTCCTGGACATAGCTGAGAAAGCATCTTCTCCTCTTTCGGCAGACCTAGCTGAAACTGCTAGGTTTGGCCTGGAAGCTGCCAAATACCAGTTCCAGATGGCAACAGACAGTAATGATACTGCTGCAAGGTGGATGGCAAATACCATCGCAGAGAGAAGGTTTGCTTGGTTGAGAGTCACAAACCTCACACAGGATACCCAGAATAAGACTCTGGATTTTCTTATGGAGAGCAGTTCCCTATATGGCAGCCATACAGAGGCCTACATGAAGAAGGTGAGTGAGTAGAAGGCCACCTTCCATAGCAGTTTTGCAAAGGAAAGACCCTCCATCTCCTCTAGACCCTTCAGTAGGGGAGGCAGGGGCAGACAGTTTCATTCCAGGCCTTTTTACCAGGCCATGGTACTTCCTCAGGCACCCCAATACCCACAGCAAGGGTATTTCAGGGGTAGGGATAGAAAAGGTGCCAGGCGTGGTGCCCAGTCTCAGCCCCAATCCAAGCAGGACTCCTGACTTCATCGATCAGGCTGCCTCTTCTTTGCCAGTAGGGGGCAGGCTGACCTTTTTTTCTAGAATTGGAAAACTATCACCACAGACAAGTGGGTTCTGGAGAGGATGAGAAGGGACTTGTTAAGGTTGGAGGAATGGTCAGAGGTATGGCAGCTAGGATTCAATGCAAAGAAGTGCAAAATAATGTACCTGGGAAACAAGAACCCAGGGGAAGAATACACAATGTGGGGGAGGTAGTAACAGCAACAAAAAGGAAAGGAACCTGGGGGTAATCATATCAGATGACTTTAAGTTTAGCAAGCAGTGTGAGAAGGCAGTAGGGAGGGCTGGGGATATACTGGGATGCATAGGGAGAGGCATCACCAGCAGAAAACAGGAAGTTGTTATCCCGCTGTACAGACAGTTGGTGAGACCCCATCTGGAGTACTGCGTCCAGGTCTGAAGACCCCATCTCCGCAAGGACATAAACAGGATAGAGGCAGTCCAGAGGAGGGCAACTAAAATGGTGCAGGTTCTGCAAGAGAAGCCGTACGAGGAGAGACTTAAGGAGCTTAATATGTGTACCCTTGAGGAAATAAGGGAGAGGGGGGACATGATAGAAACTTTTAAGTACCTCAGTGGAATCAATAAAGTCCAAGAGGTAGCATCTTTCAGAAAAGAGGCATTACAAGAACAAGGGGACACAATTTAAAGATGGGGCGGTTCAGGGGCAATGTGAGGAAGTATTTTTCACAGAGAGGGTAGTGGATGCATGGAACAGCCTTCCTGAGGAGGTTGTGGGGTCTAAAACTGTGGGAGAATTCAAGAATGCATGGGACAGACATAAGGCAATTCTTGTGGGGGGGGTAGGAAGAAATAGGCTGTTGGTTAACTAGGATCTGTGGCCTATCCTGTAGGTAGGGAAATGGGCAGACTACATGGTCCAAGCGGTCCCTATCTGCCGTCAAAGTCTATGTTTCTATGTTTCTAGTGGGTCAGGGCCTGTCTCTAAGTTTCAAGTCCTCCTGTGTTCAAAAAAGCAGAGTTTGTTTTCAAACCAGCTTCCCTCTTGTAAAGTAGAAGGCAGGAAAAAGAGGGGAAACAGTGTCTTTCACTAAAAGCAGTGGGACGAGTGCCTCTTCATCCAAGGGGGAAAAGGACTTTACTTAAGGTATTTTCTCACACCAAAGAAAAATGGAGATCTGTGGCCTGTCTTGGATCCCGGGGTCCTCAACAAGTTCCTAGCAAAACCAAAGTTCAAAATGGTAACTTTGTCTCTGATTATGCCAGCACTTCGAAAATGAGATTGGCTGGCATCATTGGACCTAAAAGATGCCTATTTCCACATCCCCATAAGGGAGTCTCACAGAAAGTATCTGAGGTTCAGACTCCTTGTCAGGTCACTCTCAGTTCTCAGCTCTTCCCTTCGGTCTTACTTCAGCACCAAGGGTGTTCATAAAGTGTCTGGCTGTGGTAGTAGCACACTTGCGAAGTCAAGGTGTTTCAGTATTCCCTTATCTAGATGACTGGTTGGTGAAGGAAAAGTCACCACAACAGCTAACAGAGCATCTCCAACACACTCAGCAACTTCTGGAGTCTCGGGGGTATCTTTTAAACCTAGAGAAATCAGTTCTAATTCCCTCTCAAATTCCGCAATTCATAGGAGCAGAATTGAATGTCAAAGTGGGCAGAGCCTTTCTGCCCCAAGGTAAAAAGCATCCTGCAGTTGGCAGGCTCTTTCAAGCTAAATGTCCCAAGGCCTGCAAGGCATTTTCTTCAACTCCTGTGCCACATGGCAGCTGTAACAGACACAGTGTTGGGCTCCAGGTTTCAGATGAGGGACATCCAGTTTCACTTAAGAGCCCATTGGTGCCAACAAAAGGATTCCCTGTCAAAGTTCGTTCCTGTAACAAAAACATTTGTCCAGGCTCTTCAGTGGTGGAAAGAGGAAGCCAACCTCAGACAAGGGATCCCTTTCCAAAAAGAACTTCATTTGATGATTCTCACAACAGATGCATCCCTCCTGGGCTGGGGGGCTCATCTAGCAGAGCACACTACCCAGGGCACTTGGTCAAGTGCAGAGACTCTTTTACACATTAACTTGTTAGCGCTCAGGGCAGTGTTTCTGGGAATGCAAGCTTTCAAACCACTGTTACAAGGAAAGGTAGTGCAAGTCAGAACAGACAACACTACCACCATGTACTACATAAACAAGCAAGGAGGAACAAGGTCAAGCCTCTTTTGCATGGCGGCTATGAGAATTTGGGCCCTAACTTACTCACTGGGCTCCTCACTTCAAGCCATTCATCTGCCAGGCAAGGACAATGTTCTGGAAGATGCCCTGAGTCGAATCAGCCAGGACCATCACGAATGGTCCCTGAACAGGCAAGTGGTACAGACCTTATTCAGGAGGTGGGGCACCCCAGAAATAGATCTCTTTGCCTCTCATCAGAGTCATCACTTACCTCAGTTCCGTTGCAGACCTCCAGTAATGGGCACAGTCCCCTTGGATGTCCTTATTCTGGATTGGTCAGGGAAATTCCTATTGCATTCCCTCCATTTCCTCTGGTATACAGGGTGCTGTTGAAACTCATGTCTCAGCCAGCAACAATGATTCTGATAGCTCCAGACTGGCCCAGGCAGCCGTGGTACTCTCTGTTACTGTCCATGTCAGTGAACAACCCAAATCACCTTCCCAGGAGGCACAATCTTCTGATTTCCAACCAGGGGAGGCTCCTGTATCCGAACCTCGGGTCACTCAGTCTCAAAGCTTGACTCTTGAGGACCTAGAGTATGCTGATTTACATCTTTCTGAATCAGTTATGGATGTTTTAAGAGGATACAGGAAATTCTCTACCAAGAAAACCTAAGCTGCAAAGTGATCTAGTTGGAGTATAGTGCCAACCCAGGCAGGAGTGCCGGGGGGTACTGGACTACCTGGTCTACTTACATTCCTCAGGCTGGCAGCCTTCTACACCAAAGATTCATTTGGCCTCAGTCTTGGCCTATGCTTGTGCAGGCAAGTCTGTTTCTTTGGCATCAAACCCCTTATTTAAAAGGTTCTTCAAGGGCCTTTCACATGTGTATCCACCGGTGAAAGAACCGGTGCCAGCCTGGGACCTCAGTATTTGCACTACTCAAGTCATGGCCCCTCCCTTTGAGCCAATGTTTTCAGCACCTTTGAAGTATGTCACATGGAAAACAGTGTTTCTAGTGGCCATTACTTCAGCTAGAAGAATTAATGAGCGCCAGGCGTTATGCATTGAGAAGGACTACATTGCCTTCCACAGGGATAAGGTAGTTCTTCAGACAAGTAGGAAATTCCTTCCCAGAGTGGTTTCAGACTTCCATTTGAACCAATCTATCACTTTGTCAGTGTTCTTCACTGACTATTCTTCTCCTGGTGAACGTAGGCTGCATAGCTTGGATGTCAAAAGAGCTTTGAGCTACTACATGACAACCACTAAGCCCCATAGGCAAGACAGAACACAACTTTTCCTCACCTATGGGGATGTGGGAAAGGGTAGTCCAGCATCTAAAAGGTCCATCTCTCGTTGGATTGTTTAGTGTATCCAATTTTGCTATTCAAAGGTGGGCAAGGAAGCTCCAGCAGGGCTTAGAGCCCACTCACAAGGCTTTGTACCAAAACTGGCAGCTGCAAGATGCCATGTATGGATATCTGTAAAGCAACAACCTTGCGAACATTACACATTTGTCAAGCATTACAGCTTGGATATGCAGGCTAGGGCTGATGCCAGGTTTAGTACAGCTGTCCTGCAGAGCCCGTTTCCAAAATAGGTTCTTCTGCCTCCTAAGGTACTGCTTTTTAGTCTGCAGAAGAGTTAGGAATATTGGAGTATTCCTGGGGTGAGAAAAAAAAGTTAGTTACCATAGTAACCTTATTTCTCCCAGGGGATACTCCAATATTCATAACTCTCCCACTCTGCCTTCCCGTTTTAAGAACCAGTGGCCTCTGTATTCTATGCTGTACCTTAGTGTTTGCATGCCACATTCTACTTTTATTAGAACTTGTTCGTACGTTTTCTACTTTTCAGGTGATTCTGACATAGGAGCTTGTGGGATTGTTTATGATAGTTTTTATATTTCCCCCAGTTGGAGGTTTGGGTAGGGAATTTTGAAGTTAGAATTTTATATATTTTAAATTTTGGGCCCTGTCTTGCAGGTGTTCACGAAATCTGAGGGTTAGAATGTAGATAGTCGATAGGTGGCAGCATTTGAAAAGTGGCTCATGCCAATGATTCCATCATTAGCATAGCATTCTATCTCCAGGCAGATCTGACCTAAAAGGTATACTGCAGAAGAGTTATGAATATTGGAGTATCCCCCTGGGAGAAATAACGTCACTGTGGTAAGTAACTTTTTCTTCCCTTGCATGATGTACAGGACAGCTTGGGGGTTGCAGCATGAGGAAAAAAGGGAACAGGGCTATGCAAATGAAATGGAGCACAGATGTAAAAGGATTTTTTTCATGGAAAACAGTACTTTTTGGCGGTTTGAATGATAGGAGATTGATTCAAAGCTCCTACAGGTTACCACACCCATTTGCTATGGCAACCTTCCATATATCAGTTTAAATCAGATAATAATGACACACACCTTACAAGGCAGATGACTAACTGGGATGAGTTTATATTTTGGGTGGTGTCCCTGAGAGGGAAGCAGAAGTGTATTTCTGGCATATGCTGTATAAACTTTTGCAGTCTGCCAAAAAGGGATTAAATATTCATAGGAGGTGGAGGCCAGCTGTCTCATCAGTGATGAAGGATTGGACCAGGCGTTCGCAGTGGGGATAGACAGCCACCTCCTCTTCAACATGGAGAGAATTTTTTGGGAGGTGTCTAGTCTGATGTTTTAGGACTCCTGCGATTACCAAGCACTATAAAGCCACCAACACTGCAGATTATTGGAGGCAATGTGGGGGGAAGGGGCTCCCATTGGCATATCTTCTGTAGCTGCCTCAAATTACAGACTTTCTGGAAACAAGTGCAGGATTCTGTCCATCATATCCTAGAACAGACTGTCCTGAACACTTTCACTGACTGGGTATTAGGCTTCCTCACATAGAAACATAGAATTTGACAGTGGATAAGGACGACTCGGCCCATCCAGTCACCCATTCCTCCCTACCTTCACTATTAACGCAGACCATACCTAATCTACAGCTCTTTCTCCCTCCCCCCTTCCTTTCCACTATGATTCCCTTGTGCTTATCCTATGCATTCTTGAACTCCAACACTGTTTTTATCCCCATGACCTCCTCTGGAAGGCTTTTCCAAGAATCCACCACTCTTTCTATGAAGAAGTATTTCCTCACATCTCTCCTGAATTTACCCCCCTTCAGCTTCATAACGTGCCACCTTGTTCTTGAGCCCTGTTTTTTCTAAAAAAATACTTCCCTCCTGTACCTTATTTACCCCCTTGAAGTATTTAAAGGTCTCTATCACATCCCCTCCTCCTCCTCCTCCTCCTCCTTTGTTCCAGGGTGTACATGGGTCCCTGGTCTGTCCTTGCAGGGCTATTGATGCAGACCTTGCACCATTTATTTGCCCTCCTCTGGACCGCCTCCACTCTGTCTATGTCCTTTTGGAGATGCGGTCTTCAGAAAAGGGTGGGGTCTTGCCAGTGATCTATACAGATGCAACAGCACCTCTCTCTTTCTGCTGGTGATACCCTCACTGTGCACCCCAGCATCCCACTAGCTGTCCCGACTGCCTTGTTGCACAGCCTGGCCACCTTTAGGTCATCCAGTATGATTACTTCCATGTCTGTCTCCTGTTTAGTGGTTGTCAATACCACTCCACCTATTTTGTACTCAGTGCCTTAAGTGCACTATTTTGCACTTTTTCGCATTTAAACATAGCTGCCATAGCCTTGACCACTCTTCTAATTCTTGGTGTCATCTACAAAGAGGCAGACCCCCAGCTCCTCTGCTATGTCACTTATAAAGACATTAAAGAGGACTGGTCCCAGCACTGATCCCTGAGGCACCGCATGGGTCACCTTTCTTTCCTCATAGTGAACTCTGTTTACCACCACCCTCTGTCACCTATCCCCTAACCAATTTCTTATCCAGTGTACCACCTTTGGACAACTCCTAAGCCATCCAGCTTGCCTGTTGGTCTCCTACATGGAATGGTGTTGAAAGACTTAATGAAATCTTGGTAGACCACGTCCATTGCTCTACTCTAATCTAAATCTATTGTCACCAAGTCGAAGAAATCTATCAGATTTGTTTGACATAAACCCTCAATCAGAACTGTTTGACATACCCCATGAAGCCGTGCTGTCTCAGGTCTTATAACCTACTGGATTCAAGATATTCCACAATCCTTTCCTTCAGCAGTGATTCCAATATTCCCACCAGCAATGTCATAAATCTCTGGGGTGAAGGCTGGATCCCATCAGGTAACATTGGCCTTCATTGTTGCTGCCCTGAAATGCATCACAGCACACTGGTTACAGATAGACCTGCAGTCCAGACGGAGTGGTGCAGTAAAGTAGGCCAACTGCATGATATGGAGAACATCACAACTAAATTGCACCTGAGGGAGGACAAGCATCTATCTAGACAGATGGCAGGCCTGGCAGCAGTGGATTGCCAGGAAGGAACCCAGAGAGGGCCTCTCCACTGAGGCAGAGTAATGTTTTTAGAGCCATCTTTTGAGGTTGTGGGAACAGCACAGAGAGGGGGGTCTTCTACCCCAAAGGGGAGGAGAAACTACTAGCCCCTGACATTTATGGCCCATTTGGGACCATCCCCTACCCCCTTTATGAGTACTCACCCCAATAACTAGGTAATAAACACAGAAATATATATAAATGACACACGTGCATAATTAAAGTCACATTTTTTATTAGATGCATAGTTCCACCATCATTGTTCAGAGAATAATATCTGCTGGAAGAACTGTTTACCTAAAGCTGCCGTATAACTGAACTGTTCCATAAGTAATAACCTCTTCCCCATTCTAACTGTTCCATGAGTAATAACCTCTTCCCCATTCTATCACAGTAGACAGTTCTACAATTGAAGGAGACAAGAACATTGCAAACACCTTTAACATAGCTTTTAGTGATCTATCTGCCTACATTATGGACCCTAACTCCCTCACTGCTGGGCCTCATCACACACCCGACCTCCCCCACAGACTCCGCTTCTATCTTAGAAGGTTAAACTGGGCTTAGATGTACACCTACCTCGTCCAAACCAAAATTACATCTAGGATAGGCCTGGACAACATAGACATATCTGTGTTGTCCAGGCCTTCATATGTGAAGCTCCTTAAATTAGTACTGAGGGAGGTTACCCTCCCCCTCCAAATCATCTTTATCCATCTCCACTGGGCAGTTACCAAGGCTCTGGAAAGTAGCACATGTAACATATAACCCTTGTATTCAAAGGGGGGTGACCATGACCTGCCCTCAAATTACCGCCCTATCTGAATCCTACTTCCCCTTTCAAAAATGCTAGAAAAGGTAGTAAATGACCAGCTGACTCAGTACCTGAACCAGCATGAGCCCCTGACCAAGGAGCAGCATGGCTTCAGAAAAAAACATTGCCCAACGACAGCTCTATTGGAATTTACAGATGTGCGTCACTACGCACTGGACAGAGGTGACAGTGCAGGCTCCATATTCATTGACCATACTAAGGCCTTCGCCCGTCAGCCATGTCTTACTTTGCCAGAAACTAATCAAATTGGGCCTCTCCGCTGATATTACCCAGTGGTTTACCAGCTATCTGGTGGATCGAACTCAGGTCTGTAAAATACCGTGGTGCTGTCTCTGAATATAGACCAGTTACTATTGGTGTCCACCAAGGGTCAGTCCTGGGCCCCCTTCTTTTCTGTCTATTTATAAATGACTTTCCCGTAGCCTGTAAGTCCACTAATATATTTCTATGTGCTGACGATGCAGTAATCACCTCTGCTAAGTGCCTGGGGAAACTAAAGCAGAGGCTTCAAACTGACTTTTCTGCTATCCAAGACTGGTTCACTTCCAATCTACTTGTTATGAACACTAAGAAAACCAAATCTATGCTCTTTGCCACCAGCAGTAAGTACCCATCTTTCCTATCATTAAACATTACCTTTTCCTCGGGAACCCCTCTAGAGCAGATAAATACCTTCAAGTACCTGAGGATCACCTTTGACTCTGGAGACCAGTACATGTCCTTTAATAAATGTCCTGGACCTGTTCGTTTTAGAAACATAGAGGTTGATGGCAGATAAGGACCGCAAGGCCCACCCAGTCTGCCCATTTCTTTTTCTACCTTATAAATGTGCCATCGGCCTTTGCTCTGTCAGTGGCCTATCTATTCATACTCATCTGTATTGCTTCCTTATACCTATCCCATGCCTGTTTGCAGCCCTGCACTGTATTCATAGCCACCACTTCCTGAGGTAGGCCGTTCCATGCATCCACCACGCTTTCTGTGAAAAAGAATTTCCTCACATTCCCCCTTAATCGGCCTCCCTCTAATTTCATGCTGTGTCCTCTTGTCCTGCTATTTTTCTTATATTTAAACATTAGACTCTTTCACCTTGTTAATGCCCTTAAGGTGCTTGAATGTTTCGATCATATCACCTCTCTCCCTCCTTTGCTCAAGGGTATACATATTGAGCTCCGTTAATCTGTCCTCATATGTCTTCTGATGCAGTCCCTGCACCATTTTGGTTGCCCTTCTCTGGACTGCCTCAATTTGGTTAATGTCCTTGTGAAGGTGTGGCCTCCAGTACTGCACGCAGTACTCCAGATGGGGCATAACCAGTGTCTTGTAAAGAGGGATTATTACCTCCTTCTTATGACTTGTGATACCCTACTAAAACACCCAACATCCCCTAGCCTTACCTACTGCTTTAGAGGTCTGCTTGGATCATTTCAGGTCATCGGTGATGATGATGCCCAAGACTCTTTCTTCCTTTGTGACTGCCAGCAACTCCCCTCCCAGCCTATAGGTGGCTTCAAGGTTTTTCTTCCCTATGAGCATGATCTTGCACTTCTTTGCATTAAATCCCAGTTGCCACTCTTCTGACCATTTTGCTAGTTTATCCAGATCTCTTCTCATTCTGCCCACCCCATCTGGATCATCTACTCTGTTGCAGATCTTGGTGTCATCTGCAAACAGACAAGCCTTACCCTCTAGTAAATCTGCAATGTCACTAATGAAGATATTGAAGAGGACTGTCCACAGGACTGATCCCTGAGGTACCCCACTTGTGACTTGCATCTCTTCTGACTGTATACCATTTACCACCACTCTCTGTTTTCAGCCTGTCAACCAGTTTGCCACCCAGTTGACCAACTTCTGACCCACCCTGAGCCTACCCAGCTTATTTATCAATCTTCTATGTGGAACAGCATCGAAAGCTTTGCTGAAGTCAAGATAGGTGACATCAACTGCTCCCCCTTGGTCCACCACTCTGGTTACCCAGTCAAAGAAATCTGAGATTAGTTTGACAGGACCTTCCTTTGTAAACCCATGCTGTCTTGGATCCTGTGCCACTATGGATTCCAGGTGTTGTACTATCCTTTCCTTAAGGAGTGCCTCCATAATCTTGCCCACTACTGAGGTAAGACTGACTGGTCTGTGGTTCCCTGCCTCCTCCCTGCTACCACTCTTGTGGAGCGGGATCACATGAGCCCTTCTCCAGTCTTCTGGGACCTCTCCTGTACTCAGAGACTCACTAAACAGTTCTGCTAATGGCTCTGCTAGTTCCACCCTTAGCTCCTTAAGTACCCTGGGATGTATGCCATCAGGACCCATTGCCTTGTCCAACCTGAGCTTAACGAGCTCTTGTAGGACCCTTTCTTTTTTGAAGGGAGTAGTGCTCACCTTCACAACCCTTGGTTCGCCTGTCATGCGGGCGCCCCCCATTTTTCCCATAGCTTTTTATATGTATTGTACAATATACATTTATTTGTATGTGTTTATATTCATGAAATGGATGTCCAACAAGACACAATAGGCATTGATATTTATTAAAGGATGTGTACTGATTTTTAAATGGATGTCACATGGTTTCACTTGATCAATGAATTTGAAGTGTTGTGTGTGTCACTGTGATGTCATGGTTGTTTGGTGGGTATTTATTCACTGTGTGTGGATGTTTGCCTCAGCCTTTGATAAAGGACTATATTGTCCAAAACGCGTCAGGTGGGCAACTACTCCCTGCTACAATAAATAATTTTAAATCTACTACTGGAGCTTTATGGTGTCCTTCATACAAGAGGTGATTGTATTAAGTGTTTTGTGTTGTATGACTGCATTATATCACTAGTTCACATTGTAACTTTGTATCTCACTGTTCTTGTCTTGGATTAAACTGAGAATGTGTGTATGTATTATAAACCTGCTAATTGCTGTCCTTTGTTGTATCTGACCCTAAACCCTTTGAAAATAGGCATAGCCTAAAGGGTTTTATGTGAAATAAATAAATAACCATGCTTAAATATTCGCGGTTAGGGACAATGACAAAATTGCTGATTTCTGATGTAGTATTCTGTATTCCTCTCGGAACAAGCGGCTAATGTCTGACTGTTATATAGTGTAATGCTCCTTTTTCCGAATAAAGATGATTTAAAAAAATAAAATAAAACATAGTCCCTCACTTTGTGTACATCATATTTAAGGAATTAAAGAGAAGAGTAAAAAAGAGACATATAGACTTTGCTGGTGAGGAAGGAGGGAAGAAAGATCCAAGAGGAAGGGGAAAAAGAAAATAAAAGGAGGTTATAGAAGGTTATTTTCTACCGTATTTATGTTGTATATCCAACATATACACCTACCGATAAACAAATGTTCATACAAGCATTACTTTTTGTCTTTTTGTCCCATGGACTAAAATGTGTTTTTATTCCAAGTTGTAAAATTTATTGCTGGTATACCATTTAATTCAGTATAATAAGAAGAGGGGAGAAGAAAGAAAATAATACAGATGCAGAATATGAATTGGGGGGGATGTGACGAACGTTCTAGGGAAAAAAGGAGGGGAGATGGGAAAGGAAAGATACCCTTACGCTCACAAATCAGAGTCTGGAGACTGCACTTTGCTTACAGTAATAATTATGTGTTCCACTCATACAGGGTTATGTAAATAATGAGTAGTCCACAGTACATAAAGGCATCATAAATAATTTGTTCAGCTACTGTTTACTGTTGTCACCGCTCCAGGATCACTGTACTGTTGTCATTGCTCCAATATCAGTGTTCTGTTGCAATGATTCTGGAAATGTTTACTGTTGCCACTGCCCCGGGATCAGTATACTGTTGCCACTGCCCTGGGATCAGTGTATTGTTGCCACTGCCCCTGGATCAGTGTACTGTTGCCACTGCCCCTGGATCAGTGCACTGTTGCCACTGCCCGGGATCAGTGTACTGTTGCCACTGCCCCGGGATCAGTGTACTGTTACCACTGCCCGGGATCAGTGTACTGTTGCCACTGCCCCGGGATCAGTGTACTGTTACCACTGCCCTGGGATCAGTGTAGTGTTGCCACTGCCCGGGATCAGTGTAGTTTTGCCACTGCCCTGGGATCAGTGTACTGTTGCCACTGCTCCAGGATCAGTGTACTATTGCCACTGTCCCGGGATCAGTGTACTGTTGCCACTGCCCCGGATCAGTGTACTGTTGCCATAGCTCGGGATCAATGTACTGTTGCCACTGCTCCGGGATCGATGTACTGTTGCCACTGCCCAGGATCAGTGTACTGTTGCCACTACCCCAGGATCAGTGTACTGTTGCCACTGCCCCGGGCTCAGTGTACTGTTGCCTCTGCCCCGGGATCAGTGTACCATTGCCACTGCCCCTGGATCAGTGTACTGTTGCCTCTGCCCCGGGATCAGTGTACTGTTGCCACTGTCCCCGGGTCAGTGTACTGTTGCCACTGCTCCGTGATCAGTGTATCGTTGCCACTGCTCTGGGGTCAGTGTACTGTTGCCACCGCTTCGGGGTCAGTATACTGTTGCCACCACGCTGGGATCAGAGTACTGTTGCCACCACGCTGGGATCAGAGTACTGTTGCCACCACACTGAGATCAGTGTACTGATACCACCACGCTGGGATCAGAGTACTGTTGCCACCATGCTAGGATCAGTGTACTGATGCCACCACGCTGGGATCAGAGTACTGTTGCCACCATGCTGGGATCAGTGTACTGATAACATCACGCTGGGATCAGAGTACTGTTGCCACCACGCTGGGATCAGTGCACTGATAACATCACGCTGGGATCAGAGTACTGTTGCCACCATGCTGGGATCAATGTACTGTTGCCGCCGCTCCAGGATCCGTGTACTGTTGTCACTGCTCTGGGATCAATTTACTGTTGCCACTGCTCTGGGTTCAGTCTACTGTTGCCACTGCTCCGGGTTCAGTCTACTGTTGCCACCGCTCCAGGATCAGTGTACTGTTGCCACCACTCTGGAATCGGTGTACGGTTGCCACCAGTCCGGGATCAGTGTATTGTTGCCACCATTCCAGGATCAGTTTACTGTTGCCACCACTCTGAGATCAGTTTACAGCTGTCACTGCCCCAGATTACTGTTGCCACCGCTCCAGGATCAGTTTACTGGTGCCTGTGCTCCAGGATCAGTTTTTATTTTATTTATTTAAAATTTTGTTAACCATGTAGGTACAGTACACTGAGCCACAGGGCCCTTTTACTGGTGTGACCTGGGAGATACAGACAAGAAATTAAAAAACTAAAATCCAACAAACGTAGACACAAAGTACAATAACATACAAAAGGATGATGCTTCTCACAAAGTACAATCAATTATATATTATATACATCTGTAGAAAAAAATTACAACTAAATGAGGACATCAGATGGGATTTGTAAACAGCTTTGAATTAACTTAGTGTTTACATTTCTGGTTTCTGCACTTGAGGTATTCCAGTTTTTAGCTGCCATATACATGAATGATTTCTGAACCTTTGAAGTTTTGAAGAAAGGCACAGTTACAATTTTATTATCATCAGTGCAAAGACATTCAAAGTTATTTGTGAGCATACAATTACCAGATAAAGGACATTCATCACCCTTTTTTAGTGCCTTGTTTATCATACAGTTTTTAGTAAAACAAATCCTTGTATTCTATGCATAACCAGTCTAGCCTGTTGTAGAGAGTACAGTGATGTTCTATAGGTTTCTCCCTTAGGACAAATTTACAAAAATAGCATTATACATGCAGTTTTCTTTAGCTTTGACTTTCTCAGACACATGCCCAATAGTATGCTACCATACTCAACAGCAGGTAAAAGGTAAGCTTGTGATAAAGCCTTTTGAATAATGTCAGTTTGTAGATCTTGTACAAAGCTCCTAATTTTTTTATGCAACTGGCTGCAAACCAACTCCGTATGTGTTTGAAATTTAGATGGTAGTCTGTAGTCCCTCCCAAATATTTGATGTGACTCACGACACCCAGTGAAGCTTCTTCTCTACATTTTACAACAAGATTGTCCCTACTTCTACAAGACCTTCACTCCATACAA
This sequence comes from Neoceratodus forsteri, assembly GCA_016271365.2. Lineage (NCBI taxonomy): Eukaryota > Metazoa > Chordata > Ceratodontiformes > Ceratodontidae > Neoceratodus > Neoceratodus forsteri. Next base: position 246,789,512 of record CM057457.1, read on the forward strand.
AATAACATTGCTTTTGTAGTCTTATTATTCATCAACAACCTATTTAAGTGGACCCATCACTGTAGTTTTCCAAATTCAATATTCAAGTTAACATTTAACAGATTCATGTCTTTATGTGCTGTTATGCCATATAAAGCATTATGTCTTCATTATTTCTGACATGCTTAGGGTTTGGGGTAGGTCTCTGAACAAAGGAAACAACACAGGCTCAAAGATGGATCACTGGGATACACCATGAGTTACTTGATCTTCATCGGGGGTATCTCAGTCATCATGTCACACATATGGAACTTCACCACCAGGGACGTGAGATCCACATGATAGGTTTTCAGCAGTATCACTGGGGCTGCCCACATTGACATCACTTGGCGATGTCACCAACCCTATAAAAGCGTGAGCGGCCCTGTTCCCTCCTCAGTTCTTTCCTGCCGTCGACTCTGTTCGCATGGGTCTCTGTGGAAGCTTGATGCAGTTTCGAACCTTTTTTGCCTTTGGCTTTAATTTTTCTTTCCTTTGCAGAATTCTTTTTTTTTTCATTTAGTCTTTTTATTTAATTTATGAGTTCAAAAACTCTACAAGGCAGCATTATATCACAAATTAATATCAGTTGATTACATCACAATGCATTACATATATACTTCAGCAGTTACAATGGAGGAAAATAAATTAACAGTTTATTACATCAATTTCCAAAGAATCATTATTACTCATTATAAACTCAGTCTGTGATCCATTCAAATTAGATCTGGCATGGCACAGTGGGTCCTCCCTCCCAAATTTTAGTCCTATTAAGATTCTAGGAACACCTCTGGTCAAAACCCAAGTGACATTTCAATACAATAGAAGACAAAATGACATGATCAGTAAATAGCTTAAGGAACAAAATCATCATATTGGTCTAGTTGATAGGATATCCATTTTTGCCATTAATCACATTTCTGGACTTTATCCATCATCTTGGTGAAGAGTCGCTTCAGAGCATAGATATCCCTGGCCAGAATGAGCCAGGCTTTTTTAGTGGGTATTTTATTTGTAAACTAGAGCCTGGTGATAATTTTGTGGGCTGCTATTATAAATTTTAAAATTTGTTTTAGTAAGTTTTTGTCAATTCGCAGACCTTCTGGTTTAATAAAAGTCAGTACAAAAGTGGGAGTGAATAAATCAGGGGTATCATAAATTGCTCTCAGCCCCTCAAGGATCTCCTTCCAAAACTTGGATATCTTTGGACATGACCAGAGGACATGGCTCTGGTTTGCTGTATCATCTCCACATTCCCCCCAACACTGTCCCTCCCTCAATTCTCCCATACTGGCCAAGAGGGCTGGAGTACGGAAAAAAAGGAGTCTGGAGTTTCCACGTATATTCCCGCCAGTATGGTGAGAAAACATTTTTTAAAGATGGTAGTGCAGACTCATTTCAGGTCTGTTCTTTGATTAGTATCTGCAATTCCTGTTCCCATCTAAGCCTGATTGAGTTGGTCGAGTCTCCCTAGCTCTCATTTAAGGCCTTATATATTTTACTAATTAGGTGATCTGAGGCAGTTCCTCTAACCTGTGCCTGCAGGAGCTGTATTATTTGGGGGGGGGGGGGTTGCCTTGTTGCTGCACTTGATGTCATTGGTATCAGAGTCTTTTATTTTGCTACTAGGAGTGCCCTCAAACTGCTTTTTGCTTGTACACTTGTTATATCATCTCTCTCTCCCTTCTGGTCTCTGTCGAGTGCTTCTTCAGAGCCTTAAGCCATTCCTCATAGCATCTGTCCTGTTGGCCCTGAATCATTTTGGTTACCCTACGCTGTACCATCTCTAGCCTGTCTTTGTCTTTTCTTAGGTGGGAACTCCAGAACTGGGCACAGTATTCCAGATGTGGCCTTCCCCGTGGTCTGTAGAGAAGTAGTATCATCTCTTCCCACCTGCTCTCAAACCCCCTTCCTATATACCCCCAACATTGGTTGCCTTGCTGTAGGCCTTGTAATATTGTCTAGATTGTTTAGGGAGTTTGGATGACTCCCTGCTCCCTTTCCACAGAGTTTGTGCCCATCCAGTATTCTGTCCTGGGGTTTTTGTTCCCTATGTGCATCACTTTGCACTTCTTGGAACTGAATTTCAACTGAGAGACTTTAGGCCACCACTCTTTGCGGTCCCTGCAGCTCCCTTAACCTTTCCTCACATTGTACTCTACTTTCAGATCTTAGTGTCACCTGAGGAGATGTGCATCTTGCCCTGTATTCCTTTTCCTGTGTTATTCATGAACATATTGAAAAGGACCGGCCGCAGGACTGAACCCTGTGGCACCCCACTCGTGACCAGATTGATCAACTGGGATGGTGCAGGGGGAAGATATGTTGTTCCCCATTTTCAGAAGGTTAGCGTGGCACAAACCTGGTTTGTGCTGTGCTAACCAGGAATAGCGCCAACTGTTGTGTGGCCATAGTCAAAGGCCACCTTTGCGCGGCGCACCCTCAGCAGTGCCGTGGTGCACAATATTGCGCTGCTTGTATACAAATGAGGGAGACCCCTTGCATATGCAGTGCAGCATGATACTGGACAAATTTCAGAGGTGCTAAACAGCCACAAGTGCGGTGCAGTTTAACACTCCTGAAATCCAGCCCTTAACAGTGCGCAGAGGGGGTGGGTGCCCTGCACACCCTCCATGCACTGTCAAGGGCTGGGTACCCTGGTGGTCCAGTGGTCCTACCCTAACCCCAGTCCCTTTCGTTGTATTTATTATAGTAAACCCTGGTGGTCTAGCGGTCCCTCTCCAGCCCCGATCCCCATCCTTGCTATAAAACATAAATCGGTGGTAGTCCAGCAGTCCCCCCCCCACCCTGGTATTTTTTCTTTAATCCCTGGTGGTTCAGTGGTCCCTCCCTAGCCCCGATCCCCTCCCAGGTAGTTTTTTTATTAATTCCTGGTGGCCTAGTGGTCCCCTTCTTGCCCCGATCCTCTCCTCGTTATTTGTTTCTTAATCCATGGTGGTCCAGCAGTCCCCCCCAGCCTCCCATCTCCCTACATGCAAGTGTAAATCCTGGTGATCTAGTGACCCGCACCCCGACCCACCCAGAGAGCCAGCGACCGGCAAAGTCCTCCACACACCACCACAGCTGGCCGTAGACTGAGCTGTCATGATGCGTGTACAGTACACACATCAGAGCTCAGCCTGCAGCCAGCTGTAGTGGTGTATGGAGGCTGTGCTGGTCACCAGCTCTCGGGATGGGTCAGGGGGTGCAGGGTTACTGCATGTAGGGAGAGGGGATCGGGGCTAGGGTCTGGACCGCTGGACCACTAGGTATTAATAAAAAAAATATCAGGGAAGGGATTGGTGCAGGGAGGGGACCGCTAGACCACCATGGATTAATAAAAAAAATATTAGGGAGGGGGTTGGGGCAGGGAAGGGACCCGCTGGACCACCACCGATTTACTTTTTATTGCATGGACAGGGATCAGGGCTGGGGAGAGAACCAGTGGGCCACCAGGGAGTTAGAAAAACTACCAGGGAGGGGATCGGGACTAGGAAGGGACCACTGGACCACCAGGGATTAAGGAAAAAATACAGAGGAGGTGATTGGGGCAGGGAGGGTGACTGCTGGACCCACCACTAATTTACTTTCTGTTACATGGACAGGGATCAGGGCTGGGGAGGGACTGCTGGACCACCAGCGATTTACTTTTTATAACATGGATGGGGATCGAGGCTCGGGAGGGACCGCTAGACCACCAGAGATTAATAAAAAAAATACCGGGGGGGGATCAGGGCTAGGGAAGGACTGCTGAACCACTAGGGATTAAAGACAAACTACTGGGGAGGGGATATGGGCAGGGGGGACATTGCGCAGCGCGCATGGCTCATGTGCTGGCATGCACATGAGTCCATAATGGGCATGCAAATGGCCCAAGTGCCGTGCATGCCCACTGGGCTCATCTGCATGTTTGGGCTGAATATTGCCCATAGAGGCTGCAGCACTAACCAGTGTGTGCCGCGCTTTACTCCTATGGATGGTCTTTGGTACAGAGCATGGCGACTGCCTGCTGTGTGCCACGCTACCATGGCCTGATATTCAGACAGATAGTGTGGTCAGTTTGGATCTTGCTCTCATTTTGAATATGATGCCAGAGCCGGGTGGCCAGCCCTATTTTTTCATGTGGCGCTCCCATGTGCGCATGCAACTGGCCGGCTCTGAATATGGGGACTATAGTTTTTACAGACAATGCTACACTGCTTGATTTCATCTGTAGTGATGACAGGAGGAAGATGCATTCACACTGATTGTACCATAAGTGGCCGAAGCCATTTTGGGCAGTGTTAGCTGTTTCTGTATATATTCTCCTGTAACAACTATACTAGCGGTTTCACAGAGCTATGGAGGAAGGGTAGCAGGGGAGTCTTCTGATGAAGTGAGAAATTTAAATTCTTGCTGAACAATGGTTGGCAGCATTTTCCCTGGTTTGATGGAGTGATATGCTGCCAAAACACATAGCTTTCTTTACTCCTTCCCTGTGGGGATCAAAATCACTGTTTGAAAGACGGAGCCCCAGGTTTGACAGAAGACACAGCCCCCCACTGGGCTCAGATGCATTTGAGGGAAAAGACTGCATACAGGTTTAGAGATTAGTGTAGGTTAATGCAGAAGATGAAAGACCGTCCAAAGAGCACCCTTGGGGCAGAAGTACAGTCAAAGAGTTTGTATCGGTCATTAGTGTTAATATGTAAAATTAAAACAGAAATGATATGACTTGACACTTCCAGACTGTTCCAAAATAGTACAGAAGGATTTGTGTGTGTTGGGGAGACGTTAGATGACAAGCGTGAAACCCAGGTAAAGTACAAATTATAAGAACTATATAAAAAATAACTGCTGAGTGCGGTGTAGCTGTAAGTAGGGAATTATAGGACAGACTGGATGGGTCATGAGGTCTTTTTCTGCTGACATTTTCTATGTTTTTATGCTACCCTCATGGTGCAATGGTAGTGCTATACAGTTCTAAGCTGGAGATCCAGGTCTGAGCAAAGCCTTGGGATTCTCTACCCAGACTCCTCAGCTTATAGGCATTGAAATATGTTAACACTAGCCTGGAAAATGTGGAGCGAATGGCCAGAATTAGTAGCACACTTCTTAATCTCAAGTAAAATAAGTTTAGAAATAGTGAGCAGCTTATACTGATTGCTGAGAAATGTGTGTGTTTTTTTAATGAATCAAATTTTGTAAGAGTGCGCCTCTCCAGGAATAGCCCCAACACTGCACAGAACGTTATTATGTCTTTGTGGTGTGAGAAGAAAGTAAATACTAAATCTGTGGTTCCCACCCCTTTTGTGTCACACTCGAGGGGTATGGCCCCATTATGCTACAAGATCACAACTACATTTTGCACATGGAAACACACTAGTTGTCAGTGTTAACAGCTTGCTGCAGTGTCACAGATTGTGAGGGCCAATGTCTCATGTTCTCCCACATTTTGAGTGCCCGTGTCACACATTTTAGTAACAAAAGGCTGAGTGGTGTTTGGCCCTGTCTTGAGTCAGTGTAGTTTGGGCAGCATTGCAGAAGGTGATGAGATTAAACTCTTTGGGTTGGGGTGGGATTCAAGTCTGGCCATCAGTACGGTACCCCCTTGCTGGCCATAAAACAAGCAGTGCGGATGTAACATGGCAGAGGTTTTTATATGCCAGCCCTCACTGCCAAGTACATGCTTCAGCATATGTAAGGCATCTTGGTTAAAAGGGGAAGGTTATGCTTTCCCACAAGCCAGTCGTTCTCATTCAGTAGCCAAATGTGCAGCATTAGCCAACCCCATAGGGAATGTCCAAATCCGTGTTGCTGAGCAGTGGAGGGCTGCTCTGGCATGCTAACGACTTGTGTTTGTGGCTTGATCCTGGGGAAATCAGGAGTGGAACCTGGCAGGAAAGGTGACAGTGCATCAACATGGATACTCTTTTCCAGGGCGAAGGGTTCATGGCACTCTACTCTGGAGGAGATCATGGTGGGGAGTAGTAGTGGTGTCCTGGACAATGTTGATGACCACATGCTGCTCCTGTCCCCTTGAGGATGCCATAGCATTTGTGCTGTTGCATTGGATGGGAGAGGAGAGGGAGATTAAGCAAACAGACTTGCCTGAACCATGCTTGCTCTTATGATGGCTTCTGTGCTCCCCTTGTGCTGTCTGACCCCTTGGTACACTGCCTTCTTCCTCTCGGCTGCTATGCCTAGCCTGCATCCTTTCCTCTGTCCTTGTGGCAGAAGAGTAGCAGAAGGGCTGGCTTCCCAACAGGGGTACTAAAGAGCTCTGGAGCGGCGAAACAACCAGTGAAACTGAAAGCGGGAGGTGAGTTTGGCAGGCATCAGTCAGTGATTGAGTGTGTCTAAAGGAGTAAGGTGCTTGGGCAAAGGTGCAAAAAAAGCCTAGGTGAGTAGATGAAGATGGCAGCAAATGTTTGCTGTTTAGAGAAAACACTGGATTTGTTGGTGTTTGGTATCAAAATACAGAAGGATCACCAGTATGATAGGGAGTGCACATTTTGTGACTGTCGGGTTTTCAGAAGGTGGAGCTAAATAGAATAAAAGAAAATGGTTTTTGACTGCTTTGACATACAAGCAACTTAGGTTTTCACCCTGTCTGGGACAACATGAGTAGAGGCTGGTAGGGAGGGTGAAAGAGCAAACCTGCAGACACTCTGCTCCTATGTGGGTGTGTAAATGCTGCTCTGTGAATGATACCAAGGGGCAGCTCTGCAGAGGTGTCAGTGGCAGCATGGGTGACCACAAGCTGCCTTGCATCCCCACCCCCAGGGATGTCGTGAGTGTGCTTGTCAAATGTCATTGAGGTGGATGGGCCCTAAGTGGCAATAACTTCCTCTGACCGGGTGCAGGATGATGTGATGGCCCAATGCTGCCCGGTTCAGCCTGGCATGCTGAATGTCTGGCCCCTCTCCTTCTGGTTTCAAGAGCTTGAAGGAACCCTCACTGGCACTAGTGGAGCACATGGCACCAAAGCATGGGACACTTAGGTCTACATTTGAGCCCGATTATTTTGTCCTGGGCTTTGGAACCTGGAAAAATTGCACTGGTACAGTAGCTTTTTCAATTCCGAGAATGCTGTGCAACTTGAGCACCTGCTGAAATGACTTGAGATGGCATGCCTTGTTGTTGGTGACCTGTTAATATTCTGGCTCCTCCCAGGCTGAGGCAAAGTAGATTGGTTTCAGAGATGGCAGGGTAGGCAGGAAAAAAACATCCCCTGAATGGCAAATGGTGCACTCTGTCCACCCCATGTCACTGCCCCAGTGTATGCACTGCCTGGCTGCTTACTGTCTAAACTACTGCAGTTTGACCTTTGACATCACTCGTGGCTATGCTGCTCTTCATGTCATAAGGTCAAACTGCAGTCAAGAAGAATATCAATGACATTCTCAGTATATCTGTTATGTATGTACAGAAGAATAAAGAAGATTACGCGCTTCAGGAGGAACCAAACCTTTTTTGATAAAGTTTTGTCTTTTTGTATGTGTGAATTTAGTGCTCGTGAAGGTTGTCAGATCGACTTCACTGTAAACTGAAGCCCTCTGTTTATCCTCTTGACAGATATAGCAGGTCCCCCGGCAGTGTGCCTCAACCCTGTCATCGCGGGACCACCATGTAGGTGAGAGGGTGGTTCAGACTGAATGACCATTCACTCCTTGACCTGTCATGTGATGCTGCCAACAGCTGTGCCATTTAGTGTCAAATTTGGCATTGGAACCAACCATCCATATATCAGAATAGATAGGTGGACAGCCTGGGTACTGTATATGGGGAGCATCATTGACCCTTCCACAAGGTACTTTAGGAACACGTAACCTTTACTAACACTACCCCCACCATAGGGGTGAGCTTGTTATTGTGTAAATAAGGTAATGGTATATTTTGATATACAAGGACCATAGCTGGCAGCACAGCTGTGTTTTCTGTGTTAAAAAGTTAATAGTTTATTTGGAAGTTAGGAATTTCAAAGCTTGAATTATTTATTTATTTATTAGCTTTTGGTAACCGGGTAAGTGCGCTAGGCAACAGACCTGCCTATTTTCAGGCACGAACCGGGAGAGCACAGGACATTGGTTACAATATGCAGAAATGCACAGACATAATATAGGTGTACAGGAGCAAAACAAGATATACATTGGGTAGCACAGTAATAGTTACATAAGGGTACATTTTAGGCATAGATCTTAATAAGGATGTAAAATAAAGCAATTAGGGTAACCATAAGACAGCTGAGGACAGTAAAGACATCAAGGTTCATAGCCACCTAGACAAGCATATTGTATGGGAGAACATTAGTGTAGTACTCAGGGTCAGACCCGACAGCCTGCAGTGGGACAAAGCAAATTAAGAGCATTTGCATTGGCCAGAGGCTAGAAGGTGGGTGAACAGCGAGTTTTTGAATTCTCGATGGGAGGCTGAAGTTTTCATCATAAGGGGGAGTGAGTTCCAGAATTTGGGAGCAAAATGGGCAAATGCCTGTTCACCCATTTTTGTCATGCAAGGTCTAGTGGAGAGCATGGGGACAGAGGAAGACCTGAGGGTGCGGTGTGTGAGGCAGGAGTCAGGAGGTTGGCAAGATAGACAGGGCAGGAGGTCTAGACAGGGAATCGATAAAGCAGCCCAGGGAGTAGGCTTGAATATCCTTAGGTGACAGCCAATTTAAGCCAACGTAAAGGAGACAATGATGGGTAAGACGTGGGGCAGTTAAGGCAAATCTACAGATGTTGTTGTAGACAGTGTCCCATTTGTGGAGTGTAGCAGAGTTTGCAGCAAAGAGGAGGGGCAGAGCATATTGGAGCTGGGGTAAGAGAATACCTCTCGCAACAGAAAGTCTAGCAGAAGGAGTGAGGGAGTGGCGCACTCAATAAGCACCGCCAATTTTAGCATTGACGGCACGGCACCCATATTGACATGTTGAGACAGGTCAAGTGTGGGATCAAAGTGACCCCAAGGTACTTGAAGGACTCAGTGTTTAAGATGAGGGAGCCATCAAGGCATTGAACCTGGAGCCTGTTCGCAGGGGCAGACAGTTTCTTAGAGGATCCGAATAGCATAGCACAGGTTTTCTAGGTTCAGGACTTGGTGGTTGCTAGAGAGCCAGGTCTGCAGGAATTGGAAGTCATTAGTGAGAGTGGAGTTGATGGCAAACCGATTTTGACCCAGAGTAGAGAACAAGGTCATCTGCGTACATAAGAGTGCAGCTATGCGGGACATGGTGGAATATCATTTAGGAAGAGGGAGAAGAGTAGGGTCCAAGAGTGGATCCCTGGGGAACTCCAAGGGAGATGTTTAGGGGAGGAAAGGGCTTGTGAAATACTGCCTGAGTCAATTGTCAAGATAGCTATGGAACCAGGAGAGGGCTTGGTCAGATGCTCCAATGGATTGGAGTTTCTTTAGCATGAGAGGATGGTGTACCATCGAAGGCTTTAGACAGGTCGATAAAGGCGGCCCCAGTGAGTAGGCCATGGTCCATATTATTTTCTGATGTCATTTGTAAGTTTGTGTAAGTGCAGAGGTGGTACTGTGACCGGGCGGAAACCATATTGGCACGGTTTGAAATTAAACATGTCAGGTGAGCAGCAAGCTGGCGGTGGACTATTTTTTCAAGCAGCTTACTGAGAGTGGGCAGAAGAGATATAGGCGGTAGTTGGACATGAGTTTGACATCGCCCTTTTGTATTATAGGGATGGTTCTGGCAGTTTTCCAGGTGGATGGGACAGTAGGCGTGCGAATCGAGAGGTTAAAAGCCAGGTGATAGGTCTGGTCAGCCAAGGTGCATACTGCTTAAGTATGCAGGATGGATAACCCTCAGGCCCTTGACCCCTGCGTGCGGAAGGGAGTTAAGCAGCTGCGAACTTCAAGGTATGTGGTTGGAGCCAGAAACAAAGAGGGTGGAGAGGCGAGGAGGAGAAGAGGGACAGTCAGGTTGTGGGTTGAAGTAGCGACTGGTGGAGAAGAAAAAAGGGCATTGAAGGCATTGGCAATGGTGTCATGGTTGGTGCAGTGAACACCTTGAATGTTCATGTCAGCTGGATTCTGTTGCTTGTCGTATTAGTGTAATTCCCAGACCCCATCGGACTGTAATAGGGTGCGGGGGTCCAGATGTGCACTGTATGATGTACCCTACTTGAAAACTAATACAGAATCACATATAAATGAATGAAGTCCAGGAGCTGGATACTCAAATCATTTGTATGTGGAATTCTGTTGCTCCTTTCAGGCGATGAAGTAGGTGTACAGGGAGACAACAACAGCTGACTCAGATTCATCATATCTGGATTCCTGGCATCTGCAGGAAGGAAATGAGAATTTGACCACTGAGTCATTTAGTGTTTATACATTGATATTTGTATCTTGAAAAATGCCTGGTCATAGGTTTGCACCAGTGTGTCTGAAATGTCTGGTTAATTAGCAGAGAGGGATGACAGGCAGAATCGGATGGAATTGCAATGAATTGGGCCCTGTGTGGTGTTTGTAATTGGCTACACACAGCTGACCCCAACATTATTAAATCAGTGAGATCAAATCTCTAAGTTTTGTCGGGAGTCTTTGGTCCCAGGGATGTAATTTGAATCAAATGATTATGCTCAATGTCATTAATGTAAATCTAAAAATGCTAACATGCCTGTTATTGATAAGTTTGTAAAACTCTGATGTATTGTTTTGTACTTTTCTGTAACTTGTATTGTTATAAATGTATAGTTGTAATAATTTTGCATAATGTAAACAGGTAAGCCTTGTGAACAGGGATTTTCAGAACCCTAATGGTTGTATCACTGTATAAATAAAATGTTACCATACCATACCACGTTTTTTCACTTTATTTAAAAATTGGTGACTGGGAAAGGCCCTCTGAGCCAAGGCTTGCTTCCAGGAGAGACCCAAAGAGAGAGGTAAAGTGCAGGGGAAAAAAGCTAGTAATTAGTGAATACAGAGTAACACGAAGGAAGTAAAAATTCACAGAAAGCAAAAATATCCTAGAAGCTAAAATGTAGCATAACCCAACAAGGGTGCAGCTTAACTAACTAAAACTAACTAACTAAAAAACTAAAAACTAAAAACTAACTAAAAACTACTTCTAAATGCCCAAAAAAACAAAAGCTATGTTCTTTGCCACCAAGAATTGCTCTTCCACTACCCCATCATTCACCACCCCACAATTATCCACCTTATTTGGAGAAAATCTGGAATTTGTGGATAAATTCAAATATCTTGGAGTCTGGATTGACAATAAGCTTGACTACTCTGTCCACGTTGAAGAGCTCCTTAAAAAGTTGAGGCAAAGACTTGGCCTATTTTACAGAATAAAACACTACCTTACCAGAGACTCCAAACAAAGATTAATCCAGGCATCATTCCTATCCCTCATTGATTATGCTGATTTCCTCTATGGCCACTGCTCTCTCTCCCTCTTAAATAAACTGGACACCCTGTATCATAGAGCCATTAGATTTATTACAGACCTTCCCTCCAGCACCCATCATTGCTCTCTTTACAATGCAGTCAATTGGACATCCCTACAGCACAGAAGAAAAAAGAATGCTGCAATCTGGATCTATAAAGCTTTATCAGACAAACTCCCCTCCTACATCTCAGACTGTTTCACCCGAATCACATCCAGGCCATACACCCTAAGGATCAATAAGCTCATTATGCTAAAGATTCCCAATACCTGCACCCGGTTTGGGAGGGCTGCTATCAGCTATTCCTAGCATTTATCTGAACTCACTCCAAAAATCTATGAATCTGAATACCCTCTTACCCTTATCATCCTTCAAAAATTATACACCACCCTATTCCCAGAACTGTGCAACTGCTTCCATAAGGTCTAGTCTCCCACCCAACCCCACCCTCCCTTCTGTAATCCACTGTGTTAGTTTCCATTCTTCTACCCTGTCAGTTATCCCACTTCTAGATAAAAGCCTACAGAAGCCCCACTATCTGAATATTAGCCCTCCTATATCTAATGTCCTCTTCTATTTTACAGGTTTTAAGTTATTGTTACTGTGCCTTGTATATCTGTAAATTTTGTATATATCTCTCATCTAATTGATTGTATTAATGTTATTTTATTTTCATGTCTTTGTACAAAACTTGTATCCTTCTTTGTATGACCACTCAGGTCCATCTTGTAAATGAGCTACGCTCAATGATGTTCACCTGAATAAATAAAGATTTTGATTGATTTGATTGATTGATTGATTAACGCAGCGGGTGCAGCTTAATGCAACAAGAGTGCAGCTTAACCCAACAAGGGTGCAGTGGGCTGACAAAAGTTAGAAGGGGCAGATGGAGTGGGGAGCAGCTTGGCAGATAGAGGACACTGACACAAAAGGGGGAGAAGTGGAGAAAAGAGAAGGCAAGGCTGCATGGAATACTTGTGGCAGGCACAAGAAGGGTGAGCTGAAAGAGTACGAGAAATGAAAGAGACAGAAAATAGTTGGAAGGATCACAAAAATGGTGACACATCTACAAAGGAAGAAGGCATGGTGGAATGCTTAAATATTTTTTTTTACATTAGTGTTCACAGAGGAAGAAAATGGAACCGCAACCAACAGTAAAATATTATTTAAAAAAAAAGACACGAGATGCAGTACAGGACATACACATATCAGCTGTAGGAATCAGATGCCCAAGATGATTAATACAAGCAAGACAATGGGTATGGAGGCAGGGCACCCAGAAATCCTAAGGAAGTTGGCCAAAGAACTATAAATCCCACTGCATTGATATTTAAAGCACTAGAGTTTGTTAGTGACCATACAATTTTTTTTTTTTTTTTGCTCCTCCCTCCCCTTCTGACCAGCCAATCCTTCGGGTCGCCTGGGACCCACGGCTACCCCCCCTCTCTGGTCGCTTCCTGCTGCCCCCCTACTGCCAGTCCCAGGTGACCCAACGTAACCCTTCATCAGGTGGGCCCCCCCTTTTGGGGGGAGAAGTGCCCTTAGGCACAACCAGTTAGCCCGGGGGCTGGCGGGGTGTCAGCACGGGCTATCCCGGGCTACTGTGGTGCACCAGGAACCGGTGGCCATCATCTGGTCAGTCATGGGGCTTTTTCCGCTTTTCTGGCCCACCCACTGTACCCTAATTGGGCCTGCATGAGGATGGCGACCTGAGGCTGGGACTTGCAGGGGCATGTCAAGGCTACATGCCCCCTAACATGACTCCCAATCCGCCTCCAGGTGCCAAGGCCCTATCCATCCTCCCGGAGGGAAGCATCCAATGGATGCTCTTAATCCCCTCCCTGCTCCTGGTACCCGGGTTCGGGGCATGAACCCTGGTCGCCAGCATGCCGAACAAGTCCCTTCACTTGGCGCCATGGAGCCAGACCCAGTTTATTTCAGCAATAATGCTTGCCTGGCAAAAATATCACGATACCCCATTTCCGTTTCATTTTCTTTCATTCTTGAACCAAGATACAGGGATCTTGACGTTTTTAAAAGTTCTCACTCCCATTCCATGACTGCCAGAAAAAAATAAATATCTTAGTACAGTATTGTGCTGTTTACTATCAGAAACCTGCAGTAACACCATCCAATTACATCCACATTATGAATCTAGCATGTACATTCAATAGGTAACTTCAACAGAAGAGATTTTTTTTTAATTCTGAATGGTGGCCATCTTTAGTGATGTGAGTAGTTACAAAATTATCTGTGAAAGCTATTTTAATAATATCTGAGAACACTAAAAATGAACTGAGCATGAATCGATGGATGTCAGAAACACATTTCTAGGGGTGTGGATATAGTTCACTACCTATACTCAGTAAGTTCCACTGGAATAGCTGATTTGCTGGACATGTTTAGGCTAATCTACTCCCACCACTTGGGCAGTATATCCCCCCCAACTCTGCCCCGTGACGTCAAATCTTTCTCACCGCTGGGAAGAATAGGTCACCTCCTTCGCGCGGCTCTTGCTTAGGATATTCTATGCCATAGGCGAACTTTGATTCAAAGTTTTTGTATTCTACTATGTTATTTCCTCAGTCCCTTGGACTCCCCGTGCAAGATCTTTGATGGAGCAATCGAAGCCAGGGTTTAAGTTTTGTGTTCAGTGCTGGCAGAAGATGTCGGTCACTGACCTGCATAATACATGTTTGTATTGCCTGGGCAGGAAGCATGATGTGGCCGGGTGCAGCCTTTGTCTGTCCATGCTTTTTGAGTCCCTCAAGAACATGAAGTTCCGGCTCTTGCTGGGTTAGCTTTCTGAGCGGGACCCGGAAGGACTGCCCTAAGGGCTGTAAGAAGGCCTCAGCTGCAGCTGGGTCTGCCCAGCAGCTTGTGTCCCTTGGACCAGTGTCAGAGGGTCATTCACCAGAGGCTTCAAGAACATGGGTTTGGCCCTCAAGCTTGGGGGAGAGCCCTGCCCACCGTGGTTCCAAGCACAAGCGCTGTCAGTGCCAGTTGTGGGATTGGGAGAGATCGAGGTCCTCCCTGTCCCTAGACTCATCTGATCACTTGATGGTGGTCAAACACCCTTCAGTCGAGGGGCAGATTGGGCAGGTAAAGGGCTCTTTGGCACCCCCCATTGAGCCAGTTGATTTCGATTCTGGCTGCGAAGATTTTCTTTGAACCTGTCAACTGGCTGTTGGATGAAGCTGAAGAATCAATCTCACAGACCACGGTGCACCCAGTTCTCATCCAGGAGGACGTGGGCCAGTCAGTGTCCCCGACTGGCCAGCTGTGGAAGTGGCCTCCACCATCGGTCGAGTCTTCCATGCCTGTGTTGGTTAGTTTAGGATGACATGTGGTGTACCACAACCAGCTGGAAGGCTCACCTCAGTGTTGATTGTCTGGTCGACTGTTGAGGTCTTGGTTGAAGTCTCAGTTGAGGTGTTCTCGCTCTTGATCCCGCTGAAATGGGAGGCATCCCCGTCAACGCTGCTCAACCTCTTTTTCATCAGGTGAGAAGAGGCACTGTTGCAAGCTGCGCAGGTGCTACAGGGAGCTCTTCTGGCAACAGTGGGCTGTTGCGGAATAAGATAGGGCTCTACCCACTGGATCTCCAGTCCCCTGGCAGCTGCCAATGGTGCCTCTGCTGGTCTGTGTTATGCAAGTGCTCCCCACAGCTGCATCTCCACCCCTTCGGGTGGAGCCGCCACCGCTGTAGCTGAAGGTGGGTGCTTCAACCAAGGAGGCCCGTTCATCAGCCACCTGCTTGCCAGGCCAGTTGTCGATTTATGTCACTCCAGGGGAGGATGCCCAAGTGGTCTTTGGCAAGAAATAGTTGACGGACGTTTTGAGGAGTCCTTGGACAACTTAGACTATGAGCCCATGGCCTCCTCCAGGACTGCCCTCCTTGACTGGGGATTAGTCCCCACAGGGAAAGGATTAGCATTAGAGGGCAAGGGTTACATTTACTCCATCGCACTACGTGACAGAAAATATGGCCAGAAAGATGGTACATGCCGGATGGAGGAGCAAGCAAAGAATTAAAAAAAAAAAAATGTAAAGGATTCACAGTCAGTAATGCAACATGCAGAGTATTCATTAATTAGCAAACATATCCATCAACTGTAAGTGCAGAAATTGTACAACCATTCTAGATGTTAAGAGAAAATACCTGGGACTCTTCATCAGTTGCTGCTGGCTTACCCCTGCAGGCTGAGTTTGGGCTGGATTCCAGATTATTGGCATGGTGCATGACTCCCCAGTATTGTGCTGTGGGGCAAGAAAATCAGACTGTAATGTTGTCACGCAGGCCAGGCTACCTATTCTTTATCTGATGAGGAAACATATTTTCATTTAAGACTTAGGCCTTAGGTGGTGTTTATCACTAAGCTAGTAGAAAGCAACACACTACTGATGTTTTATATGTGTTGCAGAGAAATGTTTAATTATAGGTGATCGTCCACTGCACAAGACCTCATCCAGAGTACTGCATTTGGTTTGTTCACCGCAGCACAGAAAGAACGCAGAATAAGGGCCAACCCATTGGCGCAAAGGTAGCACTACTGCTTGCGATGCGAGTGACTTGGATTTGGGAACGAGCCTGAGTCATCAGAGGGCCAGACATGGGAGGAGGATCGAGCATCCCAGAGGACATTCTTCTTCAGCGAGGGAGGACTGCCAATCTCCACTGAGCTGCTGCCACTTGAATGACCACAGGTGATGGTGCAAACTGGCGCTGCAGGAGGATAGGAGGGAGGACGTAGACTGCCTGAACGCACATTGCCATGCACCAGTGTGAGCCCACATGCTTTCAAGGGATGAATCTCATCTCATGGCGGTGGGAGAAACAGGAAAATGGCAGGCGAGCAGGAGGACGCCAGCTGTGTTCCACAGGCCCCACACTACTGTCCATGCCTCCCACTGCCGAACCAAGCTAAACTCTGTCAGGGGTATGGTGCCCCCCCTCCTGTCTCGCCCTGGGGTGCAATCCAGGGAGGACTGGCAGTGGTGATAAGTGCTTGAGAAGGCGGGTGATGGGGCCTGGACCAGGAGCAAGGCCGATGGGGGCTGCCTGCGTGAAGGGTTAAAAAAGCATAGTAAATGTTGAAAAAAAAAGTATAGAATAGATTGAAAGGGTTCAACACAGTGTTCCTAAGCTGATTAGTGACTTATGGGGCAAGAACTGTGAGGAGAGATTGAACATACTCTTAATTATTTAGTTTAGAGATATAAAGGCAGAGAGGGCAATGATCACAGTGTTCCATATTGTAAAAGGGGTAGACTCTTTAAAGATTATTGTTCATTACAAAAAAGGCACCACACATACATTCATTAATATCCACATATTCCATTTTAAAACACATACAGTATATTTACATATACATACAGTGGTTGCCTTTCTAATCTTCCTCTTTTACTACAGAAAAAGGTTACCACATTAAGGTACTGCAATACAGTACTTCCTCTTACAGCAGTATTACTCGAAGTACCACATTAGAGGAAGTGAAGTGTTACTATGTCTATAGCGATAGACAGACAGATATACTGTATGGATTTGGGGGATACTTGCACCTTACTAATATAGCTCTATTTCTAGCTATATGTAGCTGTATCGATTGGGAGGTACTTACCCGCTGAGGTGTTAAGGTATGCTCTGATATATGGACACCTTGGGCACGTTATGTGGCACAAGGCGTATGCAAAGTGCCTTCAGCCATCCAAGAAGTTCATATATCGGCATGCCCATACCCCTTAAAGGGTGTTATTCCAAATGTAAAATAAGTCCTTAAAGGATCTGTGAAATGTAAACAGTCATTTACGTCAACAATCAACTTACCCTGGTAGTTTTTATGCTTTGTATATTTTTGACTGTTTTTAACGATTCCTGCTGGACTATGTTAACCTGTTGTCTGTTGCTAGCCTCATTGAGGCACCTGTTAAAATGAGATGCTGCTTCTCATGGAGTTATCCTGTTTGGAGTAATTTCAAATAGACAAATAAATTAAAAAATAAGTTTAGTTCTGAACCATGTGGGTGTGCTCTGATAACTGGGCAGTCAGATAATGCTCGCAGGCAGTCAGATTGCTAGGATTTTATCAGCTACTGTGTGTGTGTGTGTGTGTGTGTGTGTGTGTGTGTGTGTGTGTGTGTGTGTGTGTGTGTGTGTGTATAGGTGTAGGTGTAGAAAAAGGCTGGCTAACCAACTTCACAACGGGGCCAGACATTCATGCTTAGATTTTTATCTCAAGTGTATTCATTTCTCCACATCCTGTTCTACATGCTTGATCCTACATTTTATGATATGGCGTGCTGTACTTGCTTCTAAAAGAAATGAGCCTAGCTTATAGACTATGTCATATTGCATTGCATTAAGTATTTGGGCAATATTTCAGATGTTACATAATGTTTACTTAACACACCCTGATAGTCACTTTGCTCATATATCTAGATACCATGAGCAGGTAGACATTGTTAATTGACTGTATTTTTTGATAGTTTTATATCTTATGCCCCAACATCTGCTTGGATATGTACTGAATCTACATAAGGTCAACATTTTCCTAATTTTAGTTATCAGCATCAGTTCCAGATAAGGTTCGATCTTAAATGCTATTTTTGATTTTGCCATAAATTGACTAAAAATTATTATTTTTTTTTTTACTTTTGCTATCTCAGACTGTTATTCTATATCCAAAATCCTCCCTTTTAAGATTAGGCATATATTTAATTGATATAACCATGCCTTTTTGAGTTCAGTCCAAGGGATAGAAAAGGTGGGGTATGCACAGATTTTGGAGAATGTTAGTAAAACCAGAGGATCTGAATGCCAACCCGGGGAAGGCAGTGTAAGCCAAAAAATTAGAATACTTTACTGCCAGTGCTGGCACCATGGTACTGAGTGGTTAGGTGCCCTCTTGGCACACTGGCAACCCGGGTTCACGTCCCATTAAAGTAATGGGATGGATCACGAAATGTTGGCATGCAAGAAGGAGAACCAAGCTGAATATTGGTTGCCACTAGTCCCTCTTTTTTTGACTTGCTCATGACAGTACACATGGTGGTTTAAAAACAAATACACTAAAATCTATTTCCAGTGAGTGGGTTCTTATTCCATTTGGAGCTGACATCTATTTTAGACACATAAGAACGCAAGCACTGACCCCAGATCAGTGCTGGAATTAAATTGATCCTGTGTTCACAGGCAGGGGAACAGTCTGTCTGTATCAGTACAAAGCGGGCAATATGGTGATGGGTACCATTTCATTTGGTCAGATGGTCAGGGTATGAGTCTTGAATTAGGTTCAAGTGAAGCTGTAACCAGCAGCGCTGCTTCATTAACAACTGAGTTGGCTCCAGGATCACAGTTACAGGCAAAATGTAATTCCATTTTGAAGAAAAGCAGGTCTTGAGCTGGTTAAACAATGGGACAAGTAGTACATGGGGGGGGGGGTTGCCATTTTTTTAAAGGGCACTTATACAGTTTATTTATGTACTGTTTTTGGACTAGTAGGACAGGCTGAGCTGAGAGTAGCTCATTTTCAAGATAAGAGAGATTAGGATAACAGTAATAGTAACTAGGTAGTATAGAAACATAGACAGTTATGGTAGAAAAACACTGAAGATCCATCTAGTCTCCCTGGAGTTCCCTATCTACCCTTTAACCTATTGTCCAAATGGGGTTTTATCCTTCCCTGTCCATCCCACTGCTCCCCTCCCTACTGCTATTGACCTGAGCAACCACTAAACCCTTCACTCTGTCTCAGCCATGCTTGAAACCATTTACGTCCTTGGCACCGACCACCTCTGCTGGCAGATTGTTCCACAGCTGCACCACCCTTTCCATAAAATAGAATTTCCTCACAGCTCTCTTAAATGTTCCTCCCATCAGTTTTCACTCATGCCCTTGGGTTCTTTTATTTATTTAGTTCGTTTTTGGTCTTCATAAGATCTGCCCTGTCGGCCCTGAAGCATCTTGGTCACCGTGCGTTTGCACCGTCTCCAGCCTGTCCCTGTCCTTCCTTAGGTGAGGGCTCCAGAATGTATTCTAGGTGTGGGTGTGGCCTCACCAGGGAGCTATACAGAGGTAGTAACATATCCTTTTTCATGCTGTCATTACCCCTTCTGACACACACCCGGATCCTATTAACCTTACTGTAGGCTGTTGGTTAACTAGGATCTGCAGCCTATGCATTAGGTAGGGAAATGGGCAGGCTAGGTGGGCCAAGTGGTCCTCATCTGCCGTCAAATTCTATGTTTCCATGTTTGTTACTCTGGCTTGATTGTTTGAGGGAGTTACTAATGATGACTCCTTAGTTATTTTCTTTGCCATAGAGCTCGGTTTAACCCCTCCCATCCAGTACTCTGTCTTGTTTTTATTTCCCTAGGTGCATAACCTTGCATTTTTTGGCATTGAATTTCAACTGCCATACCTAAGACCACCTCTCTAGCCTGTGTAGATCCCTCTGTTTCTCCCTGATCCCTTTGTTGGTATCTACCCTCTACAGAGCTGTGTGTCATCTGTGAAGAGACACAACTTGTCCTGGATGCCCTCTCCAATGTTGCTGATGAACATGTTGAAGAGGACAGAACCCAAGACAGATCCCTGCATCACCCACTCGTGACCTACCTCTCTACTGATCTGACCCCATTTACCACCACACTCTGCAGTCTCTCCTTCAACCAGCTTCCTAGCCATCTGTGTACCTAGCTGCGTCCAGGTCCTCCAGCTTCTTCAGCAGTCTTGTGTGTGGCACCGAGTCAAAATCCTTGCTGAAATCAAAGTAGAGTAAATCCACAGTGTGGCTGTTACCTACTACCTTTGTTGTCACAGCTTAGTGTGCTTTTCCTGGTCAA
Source organism: Neoceratodus forsteri (assembly GCA_016271365.2). NCBI lineage: Eukaryota > Metazoa > Chordata > Ceratodontiformes > Ceratodontidae > Neoceratodus > Neoceratodus forsteri. The sequence continues at coordinate 246,809,773 of CM057457.1, forward strand.
AAATTACAAATCACAAATAAATAAATAATTGGGTTTCGTGAACAAAAGTAGAGTGTCATGGGGGGAGCACATTTGATCTCCAGTTCCTAAGAAAGTGAACTCAGATTCATGAGAAAGAAGATACTGAGAGATTGTTTGTCACTACCTCTAGATTTGTGCTGAATGAGGAGTGAACTTCCCTGTCTTTCTAACTATGAACATACAATCATTGCCAGCAGAAAAAGTCCATTTGGTCTATCGAGTCTGCTCGATTTTGCAGCTAGCAGCCCTATTCTGCAGCTGCCCCTTCCTCCTCACCCCCCTCCTTTTATCCTCCCCCGTGCCCTATCCCAGCCCCTTTTGAAGCAGCCCACAGTTCTACAGGCTACCACCTCCGCTGGCAACACGCTCCACCCCGCCACCATCCTCTCCATAAAAAGTTCCTCCTCATTTCCTTTGACCCCCAGTCTTATGTCATGGCCCTAGTATCCCTCCTCACCCTTACCCTGAAGAGCCCATCTGTATCAGTCTTGTTTATCCCTTTAACATATTTGAATGTCTCGATCATGTCCCCCCGTCCCTCCTCTCCTCCAGTGAGTACATGTTCAACTTCCTTAGCCTACTTTCATATGGTAAGTCCCCCAGTCCCTGTATCATCTTAGTTGCCCTACGCTGCACCCCTTACAGTAATTTATGTCCCTTTTGAGGTACGGTCTCCAGTACTGCACGCAGTATTCGAGATGAGGTCTAACAAGTGATCTATACAGTGGCAGAATTAGTTCCCCCCACCTCGAGGTTATTCCCCTTGCGATGAGCCCAGCATTTTGTTGGCCCTTGCTGCTGCCTTCCTATATTGTGTGGAGTAGTTGTTCATCGATCCCGTTATAACTACCCCTAGATCTTTCTCCTCCTCAGTCTCCGCCAGCTGCACCCACCCCCCCAAGTAGGTAGTTTCTCCTTGGATTCTTTGCCCCAAAATGAAGCACCTTACACTTTTGGGCATTGAACCACACCTGCCAAGTGTCTGACCAGGTCTCCAGCTTTTTCAGATCCCCTGCAGACTCTGCCATCCCTCTGTGTCATTCACCACCGCCCTTATCTTGGTGTCGTTGGCAAACAAGCTGATCTTGCTCTTGATGCCCATGGAAATATCTGCAATAAATAGCCCAAACAACACTTGTCCCAGTACCAAGCCCTGGGGAACCCCGCTCATTACTGCCCTTGGGGAAGAGAGTTCCTCTTCCACCACTACCCTCTGCTGTCTTCCCTGCAGCCAGTTTGTCACCCATCTCACCATTTTTGCTCCCGCCCCATGCCTTCAACTTTTATTCCAAGTCTCCCATATGGCACCGAATCGAATGCCTTGCTGAAGTCCAGGTACAGGACATCCACTGCATGGTGTCCATCTGCCTGGTTACCCAGTCATAGTAATGTCTAACTGCTGACCTTGGCAGCTTTAATATCCAACGGCTGGAGTGATCTTTTTGGGCTGTATATGGATCACCTGGTGAGGATGTTTTCTGCAGACTACTAACTCATTGCTGGTTGTTTACGAACATACGAACATACGAAATTTGCCAGCAGATAAAGGCCTAGAGGTCTATCAAGTCTGCTCGAATGTGCAGCTAGCACCCCTTATTCTGCAGCTGCCCCTCCCTTCCACCCTTCCCCTTCATTAACCCTCCTCCTTGTCCTGTCCCATCCTCGTTTGAAGCAGTCCACTGTTCTACTGCATACCACTTCTGCAGGTAACGCATTCCACCCAGCCACCACCCTCTCTGTAAAAAAGTGTCTCCTCATCTCCCTCCTGAACCTTCCTCCCTCCAGTCTCATATCATGGCCCCTGGTGGCCCTCCCCTCCTACTTTGAACAGCCCTCTGTACCCGTCTTGTTTATTCCTTTCATGTATTTAAAGGTTTCAATCATGTCCCCTGTCTCCTCTCCTCCAGTGAGTACATGTTCAACTCCTTCAACCTCCCCTCATGATAAGTCCCCAGACCCTTGATCATCTTTGTCGCCTGCGCCCTGCACTCCTCCAGTAACTTAATGTCCTTTTCAGATACGGACGCCAGAACTGCACGCAGTACTCCAGGTGTGGTCTAACTAATGACCTATACAGTGGCAGAATCACCTCCTCCCTCCTTGAGGATATACCCTTGCAATACAACCCAGCATTTTGTTGGCCTTGCAGCTGCCTTCCTACACTGTGCCGAGTTGTTCATTGACCCTGTGATGAGCACACCCAGATCCTTCTCCTCCTCTGTCTGGGCTAGCTGCACTCCCCTAGCTGGTAAGTCCTCCTTGGGTTCTTCATCCCAAAATGCATCACCTTGCACTTTTTGGCATTAAAGCCCAGTTGCCAGGTGTCTGACCAGGTTTCAAGCTTTGCCAGATCATCCTGCAACCCCTGCCATCCCCTAGGTCATCCACCACGCGCCAACCTTGGTATCATCAGCAAACAGACTGATCTTGCTCTTGATGTCCCATGATATGTCTGCAATGAATATCCCAAACAACACTGGTCCCAACACCGAGCCCTGTGGGACACCACTCGTCACTGCCCTTGGGTGTGAGAGCTCCCACCCACCACCACCCTCTGTTGCCTTCCCTGCAGCCAGTTTCCTACCCATCTCACCAGCATTGCACCTGCCCCTGTGCCTACTAACTTCCTTCCCAGCCTCCATGTGGCACTGAGCCTAATGCCTTACTGAAGTCCAGATACAGGACATCCACTGCATGTCCCCGTCCAGCTGCCTAGTTACCCAGTCATAGAACCCACCAGGTTGGTTTGGCAGGATCGCCACGATGAAGCCATGCTGTCTGCTGTCCTGTAGTCCTTTGGCCTCTAAGAGGGCCACCAGCCTCTCCTTCAGGATAGTCTCCATTAGCTTACCCACGATGGATGTGAGGCTCACTGGTCTGTAGTTTCCTGGTTCATCCTTGGGGCCACTCTTGTGGAGGGCACCACATGAGCCATCCTCCAGTCTTGAGGTACACACCCCAATGTAGTGAGGCATTAAATAGGTCTGCAAAGGTCCTGCAAGGACCTCTGCCAGCTCCTTCAGTACCCTGGGTGGATGCCATCTGGGCCTGGTGCCTTGTCCACCCTCAGTGCCTTCAAACCTCTCTAACTCTGTCCTCCATGATTTCCCATCTGTCACCACTTCCCCTCGTCTGCCATTTCACCCATCTTGGGTGTCACCCCCTCTTCTCTTTAGTAAATACTGAGCAGAAGTACTCATTTAGTGCTCACCTTATCATACCCTGCTTCCACCCAACCCCTCCTTCCTAATCCTTACTATGTGGTCCTTACAGCTCCTTTCTCCCTGATGTACTTAAAGAAGTCCTTCTCCCTCTAATGCCTTGTGCCAGCCTGAGTTCCGTAGATGCTTTGGCTCCCTTACTGCCCTTGTCACCTCCTTCGATTCTGTCAAGTACTCCTCTCTGTCCTCCCCCCTCCCTGTTTTCTTGTATTTCCTAAAGGCAGCTCTTTTCTTCCTTACCTTTTCCATGACCTCCTTGCTCAACCAGCTCGGTTTCTTAGCTCTAGCCTTCTTGCTCTGGGCTTTGCAGCAGGTTTTGGTTGCCTCCACTATCCCCAACTTTATGAGCTCCCATCATTAAAATCAGTTGGCTTATTGGTGGGAGCCACTTTGGACTTGCTTGTTAGGGGAGTATTTTTGGGCTTATTTGTCGATGGCAACCAGGCTTGTTTCGTCACAGAGCTGCTTTGGGCTTGCTTGTGGGGAGAAACGCTTGTTTGTCAGAGGGAAGAGACACTTTGGATTTGCTTGTCCTTGTCGGGGAGGGGGGTACATTTTGGGCTTGCTGTCAGGGGAGACACTTCAGGTTTGCTTGTAGGGGGAGACACTTTGGGCTTGCTTGTTGGGGGAAACATTTTGGACTTTCTTGGAAGGACACATAATGGGCTTGCTTGGTGGGGGAGACACACAAGCTTGCTTATGGGGGATACACTTTGGGCTTGCTTGTTGGGAGGGACTTTTGGGTCTTCCTTGTTGATAGGTGACACATTAGGCTCGCTTGTTGGGGGAAGGCACTTGGGCTTGGGGCTTTTTGAGCTTGTCAGGTTGAGACATTTTGGCTTGCTTGTTGGGAGGGACACACTTTGGACTTGCTTGTCAGGGAGTAGACACTTTGGGCTTGCTTGTGAGGGGGAGACACTTTCCGCTTGCTTGTGAGGGGAAGACACTTTGGGCTTGGTTGTGAAGGGGAGACACTTTGGGCTTGCTTGGGGGGAAGCACTTTGGGCTTGCTTATCTTGGAGCGGCTTTTTGGGCTTGCTTCTTGGGGGAGATATTTTGGCCTCATGTCATGGGGAGACACTTGAGGCTTACTTTTTAAGGGGAGACATTGGACTTGTTTGTTTGAGGGAGACACTTTGACTTGCTTGTCTGGGGGAGCCATTTTGGGCTTGCTTGTCATCAGGGAGCTTATTGGGGAGAAACATTGGGCTTCCCTGTCAGGGGGAAACACTTGGGCTAGCTGATGGCTGGCAGTATAACCTATAGGTTAGAGTAATGAGTTGTGAATGAGCTGGGTTCAGCAGACCTGGGTTTGATTCCCCCAACCTCCACTTGCATACTGTGTGACTCTGAGCAAGTCACTTAACCAGCCTAAAACTCCCGGGTCACCCCTGAAAACAGGCAGTTTGTGCCTAGTGGACCTTACCCAGTTAACAAAGAAAAAAAAAGCTTGCCGGGGGAGACACTTTGGGTTTGCTTGTCAGCAGGAGCCATCAAAACTGTTCAAGTACTGCAAGTGCAGTCAAAAGATATACTCTGGCAACTCACATGACTTCGGCGTATACTGCCTTGGCTCGGCCCATAATATGAAGGCCTGCCAGATCTGCAGAAAATTTCAATAATGCTACCCTGCAATGCTGAGAGAAGGCCTTGGAAGCCCATCTTCTGAAGCAGCAGGTGGCCAGAATAGAGAAAGAACTCCAGGAGAAGAGCTCCACCCCGTCGCCAGCCTGTTCCTCGGGCTTTCACACTTCCAAGTCCCGGGAAGAAACATTGGGACAGCACTAGCAAAAACACCGGGAGAGGGGCGCAGCAAAGATAAGGCCTCCCTGGTTCACTCATCGTTGCCCATCCACTCTAGCGCGACTGCCTCAACACCATCAACCACTACAGTGGTGACGCCACCAGTCACCCTGGCTGCCGACACTCAAACCCAGTCCGGGCAGGCTGCATGTGCCACCAGGCCTGTTATGGCCCATGAGTCCCCTTCAGCATCAGGGGCAGTGCTTCCCCCGTCAGCATCCTCTGGTGCTCCTGTCGACTACACAGACGCTGATGTGCAGGCAGTACTCTCATTCTTTACAGACATTCTTATGCACCTGCTACCTTCCCCTCCTATACAAGAGGATAAGTTGATGGGGCCAACACAGCAAACCCCAGCATTGACGCCTGCCAAGTCGACACACCAGATGCCTTCTCAGCTGTCGATGGCTTCACCTTCTCCTTCCTTGTGCCCTATCAACCACATTGATGAGGACAGAACAAGAGTAGGACCCAGACCTCATTATGGAGGAGGAAGAGGATTATGTGGACTCCTATGAAAGGACCAGCTCCACTGTATCCACTGGGAGTGAAGACTCGGTGGTATATACACCCAGGTCTCCCCCTGAAGATCCCTCTTTTATCACTATGATGCAGGAACTTTAAACTGCCATAGGATTTGATTTAGAGGAACAGGACATTACTAAGAAAACCTGGTTGAATTCTTAGAATTGCCTGATTCCAGCCAGCCCGGTGGCGCTGAGGGTTGAGGCACTGGATGCCACACCTCGCACTACGCTGGCGACCCAGGTTTGGGAACGACCTCGGGTCGTGGGGGTGCAGGGGGGAGGTGGGGCAAGGATCGAGGTATTCGTAAGTAGTTAATGGCACAACTGGAAGGGAGGGTTGTCCCGAGCAGGCGTGCGTGCACGTACCTCCACACCACGCACTGCATCAGAGGACGCATGGGTGTAGAGTCGGGAGAAAACCCCCAACAACCCAGAAACTGTATATGAAAAAAAAAAGAATTGCCCGATTCCCCACCCATCATCATTCCTCTTCTTCTGCCTACATTGGAGGATACCACCCTGGCTGTCTGGCATAGACCCAACATGATACTTGCCATACGCAGGAAGGCAGACAGTAAGTATCAGACCCCCTTAGGTAAGCCCTTTTTTTGCAGGCCAACCTGAGGCTGATTCTGTAGTCATAAATGTGGCCCATGACCGATCTAAGGCACCAAAACACCTTAGTTCCCTTTCTCCTGATAAGGAGTCCAGGAGGCTTGATGTTTTGGGCAAAGGAACTTTTGCTTCTGAGTCTCTGGACCTGAGGATTGCAAACTATCAGGCCCATATGGTTAAATACCAAAATACTCTTTGAAGGAAGGCCAAGGCAGCCACCCAGGCCCTTCCAGAGGGTACTCCTAAGCAGGAGATACTAAAGGCCATCACAGGCGGTGCCAACATAGGCAAACATCTTCTACATTCTACATATGACATCTCAGATGCTTCTTCCAGGGAAGTCGCCTCTGCCATATTCCTCAGGAGGTTCTCCTGACTCAGAGCCACATTCAGGGGATATACATTGTTTGGGGCAGATGTGCAAGACATCCTCTCTAATTTACAGGCCTCAGGCAGAACCCTGATATCAGTCCATTCCCTCTATCACACTCAGCCGAAGAGTCGACAGAGGGTGCCATTTCATCCAGCCACTACCAAACATCAGTCTACGAACAGACAGCAGGGTAAGGGCAGAGCAGCAGCAGCCCTAACTCTACCAGCAACCACCCCAGGTGCCCACTCTCAAAAGCCCCTAGAGGTGCCACTGCAGCAGCAGCTGCTGCAACTGGCTCTACCTGACTCCTTCTCCAGCCCCCCCACCACCAATGCCTCCAGGGGTAGTTGTTAGGGGTCACCTTTCTCTCCACCTGGACCAGTGAAGGAAAGTAATATCAGATGCCTGGGTCCTGCAGATAGTGGCACAAGGACACACTCTTGAACTTCTGGAATTGCCTCCAAACCATCCACCAGTGTTTTCCCATTACCCTCCAGAACACATCCCACTGATTCTGGAGGAGACTTACACCTTACTGCAGAAAAGAGCAGTAGAACCTGTACCCTTGGAACAAAGGAACGTAGGGTTCTAGTCTTGGTGCTTTCTGGTTCCAAAATGGACAGGAGTCCTGAGACAAATTCTGGATCTAAGAGAGCTGAACTTTTTTTATAGAGTAAAAGAAATTCAGAATTGTCACTCTGCAGGGCCTACTTCCACTGCTGCAAGTAGGGACTGGATTTGTTCCCTGGATATGCAGGATACCTACCTTAAACCACTTACAGTGTCTGTGATTTGTTATGAACGGCTGTCTAAACTACAAAAATTTTACTTTGAAAAACAGCCCCATTCATGTCTATGGGGCATGCCACCTGCGCTATCCGTATCGTGACATCACATAATGATTATTTGGGGGTGGATCGCTGACAGAAGAGGTACCAGGAAGTGGAAAGGATCGGCACGGCTTGACTTCACGGAGCCAAATTACGATCCCTTCTCTTCCTAAATGGGGGCACATAAAAAATTAAATTCTGTCATCAGTGGACTCGAAGCCCGGTAATGGTTTTTCATGCTTCTGGGGGGACGTTTTGCAAAACAGCGAGTTAGTTGCTCTTTATTAGCACCATATCTCTTTAAATGAAATGGACTCCAGATCACATTCACTGAGTTCATGCATGCATGTCTGTGAGAAGAGATAAAAAAAAAAACACATCCTCACCAGGGAGCCAGTGTCATGTGACTAGGGAAGCAGAGAGTCCTGGCAAGCTTGCGCTCCCACAGTTCCCCTCACATCACATGAAGGAGCTTCGATATGGTCAGGTTGACTGTCAGGTGCAAAACCGGAAGCCAGTGAATGGGGCAGTCATAAGATGGACAGCCAAACAGCCCTATGAGTGGAGCAGCTACTGTGGTGGGTAAGAGCCAATCTTGTAGTCTGTTGCCATTCAAAGGTCTGCATCGAGACTGTGCAGGCTGTGCTTGCAATGTTCGTCATCAGCATCTTGGACATCAGTGCATCTTTGTCAGTATGACAGAAACGATCTCTGTAAGGACAAATAATTTCATGAGAAATAATAAGGCAAAACATTTTTGTTAAAAAAGTGGAATTACTGCAACTTTCTCTGCGTGTGTTTGGAGGGGGGGTTGGGGAAGGAGATCGCAGCAGACTCACACTAGGCCACCCTGGCAGCTCTGAGCAAATGCAGCTACTGTCAGAGAGGCTGCAAAAAAGAGGGGAAAAACAAGTCTGCCTGGCAGAAAAGATACCTGAATGGGATCCTGTGATTATCTTAAAAAAATAGCTAATTGCTAATGTGGTGGGCACTGGGAAACTATTTCTCACAGGGGATCAAGCATGGCACTGAGTTGCCTTGTGTAGTAAAGCCACCAAAACTGTTTTGTAAGAAAACAAAAAGCTTCAGCAGTTAGGAAGTAAATAAAAATACTTATTTTGGAAAACTTGATCTGCTGCTAGCAAACCTAATTTTTCTCCAGTGTTGGGGGGGGTGGGGAGCGAGCAAGAGCCTAAGCCTAGGCCACCCAGGCAGTTCTGCCACATGCAGAAAAAAAAGGGGCTGTACTAGTAATAAACAAGCATTTGTCAATGCCGAACGTTCGCTTGCAGGTATTTGCAGTGGTATTTGTCACTTGGACATGGCTTAAAAAAATCAGTGACAAAGAAGTACAAGCATTTGTCAATGCTGAATGTTGCTTGCTTCTATGTGCTGTTTAGGTATTTGGAAGTCATTGGAGTGCAAATATTGAAAATTCACGAACTTACGAGCGTGCGTAGGAACTGCACAACGCATGCTCGTAAAACAGTCATTTTTAGGAATTTTTTCACCAAATTTTCAACATAGCCATTTTAAGACCTCTGCTCATGAACAGTGTCACTGTGATTTTCTTAATGTGTCCCATACATTGAGTTCGCACACCGACTGCGCCATTGTGCGCTACATGGGCGGAAACATGTTTTGGGCAGGATGAAAATGACAGCTGTACTGCTCATAAGGAGGTGTGGTAAAATGGCATTGTTGAAAATCTGGAGTGAAATATTTAAAATTCGCAAAACCTACGAAGTGCTGTAGGAACTGCATAGAACGACGCTCATAAAACAGTCATTTTAGAATTTTTTCACCAAATTTTCAACATAGCCATTTTAAGACCTCTGCTAATGAACATTGTCACTGTGATTTTCTTAATGTGTCCCATACATTGATTTCGCACACCGACTGCGCCATTGTGCGCTACATGGGCGGAAACACGTTTTGGGCAGGAAGTGAAAAATGACAGCTGTACTGCTCATAAGGAGGTGTGATAAAATGGCAATGTTGAAAATCTGGAGTGAAAATATTGAAAATCCGCGAACTTACGGCGTGCGTAGGAACTGATAGCATGCGCTAAATAAAACAGTCATTTTTAGGAATTTTTTCACCAAATTTTCAACATAGCCATTTTAAGACCTCTGCTCATGAACAGTGACACTGTGATTTTCTTAATGTGTCCCATACATTGAGTTCGCACACCGACTGTGCCATTGTGCGCTACTTGGGCGGAAACACATTTTGGGCAAGATGTGAAAAATGACAGCTGCACTGCTCATAAGGAGGTGTGGTAAAATGGCAATGTTGAAATTCTGGAGTGAAAATATTGAAAATTCGCAAACTTACAAGCGAGCATAGGAACTGCGCAACGCACACTCGTAAAACAGTCATTTTTAGGAATTTTTTCACCAAATTTTCAACACAGCCATTTTAAGACCTCTGCTTATGAACAGTGTCACTGTGATTTTCTTAATGTGTCCATGCATTGAGTTCGCACACCGACTGCGCCATTGTGCGCTACATGGGCGGAAACACGTTTTGGGCAGGATGTGAAAAATGACAGCTGTACTGCTCATGAGGAGGTCTGGTAAAATGGCAATGTTGAAAATCTGGAGTGAAAATATTGAAAATTCGCAAACTTACGAGCGAGCATAGGAACTGCGCAACGCACACTCGTAAAACAGTCATTTTTAGGAATTTTTTCACCAAATTTTCAAAACAGCCATTTTAAGACCTCTGCTCATGAACAGTGTCACTGTGATTTTCTTAATGTGTCCCATGCATTGAGTTCGCACACCGACTGCGCCATTGTGCGCTACATGGGCGGAAACACGTTTTGGGCAGGATGTGAAAAATGACAGCTGTACTGCTCATGAGGAGGTCTGGTAAAATGGCAATGTTGAAAATCTGGAGTGAAAATATTGAAAATTGCAAACTTACGAGCGTGCGTAGGAATTGCGCAATGCAGCGCCGTAAAACAGTAATTTTTAGGAATTTTTTCACCAAATTTTCAACATAGCCATTTTAAGACCTCTGCTCATGAACAGTGTCACTGTGATTTTCTTAATGTGTCCCATACATTGATTTCGCACACCGACTGTGCCATTGTGAGCTACATGGACGGAAACACATTTTGGGCAGGATGTGAAAATGACAGCTGTACTGCTGCTCATGAGGAGGTGTGGTAAAATGGCAATGTTGAAAATCTGGGTGAAAATATTGAAAATTCGCGAACTACAGGCGTGTAAGGACTATAGCATGCGCTCATCAAAACAGTCATTTTAGAATTTTTTCACCAAATTTTCAACATAGCCATTTAAGATCTCTGCTCATGAACAGTGACACTGTGATTTTCTTAATGTGTCCCATACATTGAGTTCGCATACCGACTGTGCCGTTTGTCGCTACATGGTAGGCTGACGTTTTAGGCAAGATGTGAAAAATGACAGCTGTGCTACTCATAAGAAGGTGTGGTAAAATGGCAATGTTGAAAATCTGGAGTGAAAATATTGAACATTCGCGAACTTACGAGCCTGCGTAGGAACTGCATAGCACTGCGGCTCGTAAAGCCGGTCATTTAGGAATTTTCCACTAAATTTTCAAAATAGGCTTTTTGAGAGCCCACCTTATGAATGCTGGCACTGTCGTTTCGTTAATCGGGCCCAAAAAGTGATTTCGCGCAGTGACTGCGAAATCACCCTTCAGGCCCGAATAACGCTATGACAATGACAGAATTCATGAGAAGGGGTCCCAAAAACTCCATGTTGAAAATTTGGTGCAAAAATTCAAAAAAATGCCTAAGATATGCAACAAAGTTGAAAAAACCCCATCTAGCCCATTATACAGCTTACCAGCATTTCCTCAGTTCGCGGTTGGCTTTGAAGAGTGCAGACTTGTTCCCGGTCCAGCGATGATCATCACGCCGAGCTCCGGAGGTAAGTATGGGGAGTGAGGGGTGTGGAGGCAGGGTGCACAGTGGGTGGGTGCGGGTTGTGGGAGGGGCGGGGAGACTGCATGGGACAGTTTTTAATTTACAGTTTGTTTTCTAAATTGACGATGCGGGGCGTTTGCCACGCTGGGGTGGGCTCCCAGCGTGGCAGAAGAATGTCGGGGGTTATGGAGCCGGCGGGATTGGGCACCCCGTTGGCAGGCGACAGGACTTTGCCACGCTGGGGTGGGCTCCCAGCGTGGCAGCAGGGAAAGCTGTTTGGGGAGGTGGAGCCGACGGGGATTGGGCACCCCGTAGGCAGACGACAGGGACGCTTGCCACGCTGGTGGGGCCCCAGCATGGCAACAAAGATTTGGGGGGCGCTACGCTGCCAGCACACAGCAGTGGTTTCTTTGAAGAGACCACGCTGTCATACACAACACTGCAGCGATTGGTGCAGGACGCCATGCCTGCTCAATGGAGCAGGTGATTGACAGGACAGGCAATACCATCAAAGTGTCCCATTCTCCTAAGACGTTCCATGCGCATGCGCGCAAGCGAACGTAAAAAGGGTCTGCTTTTCACAAATGTGCCTTGCAAAGCCTGACTGCAGATTGATTTCTCCTAGGGAAAACACTTAGTGTGTTATTTTACAGCACCTAATTGCTGTTGTGGTGGAGAGGAGACTCACTTACAGGGGATCAAGCTTGGGATAAAAATAAAATAAAATAAAAACCTGATAAGCTCTGACAGAGATTATTTATTTATTTATTTAGTCTTTGGTAGCCGGGTAAGGCCCAATAGGCACAAGTGCCTGCTTTCAAGGGTGACCTGGGAGCACTGGGCGGTTAAGTGACTTGCTCAGAGTCACACAGTGTACAAGTGGAGATTGTGAGAATCAAACAAGGTCTGCTGGATGTACCAAGCTCGTTCACAGCTCATTACTCTAACCTCTAGGCTATACTGCCAGCCAGTTACAAGCTTATCTGGTGAGCCTCAGCCATTTCTGTTGTGCTGTGCCACCCCTTTTTCTAGTCTTGTGTTCTTCATTTAAAAAAGGAAATACAGTAATTTGTGTGTGAGAAACAGAAGCCTGGGGCTCCACGTGGTGCTACCACTGGACGTATCCTGCCAGAAAAGGCATGTCCCTTCCTAGTGTGTGAACAAAGTGTTGCTATTCTCCTAACAACTGTCATATTATGTCTCTCCTGTTATCATTTTAAAAAGAAAATAACTTGTGTGTGGAAAAAAAAAAGTCCAGGGCTCCTCACAGTGTAACTAACCACTGGACCTGTCCCTGTCCTACAGTAAAGGCATGCTCCTTCCTAGTGTGGGAATTAAATTGTTTTCCTCCCAGCAGCTGTCACACTCATCTTTTCTATAATTTTAAAATGAAAATAATATGTGTATGGGGGGCCCAGGGCTCCACATGGTGCCACCACTGGACCAGACCCTGTCCTGCCAGTAAAGGCGTGTTCCTTCCTAAGTATAATCTGAACTAAGTGTTGCATCCTTTCAACCCAGCAAATGTCTATGATGTCTTGTGTCTCATGCTAAGCAAAGAAAACCCAGGGCTCAACGACCCAGAGCTCAACACAGTGCCACCCCTGGACCTGCCCTGCCAATATAGGTGTGTTCCTAGTAACTCTGAAGTGTTGTTTTCCTCCCAGCATCTATTCTGTTGCAAACAAATGTGAGGAAAGCCTAGTTTTTGTGCCACCTCATTTGCCAATGGACATCACAGTATTTTCTGTGGGCTGTCCGCCTGTAGCTCGGCTGCATTTCACACAATCTCTTGCAAAAAGAAAAAAAAAACTTTGGGGCTTTGTGTGCCACCAGCTAGTGAAGATGTCATCTTTAGTTTGCAAGGGACAACAGTTGTGTAACTGCATTTTTTAGTTAAAAAAAAATTAAGGGCCTTGTGTGCCATCAGCCTTAGTTTGTAAGGGACATTAGCTGGTAGCTGCATTTTTAGTTAAGAAAAAAAGGGGCCTTGTGTGCCACCAGCCAGTGAAGGCATCAGCTTTAATTTATAAGGGGCAGTGCTTGGTAGCTGCAATTGTAGTTAACAAAAAAATAAAATTAGGGGACCTTGTGTGCCACCAGCCAATGAAGGCGTCAGTTTGTAAGGGGCAGCAGTTGGTGGCTGCATCTTTAGTTAACCAAAAAAAAAATTATTTGAGGACCTTCTGTGCCACCAGCCAGTGAAGTCATCAGCTTTATTTTTTGTAAGGGACGGCACTTGTGTAGCTGGATCTTAGTTACCCCAACCCCCTAAAAAAAAAAAATTTAGGGGCCACCTAATTGTGTGCCAACCACTGTGAAAGAAGATTCTATTTAATTAGCCCGAATGTCTCCATCACTGTCCAGTAATCTAAATCAGGCAACCAGCAACACCAAGCAAAGCATCAAATAAACAAACTAAAATAAACTTAGAGGAAAAAACAACTTTATAGTAGTACAGTAAAGTGCAGAAACTAAAAAGCTCTGGTTTTTAATTAACTCAGAAATGGAAACATCCTGATAATCAAGATACTACACCAGAGATCACAATGCCAGCTGGACCAGATATCGTCGTCCAAGAGACTCCTCGCACCTCCTGTAATAAACATAAAAACACCTCTAAGCACAAAGCAACTGGTTTTTATACTGACTCGATTAACAAATGCAGTTGGCTACAGTATAAAGAAAATGATGGCATGTTTTCTGCATTTTGCTTAAAACATAAACAGATGCCCAAATCAGGAACAGTTTGGGTAGTTACTGGGTGCAAAACATTTAGAGAAGATGCTATAAAGAGGCATCAGAACAGTTCTCTTCATGTCATTGCTTCAGAACTGGAAGTTAACAGCAGGATTTCAGCTGAAGCGGCAGCCCGCCTGCACAGTGCCCGCTTGCGATGCCGACATACCAGGTTCAGGAACAGACCTGGGAGTCAGAGGGCTGGCTGGGGAGGAGAAGGCTAGAGCATCCAGGGACAGTTCTCCTTCTCGGGGAGAGCAGAGGTGTCCGGCATATTATGGACCCCTAGCGGAGGCTGGGGGGTCCACTCTGACCGGTGCCTTGTTGATGGGGAGCTCATTGCATGCCATGCCTCCTGAGGGATTTGCAAGCATCACAAAAAATGCCAGTAGTCCCACACATGACGCCCACCTCCTGGTACTGCTTGACCCACGAAGTGCCTGACCCCCCACTGGTACTGTACTCCTCTGGATGGCCACCTTGGTGGCCCCACCTGGGGGGGGTAAGCCTAGGGAGCCCTGCCAGTTGCGGTGATGTGGCTGGTATCCTGGACATGTTTCTGCCTGAGGGGGGGTTGTCTCAGTGGTCCAGCCTTGGGGGTTTTGGTGGATGAAACAACCAACATTGCCATTCTGAAGCAGCTCATTTTGTATATGGCATGTACTATAAAGAAGGGAAAGCCAGAGTTACTTTTTTGGAGTTGAGGAATTATATGATGGAAGGCAGATACAATTGTTAAAAAACTGAAAGATAGAAACATAGAATGTGTCAGCCGAAAAGGACCATCAGGCCCACCCAGTCTGCCCAGTATGCCTAGCATTCCACTAGAACTTTGCTGTTGCCTTCTGCCCACCCTGCTCCACAGATCTAACAGACCCTTGTGTCTATCCCACACTCTGTTGAATCCCCCCCCCCAGTTCTTGTCCCACTACCTCCTTCGGAAGTCTGTTCCAGTTTTCCACCACTCTCTCCATAAAGTAGAATTTTCTGATGTTTCCCCTGGAGTTTGGAGCTGGAGTTCTCTGAAAAGAATGGTATCTTGGTTGATCACCTTGCGGGGCTGGACAGTTATGGAGCAGCTGTAATGCTGAGCAGGCAAAACAGAGTGGCCAAAAAATTAAAAGTCAATCCCATACTGTTTGAAAATCACTGGCTCATCAGGAGGCCTTGGCTGTAAAGGCAGCAGCAAATTAATGCCATTAAAAAATGTAATCAGACTCTTGATCACTTACATAGATACTATGAAAACGCTGCTGTTCGGATGGCTGCCCTTAAAGAAATTCAGCAGGTAGTGGAAAATCCTGTTTTTTAAAGCCAAACCAGGCAAAAGCTGTTAGTTGGTTATCCCACAGTGCCACCTGTGACACACTAAGGAAGAGTTTTTCCTTAGTCATTATATCCTTGCATGGAGAAGCCTCTGAAAGGAATGATCTGCGAACTGAGGGCCTACTAAACATGGTAGAAAACTGGGAGTTTTTATCTATTCTCTACATGATGTGAGACATACTTCTACACCTCAGCATTTTTATCCAAAATCTTTCAAACCTTAGCTTTGAAATTTACAGATATAAAGAAGCATATTATTAATTCAACAGTAGAGATTCTTTGGGCACGACTGCTTGTACTTAGTCAGTACTTTTCCTCTGTATCTGCTGAACTACTGTTCTTGAATGCCAGTGGGTTCAACATGCCATTTACAGAAACGCAGCTAAATAGCTTCAGAACCTCTGCGCATGCCAGGTTTATAAAGGCCCTAATTGTTCAAACTGAGCAAAGGTTTCCAAGCACAGAACTTTTGGATGCTTTCAGTATCTTTGACCCCAGTGTGGTACCAGGAGGTGATATTGAGGAGCTGGAAAGCTTTGGCAGTGGAAGTCTTGACATAATTCATAGTCATTATGCTACTGTTGTGGATGAAGATGCTTCCAGGCTGGAATGGGCTTCTCTCTGCAATCTCATGTACACTGAAAAGAGGGACTTTAAGAATGTTTCAGGTGTCCTGCACTGACAACTAAATATGTAGACCTGTATCCTGACATATCTGCTTTGGCAGAACTGACAATGATAATACCAATGTCAACCACTGATTCTGAGAGGGGTTTCTCAGCACTTAAATCAGATAAAGACGCAGGAAGGAAAGAGATTAGATGCCAGTGTGCTAAAGGCACTCATGATCATCACCATTGAGGGTCCTGAGGTTGACAACTTTCCTTACTTGGAAGCTGTTGCTCATTGGGAAGGACTACGAAACTGTAGATTAGATAGTGGCCTCGCAGATACTAGTACAGGCTAAGAGGTGTCAGTTAGACAATGCTACCCGAATAATGTCAAGACTGTCACAACTGCTGCCTGCAGTGACCTTTAAAGAGAAATGCTGAAGTGCTCAAATATGTCACACACACGTATTACCACTTCTTTTGCTACTGTTACAGCCAAGACCTCCCAAAAAGTCCTGTTACTGTCCTGTTTTTTTGTCAAAATTTTTCTTCCGTATATGAAATTCATTCTGTGTGTGTACTGTGGTTGACTCCACCCCCATGGTGACTCTGCACCCCACAGTGGCTCCACCCCCATTTACCACTGCTCTATATTTTTGGGCAATGGGAAACACTGTAACTAAGGAGGTGATTAGGGGCCAGGCAGTGGATGTAGATTTGTGCAAGGCTTTTAGCTCCATACTGCATAGAAAATTCATGGAGAAAGCAGAACAATATGGAGTCCATTATGTCGACAGGAAGCAGATGGCAAACTGGGTTAAAGCAGAAAGAGAAATGGATTTTTAGAGTGACGGTATGTTGTGAGTGGAGTACCACAGGTGTCTGTGCGGTGCCCGTCGCTCTTTAACACGTGTATTCATGACCTAGAAGGAGTTAGCAGCAGACTCCTATAGTTTGATGATGTCACTTGTTTGGCAAGAAGAGTGATACAGGTGAGCTGCACCCATCAGACATGGGGCGAGAAAGGGGGGATTATTTATTTGTTTATTGAAAGTGTTTTACTGGGAAAGGCCCACTGAGCCATAATAGCTCATTTCCAGAGGCATCCTGAAGGAGGGGGAACAAGAGAGACAAATACAGCACTGCTAATACAGTAGCTGGAGTGTTGCACCAGAGTGACAGTAACAGGCATGCAGACACCGATTCCGTAAACAAAGATGCACTTGTGCAATTTTCAAATATACAGTTGGCTCCATTAGGTAACAGGGCCAGAAGAGTGGCTGTTGGGGTTACACAGGCCACAGGAGTGGTGCAGCTAGTAGGAACCATCGATGCTATAATCACAGATGGCTATCCCATAGAACTGAAGTAGCACTGAATTAGAGGGACAGTAGTTGGTGCAACAGAAAGCAGCGTGGGGAAAACCACAAAATGAAAACTGAGCGTGCAATTACAGCAAAGGAAAAACACACATCAAATGTAGATTTACTATGAAAAATCCACGCTGCCATGGATCACTACTTCAGTAAATATTTGACTTGTGTGTAGATTTACTATTAAAATACCACGCTGCCATGGACCACCACTCAAGTGTAATTTTTTCACAGATGCAGTTTTCTCCACACTATATCCTACCTGCGTTGTATTGTTTTCACGTACTTGACGTGACACCAGCTTTGTGCCTGTAGAATGCCCCCAACTTGGAAAGTGGCTTAGAGTGAATGGCGTAAACGTGGGTTGAGAAGTCACGGTGACTGTCAAGCCATACTCCTGGATACCTAAAGGGGGAGACTGTCTCAATTTTTGCACTATCAAGAGTCAAAAAGATGGGGGGGGGGTGGAGATTTGATGTTGGTGAGGTGATGATGGGTGCGAAAGTCATGGAGACTGTCTGTTTAGACTTTAGGGTAAACTAGTTATCCTGGAAGCAGCGCTAGACCCTTGAGGAGTCATGCTAGAGCTAGGCTGACAACTCGGGGGTGGGGAGGACAAAAATATAGTTGGTATCATCTGCATAGTGTTGAATGTTGGATGATGTACATACCTTGGGAAGCTCAGTAAGGAATACCGAGATGTGGATAGGGATTAGGTTTTAGATGTGAGGAAGTGCAAGGTGCAGCAGTTAGGGTCGTGGAATCTGGTTCGTGTATGCACCCTATGTAGTTCAACAGCGGGCAGCACAACCAAGAAAAAGGATCTGGGATACTTGAGGACAGTAAATAAGCTGCAGCCAGACAGGAAGTGTGTTGCTTCCTTCAAGATGGCAAACACAGTGTTGAGGTGAATTGGGGGGATAAGGAGCAGGTTAAGGTAAGTGATTCTTCCCTGTAGTAGGCCTGTAACATGTTCACTCCTGAGAACAGGAGTTTAATAGAAGACATGATCTCAGTCTTTTGCGTACTCAAGGGTATTGACAAGATCAAACAATCTGAGATGTTTGATCTGGTTCCATCAACATGATGCGGAAACATGCCCTGAAGCTCAGGGGTGAAAATTCTTTGGTGATGTTAGGAGGCACTTTTTATGTTTGCTTGCTCATGCAGCACAAAACAAACATCTTGTTACAATAATGCCATTTCAGGGGTGTGGGACTTTTGGGTCCAATGCAGCAGGCTCGGCAGTGACAACCCAATAATCAACAAGGCTATCATGAGTTTTTCTTTTTGCGGGTGTAAACTTCTCATAGTTGAAAGGAGCCAACCGCTCCATTCACAGAGCGACTGACTCCTTTCATTTGCCTAAACCAGCCCCACAGAGCTGAAGCAGAAGATAAATCTTTAAAGGGTGATGGAGAGGGTTGAAATAAAATGCCAGGTACAGTACTGTGCTTGCTGCGGAGTTCCCCATCTGGCCATGGTGTCTCTGGACTATACAGGTTTACTCTTTGAAGTGTTGCATCTGGGAGTAATGACTGTGTAGTGTCATTTTACCGGCGCTTGGGATCGAACCAAATGGCAGACGGCGACTGAAAGCCACTTTGAAGGAAATCTATCAACCTGAACTTTGGGACTTTTTACTGTAATCTCGCAATATACTTAATATTTATAAACTTATAAATAGTGCTAAAGTTCGAGTAGCGCATCCAATTTTCGAACAAAATGATCACGCAGTCTGCTTAATATTTATAAACTTTTTATTAGTAGTGCTTAAATTCTAGTATCACATCCAGCTCTCAAGCAAAATGATCAGTTGGAATGTTATTATTTATAGATTAAGCTATGGTTCTATCTGTATGTAACCCCCCTGCAAATGGGGGTTCCCAAAAGACTTCCAGGAGCTTGCTTGAATGCTCCAAGCCTGAATGGTGTTTGGCCTTTAAGCCATTTATCAGTGAGTGTTTTTAGAACCTCTGGTACTGTCTCTTTAAGAGCTGTCTGCTTGCAGACATAATTAGTTTGTATGGGGGACTGTGTGTTTCTTTGATTGAGTACCACTCAAGCTGCTGCCAATTCACTTCATTTTGCAGTCACTAGAGTGCAAAGGGAACCCATCTGAAAGATGTAACTGTTTGCCAGAAATTATTTAGAGTAATAATGAAATTACAGTTTGTCTAACCTGCTTTCTTTGCAGTCAGAACTGTGTCTGCTAGTTCCCCATTCTAGTTTTGAACTGCTGAACTGGACCAATCAGTGTGGGGTAAGCTAGCTCTAAAATGGTGCCTTGGACGAATCAGAACTTGGACTCATAATCTGAGCCAGCCACAAGAGGATTGTATGGGCAGTGACTCTGGGAGATGTAGTTTAGACTTCAGTGCCTTTGGACCAACAGCAGCAGTCTATTGTGAGTGACAGCCAATCCAGTCAAGAACTGGGAGGAACTCAAAGGAAGTGCCCGGTTTTGTCGGGTTGGAGTTTCAGTTGAGCTTTGGCAGTGAAGAAGGAAGGAGCCCTGTGCTTTTTCAGTGTGCAGTTTTAGTCAAAAACGGTGTAAGGCCCAGAGTTCCGTCTGCAGCTTGTGTAACA
The DNA here is from genome assembly GCA_016271365.2 of Neoceratodus forsteri. NCBI lineage: Eukaryota > Metazoa > Chordata > Ceratodontiformes > Ceratodontidae > Neoceratodus > Neoceratodus forsteri. The sequence continues at coordinate 246,829,723 of CM057457.1, forward strand.
GCTTGTTAGGACTGAATCCGTCCCTGTGAAAAGAATCAAAGGATCTCTGAAGAGTAGAAACCAGGCTCACCCTGTAGAAGACTGGAGGAATTGCTGAAAATTGCACTCTGTCTGTCAGGAACTGAATCTGCTGTGTGTTCTGCCGGGTATTGTGCAGTAATTGCGATCGGGATACAGATGCAGCCTGCCTGGTATAGTGCTTTCTTTTATATGGATGTGTGAAGAGGTTTGTGTACCTCAAGTGAGCCCTGCTGACATTGAAGGACCCTATCTTATTTGGAGGTCGTGAGTACTAATTCAGGGTCGCTCCCTGTTGAATTGCCACATTAAATCCAAATGGAATTACTGTACTGCTGACTGTTTTAATTCTCCTTTCTCTGTGTGAAAGGGCCCTACCAGCTGCCACGGTTTGGACTAGCCACTTAGGCTTGGGTACCCAGGGACAGTAACTGATAGGGATAGTCCTGTGCACAGAGCCATAGGTAGATTATTAGAGTGATAAGCTAATTAACCTGATTTCCCCTGTCCTGTTATATCCCTAAATAAATCAGAGCTGCTTGTTTCCAGCAAAGTTATACTGCCTGAGGTATTTGTCTATGTTAAAGTACTGTACTGTGATTGTTGCACTGTATCTCATTTCACAGGAGGTCCCAGTGCGGAACCAGACCTGGGGGTAAGTGTATACTGTGAAGGTAATTCTGATATTGTGGGCCACTAGTGGGAAGAAAGGGGGGTTGCAGTGTCCCAGAGGGCTGTGACCAAGTTAGTTTAACTATTGCAAACCCTGACCTCTGGGTGGAGGCACCCGCCATTGGATCCAGGCCCCTCAACCTGTTAGTGGCAAATCAGGCAGGGGTAGTAGCCCCTGGGATAGCGCCATCTAGGGGTTACATGTATTTTTACTGATGGTTTACATGCCCTGGGATCCTTAATTAAGATGGTGTGCTTTCTCTTCGTCCTTGGTATTTTGTGCACTTGGTAACGCTCCGAGAACAGAGCGCATACTAATGGTCATTTGAACTTCTTACATTTAAGAGTAACTGTCCATAAGGACCACTTATGAAATGACAGCGGTGGAGGGTCTCATGCTGGCAGCTCTGTAGACTGGTATATCCAGTTGTTTTCTTTTGCCTTGGCAGGGGGTTTGGTCACTGCAGCAGTGTTACCGTGGGTGGTGGCATGTGTGCCCTTGCTTAACCGAGGCGACTGCTGCAGACATTCAGCCTCCCAATGTTTATGGCACATAGTGTCTTGAAAACGATAGTATACCAAGAAAGAGCACCATTCATGGGGCCTTCATCTCATTTGAATTCGCTCTGTTGGAGTTGCATGTAATCTGATAACAGATTGTTATATTTTACATTAGTACTGCTCTCGAAGGAACTTGAGGATACAGTGCTGTTTTTTACTATGATGTTAAATGTCACTAAGACCCGAGAGATCGGGTGGTTACAGCCTGATGCTTCATCAATGGTGTAACAACCACCACTGGCACTAAAAACAATAAAAAAAAAAACGCATACCTGTAAAACAAAAGCCATCCAGATTTGAAGACATCTCCCCTCATTTTCTTTTATAATGTGAAAGATGTACACTGATTCCAAGGTAGACAGCATGAAGTACATTTGAAGGGTAGCAGGAAATACATTTTTGGAACACAAACCCCTCCCCACCATTCCCATCCCCAACATTAAAACCAACTGTGGCTGAGGCCCCCATCAAGCCCCAGTGAACTCTCGTAACCTGCTGGAACAGTTCCTAACAACCTGTTGCAGATTGGTTGATGGAGTAAGTCGGCCAATGCCACCAAAACAACCAGTATTTATCTTCCTAGCTATCCCTCCACAAAATACACGATTGCATGGTTTCACATTTGTTTTTGTGTACTGTATGTGTGTTTGTTGCTTTTTAATTTCCTACAAGGTTGCTACAGGGCCTAGTGACCAGCCCACAATTTTCATAAACTTCATCTTAGCATCTCTTCTTAGGGGGAAGGGGTTAAAACTTTCATGCTGTCTTCAAGCCCTTATAGGGACAGTGTCAGTTTCTCCTAAAGCAAAACTGTAAGCTTCCCCACTGGGACCACTGTCAGTGTCCTCTAAACTGTACTGTCACCTTCCCCTCTGGGGACATGTAATTTCCTCTTAAAGGGTTACTGCCAGCTGCTCCTCTGGGGACATCTGTCAAATTTCTTCTCAGCTCATCAAAAGACACTGACAATTTTAATAAAAGCCTCAATAGCATAACTTGGTTATGTATCAGTTTGTATTTGTGTCCCATTCTCCCATGATAGTGCATAAAACAAGAAATATATTTTGCATCTCCCCTTTCTTGGTCAAGGAAAAAAAATAAATAAATACAGGTACATTTCTGTTAAAGGAATTTCTCTTATAGGAATATTGTCAAAAAGTATAATCAATTTCTTTTAAAGGGACATTTTTTTTTTCGTAAAGGGAGAGTGTCGGTTTCTCTTAAAACAGCAGTGCAGAAAAATCTATACTGACAAACAAAGGAATGATGCATGTTGGATACAATTGCTAAATTATTGCATGTGTTTTATGTAAACAGTATGAGTGTTTATGACATTGAAAAACTCATCCTGTAGCTGCTGAAATTTACCAAAAATTGTAAACACTGTTAAATTCCCTGTAACTCACTCTGACAAGGCTCCATTGGAGCTGCTCTCTGTACTCCACCTATATGCTATGTAATCACCATTCTGGATGAGGAACCTTTGTAAAAGAGCTATTTGGAGCTCAAAGGTGTCTTTTCAATTGAACGAATAAAATAAAATATAAAAACATGTATTGATGTTTGGTGCATAAAAAGCAGCAGCACTGTAATGAACAATATTTTTACCCCCTTAAAAGGCTTTTTTCTCCAGCTACTGTTAAAAAAAAATTGTCATGCCTGTTAAATGTGCTTTTCTAGATGCTGTCTGTGATGAGTAGGAAATATTCCTTTCTTGTTTCTCAGTCGTAACCCTACACCTAAACCAAACTCTTTTCAGGTCTTTAATGCTATTTCTAAGTCTATGGAGCTGACACCTTTTTGCTTGAGAAAGACTGATTTAAAACATTAAAAAATACTTAAAAGTCTCTTAAGATTTTTTTGGCCAACTTTTTTTTTTTTGTACTCTATTTATTGCCATTTAAAGAAAATAACAATACATGTAACCTCCTACAAATGGGGCTTCCCAAAAAGTCTTCCTTGAGCTTGCCTAAATGCTCACTGCCAGGCTGGTGTCCTGCATTTTAGCAGTTTAAATGTGATTGCTAGAGAGTGCCTGTATAGCCTCTGTGTACTGTCTCTTTAAGAGCTGCCTGGATTACAGTCATAAGTAATCTGAGAGGGAGCTCTGTTGAAAGAAATAACTATTTGCTGAAAATCATTTAGAGTGATAATGATAATGTAGTTTGTCTAACATGCCTTCTTTGCAGCAAGGACTGTTTTGTTTATCTCCACTCTCTTGGTCCTGGACTGCCGGAATTGGACCAATCAGTACTGAGTGGGACCTAAAATGGAGCCGGACTACAGGAGCTGTCTGGAGTCAGAATCTGTAGGAATTGTAGTTTTGGGCTTTTGGCACCTTTCTGCACCTGAAGGGGGAGCTCCTGTTGTGACTGACAGATGAATCTGCCAACCAAACCTTTTGGATCTTAGGGAAATTCCCAGGCTTGCTGGCAGTTGAGTCAGATCTAAGTTGGGAGCTGAAGAAGCAACAGCTTGAGACAGTCAAGTAGCCGTCTGAGTAGTTTCCCGGAGGAAAACTGTGGAAAGGCCTGAGTTGTGGCCTATATGTCTGCCTGCTGCCCCTGAGAGGGAGAGAAGAGAATTATTTTCAACTAAATCCAAGTTTGTGTGAACGAAATAAGCCACCGATTTTTTTACCAGGCTCATACCTGAAGAAGACTGAAGATTTTGCTGAATGCGATCGGCCTGTCAGGATTTCCAGCTGCTTTTGAATCCCTGGTTTGTGCAGAGACTTTGCAGTCATGACCGGAGAATGGTTTGCCTGGTACAGTAGAATTTCCTAACATGTAAATGAGCGGTGAGTTGTTGGTGGGTCGTGATTTGGTTCCCCACTGTGTGAACAGTGTTTTGCTTACAGGACGCTGTATCCAGCCCAAAACAGACTGTATCTGAATTTGTCTCCATTTGGCCTGGGCCTTGCCACACTGGCCCAGTCAGACTACCCGCTACACAGAAAAAGCCATCGACGAGAGCCCTTCCTGGGGATCAGCCCCCTGCACCACGTTTGAACAGGAGTGAGGCCTTGGCGAATCATGTGGGCCCTGCTTCTCCTGGCACTCCAGATCAACCACCTCCAGTCTCAATTTTCGTCCAGCCTGTGTCCAGTCTTGGGTATCGTGAGTAATCATCAGGGTAGCTCCCTGCAACAATAGCCTAATCTAAAAGTGTGTCATCTGATTGTCACACATGCCCCCATATTGCAAAGCATCATAGGCTGCATATGCAAATCACCACAGAATATTATGCTGGTTCAACTTTAAACAGAAATGCATGGTGCCGAAAGGCCTCTCACAGAGTTTGCAAAGGATGCCAACAGAAGACATAGACACGTGTTTCATCCTACCAGGACTCATCAGTATGCCTCGTCTGTTTGACACCCCAGTGGGATGAACCAGCTACCTTAAGATGGTCTATCTGGGTTATGTTGTGTTGAACCCAATTAAAACAAAAAAACAAACTAAAAGACAAAGAACCTCTGTACGCAAGCACTGAGGCAATGGTTACCCTAAAGGGCATTGGCAGGGAAGCTAAGTTTCAAAGAAATACAAAATCACACATACCCCCCATAATGCAAAGCATCATGGGCTGCATATGCAAATCACCACAGAATCGTGTGCTTGTTCAACTTTAAGCAGAAATGCACTGTGCCGAAAGGCCTCTCATAGACTTTGCAAATGGTGCCAACAGAAGACATAGATATTTGTTTCATCCTACCAGGATTCATCAGTATACCTCATCTGTGTGACACCCCAGTCTGATTGTCTTGTTGTTTTCTTTTCACGAACTGAGCCCTCCGGCTCCGGATTACAATTAGTGTGTGTGGTGCATGTTGTTTTCTTCCATCACAGGGCCCTGACCAACTGCAACGTTCCTGGCTAGTCCACAGTTCTCCATCTGGGTACCCAGGGTGTGTGACTGTTTATGGACCCTGAAGTGCATGCATAACTGTCTGACTGATACAGCCTTTAAGCAAATTAACCTGATTACGCCCCTTCCTTGTTTAAGTCCCTTAAATAAATCAGATCTAACTCTTTTTTGTATTTGCTCTGACTGTGGTTCCAGTTTGTGCAAGAGTACTGTACTGCTGTTATTTGCTGTGTATAACCTTGTTTTACAGGTGGTCCCCAGGGCAGAGCTAGGGGAAAGCCCTTGTGGTAAGTGCAAACAGTGTGGGTACTCATGTGGTGTATCAGGGGTATTGTGAAATTGATTATTGTGTATTGTTCCGGCCACTAGTAAGGAAAGAGGGGGGTTACAGTGTCCCGGAGGGCTGTGCCCAGGTTAGCTTGACCACTACTAACCCTGACCTCTGGGTGGAGGTACCCGTTTCAGAACTCCAGCCTTAACCTGCTGCTGCCAAGCCGGGCAGGGTAGTAGCCCTTGGGATAGCGCCCACCTAGGGTTGCATAGAAGACACAGTTCTCAATGTAGGAACTCCTGCAATCGTTATAGGTTACAATCCTAAACACAATTTAGGGTGAAAGTAATTAAAACAATACCTGCACCTTCCATACAGTAGGAAATGGGGAAGATGATACAAAACAAAGTACTGTCCATAATTAAATTGTTCAGCAATGCCAGCCGCTTCAGTGGCACGGGTAGAATCCTCTAGGGGGTCGTAAAGGCAAGGTTTAAATGCACTAACCAGAGTGCTATAACCCTGTTTTTCCAAAATGAAAATACAGGAAAATTAAGGCTTTTGATCGGTTCCCCATATAACACATCAATCAGCCAGGCAATATATATACTGTATAAAACTTCAGACTAACATAGACTGTTATTAAGGCTGCAATCAAATCACATTCCCTCTCGTGTACATATAATGACATATAATGCTGGCATATATCCAAAGAAAAATAGGTATTCTCTGTATCTTATGTAATAGGCCAGATGCAAAAACCATGAATATCCCAAAGTCAAAAGTATCAAGATGTCTGAGCCATTATGAAACTTGTCCCGTTAATAAGCAAAATCATTAATATAGCCAGCCTTTCCCCATAATTGCCCTGAAATGAATTACTGCCTAAATCTAAACTTTAACCTAGCATGGTATGTGAAAAAAAAACATTAATAATAATTAGGACTTGCTGTCAAGTGAAAAAACAGTCTTTCTCAACCCTCTTCTTCTTCTTCTTCTTCTGATTTAATGTCCTCTTGAGCTGGTCTAGATCGGGCTGCAAATTTCACTTTGGTGCGTTCCATCCACCGACCCACATCTTTGGGGTTGGAGAATTGCCGTGATTTTCCTCTGTATGTAATGTGGAGACTGGCGGGGAGGAGAAAAGAATAGACAATGCCCTGGTCTGGAAGGAGAGATCGAGGATGAAGGAGGACAGTTCGAGGTATATCAGTGTTGGAAGGCCGAACACGTGGAGTAACACGGTAGTCCCTCTGCAGTTGCACCCAGTCAAAGTCCTCAGGGACATCCAAAGATGTAACGAGCCAATCTTTTATAAATTGCAGTAAATTGGTGCCCTCTGCACCTTCCGGTATGCCCACCAAACTCAGATTCCCAACCTGTAATTTATTCTCCAAGCTTTCTGGGCAGTTCCACATGGCCGAATTCTCAATTGCGCTTTCTCAATTTTATTGTCCATAGCTTTGACTGTCTCCAAAAGAGTTTGCCATGGTGGAGTCGAGGTAAATGTAGACTGGGCACTTCCCGCCTGGCCATTATTTCCTACATCCAAAACTGGCTGTGATACCGTGGGTTTCTGTGGGCCAGAAAACTGGTTCTTCTGTTGTCCCATGGCAGCGTTTTGTATCCTCCGATTCCTCTAGTTCTTAGGAGTTAAAGATGTCTCTCAAAAAGCTGTAGCCTGGAGTAAATCATAATTTTTTATAATTTAAAGAAATTGATGTGCAGGAGCTCCTCCAAAAGCATCTTCTCCAGAAGTTGGCTCTCTGGTGTCCCCTTTTTGCCCAACTTCACTGCACTCCTGCTTTAAAGTGGCAGTCCAGCCAAGCCAACAATTCAAAAACTGTCAGGATCTATCTCTAATACAGTTTATGGTGGAATGTTGTTCTGCAGGAAAATCTATATTTAGAGTAGGGTTGTTCTGCTGCAGTAGTGACATCAATATGTTCCTTGTCTGTATCTCACTCCAGGGGAAACCAAGCCAGCCCTAATGAGGTCTTAACGTGTTTGAGTCATGGTGGGCTCAAAATCAGAAAGCAAACTAAAACGACAAAGAACCTCAGCACAAAAACAGTGAGACAAGTGTTACCCTAAAAGGCCATTGGCAACAAAGCCAGGTTTCCAAGAAATACAAAATCACACATATTCCCATAATGCAAAGCATCATGGGATATATATGTATCACCATGAGAATTAAGCAGGGATGCATGGTGGCAAAGGGCCACTCATACAATCTGCAAAGGGTGAGAATAGAAGACACAGACACCTGTTTCATCCTACACAGGACTCCTCAGTGTGCACTGCCTATATTTCACCACAGTGGAAAACGAGCGCCCCCTAATGTGATGTTGCGAGGTTTGGTTATGGTGGGCCCAAAATAAGAAAGCAAGCTAAAAAGACAAAGAAGCTCAGCACAAAAGCACTGAAGCAAGGGTAACCCAAAAAGGGCATTGGCAAAAAAGCCAGGTTTCCAAGAAATACAAAAATCACACACATTTCCATAATGCAAAGCATTGTAGGATATATTTTATGTATGTATTTATTTATTTATTTAAACATTGGTGACTGGGAAAGGCACACTGAGCTGAAGCTCATTTCCAGGTGCGACCCGGGGAAAGGGGAACAATGGGAGATAAACAAAATATGGTATTACATAAATAACATATGTTACATAAACAAACATTCAGTATTACATACAGTGTCCATTTTCAGGAGAGCAGTTCAGAGGAACAAAGTATTGCAATAACAAGAGAAAACAACTTGCATTTCTAATGAACAGAACAAAATTACAGCCAGAGTGGCATTTTCAGGAATGCGATTTATAAATACAATTGTGCAGTCCATAAACACAACTGAGCGAGAATACTGTTGTAGTAGGGTAGAGCAAAAGTTGAAAATGGGGTTTAGACGCCTGATTAGATTAGACAGGGAGAGGCTAGGGGCAGTGGAAAGTGGCTGTCGATTCATTTTGGAGCAGGCGCTTGAAAGCAGGGAGAGAGGTGGCCAGTTGGAGAGAAGATATGAGTTGGTTCCACAGAGAGGGTAGACAAAAGGAGAACGTGGACTGGCCTGCCATGGAGTGAGGGTGAGGAAGGGTGAAAGATCGGTTTGGCCTGAAGTGGAGAGGGTAAGGGAGGGGTTGGCTTGGGGATAGGGAGGAAAGGTAGGAACGTAGCAATCCGAACCAGTATTTGGCAATAAAGGCTAAGGAGTGCATCCGCCAGTGGTGGGAGAGGGGAGGGATAGACAACGACGAGTAGGGGGGAACAGTGATGAGTTCGGAAAGGGGAGTTTGTGGCAAATCGACAAAAGGAATTTAGTAGGGTGTTAAGTCTGGCAAGGGAAGTGGCAGGGACAGTGCTGTAGATGATGTCTGCATAGTCAAACATGGGTAGGATGGTTTTAATGACCAACTCGCATCCCACATAAAAGGAAAAGCAGTCTTTGTTAAGATACATTACTCCCAGTTTTGGGTGGAGCTTAGTGTGCAATTTGTCAATGTGGACTGAGAAATCAAGTGTATTGTCCAGCCGAACACCAAGGTATTTGTATGCTGAGACAATTTCGAGAGGGGAACTGTCAAGAGTGTAAAAGACTGGGGCAGACGACAGAGCTGAGAGTTTTTGCCTTGACCTGAAGGTCATGGAGACAATTTTCTTTGTGTTTACCTGCAAGTTGTTTGCCAGGAACCAGTTCAGTATGCTGTAAAAATCTCTTTGGAGGGGGGTCTCGACATCACAAGTTGAGGGTCCTGTAGTGTAGACGATGATGTTGTCTCTGCGTACATGTGGCCATGTGCATGCGTGCAAGGTGAGGGGAGATCATTAATAAAATGGGAGAATAAGACGGGACCAAGAATTGAGCCTTGGGGGACCCTGGCAAGGATAGGGAGGGAAGAAGATAGGGCAGAGCCTGCTTGAACCGATTGACACTGGTTCTTTAGGTAGGAGATAAACCAGTTAACTAAAGGGATTACTAAGCCATTTGTGTGGAGCTTGTGGAGTAGAAGTGGGTGGGACACAGAATCAAAAGCTTTTGCCAGGTCTTTGAAAATGGTTGCAGTGTTGTGACCCTGGTCTATGCCAGTGAGAATGGAATCTGTGACTTGCAACAAGGAGGACGTGGTTGAGTGGTTCTTCCTAAAGCCAGCCTGGAGTGAGGAGAGGGTGTTGGGGGCTGAGAGGAACTCTGAGATCCTAAAGTAGATTAGGGATTCTTGGAGCTTTGCTAGGGAGGGGAGGAGGGAGATGGGGTGATAGTTCCCCGGAATGGATGGGTCTCCACCTTTGTGGAGGGGAATGACCTTGGCCATTTTCCAAACATGGGGGACTACACCTGAGGAAAGGGAGAGATTTAATAGGTGAGTGAGGGGAAAGACAATGGAGAGTGTGGAAATTTGAAGGATCTTGGGTCAGTACCATCAGGGTTGCTCTTGGCTGGATTTAGAGGTATCAAAGCATTGTAAACTTAATGCTGGGAGAAGTGGCAGAAATTTATCCATTTGGAGAAGCTGCTGCAGAGGGCTCAGGGTCTGCATTAGGGTAGACCGCAGCGGAGGTGTCATGGTTAGCGCAAGAGATAAAGTATTTATTTAGCGTGTCTGCCACATAGGCAGGGTCAGTGACTATGGTGCCATCTAGTGACAGGACTGGGGTTGTTGATTGAGTGGGGGGATCAATCAGAGAGTGGATGACCTTCCAGTAGTTATTGGGAGAGCCTTGGTTAGAGTGGAGGAGTTCCTTGAAGTAGTTAGCTTTTGCAGAATGGGTAGCCTAGGTGCACTTGTATTTTAATGTCCTGAATGTCTGTAGATCAGCCTGGGTCCAGTGGTCTTGTAGGAGGCCCAAGCTTGATCACGCAGTTTGCATTTGGCAATAAGGGAGGGGTTTATCCAAGGGTGGTGGATATGTTTGACACGTGCTTTTTTTCAGGGGAGCATGAGAGTTCCATACACTGGTGAGGACACTGGAAAAAGCAGTAAGAGATATGTTATCACTGGTGGCTGAGAGCACTTGGGACCATTTTGCGTTGAACAAGACTGATAGGAGGGTGTTTTTGTGAAGTATCCTGAGGGAATGATGTCAGATATACTTGGGGAGTGTGTGGGGGAAGTGCATCTTCCTGATGCAGTAAGTCAGGCAACGGTCGCTGAAGATGATAGGGAGGTTGCCTGAAGCAATCGTACTGTGGGGGTGGGAGGAGAGTACCCAGTCAAGCAGATAGTGATTGGATGAACGGGGGGTTTAGCTGTGTGGGTTCCTTTATGAGCTGGGTGAGGTTCAGCAGTTCTTTGTTGTGAATAGTGGGCTTAGAGATTGGGGAGAACCAGTTTAGATTGAAATCGCCATGCAGGATCAACTCCCCAGAGGATGTATGTGGAGTGATAGAGGAAATGCATGTAGTCAAAGAGGCTGAGGGTAGTCTGGGGGAGGTTTATAACACCCCAATATATAAGGGGAGAGTGCCAGAGATAGCAAGTTTGGCTATAATTAACTCGTATGAAGAGGTGAGGGACTCACACATGGAGATGGAGCATGGGAGGGATTGACTGCTATAGAGGGCCACCCCACCTCCCCGTTTACCCCCATCCTGTCGGAAGAGGTCGTAATCTGGGAGGGAGAGATGGGAGTCTAATACCTTAGAGGACAACTAGGATTCAGAGATGCAGGGAATGTCAGGAGAAGGCTGGATAGTCCAAATTTTAGGTCATCCAGCTTGGGCAGAAGGCTCCTGGCATTGAAGTGGAAGATATTAAAGCCTTTGGGTAGGTCGGGGGGGAGAGGGGAGGAAGAGCCTGGGTTTATTTCAATATCGCCAGCAAGGAGCTGTAAGAACAATAGTAGAGGGAGGAGGGAAGGAGGGAGGGATTTTTTCTACCTTTGCTGTGTCGGGAGATGATAGGGCGGTAGAAGGGGAAGCAGGGGCAGTATAAGCAGGAAATAGCTTCCAGGTCGAGCAGAGGGGAGCATAGAACTCCTGGGTGAATAAGGGGGTGAGATAGGGGAGGACCACAGGGGGAAAAGGGGGATGGGGGAGGGGTTGATGGGGAGAGGGAGTTGGAGGGGATATAGCAGGAGAGGTGAAAGAGAGTGGACAGAGACAACAAGGATAGGGGTAGAGAGTAAGGAATGATAGAGGTGATAGGATAGGAAGGAATGAGAGCAAAATGAAGCAGAGAAGGATTAAATGAGACATGATAGGGAGAGGGTATGGGAGCTGACTGAAAGTGCAGTGAGGCTGTGGTAAAGAGGGAGGTTTACGCACACTGGCCTTAAAAATAAACCAGGCATGTGCTTAAGGTGTTTTCTTGTTGCGACTCCCATGGTTATGCTGGGTGGGAGGCAAGGTAGTGAGAGAAACTGCCAGGACAAGCGGGATAGTACTGTGAGAGAAACAGGGATTACCCTGTTGTGGATAAGCAATTGGGATGTGCCATGAGAAATTTACCTGCAGGGGGCACCGGTGGAGTGTACCTAAAACAACAGAACTGCATGAGTGTAAGACTAAACAGTATCAATAAAAGCAAGACAAACTTAGGGCGGGGGGGTGGCTGAGGAGGGTTGGGTGGCTATTACAGTACCGCACCCTGAAGCCTGGTGCTGCGGACCATGATGTCGGGACCTTCCAAAATGGCACTGCTGAGGACGGACGTTCTCCTACCTGGAGAAATGGCTGGGAAACGCTGATGAAGGCTCCGATGCACTGCCTCTCGGATGATGGTGGGTCGGGGATTTAAACGAGCTGGGGAAGGAAACAAAAGGTGAGTGGGCTGGAGTAACAGACAAGAGGGGCTGGCTTAAGCAGAGAGTGAAAGGGGGAAGGGGAGCCGCTAGCATGCAGCAGGGGTCGGGGCAAAAGCGAGAATCAGGAAACAGAGGTAGTTGAAGTAAATCTGCAAACTCTACTATACTGTGTACTGGCTAAGAGCAGCACATTGTGCAACAAAAGTGGCAGCCAACACAAAGTTGAAACGTTCTAAACACGCAAGCATGCCTGTACAGTGCTCAACATAGATTGAGCTGCAGTGCAAATTCCTTGTTGTGTATGGCTGCTAATATATTATCCTTTTGTGTGTTTAGTTTTTCATCTGAATGTATTAAATCCACTTTTCTGTAGGCTCTCTGTAGGCGCAGTTGACTGGGAGTGACAGACTGCTTTCAGAAGGTGTACTACCTCTTTTAAATGTACTGCTTTAAAGGAGAACAGTTACACTCACTGGCCCACAACTTCAGTCTGGTGTTGAAACTAGTGTGCACTTTATGTCGTAAAACATTTTGAGTTACTTACTGTTTACTGTAGTATAGTAGACTGCATCAGATTATTTTGCATAGTTGTAGGTTGACATCTGTTACAACAAATCCCAGAATCCCCTGCAGATGACATCAGAGCAGTAGGCAGCAGTGCGAAGATTCAGTAGCCTGCAGTGCATGTTAGAGTTCATATAAGCTATGCTCTTTCGTTTGCTGGTCCCGCCGTCCTCCCTGGGCTATGTATAGTCACTGAGGACTGTACGTAACTGGAAAAAAAGTCCTAGAAAACATCTGATTGGAGATTGTAAAAGCTCTAAAATGCACTGTAAACTATTGAATCTCCCACTGCTGCCTACTGCTCTGAGTTGCAGGGGATTCTGGGATTTGTACTTAAAGAAGATGTCAGCCTATAACTAAGCAAAATTAGTCTGATATAATGTACTATATTACAATAAACAGCAAGTAAACCAAAATGCTTTTGTCCACAAAGTGCACATTGGGACCAGCCCCACACTTGAGTGTGTGGTCCTTTGTGCTGACTCTTCGCCTTTAAATATGTTATACCAGCAGTTTGATCATACCCAACACAGGCAACGACATCTGCTCTGTTAGTGAAGAAGCTGATGCAGTGTATACTAAAAACTATTTAAAACTAAAGCTCATTTGAAACATCCCACACAGAATTCAGTTTTGACAAAGCAGGAGAGTCAACATCCTTACTCTAGGGCCTGAAATGAAACACGCTTCTGGGGTGCTATGTTGAGAGGGTCCAGCACAGTACCACCAAATCGATTAGTGTATTTGGAGGCAAGAACTATAAGGAGAGATTGGTGTTCTCAAATTTTGTAGCCTATAGAAGAGAAGGCTGAGAGGGGGACTTGATTTTGTTTTGAATACTAATTATATGGTATCTTTCTTTTGTTGTCTTCCTCACTCTCTCTTTTTTCCTCTCTCTTTCTTTCATTGTAAATATGTTTATATTGAAAAAGATTTTAGTGCAGCAGTGCAGTGCAGAAAAATACACACAGAGTACACAGTCATATACCAACAAGCAGGATTTCATGCCATCGTGAAAGTTCTTTTCCTTCCTTCCTTTCTGTCAGTCTGTCGTCTGTCGTCTGTCTGTCTCTCTCTCTCTCTCTCTCTCTCTCTCACACTTGCCATTCCTTTTTTCCCTTCCTTATCAATATTGGTCCCATCAGATAATCTCATTTTCATCGGGGGGGGGGTGCTTTAGTTTCATAGTGAATGTAATAGTAGCTTTTAAAACAACTGATACACAGACTGCAAGTAGTAATTGCTAGACTTTTTTTTTTAAATAAAACATAGAAACATAGAAAATCTCCAATTTTGCTCCTAAGTACTGGAACCCGCAACCCCTGCAGGTTAAAAATTCTGCCTCCCACAGTGTCTTTAACAGCTCACTGTTCTCTCACCTCTACACCCTTGGTAACTGCAAATGCACCTAGACTTAATCACCACTAGGTCTCCTGGCCGGGAATTGTCCTAGTGGTAAAATGTACTCTTACCTGTATTATATTGTATGCACTATGTTGTTGTTTTATGTATGAATTTGTACAATTGTGCTTATTTTGTATTCCGTCTTGTACTCTCCTGGGTCGTGCCTGAAAATAGTTGCCTAGAGCACTTACCCGGTTACCAAAAGCTAATAAATAAATAAATTTGACGGCTGATAAGGACCGCTTGGCCCACCCAGTCTGCCCATTTCCCTGCCTAATGGATAAGCTGCAGATCCTAGTTAACCAGCAGCCTACTTCTTTCTACCCCCACCCCCTAGAATTGCCTTATGACTGTCCCATGCATGCTTGAATTTAGCCACTGTTTTTGACTCCACAACCTCCTCCGGAAGGCTGTTCCATGCATCCACAACCCTCTCTGTGAAAAAATACTTCCTTACATTACCTTTGAGCCGCCCCCATCTTCAAATTGTGCCCCCTTGTTCTTGCACACCTCTTTTTTTGAAAGATGCTACCCTCTTGGACTTTGTTGATTCCCTTGAGGTACTTGAAAGTTTCTATCATGTCCCCCCTCTCCCTCCTTTCCTCGAGGCTATACATATTAAGCTCCTTTAGTCTCTCTTCATATGTCTTCCGGTGCAGACCCTGCACCATTTTAGTTGCCCTCCTCTGGACAGCTTCCATCCTGTCTATGTCCTTGCAGAGACTGGGCCTCCAGAACTGCACGCAGTACTCCAGATGGGGTCTCACCAGCTGTCTGTCCAGAGGGATGACACTTCCTGTTTTCTACTGGTGTTGCCTCTCCCTATGCATCCCAGTATCCCCCAGCCCTCCTTACTGCCCTCTCACATTGCTTGCCCACCTTTAAGTCATCTGATATGACTACCCCCAGATCCCTTTCCATTTTTGTTGTTGCTAGTATCTCACCCCCCATTGTGTACTCTTCCCCTGGCTTTTTGTTTCTCAGGTGCATTACCTTGCACTTCTTAGCATTGAATCTAAGCTGCCATACATTTGACCATTCCTCTAACCTTGCCAAGCCCCTTCTCATCCTTTCCACCCCACCTTGTGCATCAACTCTGTTGCAGATCTTTGTGTCATCTGCAAAGAGACATACTTTTCCTTCCAGTCCCTCTGCAATGTCGCTTATAAAGACATTGAAGAGGACCGGTCCTAATACTGAACCATGCTGTACCCCACTAGTAACCCCCCTTTCTTCAGAGTGGACTCCATTTACTATTACCCTCTGTGTCCTATTCTCTATCCAATTCTTTACCCAGGTTATCATCTTGGGACCCACTCCCAGGCTGGCTAACTTGTATATTAATCTTTTGTGTGGGACTGTGTCAAATGCCTTGCTAAAGTCTAGGTAGGCCATGTCCACAGCCCCTCTTTGATCTACTACTTTGGTCACCCAGTCAAAGAAATCTATTAGATTCATCTGGCATGACCTTCTCGCTGTGAATCCATGCTGCCTTGGGTTCTGTGCCCCTCTGGCCTCTAGGTACTCAACAGTTCTTTCCTTCAGGTAATTCCATCATTTTCCCTATCACTGAGGTTAAACTAACAGGTTTTGTGAAGGGGAATCACATCTGCCCTCCTCCAGTCCTTAGGTATCACCCCATCCTCCCATGATTTGTTAAAGAGGGTAGTCAGTGGTGTCACTAGTTCTACCCTTAGTTCTTTTAGAATTCTGGGATGAATCCCATCAGGTCCCATTGCTTTGTCCACCTTCAGTTTTAAGAGTTCTTTCAGTACCCTTTCTTCTGTAAATGGGCTGGTATCAACTTCAGTATCCATAGTGTTTCTGTTGTTTGTTTTGTGTACCTCCCCCTCTTCATTTGTAAATACTGAGCAAAAATATTTGTTTAGTATCTCTGCCTTTTCACAGTCACCCTCTGAGCACTCCCCCTTCCCTTTATTAAGCCTCACTATCCCTCCCTTGGCCTTCCTTCACTCCCTGATGTACTTAAAAAAGGTTTTATCCCCCTTCTTAACTGAGTTGACTATCTTTTCCTCGGTTCGGGCCTTTGCTGCTCTGACTGCCTTCCCAGCTTCCTTTGCTTTAACTGATACAATTCTCTGTCCTGCTTCTTCTGTGATTCCTTGTACTTCCTGAATGCTTTCTTTTCTCTTGAACCTTCACTGCCACCTCCTTTGAGAACCATAGTGGTTTCTTACATCATTTAGTTTGTTTATTTGCTTCACACGAAGGCTTGTTACCTCTGTGATGGCAGTTTTTATTGTTCCCCATTGTTCTTCCACCCCTCCTTCCTGCCCATGTGCTAGTGCATTCCTTAGGCACTCAGCCATTTTGGAAAAGTCAGCCCTTCTGAAGTCCAGTACTTTCGCCTTCGGATGACTTGACTCTATTGCTGTGTTTATTGTAAACCATACTGTTCGATGGTCTCTGGTTCCCAGATGGCTACGCACTTCTACATCTGTGATCCTCTCTCCATCTCCATTTGAGAGAACCAGGTCTAAGATTGCTCCCTCTCGAATGGGTTCCAATACTAGTTGTCTAAGGCATGCCCCCTGTAGGGCATCTAGAATAACCCCACTTTTAGAAGTGGCTGCTGCAACTGCACTCCAGTTAATATCTGGCATATTCAGATCACCTATCAGCAATATCTCCCTTTTTTCTGCCATTCTAAGTATACTTTCTATCATTTCCTTGTCCATTTCACTCCCCTGAAGTGAGGGGGTCTGTATACAACCCTGTGTGGATTATTGGTGCCATTGCCTGTCTCCAAATTGACCCACAGTGCTTCTTCTCCTCCCTGTTTACCCTTTTGTTCTGTTGCTTTGATTTCTTCCCTTATGTAGAGAGCTACTCCTCCTCCTCTTTTACCCTCCCTGTCCCTCCTGTAGATAGTGTATCCTGGTATGTTTACGTCCCAGTCATGGTTCTGTGAGTACCATGTTTCTGTGACTGCCATGATATCCAGATGTTCCTCCTCCATCAAGGCCACTAATTCAGGAAGCTTGTAACCCAGACTACGGGCATTGGTACTCATTGCTGTCCATTTTTTGATGGCTTTCTGTAGGAGCATCCCCCACTGACCTTTCTACCTCGGTCTTTTTCTCATTTAGTACCCTGTTGTATGGGGAAGGCTGAGATTTTCCTGCTGCTTATCAGTGCCTCCCCCCTTGACTAGTTTAAAAGCTTGCCAATGAAGCATTTAAACCGATTGCCCAAAAGACTTGTTCCCTTCCTGGACAGATGCAGACCATCCTGCCAGTATAAGCTGGTGTCCCTCCTGGTGGAACCCCAGTCCCCAATGAAGCCAAACCCCTGTGCTCCATACCATTTTTTCAACCATTCGTAAATGACTGAGCTTTAATTAATGTGACATGTTAAAAGTGCTGCCACACCAGTCTGTTGCACTTGTGTGTGCAGTGGGTTTTGTTGTGCTGCCCTCTGGTGATGTCAGACTGGCATATCCGAGTTTTGTAACTTTGTGTACTACATTGCAAAATACTAGGAACGTGAATGTCAGCAGGCATGCCTGTACCCAGGTCCTGAAAAATAAAAAATAAAACAGCTTGTGTGAGGAAATGAATCCGCCTCCAACATCGCGTTAATATACATTATTATCATTTGGGGAAAATGTTATGCAAAATATTCAAGATAAAGACTATTTTAGATGTTCCTCATTCACTAATGATCGAGGTAAAAATAAAATCCTCTTACAAGTGGAAGCTTGCTCTCATGGCCCGCCCTGGTCCAGGTGTGGCTTGCTGATTTCCCTGGGGCGAGTGTCCTGTAACAGAGGCAGCTGTGGCTACAGTGATAGTTTTTACGAACATTTTCTTCTTCTTTCTTTATAGATTCCTTTGACAGCCAGCTAAGAATAACAAATAATAGAGAGAGGAGCCTTAGCTGCATAGCAGCTCCAGGACATTAGAGAAAGATGAGAAAGTGGCAGAGGTAGCACTGGCATTTACACCTTTCCACGTAAGTAGCCTGTTTGGGCTGGAATAAGTAGTTTGAAATTGTTTTACATAATTGGCGAAAGGCTGTACACAGATCTGGCTTGCTTTATATATATTTTTCAACTTTCTTTTGATTAGTTGTATGCAAACTAAATAAATACAAACACCTTTGTGAGGGGTACACATGAAGGTAAATGCATAGAGGTCTACACATTAGCCCAGTGGATGTGTGTCACGCTTCTGTGCTGGTGACTAAGTTTGGAAGTGGACTTGGGAGCTGGGGTCAGGAGTGGCCAAGATTGGGGAGTACTGCGCTGAACGTAGGGTAAGCCAGCCTGGGGAGAGAGAGACCTCTGGGTACTGGTATTGCAGCAACCCCTTGTGGTGGGCTGGGGAACCTGCCACTTCATGAGCGGTGGTTCATGTGCGCTGTGACATCCAAGATCGATGGAGGCCATGTTATTAAGGTGCAAAACTCAGGGCATAGCATTGAACTGTTTACTGATCCCTAATATAGGGTTACTACCATGTCCCTATAAACAGTGTGTGTGTGTGTGTGTGTGTGTGTGTTTATGACAAAAACACGGTGTTAATTCTCTTTAGAGTTGCTGCTGCACAAAGCTCAGACCTCACAATGGTTGGAAATAAACAATTAGGGTTGTAGACATAATGCCCAGAAAGTTTGGGAATGTGATATTAAGGTTGTTACACCTAGGTCCTACTATACCACGTCCCCTAATGTTACGGCCCAAGAACATTCTCAAGCTACAGGGCCCTGCATGAACAGTATAACACCTTATACGCGGTAAACAGGGTACTCAATGTTTGCAGCTTAGTACCGTGGGTGCCCCTGTACAGGAAAACCTAACATTTGGCATGCACTTAGTCGGTGACAGAATTTATGAATCCTGTAAATTTGGTAATGGATGATTGGGCTGTTTCAAAGTTTTAGAAAGTTGAAAATACATAAAAGTATGGTTTCTAAGACCTTTTGTCTGCTCACTGATACCACAAAAATGGCTAACCATTGAAACATGAAACTTTAAGGTTCATTAGAGTTTGACCCAAGGCCGATTCTTTGCTAGGTGGTTTTACTGAGAAGGTTTTTTTATAGGCTTTTTGGCCCTTTGAACCATCCCCTTACTCATTTTTCAGGTTTCTGCTGGTCCCCAGCCCTGACTGCTGCCTTCCCTGCCATCGTTGCCAGCGAGGATCCACATGGAGGGAGGCCCGAGGACCAATGACTGTCATTTGGACGGCTCAAGGCACATACTTTTGTGTGTTCCTGCTACTTATCTGGTCCCTCCCATTTCACTGGACGCTAGATGCAGCCTCTGGCGGCCTCAGCTGCAGTAGCGCGCACTGAGCTGATGCCATCTCCCATGAAGGAGTAAGCTCCCCCTCCCCAGCTGGCTCGCTTTCCCCTTGGGAGCACTCCTCAGCCTTGGCCACCCCACCCAGGTAACCCCGGAATCGCTTCCAAACCCGGGTCACCAGCATGGAAGCGTGACGCACTTCCACTGCACCGTCAGACAGCCGTAGAAATTTGTAGTTTTTAAATTATAAAACAGCCAGTTGTGCCAACATTTTTATTTTAGTATAGTAATCCATTGTTGCAGTTCATTTCTGAAGTATTTTGCTTTTTCCTTATGCTCATTAGAAGTAGTTCTACTTGGGGGGGGGGGAGCTAGCCGCTGACTGGAGCAGATGCTCTGTGTGTAGCTACACTACAGCATCCAACCAAAAGTATTTTGTCATTTTCAAACTTTTTTTTAAATCAAGATGTTTATTGTCCAGGCATGTCACAGGTGGCGTCTCAGCCCCATCCCTGTCCCCCTCACCTGGCGACTGCCAGCCTGGTCCACCAAGCCCCATATCTCCCACAGACTCCCCCATTGCGGGGCTGGGTAGGGGAGGGCTTTCCTGCCCCCACCCGGAGACCCAGCGTCCAGGTTTGTTGGTCGACGAACCAGTGGCAGTGCGGGGTTTTATGGAGCCTGTGACCCACATTTTTACATTTATTTATTTATCTCGGATTACAACCTTTGAGTCAAGGACTCTTTTATGGAGGTTCCACGTCAAGAAGCAGGGATAAAACAAAACATCAAAGTACAGAGTTAGGGATAAAAACCCTGGAGGCACACAAATGATAGGACAGTGAGTTCGAACAGTACTGCAGGTCCATTACAATCAGGTAATTAAAAAATAACTATTTATATTTGTGCAAGTTAAGGCTGAGCCAAATTGAAAACAATCAACAGGATATTGATCGAGTCAGAGGCAAGAGACAGAGGCAGGTTCATTCTTATTTAGTACAGTTGTGCCAGATGAGGCAGTGACGAGTAAGGAGCATTCTATTGAAGTAGGACTTGTTGGGGTAGATCAAGGCATTAGTGGGCTAGGTGGGACAGTCAGAGGTGAGCTAGATGTGATAGTCACACATATTGAGTGTCACAAGGTGTTTCTTGAGCTTTTGCTTGAAGGTGACCAGGGCAGGAGTATCAAGGACATCAGATGGAATGGTATTCAGCAGGCTGGGAGCTCTGTAGCTAAAGGACCATTGGGCCTGGGAGGTGCGGCAAAAAGGGGTCTAGCAGGAGTTTCTGGCGCCACTCCTGGTACCATGGGTTTTTGTGGCCAGGTTGAAAAGGGGCTGGCAGGATGGTCTGATGAGACCCAAGCTGATTTTTTTAGCAAATAAACCAGTGTGGTAGGATAGTCTACCCTTGAGGGTTAGCCAGTTCGTGCTGGCGTAGAGGTCATAAGTGTGTGTCTGTTTAGGAGTGCCAGTGATCAACCGGCATGATTTGTTTAGCATGGTATGGATTCTCATAAGGGTGCCGTCTGTGTCAGAGCCATAAATTATCAGGCCATAGTCAATGATAGATAGTATGGAACTGGTGACAGCTTTGACAAGGGCATCCTGCATCATACAGAGCCTATTCCTGTATAGCAGACCAATTCTTGTGTTGGTAAGTTTGGATATGATGTTGACATGCTCTCTGTAGGAAAGGGCACTGTCAAGAGTAATGCCCAGGTATTTGAAGGTAGGGACCTGGTCAATGGGGGTGTTGTCAGCGTTAGTGATGGTGAGGGTGGTTGATTTTTGCTTGTTTTGGGGACTGGTGAAGATCATGGACTTGTTTTATTTGTAATTCATATCAGCTTTTTTTTTTGCAAGAACCAGTTTTCTACTGCCGCAAATTCGGACTGAACCTTTGCCCAAGGGCAGTGGGGTCGGCACCACTAGTGAAAAGCACAGCATTGTCCGCATAGAGGAGGAGGTTGGTGTTGCAGACTTGAGGGAGGGAGTTGAGGAAGATGCTGAATAGGAGTGGGCCAAGAACTGAGCCCTGAGGGACATCCCTCGAGTGTCTGTGGCCCCCCCCCCAGCTGACCCCCAGTGGCCCGAGCTCATTCCTGAACCCGGGTCACCTGCATGGGATAGGTAGGGTGTTTCAAGCGCCTCAGCCTTCATGCCACCGGGCCAGCCAGTTCAAACTTCTTTTTCTCCACTTACTTCCTGGGGCCTCAGAGACATGCGCATATGCTCCAGAACCGGTGACTCTGTCCACCCACCCGGCCTAGCGCCCACCCTCTATTTGCCTAATGCTACCATCGAGCCTCTACTCGGTGGCAGGCAAAAGCCCAGAAGACCTAACCTCCCAAGCCAGGAGAGGAGAGCTGCCTATCAGCAGCTCAGTCCTCTCTCAGCCCCCCCCCCAGCTGACCCCCGGTGGCCCGAGCTCATTCCTGAACCAGGGTCACCCGCATGGGAGAGGTAAGGTGCTTGAAGAACCTCAGCCCTCTGTGCCACTGGGCTGGCCAGTTCAAACTTCTTTTTTTTATTCTGTTTGTGTCCCCCAGGCACCGGAACTGTCTCGGGCCTATCTGCTCGCCTATGCCGCTCTACCGCCCACTGTGAGCCCTGTCAACTTAAAGGGCGTTACATTCTCCCCGAGCCCCAAGGAGGATGAAGGGCCTGAGGAGTCTGAAAGAGCAGTGGCAGGGCTCCAGTGTTGGGTGTGTGGCGGTTCGGCACTAGGATTGCCGTCGCCTATCCGGGCTGGTGGGGCTTTTTGTACGTAGGTTTTACACCCCAGACATGGGATGTGCAATGCTGTCAGCCCGCGACGTGGGTCCTCCCACTCACGTCCGAAGGCAGCCTCCAGCATCTTCCCCTGACAGAACCCCTGTGCGCCTGTGAAAGCCGCCGTCTCCACTGGGGGCCACTGCTGCGCCGGGCTACCCCTAGATCCCTCCCCGAGAGAGGAGAGCAGTCCTCTGGATTCTCGATCCTCTCTCTCCCCTGCCGACCCCCAGCAGTCCAGGCTCGTTCCCAAACCCGGGTCGCCGGCGTGGCATCCAGCACCTCAACCCTCAGCGCCACCAGGCCAACCCAAAAGTTCTTTTTACTGGGAATTAGATACTATCCATTGAAACTATACTCTCCCTACTATCAGCAGATATTTTGTTTTGTCCAAATTGAAGATGGGAAGACTCTGCCAGAATCAATAGCAAGACCCAAGCCACCTAAACCTGTCAAGCCACAGGTTGGATTGATGAAAGGGGCTGCGGCTTCACTAGCAGCCAAGGAATTAGAACCCATAAATGTGGCCTTGCTCCTTGCAGTGTAGGAGCTAATGAAAAAACCAAAAGACTTTAAACATGTAGTAGGAAAAAAAAAAAAAAAAAAGATAGACACCTTCAACACACACACTCTCAGCGATGAAACCAGGATGGATACTCTGCAGACAGACAGGAAATCTGCCACATTCACTTGGGGGTGATGGAAGGTGCAGAGGGAACAGATGTGAAAAAGTATGTACTTGAACTTTTTAATACTGTTCTCAGTTTAGACCTGACAGACAAATTAATTAAAACCCACCGCCTTACTCCCAGGAAAAAGACAGGTACACAGAATTACCTCAGACTATTTTGATTACTACTATTGGGGTTCATATTTTTGATACAGTGATGGTACTAGCAAAATGGAAAGGGTCCCTTTTACTACCAGACAGCATGGCCGTCTGTCTCTTTCTAGACATCAGATTCGTCACCAGGCAGAGAGCTATGCGCTTCAGTTCTGTCCATCTGGAACTTGGGGAGCAGGATTTTCACATACTCTCCAACTCCCTGCTTGGTTGAAAGAAATATACTCTGATAAAACTCACCTCTTCTCTGACCCAGACGAGCCCCCAACATTTGTGGACAAAATTAAAGGCGACTTTTCTGCTTGAGGAACTGAGAGACTCAGATTCCGAGGGGGAGGGCTGGTATATTTGTTATTGCATTATTCTGATCTGCACTTTCATTGAAATATAATTAAGCTCTATTGAATGACGTTTTTCTAATGCACAAGCTTCTGTACCCAGTGATTTGTGCCTTAGGAATATTTTTGACATAGTCCCTCAAACGTTCCCTTATCCTACTGAAATATCCCAGATCAAGATTTTGATGCTGCAGGAGGGGGGCATTTAAATATCATATTTAAGTATACTTTATAGTTGGATTATTGGGTACACCGGTGCTTGGGGTCTGCTTTTGGCAGAGATTAGTTCTTCATTCGAAGATGGCTGCCACCTCATGGCGGGAATACAGTTGTTGGGTGCTGTATGCACTGATGCTCCTCTGTGACGTGCAGCATGTTGACCAAAGGAACGCTACAGTGTTGGACGTTTAATTCCTTTAACACCAAGTGAGTGATGCACTTTTCTTTGATTCAGAATAATTAATTGTTCCTATTTTCACTTCCTAGTTTAATTTCTAAGTGGCTTTAGGTAGTCTAATCATAAAGTTGTGAATGTTTTCTAATTCCTGTTCCAAATGAAAGTTTTTTCTGCTAATAGATTTGAAGTCTACAAATCTTGGGATCATTCCTCGATTAGTGTAATGTTTATGAAAATTGTTTGGTATGCTTGATGTGGTTGCAGCCAGAAGTCAGGATTAATGAACTTATTACCGATCTTGGTATCATGGACACAGTGGTCACACAGAGTGATACATTTGAATGATCTTCACTTTGGACTACCATCTCTGCTGGACATTTTGGAGTAATCCATGGTCTTGCTGCAGTTAGCTCACAATGTTTGATTTCTTGTAATACAGACGTATTCTGGACATTAGTAATTCCCTCCCTATGTTGTAACACCGGATGAGAATAATAAAACATGCTAATTAAGATTTTCTGTATATACACAGCTTCGGATACTTTGAGCCAAAGTAGTTTTCAGTATAAAAGTTTTATCTTGAAACATCTGAAAATAAAAAAGTTAAAAAAAGATGCTCTGCCTGATAGTATGAGTGTGATATGAAGAGTAGCACATTACCTGTAGACTGACATATCTGGTTACATTCCTCTTTATACCTTATCAACATTGTGACATCACTAGTGACTAATCTGGCAGAAGAGGAGTGGCTCTTTCTGCCTAGCTGCACCCAACAAAATCAGATCAAAAAACAATGGGGGAATTCGAGAATGCATGGGAAAGACATAAAAGGCAATTCTGGTGGGGGGTAGGAAGAAGTAGGCTGTTGGTTAACTAGGATCTGCAGCTTATCTAGTGGGTAGGGAAATGGGCAGACTAGGTGGGCCAAGCGGTCCTTATCTGCTGTCAAAGTCTGTGTTTCTATGTATCAGAAAAAACAATGTTTTGCTCCACTCTTACACAAAAACCCAGAGAAGTGATAGGTTACACAGCATGTTTATTGCATAGACTTTAAAGATTGACCTGGAAACAAATTCCCCATGAGTTCATCTGTATGTCTGCCAGAGTGAGATACCTTGTGAGGTATTCAGTGGGACAGGAGGCCACACCCACTTTAGCTTTGACAACCTCATTTCTTTGTCTAAACTGGTCAGTTTTACTGTGAGGAATTTTTGTTAAGAATTCACTTCCAAAAGTGAGATCCTGCAATCTAATGTTGATTAGTTCATTGAACCTCAAAAAACAGAAAAGACCAACAAGGCCAGACAAACATCCCTAACTGCAGCCAAGTGCGAACTGCCTGCATATTTGGAAGAGAAGTGCTTCAGTACGTCTGCTGGAATCTGTGTGCACCTACTAACTGGACAGTTGCCTCCTAGCACCTTCAAGAATGCTGCTCACTAGAGAGTTAGCTGTAGGATTAGGCAACCCTGAAATTGTATGAAAACAAAAAATAGCATAGAAACCAGGCTCTGCAACACTGGAGCTAGTAACAATCTTAACTAAGTGCACCTAGTAGAGGGCGATATCAGCAGGCCTCGCAGACAAGGGACTTAAGCCCCTCTGTTCCACAAATCTCTGCCAGCCATTGAAAGCAGGCTCATATTTCTGAACTGTTGAGGGAGCCCTGGAACTGAATAGAATGTCTAGAACTTGCGCTGCAGGGCACTGAAGATCCTGCTCTGTTCGACGCATGTTCTCGGAACACACTGACGCTTCATTGTCCCCTTTGCTCAATCCTAAAAGTGAAAAGAGATAATCAGCATCAGTAAGCAGGCAGCTTACCAACTGAATCTCAAAATAAGTCTCTCACTGAAATGCCACCAAGTTAACGAACAACATGTCCTTGATGTATTGTCAGACTTAGCCGAATTGCGGGCACAGCTTCCACTAATCCACAGCAATGTTTCTCCAGACCAGTTGTGTATATAACATTTAATCTCTGGCCAGCAGGCACTGCCCTCTGCTGACTTGCATCACACTCTGATGCTCACTTGGCACTTGCTTATGGGAAGCCAGAGCAGTGGACACAGCATCTACTGAACAGAGTACAGAACCCTGGCTCACCGAAGGACTGCACTGTTCTTCCACTGGGTCTTAAAGCCAGTAATCTGAAAGGCAGCTCTCCGCCATCAAAGACCTTGCTGTGGCCCCTCCATTTTACAGCAATGTTGGAAAACCAATTTTTTTTCTAGACTCTAAGCAGCAATACATAAACCATGTGCTAAACTGTACAAAGAGCGCTGAAGACAGTATGCATGGAAACAGTCTTGCCAGCAAGTCTAGCCAGAGTCGTCACAGGCATCCAATGGACTCCTGAACTGGCCTGCCTAAAACAGCAGGTTCTCAGTATCAGACGTTGCCCTCCCCCCAACATGTATAACAGTTTACTTTTCCCCAATGTCACTGTGCCACACAGTTTTATTTATTTCTTTTGGTATTTTCTGCATAAACACTCGTAATTTTTCTCCTAGAGCCGAGCAGCCAAAACGGCCCAACTTCCAGAGTCAGAGGCATGCCCCCATGCTAGCAAATTTCGTGACGTCACTATAGGACGCGTGCAGGGGCGCGCTCCATAGACTACAATGAGACCATTTTTAAAGTTTGTTTTTTCATCTTTTGGGTGCCAATTTTGACAAATGCTGGCCATCAGTTGACTACCTTGTTAATCGAGTGCTGGCCAGCATTTGTCAAAATCGGCACACAAAAGTTAAAAAACCAACGCTGATGAGGTATGAAGGGGACTAGAACTAGACATGTCAGCCTCCAGGTAGAGTACCATTCCACACAACGCACCTAATACTGTCTGGTAGAAAATCTGTTAATTTGCAAAAAGGAAAAGAAAACAAGTTTAAAAAAAAAAAAAAAGTTACTCTTATCTAATTTTGAAAGTCAATATTAATTTTCAAGCAGTGCACTGACTCTTTAAGAAAATAAAATGCAGCGCCAGCCCGTGGGAAATGGGGGGCTGAGGTGCTGGTGCCTTACATCCTGCCACACCAGCGACCCGTGTTCGGTGGTGAACATGAGTTGCTGGGGGTCAGCCGGTGAGGGAGAGGATCGAGCGTCCAGAGGACAGCTCTCCTCTCTGAGGGAGGGTGGATTGGCGTTCCTGCCTAATGACTGCCACCAGGTGGAGGCCTGAGGGTATTGTGGGTTATGGGGCACCAAAGATGGGAGGGCGCTGCAGGACTCCGCAGTGTGCGCACCCCAGCATGCACTCCCCAGCAGTGGGGGAAGGGAGAAAAATGGTTGGCAGGGGACACTTGAAACCCTGCCTGCCTACCTGCATCCCATGTCATCGCCCAGTCTCCAGACCAATCTAAATGATGATCCTGGGCCCAAGGTACGGGAGAGATGAGATGCCGGATGGGAGGAGGAGGCAGGGACAGAGTTGAGAGCCTGCCTTTGCTGGCCGAAGAGGCGAAAAAGCTACAGTATATTGGGGGGAGGGGGGAGAGAAAGTGCAGTTTTCTTGCATGTGCAGACCATTTTGTCTTAAATGTTTCATAACTTGATGTTTTGCAAAACTAATGTATAGCACTTTATTTTATTTTTATTTCAACTTTTGTTAACCAGGTAAATGTAATGAGCCAAGTCCCTTTTTTCATACATGACCCGGGGCTATACAGTAGCCAAAGGTATTACAATTACATTTAAATAAAACACATGAACAATAATATCACACTTTCAATTATACAAAAACATGTACAAAACTTTTGTGCACAGTAATATTTCCTAAGATGCAGTTTAAAAGTAACATGGCAAACACCCTCATGAATATGACTTTTGTATTTTTTGGTTTTTCTGGTTATACATCTTCTATGCCTGTTCTTCGGCTGGGGGGATGTACCGATGGTCTTCCCCCAGCCATCCTGCTATCTCCACAGCTGCCACCCCCAGTGCAGCCAGGAGCTCAGAGATACCACATGTCCTGCCCTTTTCTAGCCACATCGCGGCAGGTACATACCCCTCACGCCGTGGAAGACCAGGGGGCAGGCACACCAGGGGAGCTGCTGTGGGTGTGACCAACGAGGCGGCACCAGATCCAACTCTCATCATGGTTGGGGACTGGCTTGATTTTCCCTGTGTGTTTCCCCCTCCACGGCGCAGACATGCAGTGATGCCAAGGACTCTCCATGCGCGTGCCCGCACCCAGTGAGTCCAGCTTCAGCCTGCATCGACCACCACAGAGGACTGTGGCTTTGCACCAATGCCCTGCCGCCACCACTGGCCTGGCGCAAGTTGTGGTGTCCAGTGCCTCAACCCTGAGTGCCACCGGACCGGCATGAATATGACTTTTGTGACACAGAATCCACTTTCGTGAGATAAAACTCCTGGTTTCATGAGTCTTAGTGGTCACAAAAATAGGGAAAACGAGAATTCCTTGCACATTGAAAACAAGAGAACGTGTTAAAAGTCTGAAATGTGTGGTCAGTAGTGTAGGGTGTACAGGTAATTCTTCAAGGTTTTTTGTAAAAAAAAAAAAACTAAAAATATTAATGAAATTAGGTTGTTGTATGTGATGAAAGCAGGCCCTGCTTTTGGACAGTCAAATCCACTTTTGTGAGACATAGCTAGATCCTGACGTCACCTGTACAAACGCCAGGCTAACAACTAGCACCACGGAGATGGGGAGCAGCCAGGCCATCTGTCCAGTTGGTAGTGGATGCTACAGCTGAACTTCAGAAGATGTGGGAGCCGAGGAATGGGGAGTCCTGCAGCCAGTCAGTCAGCTGAGCAGGAGGAGCAGCAGATCACTGAACCGGAAGAGACTGGAGGGAGGTCACGTCATAGTGAAGGAGTCTCAGCTTGGCTACTGTGAGTGACTACTCACACTCATATCAGTCAGTGATAGAACAGAACCAACCAACTGGGCCGGGCAAGGAGAAGATCATGTGAGTGTAAAAATGACAAATGTTTGTTTGGAAAGTCTTAACGTTTCAAAGAAGAAAAATGAAAGCATACTGCACCGTGTTAAGTTCTGACCCCGGATGCTGCTGTGGGTTTACTTCCACTCTGCTGTGCGGTCTGCTGTTCCTACAGTGCCTGAAGCTTGATGAAAAGTAAGAAAATGGCTATATGGGAAATACTTGTGATGGCTGGCCAGAGTGAAGATAAACATTTTATTTTACTTTCATTCATTAATTGTGGAAAATATGATGCAGCAGTAAACTAAAACCCTTCACTGTTAGTGTATTTAAAAAAAAATCATTGGTTATTGTGTATTACAGATGAGCTGATGAGCATATTATTCCATACATAGCGCCCCTTATTATTGTTAAGTTTGTTGGTGTTGGCCCTGATTTTTTGTGTGCCCTGTGCCTGCCGGGGTATGCTTTCTCCATCCTACTCCACCAGTGAGGCTGTTGACAAATTTCAAATCAGTCCTTCAGTAGGTTTATTAACAAGGTATGCCTACTGTACAGTAACTCAAGAAAGAAGGGGTCCATTCCTGTTATAGACAACAGGGGCAATTAGTCTGCGTACAGGGTCTCTTTTCAATTTCAGGACACATCTGCAAAGGCTTTAAATGATGATGATGTGGGAATGAAGTGTGAGAGCCTTATATTTTTATAGGAAAACTCATTCACAGAATATCTTTGCATGGGGTGTGCTGTGGGGGGATGCTCCTCCAGCCAGTGGCTGAGCTACTGTATAAAATAGTTGGCAGAAGTTGAACTCGGCCTGTATCGGGATGGGGAGTGTCCCCCTTACCCAGCCGTGGAAGGCCTCCCTTTTCCAGATTACTCTGGGACCCCCACTTGGTTGTGCCTGCTGCCATCCTAGATTGCCACATAGGAACTGTGTTCTTAGCCTTCAACATGGCACTCGGGCCGTATCACTGCCCCATTTTGGTGTAGGAATCCAGGATATCTGCTGCGCTTGACAACACAGCACAGTAGAGACGTGTTGCCCTGGGGATTCGGTCTAGTGTTTCTGTTGATTTGTCATGTTTGCGTGTGTGTAGTTCTTTACAGAGATTGTGATTGTGTGTGGCAGGAAACTGAACAACAATTGGTTGAAGTTTCTTTATCCAGTTAAAGTCATACATTTCAAACTGATTGGAAAACGTCAGTCAGGGTGAGGTACAAGTCAGTCATAATTTGTAATTCAGCTGACTCCGGGGTCTAGAGCCTCTGCCTTTGTGAAAGTTTCAAAATGAGAATTATCTAAGTGAATTTGTAGGTCACAGAAATGAGTAAAACAAAAGAAAAATTTTGTACATTTTATTTATTGAAGTCTCGGGATTACAACACCTTTGAGCCAGCGGCTCATTTACAAAGGCTCCACATCATAGAGGCAGAGATAAAAGGACACATTTACGTGGTATAGTAGGCATACAATGAGTTTACAGATTACAAAAGATACACAGTAAGTGCTGCTAGGTTAGTCAGCTGGCAGAAGGTGTGCAAATAAAGCTGGGTGGTCTGTCTTCCCTCCTCAATAGCTTAGAACCTCACCTCTGCAAAAATGCACCTTCTAATCGCCTTTGAATTCACATGGGCCAGTAACCCCCTTCCCCAAGCCTTGTTAAATAGTGCTGACATTACACTTCTTTACAGTTTTTTTTTTTTTGTGGGGGGGTCACTGACCTGCTCCACTAGTTAAGTTTTAAAACAAACCCTAACCACTGTAATTAGATAAAATTAGTATTTGAGGCAGAACAAAAAAATTGCGTTTCTCTTCGGAGAGCTTGCCTAATTTTTTAGTCTTCGCTAATGACCTTCTCTACCAGAGCATGGGGGGGTTCTTATCCGATTTTTAATGCTTGGATTGAGCCTGGTGGAGACAACAGGGTTGTGCCAAGACTAGAAATCTAGGAAGCAAATGCAGACCTCCCTCTAATGAAATGACTTAAGATTGTGCAAAAAAAGTCTTAAGGTTGTCCAGGAGTAAGTGATTAAACACATGAAAGTCAGAGGCAGGTCTAATTGGCAGAGACTGAAGGAATGTTTCCTTTCTGACCCAGTCAGCAAAGACTCGGGGTTCTGGTTCCAACCCTAGTGCGACCTGCCTGCCATGCATTGCTACGCTATGTGCCTCATTAATTGGCACCCCTGCTGCTAAAATATTACATGAAATCAGAACACACAGAAACCACTAACAGGTTATTTGGATAAACTGCTCATTTCCTATGTAGAGGGTAACCCCCCGTCACCGGAGACATTGTCCTGTGGCGATGGGACTAAATCCTCCAAAAAATTAACACAAAAAAACAGAAGGCAAATCTAAGATTGAATATAACTCTGAACTTTTTGTCACTAAAATGTGGGGCATGGACATTCAAAATGTGGGACACTGCCCTTAGAAATTTCAGGAGATCATATCTGCCATGGCACTTTTGTTAGTGTACAGTTTAATTAAGCACTAAACATGGGCACAGAAAGATATTTTTTTGTATCTAAAAATGCACAGAAAGAACAAGAAACAAAGCATTGTGTATGATAGCATTTATTATATTGACACAACATTTCTGGAGATAGGCTTTTGAGTGTATAACTCTCAAAATGTGGTCATTAGTCCGGTAGGCTGCATCACCTACTACCCATATAGTATGAAAAAATAGACTGAAGGACTATTTATTTTTTTAACTCTCTTTATTCTCCTGGAGGAGGCTTGGGATATACCCCATATCTGCCATCCTGGCCCCTTTGAGGTTCGCCCCCATGCTTGTGTCAGCTCTGGGGACCTACCAGGGGTTCTGGGAGACAGCGGCTCCCAGTGGAGACTGGGGTCAGCGGAACATGCGGGAGACTCACAAGTGCGTTGGAGGCTGTGGCAGATGGGTGCTAGAGCGCGCCCATTGGGCGCTGGCTGTCATTGCACATCTGCGCCTCTGGGGCATGAAACGCACAGAAAAGCCCTGTCACCCAGACAGGCGAAGGTAGGGCCAAGGATGTCCCCATGCCCACAGCCAGATCCTACCTGGCCAATCGCTGTCTTTCTCCTCCACTCTCCAGCCACCCTTCTAATTTTTTAGTTTTTCTTTTTGTTGACCGGGAAGGAGGACTAGACAATTGTTTGCCTATTTTCAGCCTCGTCCTGTGGGGAAGGGGATACAGATGGATGCCAGCTGAAATTGAACCAGATTTTAAACTGTTGGTGGTATTTTTAGTGAATGGGGGAAATGTGGCCAGGACACCGGGGAAATTCCCCTTCTCTTTTTGAGAAGTGCTATGGGATCTTTAATATCCACCTGAACTACCACCAGAACAGGCAGATGTGACCTCGGTTTAACGTCTCATCCGAAGGACGGCACCTGAGGAGTGCAGCACCCCCGTCATGCTACACTACAGTGTCAGTATTTAACCCAAGTGCCTGGAGTGGGGATAGAACCCACAGTCTTTTGATCTTCCAGTCTCAGAGGTGAGTGTGCAACCTGCTGAGCCACTGACACTGATCTAGATTATAGATAGAACGCTGGAGAAATAAATGGTGGTCCCACCCCGGGGGACTCAGAGCCAGGGGGGTGGTTGAATTGCTCCCAGGAGCAGCAAACCAGTACTGGTGGACCTCAGGCAGGGCGAGAAATGGGCGCCCCATACCCCACTGGAGAGTGGTCTAATGTGCCAGTGGGGAGGAGTAAATAGAGTTGGGGGGGGAGTGATAATACCACAGATGAAAAGTGACAATACTATCATTCTGAGCCCGTAATACTATTGTTCGGTGCTCTGAATGGTAGTATTATCCTAAAAACACACCACAGCGCAGGTGCAAGAATGCCTCGTATAGCGCAGCAGCCAGCTTTCAGTGTAACTGTTGCGGACAGTAAAAGACGGCTCCCTGCTCACCCAAAACCCCAAAAATCGAACCTGCAGCCACATATTGCAAAAGCAAAACATCTAAACTCCACCTCCTCTGCAGTACGCTTCCTGTCCTTCTGCTGATTGGACAGCTTACTTGCATAGAGCCGCCACCATTTTTCCTATATAATTATTCAAAACAACTCAAACAGAATCTATAGAAACACATGCTGGGTGTTTCAGAGGCCTCTTGAGGTTCTGGCATCCATAGCAATGCTTGCCATACACCTCCGTTTAAAGAGACATGTATTCATACTGCAGCACCCTACCTACTTAGCACCACATTGCTGCAGAACAATGAAAACTTCTTGGATCTATATATTAAAAAAAAAATAACAAATAGGGGACTGTGTATTTCAAGGCTACAATGCCATCTCGAGTTTCTGGGGACATGGGAACCTCGAAAGCGAAGCTTCCCCAGAACCTCTCAATGGTATTATAGTCTTATAATACACAGTCCCCCATCCATAATTCTGTTTGTATGGATGTAAGTACAGTGGCGCAGTGTTTCTCAAGGTTTGAACAATTGCACGACACAGCATTGGCCCAAACATAAGATTGACCAAAGACATATTCAGAATCTAATGTATATGATAGGATTTAAAAATTAAAAAATGAGACTGTGTTAATATATAATAAAAAACAATCAAAACAACATGTCTAAGGTTTTGGTCAAGTATATCATATATGTATAACAGGAGTGATGGTAAAAATGACAAGATATCTTAACTAGTGTCATCAGTAACAGCAACATATCAAAAAATGTAGAGGAGAGTGTATGATCGCTCATACACAACAAAGATATTTTCCACTCAAGAGGTTTCCGTGGTAACCGGAGACCGTTACCATGGAAACCTCGAGAGTTTGAAAATATCACTGGTGTGTATAAGGGATCATACACTATCTTTTATAGTGTATGGTGACTCCTAATAATGAAGGGTGTCCTTACTTTTGCCATTTTTTTTGCCAGCGCTTGCCTCCTGGACCATCTCTCACCTCCACAGCAGTTCCCCGAGAATCATAGGGCTCTAGATCGCACATGCACGATCACATTCCATGTTGTTATGCTGCACTAACTATGTAGCTAGTGTGGCATAACAAACTAGTTGACGTAGCTAGTGCAGCATAACAAGGTTTTATGAGGGATGGATTTCCATCCCTGACAACATTCCACCATGCACTATATTGCTGTTACCGCTTTCACAATAGATATTTTTAAGGTTTCTGTCATCGCAGTGGAATACTGAACCAATCAGAGAGCAGCTTTCACAATGCTGATGACATCACAGTCCCTAGTGCAGCACAGAAGCCAGCTGTTAAAGAAAAATTGCAAAATCTTCAAACAAACTGCAGATTTGAAACCCATAACTTGTAATGTACTGTTGTATATATAAAATACATAATAGCCTGACTCAAAATAGGCAATTTATTATCACTTGTGTGCAGGCAGGACTTCAGTAACTCAGTCGTGGCTCTGCCACTCGTGAGTTATGGGCCTTTCCCCTCAGACTTGAAGACAAATTGCATATTTTGAATCAGCCCATTGCATATCCTCTATATGTATAGACACATAAGTAACAGATAATCCACTACAGGGCATACAGTCACGCCAGGGGTGCCGATAGAAATTCCTGGGCCTGGGGCACACCTTTAGGACTGGGCCCCCCTTAGCCTCACATCCCCTGTTACAGGTCCCCTTATGGGCCCCCTGAGCCACTGGGCCTGGGACAGTTGTCCCCTGTCCCCCCGTCTGCTCCCTGGTCACACTCTGATATATGCACGCCTTGGTGTGTGTTACAACACGAGGTTGCAGGCCGGCTACATTCAACCACTCAAGGCATACATGAATTAGAGCATGACCACACACCCTGTAGTGGGTTATCTGTCTCATAAAATGGTCAGAATTGTTTTGGATGACAGGTGAAAATAGAAGGAAGTGCAGGAATGCAGTCATTGTGGGTTAACGCATGGTTATGTGGTGTGTTTCATCCGATCAGCAGACAGTATTTTTACAGATTGTCTCACCCATTTTATAAAAAAAAATCTATCTATCTATCGCACCTTTATCTTTAATCTCTCCCTTACCACGGCCTCTGCGCCCCCCCACACACCTGGAAGTAGGCTAAAATTGTCCCCATTCATAAATTTGGTGATCCTAGTGTTATGGATAATTACTGTCCCATCTCCATCCTACCCCCCCACCTTGGTAAACTCCTTGAGAAGTCTGTCAATTACCAAATCACTGACTATGTAACCAAGCACAACCTCTTCTGCCCCAGCAGCACAGCTTCAGGAAGAATCACAGCAGAGCCACTGCCCTGGCCTGCTTCACTGACCATGTGCTTCGGAATGTGGATGTGGGGAAATCGGCAGGGGCAGTATTCATTGATTTATCCAAGGCCTTTGACTTAGTCAATTACAACATCCTACATCCTCATTGCTAAATTCGGTGCCCTGGGTTTTACCTCTGTCTCCACAGCCTGACTCTCAAACTACCTCTCTGGCCTAACCCAAATGGTCTGCCTTGGTGGTGCCTCCTCCCCTCCCCTGCCTGCCTCAGTTGTCATTCCTCAGGGCTCCATACTTGGGCCTCTTCTCTTTTCCCTTTTCATTAGCTCTCTACCATCAGAGGACCTATCGTGTCAGTCCCTCCTTTCGGCCGATGATCTGATTCTCTTCCATAGTGCCCCATCCCCGTTGTTACTGTCCACCACACTCACCACTGATTTCTGTCTGGCCCACCACTGGTTCTCCTCCAACAAGCTACTGGTAAACGCTTCAGAAATGAAGGCTATGCTACTTGGCTCTACATCTAAACTCTCTGCCCTTGGCCACTCTAACAGCCTTCTCAGAGTCCGGTCTCCTGACGGCTCCCTCATCACCACTGTTCTTGCCTTCAAATATCTGGGCATTATCCTCAATCCGTCACTTACCTGCTCTTACCATATTGCCTCCCTGGTACATCAAATAAACTAGAAGCTGGGTCTCTGCTACTGAGTTATTAATCATCTGACACCTGAAGCTCGCCTTGCTATAGCCCTTGGCAACCTCCTCCCCCCTCCTTGACTATGGGTGCCCTGTGTACTCACTTACCTCCGCCACCAATCTGTCCTGGCTCGACACCACCTACAACCAGATTTGCCTCTTTGTCCTTCGCGCCCTCTCTCCACGCACCACTGCTCTCTACGAGTCCCTTCTTTGGCTTCCACTTCAAGCCTGATGCTCCTACTTATTGGCCTGGATCACAGGGGATGCCATCCATTGCCCCTCATACTCCCCTCTATCTCATCTAGTTTGCCCCAAGACTCATAGCCACAATCTCTGCCACTCATCCCACCTCCAACTCGTCCATCCACATATTACCACCAGGATGGGTCAAAAGGCCTTCTCCACTGCTGGGCCTTCCCTCTGGAACAGCCTCCCCCCACAACTGCGTTCCATTGACACCCCCTCCCCAGGTGGAAAGGATGAGGAAGGACTGGGCAAGGTTGGAGTAATGGTCAAAAGTATGGCAGCTTAGATTCAGTGCAAAGAAGTGCAAAGTAATGCACCTGGAAAACAACAGCCCAGGGGAAGAGTACACAATTGGGGGGGGGAGGTACTAACTACAACAAAATAAAAAGGGACCTGGGGTAATGATATCTGATGACCTTAAGGTAGGCAAGCAATGTGAGAAGGCAGGAAGGAGGGCTGGTGTGCATAGGGAGAAGCATCACTAATAGAAAACAGGAAGTTGTTATCCCTCTGTACAGATAGTTAATGAGACCCCATCTGGAGTACTTCATGCAGTTCTGGAGACCCAGTCTTCACAAGGACATAGACAGGATGGAGGCAGTCCAGAGGAGGGCAACTAAAATGGTGCATGGTCTGCCCCAGAAGCCATACAACGGGAGACTAAAAGAGCTTAATATGTATACCCTTGAGGAAAGGAGGAAGAGGGGGACATCAACAAAGTCAAAGAGGGTAGCATCTTTCAGAAAAAGAGATGTGCAAGAACAAGAGGGCACAATTTGAAGGTGGGGGGAGACGGCTCAGGGGCAACGTGAGGAAGTATTTTTTTTTTTTTTTATTTATTTTCTCCCCTCGTGCCTCGCTAGCCACCACTCCTTCGAGCTGCACAGGACCAAGCCTCTCCGCCTGTCCCTTCCTGAGCCCTCCAGTCTCATGTTGCAGGCAACCCTAAGGTAACCCGGACGTAACCCTTCGCCAGGCGGGTCCCCCTCCTCCAAGGGGGAAGGCACCAGGAGGGGCAACTAGCACATACTTGGCCCCAGGGTGCTGCTGAGGTGAAGGGACTCCTGCAGGGCATCAGTGGCAGCGGTGGACCGGCGGTTGTCATCCAGTCGGTTGTGAAGCAGATTTTCTGCTTTTCTACATTGTTCCTTCCTGTGTGCGTCTGCAGAGCTCTTGGTCTCCACCAGAGGCCACTGCAGCGTGACGCTGGCCTACCTACCCCAGGAGAGGAGAGCAGTCCTATGGATGCTCAATCCTCTCCTTCCCCTGCCAGACCCCGGCGGTCTGAGTCCGTTCCTGAACCTGAGTCGCCGGCGTGGTTTGAGGTAAGGTGTCAGCGCCTCAACCCTCTGCACCACCAGGCCGGCCAGGAAGTATTTTTCATGGAGAGGGTGGTGGACGCATGGAACAGCCTTCCTGAGGAGGTCATGGGGTCAAAAACAGTGGGGGAATTCCAGAATACATAGGACAGACATAAAGCAATTACAGTGGGGGGGTAGGAGGAAGTAAGCTGTTGGTTAACTAGGATCTGTAGCTTATCCAGTAGGTAGGGAAATGGGCAGATTAGGTGGACCAAGCGGTCCTTATCAGCCATCAGTGTCTATGTTTCTATGTGAAAACCAACTTCCTGTCCTCCATGACCTATTCCTGTCCCCAAGCTACTGGCGCTACTGCGCAGTCTATCTAGGCCTCCTTTGCCCCCTGCCATCTCCTTCTTCTCCTTCTTCTCCTACCTAGGGACTGGCTTGCTAGCCAGCACCCATAGATTTTGACGGCAGATAAGGACCGCTTAGTCCACCCAGTCTGCCCATTTCCCTACCTAATGGATAAGCTGCAGATCCTAGTTAACCAGCAGCCTACTTCTTTCTGCCCCCACCCCCTAGAATTGCCTTATGACTGTCCCATGCATGGCTGAATTCCACTACTGTTTTTGACTCCACAACCTCCTCCGGAAGGCCGCTCCATGCATCCACAACCCTCTCTGTGAAAAAAATACTTCCTTAAATTACCTCTGAGTCACTCTTCTATCTCCCTTCAAATTGTGCCCCTTGTTCTTGCACACTTTTTTGAAAGATGCTACCTCTTGACTTTGTTGAGTCCCTTGAGGTACTTGAAAGTTTCTATCATGTCCCCTCTCCCTCTTTTCCTCGAGGCTATACATATTTAGCTCCTTAAGTCTCTCTCATATGTCTTCCGTGCAGACCCTGCACCATTTTAGTTGCCTCTTCTGGACAGCTTCCATCCTGTCTATGTCTTTGTGGAGATTGGGTCTCCAGAACTGCACGCAGTACTCCAGATGGGGTCTCACCAGCTGTCTGTGCAGAGGATAATAACTTCCTGTTTTCTACTGGTGATGCCTCTCCTATGCATCCCAGTATCCCCAGCCCTCCTTGCTGCCCTCTCACATTGCTTGCCCACCTTTAGGTCATCTGATATGACTACCCCCAGGTCCCTTTCCATTTTTGTTGTTGTTAGTATCTCACCCTCCATTGTGTACTCTTCCCCTGGGTTTTGTGGGTGCTGTGTCCTGCAGCAGGAGTCAGCTGCCTGCTACCTGCAAATTGTAAATGTACCCATAAATTGTAATTGTAAATAGTATGTATATTTTTTGTTCGATACTACTCTTTACCCGTCTGTGTGAACTCTGAGCTGTGGCTGTTGCTGCCAGATGCTGTATAGCTACTAGATCCACGCTGCCTTCTGTTTGTTACTGTACAACTCTATGTATTTACTTGTCCTTACTGTGACCTTTCTGTATGTGCCAGTCTCTGGCCAGGGCTGTGCCTGAGAAAGGTCCTTGGATCAGTGCACCAACCCGATTAACAAAGGAAGGAATGAATGAATAAATAAATATATGGGTAGGGAAATACTGCATCCTGATTGGCTAGAACATGTGCATTGAGCAAGCACAGTGCAGAGGTAAAAAAGAGCTGGCAGTCAGGACACAGCACTCTAATAATATTAGTGCCTTTTTTAAAAAAGAAATCCTGATTGCCATAACAAACATGGCTGCCAGCTTTACTCACTAAAAAAGTCACCTAGGCCCCCAAAATTAAACTCCTCAAAATAAAACGAACAAACTGATTAAATGTTCTTTACTTTATATTCCCCAAACACACATACACAAATTAATATGAAGTACGGGAGTCAAACTGGTTCCAGTCCAGTAGCCAAATATTAGTAGATTTTGCACTGGGCTATTAACATTTTTCTTTAACTAGCACTGCTGGCTGGTATTAGTGAATGCAACATTTTCATTAAGCTCACCAGCTGGCCCAGTGGAAAAGTCTGGGGGTGGGTGGGCAGTGGAGTTTCCTAGTCACTAGTTCTGCTGGATAGTGGCTGCAGAACTTAATTTTGACCCTTGAAGTACTACTCCCAGTTTATTTTTGGGGCATCTTTTCTGATGAAGGACCCCTCTCCCCATCCTTACCTGCCTACCAGGAAAACTTTTCTTCTTGCTCTGCCCCAGATACAGATGAATCCCTGGCTTTACTGAAGCCTTTTGTTGTGCATGTTTATGTAGAGAGAGGTGAATGTTCTGCCAGTAGAATTCTGCAGAAGTTTGAACTTCTGCATTTGAAGATAAATAAACATCCCATCTACTGAATGTGTGGCTAGACAGATGCTTGACGTCTGGGGAGGGACTATGTTTTACAAGTTACTTTTAACAAAATAAATTTAAATAGTTGACTTTT
This sequence comes from Neoceratodus forsteri, assembly GCA_016271365.2. Lineage (NCBI taxonomy): Eukaryota > Metazoa > Chordata > Ceratodontiformes > Ceratodontidae > Neoceratodus > Neoceratodus forsteri. The sequence continues at coordinate 246,869,226 of CM057457.1, forward strand.
TTTTGCTTTGTAAATGTTCTCAGTTTACCCATTTATTAGCCCAGTAAGATACTTCAAGGTGAGAGGTGTACTGGCACGGTGCACTTTCAGGGGACGAAGGTACTTCACCTGCAGTGTCATGCCTCACTTTGCTCCTGGGGGTGCATTGTGCCAGCACAATGCACACCTCATTGTGTCTTATTGCTTACATATATACATATACATCTCTATCTACCTACCTACCTATGCATGGCATTGAATTTTTCAATATAGGCATGGTATCACTTTTTTAACTCCATACATATCTCCAGTATAATAGAATCTAAATATCGCCTGGCTAGGTCAATGAACTATGGAGGCAATCTATTGAAATGATGATGGATGCAAGTGGAATCATTCTCTTAAGTCTTATTAGAAAATGGGGAAAGAAATCCCTCAATCCTGCCTTGCCAACAGCACTCTGGACCCATGCATTTATGAGGCAACGGTGACCACAAAATAGCAAGTCCCTGTGCCACACTGACTCTTTGTAAAGTGGTATCACTGCCCACCACAGAATGTTCAAAACTAAACGGCAGCCATATTTTTTCCCTTGGCTTTGCGTGCTCCCAAGCACAAAGATGGTATGTAATGGAACCAGTATGTATGGCCGCTGAAAACAAGACATTTAACATTCATACCCCCTCCCACGTGAAATATTTTTCTTTCTTTTTTCACAGAGTACGTCAGTGAAGTGCTATTGGTGTCTTTTGCTCATAAGGGACCCCGCTGCCAACAATAAACTTGCATTTCAGCCACACTCCAAGTCATTCCAGATCATGCTTCAACTCATCTGACATCAGCTCATAGCATCAGTCGCAATCGCCACTGCTACTTCACTAACTAGAAAGCTGTAAATTAAAAAAACAAAAAAAACAAAAGCAACTGATTTCCTCTAAGCTGGCTGTACTACACACTGTTGCTTAAGTACTGCAGTACCCTCTACTGGCAGTCTGTCAAGTAGGACTATTTGACCAAAAAAAAAAAAGATTTGTTACAAATGTTTTATTTTTTGAAAATTTTATGAAACATTTTATTTTTTAAATGCTGCTTAGCTAAACCATTTTCTAAGTGCAATCATGCACCCCAGGGTGGGCAGTTTGTTCTATACCTGCCCTACCAGGGGCTGTGAGGCCCTCTGTCTGAAGCACCGGACCTTACTATGCCCCTGGATGAGTGGATATAGCCCAGCACTGCCCAACCTGTCATGTCTTATTGCCTACGTAAACGTAAGTTTGCAGTTTCTAATCCATATAGTCAAGTTACATTACCAAGCTGGCTCCTGATTTGTTACAAAATTATCCACAGGCAAGAACAAGCAAATGAGAGCTGTAGAATTCAGGTGCCATTGGATCTTCAAAAAGAGAAAATATGTTTTGAAATGAAAAAAAAAAACCAAAAACCAAGAAACGGATTTATACAAAGTGATGCCAGGATATTGTTTCACAATGTAGTGTCTAACGTACAGCAAGAGCATCAATCAATTATTTTATATAGGTCATAAACACTTTCTATAGAAAGGGAGTATATGGACTTTCAGTGACGTCACGGCAGCAGCAACAGCCTGAGAGCTGAGCTCCCCTTCCGAGAGGAATTGCAAAAGCCTCCTAATTTTTGAATTCTTAATAAAATAATGGGAAAAACGCTGCCAGGAGGTGTAAAACAAGATAAAGGGGACAAGGGACGTCAAAAAGCAGCAACAAGGAAGCTGGATTACAGTGGATTGCCAGAGAACTGACAGGCCCGTAGTCGGAGCGCCTCCCTTACAAGCTATCATGGTTCGGGGTATGATACAGGCGGAGGGGCTGAAATTTTGTCCAGATCGCGCTTTGAACAGCTATTAAAGGAAATTCAGGACTCTCGCAATGAAAACAAAAGAGAGTTTCAGAATTTAAACAGCAAACTTAACAAAATGGAGCAACGCATAGAGGGAGTAGAACAAAGAATCGCACAAACAGAAAATAATGGCGACATCTTAACCCAGGCAGTGGGCTCACTTTTCCAAAATACTTTGGCTTTGCAAGCAAAATATACAGATCTAGAGACCAGGTCTAGAAGAGATAACCTTCGCCTGTACGGTCTGGCAGAAGGCGTTGAGATACAACCAATGTCTCTATTGATAGAAGATCTTCTAAAGGACGTACTGGGGCTACCGCAGGACTACCAGATAAGAGTGGAGCACGAGCATAGATCGCTGATACCTAAACCCACAGACCCCACTGCTAGGCCACATTCCATCATAGTAACATTCTCAAGTTATCGTATCAGAGGATATTTAAAAGAGCTCAAATATTTGGACTCCTGACTGACCTTAGACCAAGATTTTCCGCCAGAAATTCAACAGGCCAGACAGCGCTGGGTTCCCCATTTCAAAATATGCAGGGAGCTCCAACTTAGTTTCCAAACTCCCTACCCTGCCAAGTTTTGGGTGTACTGGACAGAGGGCCCGAAAGTTTACAATAACATTGAAGAGTTGAATAAAGTGCTGATTGAAAAAGGTGTTCAGATGCCTCACTTAGACCAGGGACGCCCCAAGCAGAAGCTTATGGAACAGACAGACTTGTACTTGGTTGCAGGGAAGAAGAAAGCTGGAACACTGCTGGAGACGGCGCGGGTGCTTCTGGAAAAAATGGCTGGGGAAAGATGCAGAACAGAAAGACCCTGTATTCTAATCCGATGGCACCAGGTTCCTTGGGCTGAAAAGGTACTGTTGGACCATGTTTGCCTGGTTTTCAGCCCGAGAGCAAAGCGAGTAACGATCGCTTAGAAAGTAAGCGGGGGATGAGGGAGTTGACTGCTGAACAGGAAAACAGTAAGTGTTTTCAGGAACATGGTAACGGACTAGAGACTGTACTGGTTCTAAAACTGTGCCATATTTGATGTTTGTTTGGGCATTGTTACAGTGTTGGTTCTCAGGCCTCATTTAGCTACTCGCTTTTGGTAGTGGGTGTACAGCAGCTTGGTGGTTCTTTAGTCTTTAAGAGCTATATGGGGAGACTTACATAAATGAAAAATCAACATTTTGAGCTGCCAGAAAGAGGCTATACAATTTAGTAATTGGTCCTTTGTATTCTTTAAAAAATCAAATGGGTGGAATGAAAATGCAGTTCGGGGGGGGGGGGGTAGTTCTCGGTATACTGGAGGTCAAATTGAAATACACAGATTGCCATGACGTACAAATTTGATATAAGCAGGGACCTTGACATTTTCTCAAGACCCCAGGGGAGGGCCCCATCCAATTGGGGTAATTTGGTTCCTCTTCACGTCCGTTCCCCACCGGATGGTCACGGGATAGGAGAAAGGAAATCTGAAGTTTCAGATTTCCTACCTAGGAAGTTCAATGATTGTTTTTATGAAGTTACTTCTACTGCCCAGTTGGCAGATGTTTATTTAATTATTAAGGGTCTCACATGGGGGAGAAATTATATATGCTGGTTGTTGTTTGTTAGGAATGGGGGGGGCTGAAGGGAGGAGGGATGAAGAAATTAGTTATGGAGGTGGCTATAAAGTTTTATAATGGATAGAGACAGGAAATTCTGCTCCTATAATGTTCATGGGTTGTCTAGCCCAGTTAAACGTGCCAGAATATTAAGTTACATGAGGAAGATGGCAGTAGATTTCATTTTTTTTTACAAGAGACGCAATTGTCTCCACAGGAGCACTTTAAGTTGGGATCCATTGGTTTTGGGAGTAATGCCACTGCCTCATACAAAAAAGGGAGCAGGAGGGGGTGGCAATTCTTATTCCTAAGCACACCCCTTTCATAAAAACAGATGAATTAGCAGATAAGGAAGGAAGGTATGTGCTGATGCGGAGACTTCAGGGCAAGCCACTGACACTGACCTCGGTGTATTCCCCCGCCCGCCCCCAGTTAATTCAGCATTAATCTGAACTTCCTGACCACATTACATGAATGGACTCAGGAGGAAGTGATTTGGCGTGGGGATCTAAACCTAATTTTTAATCCCACTCTGGACTCTACTACTCAGTCCCAAAAAAAAGATCAAGGTATAGCTAAAAAAGTGAAAAGGATGTTGAATGAGATGGGGTATGTTGATATCTGGTGCCACTACTTGAGGGAAGAAAAAGGGAGTACACTTTTTACTCAGTAGTACATCAAGTGTATACCAGACTAGATTACTTTATGGTTCCCAGGGAATTGGTCGGTCAGGTCCAAAAGGTTTCTATTGGGGAGTTTTTGCTCTCTAATCATGCTCCGATTTTTTTGACTTTCCGATTTGGAGAGACGAGAAGGACCACCTTTTGGAGACTGAATTTATCATTGCTCCAGGATAAGGAGGTGGTGGAGTCAGTCACCCAAACATTGGAACAAACACTGAGGGAAAATGATCTACCGGGGACCTCGCCTGCAATTTTATGGGATACCATAAAGGCTGTTATCAGGGGATTTTTATTAAATGGTCTAGCAAAAGAAAAAAGGAAAGAGAGGCCAAAAAAAAAATTATTAACTCAGCACAATGTGAAGCTCTGCAAAAAATAAAAATAGATAAGGAAAGGGCTAAGATATTAAAACAACTTGAAGCTAAACTAATGAATATTCTTCATTATGCGGTGGAACAAAAACTTCTCTTTCTAAGACAGAAATACTATGAAGGTGGACCTAGGTCCTCAAGATTGTTGGAGGGGAGATTGAGGGTTCAGAGGAGCAAGGCAACAATACAGGCAGTTCAACATCCATTCGCTAATACAATAGAAAAAGAAACAAATGGTATAGCAGATTCCTTTCGAGATTATTATACTACATTATATAAACAAGGTACCCAACCATCAAACACCCATGTAAGGGAATTTTTGGAGGGATTAGATCTCCCATCGGTTTCCCAGGAGCAGGCTGATCACCTGAACCGGCCGGTTGAGGACGCAGAGGTGGGAGCTGTAATTAGCAATTTAAAATCTTTCAAATGCCCAGGGACAGATGGACTACCGGGGGAATTTTACAAGCAGTTTAGGAATAAATTAATCCCTATGTTAAGTAAACTTTTTCGTTATATACAAGGTGAGATACCCCCCTCCTGGTCACAAGCAACAATATCGGTGATCCCCAAACCAGGTAAAGACCCCTTATCATGCTCTTTATACTGCCCCATCTCCATTTTAAATATTGATTACAAAATTTTGACATCGATCATGACCAAGAGACTTCAACTGTTGGTCCCGCAGTTAATAGACCTTGATCAGGCAGGCTTTATTCCGGGTCGGCAGGCCCAGGACAATCTTAGGAAGACCTTCCTGTTAATTGATCATATAATTAGTAACAAAAAGACTGCCCTTTTGGTCAGCATTGACGCAGAAAAAGCATTCGATAAGGTGTCATGGAAGTTTCTGCAGGAGACCTTGGCCTGTCTTGGACTGGGGACCACTTTCCAAACCCTGATTTCTAAAATGTATAAATCCCCAACAGCCTATATTAGAGTGAACAGTCATCATGCTTGGAGGTTTCAATTGGAGAGAGGGACAAGGCAGGGATGTCCTCTGTCCCCAGTCCTTTTTGCTCTCTACATTGAGCCATTGGCTGAGAGCATAAGGATGAGGAGATTAAGGGAGTAGTTATATCGGGGCGTCAGCATAAAATATCACTATACGCTGATGACGTGCTTCTCTATCTGGAAAATCCAGATTATTCACCGAATAAGATGATGGACAGATTGTCGCAGTTCTCTGAAATGGCAGGTTACTCTTTGAACACCTCTAAAACCAAGGTTTTAAAATTTCAATATGACCCCTCCCCAGAAATTAGAAAGATCTACCCTATGAGGTGGGACCTAACACAAATGAGATATTTAGGGATTAATATAAGCACCTCTGCTGCACAACTATATAAGTTGAATTTCTTACCTATGGTGCACCAACTAAAGAGAGACTTTAATAGGTGGAACGTGCTGCCACTCTCATTACATAGTCGAGTACTAGCAGTAAAGATGAACATCTTACCACGGTATTTATATTTGTTTCAAGGTACTCCCTGTGTGTAGTAGCCAGGAAAGACTTGGAAACATGGCAGAGAATGCTTATGAACTTTATTTGGGCAAATAAAAAACCAAGAGTGAGACAGCAAACCCTATTTTTACCTAAAGAATTTGGAGGACTCAGAGTCCCATGGCTAGAGGGATACTGGCAGGCTGTTCAGTTAAGAATAGCTTTACTTTGGGGGCACTCGACATACAGAGCCACCTGGAAGGAGATTAAGTTGGGAGCACACTCGTCCCCTCCCTTACCCACAATATTGTTCCAGACAACAGACCTTTCAAGAATATGGGGAGGGATGACTTCTGCTACCCAAACTACATTGGAGGGTTGGAAAAGGGGTACCTTGAAGGAGAGGAGGCATGGAGGATACTGGAGATATGGATGGTGGGCAGTAGACTCCACCTTCGGCCCGGCTGTAATAGATCCGTAGTTCCTGGACAGAGCAAAGAAAGGATTATAAGCTCCATGGCAGCTGTTAGAAGGTGGTGGGCTGTTATCGTTTGAGGGGGCACAGAGATCCTTGAACCTCTCTCCAGCTGATGGAATGCATTATTTACAAATTAGCAGCTATATTAACAAAAAACTCCAGATGGAATATCGTACAGGTTTTCTGGGGGTTAAGGAACAGGTTTTTGAACAGATATGGAAATCCGAACAGGCTTCAGGTGCCATCTCACATTTGTATAAGAGAGGTGTCAAACAAATTAAAGCAAATATGAAGTATATTAAAATAGCTTGGGAGCAAGAATTGAACACATCTATCCCAGATGCGACATGGGAAAAGGGTTGGGGTAATATCTGGAGGGTTTCTTCTTCCCCTTCTTGGAGGGAGTTCCTGTAGAAAATGAGAATTAGATACTTTAGGGTACCTTTGGTGGTCTCCAAACAACAAGCAGGAACAACCTCAGAATGTTGGAGAAAATGTGGAGGAGGCAGAGCCACTCATGTCCATATATTCTGGTCATGCCCTATCATTTCTCAATTCTGGCTAACAATAATTACTTCTTTGAAACAGATTTTTCAGATTCAGAACCAATTGGAGCCAGAATGTCTGATCTTGGGGGGACAGCCAGGAGAGATCAGGGGGAGGGAAGCTACTTATTTGTGGCAGATCTTAATAGTGGCAGCCTTAAAAACAATAACAAGGCTCTGGTTACAGTCTCATTCCCCAAAAAAGGAGGACTGGATAGAAGCAGTGGGGCAAATTCAACAGTTAGAGGAACTGACATACAGGATACAGCAGAGAACTACTGCTCACCTGAATCGTTGGACGCTTTGGTTGGAGCAAGACAATCATTAGGGATCCTGGCTGAAAATCTGCTCTCCCTGATCACTGGACCCCCTAGGTTCCCAAACTTAAGGAAAGTTGGGGAGTGCCTGTCTCTACGGTCTGGCAAAGCTGGGCGCTGGACCCAAAGGGATAACTTGGTGCACCCCACAATGAAATCAAAGTGAATGTAATAATTTAAGCAGGTATATATTCATTATTCCCTAATCCAAAATAAAGTAAAAAGCTAGTAATTAATTTGGTATAAGAGAGGGGGAAATGTAACAGGACTATGAGACCCTTCGTTCAGATTTTTATTATGTTACGGTTAACCCTTGAGTTACTGTTTCATGTTTTTCAATCTGTGTGTATACATCTATTGTAAACACTGTATGGATTGAAATGTTCTGGTGGAATGGAACTAATAGTAATATCCTGTTTGGCAGTTAACAGCATAAGGATATTTGATTGTAAACTGGATGTATTGAATCAAATACGGAAATGGAACAATAAAGAAGTATTAAAAAAAAAAAGAAAGGGAGTATACATTGCAGTGTCACTTAGTCCATATGGTTGAATGGGGTTTAAAATAGCCTTCCATCTTGTCTCTTTCTTAAAAGAACTTCAGTCCGATTGGCACCCTTTTTTTTTTTTTCTTTTGCATTCTTTTTGGCCCTTCTGCTCTCTGTGGTGGTCCCCATCCACTTGCCAGGCGACTTCCCAGCCCCACCTGTGCCTTCTCTGCCACTTAACCATTTACTTTAACCCTGAACTTTCCCTTAACAGTCGGGTTAGTGGGGAGCTGGCTAGACTCGTGGTGCCACCCCCCCACCAAATGATTCAGTTCTGGGAGACAGAGGGCAGTTTGCAGTTCAGGGCCAGAGTGTGCTGGCTGCTTCATCTCATGTACCTATGCAGTATTTCCTTTTTCTGCCCAGACCCTATGGACGTCAAGCACAAGAGCTCAGTGAAGTGGGCGCACACGCTGATGCTTGCCTGCGCTGATCAGAGCCCTTTGGCATCCCTCCTGTAGTAACAGCTTTGGCTGCTTCGCCACCTGCGGTAATCCAGGTGGCAGTATTGCAGCGGAGACTGTGACCCACCTACCCAAGGAAGAGAGTGCCCTCTTGGATGCTTCATGCTCCTCCCCGGCTGGCCTTTTGGGGATGCTGGCTTGTTCCCCAACCTAGGTTGCCATCATCGCCAGCTGTTGTGCTACCACTGTGCTGATGGGTGGGCCACCACCCCTTGTACGGAGAGGCCTGTGTTCAGTCCCCATGAACCTGACATTTAAAGGGTTACACTGGTGAGAGGTGATAAAATGTGCTGTTATAGCATTATTGTTCATTAAATTTGTTTGACCAGGTAGGAACATTAGGACCAGTGTCCCTTTATCAGGGGCGACCTGGATTTAATTACTTTGAGAGAGATAAAGGAAACAACCTTTATACAGTCATACATAAAATACATTCGGTTACTAACATCGATGACACCTGTTACATACATTCAAAGCCTTTTTTCCCCAGTAAAGGTGCTTCTTCTTCTTCAGCAGTCCAGTCCCACTCTGCCTCCAGCCACCCAATCCCGTCACCCACCTTCTCAGGGACTTCCTGACTGACAGTCTCCCATGGATCTTCCCACCTTGGCAGGGCCAGGAGGGGTAGAGCCATCCCCTCCCCCGAGCACAATGTAGATGCGGGCTAGCTCTGTCAGTGATATGGAGTCTGCAGTGACCAGAGTGTCATCCTTCCAGCCACTTTTCCCCCCATTTGTCTCTGCTTATCTCCCCAAGACTGTGTGTAGCCTTGTTCCAACCTTGACAAATGCGGCGCACCCGGAGGAGGAAAAGTTCCCAGGACCATAGCAGGGTGTCACCCGGTGGCGAAACCTGGCACCATCCCTCCCCAGGCTGGGAACACAGCAACACCATTTCCCAGCCCCAAACTTCCCAGCCAGCTTCCTGAACTCAGTCTCAACTTGGATCACCAGCATGGGAGCGTACTGTGCTACTTGAGAGGCCATTGGGCCTTATCAAAGTATGCCGTTATTAATGACTGTAATATTTATTCATTTATTTGGTTAATTTGTGTTTACCAGGTAGGTGCACTAGGCAGTGCAATGCCTGTTTTTAGGAAGAATAACAAACATCAAACAATTTTTACATAATGGAAAAGGTAACACTATGCGCAGTTGTGACAAAAATTAAACAGATAACAGAGAATGCAGGAAGCAAGCAGAGCATTACAACTCTTGTACAACATATATAAGCACATTGGATGTGGCAGATAGGCAATTACATGTGCAAATAAATCACATCTGCTATAGGATCACCTGTCTGTGGAACTTAAGAACTTGTGTAGCTCTCTCCTTATGTATAGGTGGGATTGGGAGAGCCTAAGGTGAGATGGAAGGGAGTTCTGAAGCTTTGGGGCAAAGAAGGAGAAGGCCTGCCCACTTATATTTGTAGAACATCTAGGAGCAGTCGGGAATGATAGGTCAGTAGCTCTCAGGAGGTAGGCTTGATCAGGATGTATTAATAGGGCCGCATGTTTAGCTAACCTAGTAATCTTGATAGTACAACTTAGAAACATAGAGGTTGACGGCAGATAAGGACTGCAAGGCCCATCCAGTCTGCCCATTTCTTTTTTACCTTATAAATGTGCCATCGGCCTTTGCGCTGTCAGTGGCCTATCTATTCATGCTTCTCTGTATTGCTCCCTTATTGTTTATTGTTTATTGATAAATATCAGAGAACACCTTTGAGTCAAAGACTCTTTTACAAAGGTTCCACGTCATACATAAGAAGAGACAACAATGTACAGAGTAACAAGTAACATAGTAGTTAAACACAGTGGCCCAGATATTCAAACTGCTCCCAAAATGTGTGCAACAGCAGGAGCAAGCACAATTCAATTGCGCATATGCGCAACAGACGCGATATTCAAACATGGAGCAAAACAAATTGCGCAAGCAGCCAACATCTGAATATCGCACAAACTGCGCCATAGCGAAACCAGGAAGTGGAAGCTGAGCAGAAAGGCTGCGCTATAGCGCAACAAGGCCAGCCCAGCTGAGTAGTCCAGAGGTGCCATAGCGCAAGCAGAGTCCCCCCCCCCAGCAGAGCAATGGAACTGCACAACCAGGGAGGCAGGCTGGGGCCCACCGCCAGCCATGCCACACATGGGCACAGGAACACACTGCAGAACCAATAAGACACCTGCACACCCCAAGCACAGCATCACTGGGGGTGGGACGGATGATCCACTGGCCCATGAGGACAAGCCAACAAAGCACAGCAGGGCCATGACGCCCCAGCACAACCACTGGCATGCTGAGACTGCCACACACAGGGGGTTGACAACCACAGTGCACATCAGCCCCTCGTATGCACAGCACACCCTGCACTGTGACCCCAAGACACCACCCATGTGCAGTGACTGGCACTGCAGGAAACACCATGCATCCCCCCCGGCACACGTCAACCTCGTGTAGCAGAGAACCATACAAACCAGACCCACCCTGTGCACCCAGCAGTGGGCGGCAGCAGATGGTAAGACCAACTGAAAGTCACTGCCACACTGGAGACACCTCTCCATACACACACACACACACACACCCAGGACCATACCACCCCAGATGGCATGCACACCACTGCAACTGAGCAACCATAGCCAGCTGCAAATCAGAGACCACCACAGTATTCATATCAAAATATATATATATAAAAAATGGAAAGTACAACAAGAACAACAACAAAACTATTTACAAGAGGGGTAGGGGTACAAGGTAGGGGTGGGCAAGGGTAGGGATGAACAACTTGGAGAGGAAGGCAGGGTGGGAGGGATGGGTGAAGTGGGAAGGAAGCCGGCCTAAGGCCTAGCAGGCTGGTCCTCCGCTGCCTGGTGCCGTCTCGCTTGGCATGCCTCCTCCGTAGCCCATGGCGCTGGATATCCTGGAGGATGTTCCGGTTCTCCAGGGACACCCGGGTCAGCTAGTGCAGTGCCCGCTCAATCCTGCGGAGCACGATGAGGCCTAGGAAAAGGGAACACAGTCAATGGCTGTGACTGACCACAACCCTGAACACCACCCAACCTGCAAGGCATATAGCCCAATGTCCCGCACCTGTGATGGTATGCACCCACCCACAGTGACCATGCACATGACAAGCCCAACCAGGCGGCACCAGCTATGTGCACCACTGCACACACACACTGCCCATGTCCATCACAGCACAGACAAGGCTGTCAAGTGACGTGGCAATGTGGTGGGATGCCAGTTCCACAGCCATGTGCCCAGTGCATGCATGGACCACCAGTGACGCTCACACAGACGTGCAGTGACACTGGACAGTGATGAATGTCGCCTGTGTCGTGCATGGTTGTGTTGTCCATGGCTGGTGGTCATGCCCACCCCCTCCAGCATGCAATAGCATCCATGATGTAATGATACTCACACTCCGCAAGCAGCTGTGGCTGCTGCTGTTGTGGCCCACCCCTCGCAGCACCACTGTCCGCCACCGGGGCCCTGCCACGGTCCTCCTCATCCCGTGCCTGCATCCTCTCTGCCCGGCCTGTGGGAGACAAATGTTGAGAAAAACATCAGTGTGACTCCAAAGCAGACTTCCCCCTGCCCCAGTGAGTGTGCCTGCCACACAGCCAGACCCATGCATCTCACACCTGCACACACTGACACAGCCAACCATGGCAGAGCCATCACCCATGCACAGCCACCAAAACACACTCACACCCCTACGGAGGATACAGGTGCATAGATGGTACACCCACCTGGCCTAGGCACAACGCCCCTCCTGGCACGTGACCGTAGTCTGTTAAGCAACTCCGCCTCCCTCCTGCGGAGGTCACTGTACCTGTGCTGGCACTGCTCGGCAGACCGGCACCGCCCTGTGACCCCCACCAAGTCATTGGCCACCTGCAGTCAGACCTGGGTTTGAGCCATGGTGAGGGGCTCCTCCCCATACAGTGCCCCATAGTGGGGCTCTACCAGGGCCACCAGGTTGGCCACCTCCACTGGGCTTCATTGGGGCGCCCTCCTGCGTGCCGTGGTTGGAGTGTTACAGCAGGCAATATGGCGCCCCGCAGCACGGCAACCCCACGTGGAAATGTTGCGCAATAGACCACCATAGGTTCCAATCGCGCTGTTCGTACAGCGCCGTCGGTTCACATAGCGCTGTCACCAGACAGCGCAATAGGGCCGTACACATGACAGCCAAACAGCGCCAGGGGGCAAAGGTCGGACACCAGGTCAGGGGTCTATGACGCAAGGCCACGCACAGCGCCATCTGACATCTATGCATCCTGCGTGACTGACCACCTGCGTGCCAGTGCCACAGTGGATTATTGCGCAGTAGTGCCACAGCGCCATATAGTGCCCAGTGCTGTAGCGCCACTGGCACAATGGTGGCCATGGCCTGAATTGCCGATCGCTCACAGCACATCATCAGCAGCAGACGCCTGCGTAAGCTACCTGGGCATGCGCAATGCAGTGTACCACACAGTCACAGATCTGCGCTATTGGCTCAGCCGGCTCAACCGTATTGAGTAAAAGCGCAATGGCGCGATATTCAGCCACACATGCAAATCATCTGATCAGCCATTCAAAGGCGCAGTGGCGCGTTGCATCTTATTACAGTTGCTCCACTCCTAATTTGCATGCATTGCGCTATAAATGTGCGACATTGGGCTGCGCTGACCAGATTCGGTTACTGCAGGTGAGAGGTGGGTTGCATGCTGTGAGATGTTCTGGACAATGGGCATGGGATAACGCTGTAGACTGCACAGTGACAGGTGTCCACTTCCACCCATACAGATCGCCATGACCGAGCAGAGCCAAGGTGAGGGTGAGGATGGTGGGCGAAGGAGGAGGAGGCCCAACTTCACCACGGCAGAGACTGAGGCCCTCTTCCAGGCCTACCTGGAGGAGGAGTCACTACTGAGTGGATGGCGGGGCACCCCTCAGGCCCATGCGGCTGCATGGGAGGGGGTAGCCCAGGCAGTGAACCTGCACGGAAGCCACCAGCGCTCCGTGCAGGAATGCAAAAAGAAGATTGGGACAGACTGCAGGAGGGTGAAGGAGAAGGTGGCAGCCCTCAGGGCGGCACGTGCTGGCACTGGCGGGGGCCAGCCAGCGGTGGTGGAGCTGACCCCAGCTGAGGACCGACGGGCTGCATCAATGCAGCGCAGTGCTATTGAGGGCATACCAGGAGGTGGATTCCAGACGGGTGGAAGCCCATCACTGCACGGTATGACATGGTGATGGTGGTGTTGGGGGGAAGGTTGTTCACATGCACTCACATGTCCTCTCTTTCTGTTACAGATCCTGTTCGTCTTCAGGGGCGGTGGTGGTGGGTCCAGGCAGTGAGGATGACCTGCTGGACATGGAGGAGGTCCATCCACCTCTGTCACCAGCCAGCATGCACTGCACCAGCATGCACGCTGGGCTGCCAACTCTGGTGTCGGTGAGTCGGGTGTGGGGGTGCACAGCCTGTGTCTCAGCAGTCTGGCATGCAAACATGCCAGCACGCTGTGACTGTGGCTGTATGCGTGCCTGCACCATTGATGATGCAAGGACTGCAATGGGCAGTGACATGTGTGTGTGTCCATGGCGGACACACAGCAGGCCAGCACGTGCCCCTGGGCCTTGCTGGTTCCAACTTGTGTGCCAGCATGTCGGCACAGTCCCAGGCTGTGCCTGTCAGCACCGGTGGGGCAGCACTGGTGGCTGTGCAGGTGTCTGGCACTGTTGCGGCCACAGCAGTGGAACGAGTGGTCCCTGGGGCACAGCGGTTGGAGGGGCAGCAGCAGCAGTCACCAACCAGGTCTGGGGGTACAGTGTCCAGTGGTGGCACATGCCCGCCGCCCTTTGATACGCCCATTCCTGGTCCTGGCGAACAGCGCCCACCCTCAAGGGGTGTTGTGCATCAGGACCTTCCACACCCTGGGGGACAGGATGCCGTTGTGGCAGAGTACCCATTGGACGAGCACACCCGCCTGCTGCGGAATCAGTACAGCAGCAAAGGCGGGTTGCAACATCTGTGGAGGCACTGTGTGCGGCTGTGGAGCGGCACAGCAAGGAGTGTGCTCTGGACCGTGCAGAGATGGTCCATATGCGGATGGATGTGACCGCCGCCATTGACAGGCAGACCCAGGCATTGGTCGCTGTCGTGGCTGCATTGGGCACACATGCAGGTGCTCCTGTACCATGCACCCCACACAGTACGCTCTCCACTCCCCATTCCCAGCGTCGTGCGACACCAGGCCTGTCGACGCCGGGTTCTGCTGTGGGCATCCCAAGCACCCTTGGTGCAGGTATGTTTAGCATCCTACAGACCCCACTGCGGACAAGGTCGCGATCGCGCAGTGGGACCCCTGGTGGTCCATCGGTGCCACCCCATGTGGCCCCTGCTCAGTCTGCCAGTGCTGTTGGGTCACGGCGGGGCCGCCCACACATCCGCGGTGGCCGTGGAATGGTGCAACATGACTGACCTGTCTCCCAGTGCGGGCCCTGTCTGCTGCTGCCCTGTGTGCACTGTGCGTCATGGTGGGCAGTGCACTGGTGGGTGCCCTGCCCATCACGCCGACATACGGACCACCTGCACACCATCCTGACTACTGTCCACAGGTGCGTGTGCGTGTGCATGATGATGCCTGCATTGTACTGTACACCAAGGTGCAAGGGTGCCCAGCATCTGACACACGTGCTTGGACAGTACAGGTGGTGGGTGTGGTCTGTGGATCTGTGTGTTTGCCATGTCTGTTCCTGCTCTGCACCTGCCCATGTACGCTTTGTGCCTGGTGTGTGTTTGTGTGTGTGTGTGTGTGTGTGTGTGTGTGTGTGTGTGTGTCCATATGACTGTTCGCCCCTCCCTGATGGTGTGTTTGTGTGCCTGGTCCCTTCCACCCCCCTTGCTGTCATGCACCCCTGGTGTGTTACTCTGTGTGCCTGTGGGTTGCGCCAGGACAGTGTTGTTTGCACATGGCCCCTTGACTTACCTGTGTTGTGCATAATGCTCCTCCGTGATGGTGTCCCGGTGCAGCTGGGCCTGCGGATCAGTCGGGGTCCCGCCCGTCCAGGGGAGCTGCTCATCACCATCAACACTGGCGCCCGCTGGCGTCCCCATCGCTGTTCCCCTCTTCAACCTGTACGGCTATCCCACAGTCATTGGCCATGTTGTGCAGGATACAACAGGCCAGGAATATCCCACAAGCCTTTGAGGGGCTGTACTGTAGGGCACCGCTGGAGGTGTCCAGGCATCGGAAGCGTGCCTTGAGCATCCCAAACACACACTCAATGATGTTGCATGTGGCGGCATGTGCCTCATTACAGCGTTGCTGCAATGGGGTCATGGGGCGCCGGTACGGTGTGAGCAGCCAGGGACGGAGTGGGTATCCGCTGTCACCTGTGTGGAGATAGTGGAGATCAGTCTCATGTTCAGGTCCATATTGCCCATATCCCTGTGTGCCACTATCATGGCACCTGTGGCATTCCCACCCTTGCCCCGAGTTTGCATTTCCTACATGCTTACTCACCCACTAGATGGCCTGTGGGGATGTCCCCATTCTCGAATCGATGGCACAGTGCGGACTGATGCCATATAAAGGCATCATGTGCTCCGCCAGGGTATGTGGCACAGACATTAATTATATGCCCAGTGGCATCACACACCACCTGGCAGTTGACACTGGGGAAGCCCTTTCTATTCCTATATGCGGCCCCATCGGGGCTGGGTGGCGTGCGAATGGCCACATGGGTGCAGTCTATGGCCCCTAGCACGCCAGGCATATGTGCTACCCTGTGGAACGCCTGCATGTTTGCTGTATGCACTGCCACGGTGCTGGGGAAATGGATGTGCTCCGCAGCATGTGGCAGCAGTGCGCTGAGGAATTGGGTGAGGATGCGTGACGTGGCCGACTGTGTGATGCCTGTGGTGTCCCCTGTTGGCCTCTGGAAGGTGCCCGTGGTGAGCAGGCACATGCAGGCTGTCACCTTGGTCTCCACTGACAGAGCATGACTCCGTCGTGAGGGTGCCTGCATCACATCACTGCACAGCTCACAGAGCCGCCTCAGTATTGCCCTGTTCAGGTGGTACCCGCCACGATCTCTACATCTGTGTACAACTCAAAGCTGATGCGACACGGTACTGCCTGTTAGCGCTCGCCGACGGGCCCATCCCACGGCCATGTCCCCTGCACTTTGCATTCACTCCCTCATTACAGCTTTCATGTGGAAGCTGCCACCGTCCATCTCCTGGCTTGTGCCCCCGCTGATGTGTCCTCTGTTACCCCGCTGTCCTGACTGCTGCTTCCACTGCACCGGGCACCCCCCCGCTGGCCTTTGCAGCCTATGGCCCACACTGCTTCCCTTGCCTGCCCTGGCCTGTCACTGTCTGTCTTTCTCTCTCTCTTCCCACTTGGCATCCCTGTGGCGTTCTTGCGCCTCTTCCTTGAGCCTTTTTATTTTGGCTCATTTCCGCTGGGGCGCAACTTCCGGCTGTTCCGCTGTTGTGCATTGCGCAACTCTTTGGATATCGCATTGCGCTCTTTATGCATGGTTCACCCCCCTTGATTCGCATGCCGTCATTTTGCATCGCGCTGTTGCTCAACATGTTTCGGTGGCGTAACTGTCTCCTGCTGAATAGCGCAGAATGGCGACTTTTGGACTTCATGCGAGGCTAAACTATTGGCGCATGGCGAACCCTTTGAATATCCCACCCTGTGGTTGGCAGAATGGCTGCAGATGATTACAGAAAATACAAAAAAATAGCAGCTGGGAATCAAGGTTGCAAGTATATGCATAGCATTTCAGGGCAATGGCGCTAGCCATGCCCATGAGTTATTCGTTGGCCAAGGCTGGACAGAGATGTCCATTGTCATGGTATAGGCATGCTCAGGGGCGGCAGACCAGAGTTAGGTCCGTAGACATGGGGAGATGGGAGGTGGTCAGGTTTAGGTTTAGGTTTATGCCTATCCCATGCCTATTTGAAGCCCTGCACTGTATTCATAACCACCACTTCCTGAGGTAGGCCGTTCCATGCATCCACCACTCTTTATGTGAAAAATGATTTCCTCACATTCCCCCTTAATCGGCCTCCCTCTAATCTCATGCTGTGTCCTCTTGTCCTGCTATTTTTCTTATATTTAAACATGTTAGACTCTTTCACCTTGTTAATGCCCTTAAGGTGTTTGAATGTTTCGATCATATCACCTCTCTCCCTCCTTTGCTCAAGGGTATACATACTGTATTGAGCTCCGTTAATCTGTCCTCATGTGTCTTCTGATGCAGTCTCTGCACCATTTTGGTTGCCCTTCTCTAGACTGCCTCAGTTTGGTTAATGTCCTTGTAAAGGTGTGGCCTCCAGTACTGCACGCAGTACTCCAGATGGGGCCTAACCAGTGTCTTGTAAAGAGGGATTATTACCTCCCTCTTACGACTTGTGATACCCCTACTAATACACCCTAACATCCCCCTAGCCTTACCTACTGCTTTAGAGGTATGCTTGGATGATTTCAGGTCATCCGTGATGATGATGCCCAAGTCTCTTTCTTCCTTTGTGACTGCCAGCAACTCCCCTCCCAGCCTATAGGTGGCTTCAGGGTTTCTCTTCCCCATGTGCATGATCTTGCACTTCTTTGCATTAAATCCCAGTTGCCACTCTTCTGACCATTTTGCTAGTTTATCCTGATCTCTTCTCATTCTGCCCACCCCATCTGGATCATCTACTCTGTTGCAGATCTTGGTATCATCTGCAAACAGACAAGCCTTACCCTCCAGTCCATCTGCAATGTCACTAATGAAGATATTGAAGAGGACTGGCCCCAGGACTGATTCCTGAGGTACCCCACTTGTGACTTGCTTCTCTTCTGACTGTATACCATTTACCACCACTCTCTGTTTTCTGTCTGTCAACCAGTTTGCCACCCAGCTGACCAACGTCCGACCCACCCCGAGCCTACCCAGCTTATTTATCAATCTTCTATGTGGAACAGTGTTGAAAGCTTTGCTGAAGTCAAGGTAGGCAACATCAACTGCTCCCCCTTGGTCCACCACTCTGGTTGCCCAGTCAAAGAAATTTATGAGATTAGTTTGACAGGACCTTCCTTTTGTAAACCTATGCTGTCTTGGATCCTGTGCCCCTATGGATTCCAGGTGTTGCACTATCCTTTCCTTAAGGAGTGCCTCCATAATCTTGCCCACTACTGAGGTAAGACTGACTGATCTGTAGTTCCCTGCCTCCTCTCTGCTACCACTGTTGTGGAAAGGGATCACAGGAGCCCTTCTCCAGTCTTCTGGGGCCTCTCCTGTGCTCAGAGACTTACTAAACAGTTCTGCTAATGGCTCTGCTAGTTCCACCCTTAGCTCCTTAAGTACCCTGGGATGTATGCCATCAGGTCCCATTGCCTTGTCCACCCTGAGCTTAGCGAGCTCTTGTAGGACCCTTTCTTTTGTGAAGGGAGTAGTGCTCACCTCCCTCCCCCCTGTGTCCATGGTGCTGAGCTGTAAGCCCTGCCCTACCTTCTCTTCAGTAAATACTGAGCAAAAGTATCTATTTAGGATAGATGCTTTTATAGGGTCCTCTTCCTCACATGCCCCCTTTTCTCCTTTGAGCTTAGCAATACCCCCTCTGGACTTTCTCCTAACTGTTCGTGCTAGTGTTTCCTCAGTTTGGGACTTTGCCTGCCTTACTGCCTTCCCTGCTTCCCTTAGGGCAGTTTGGTATGCCTCCCTATCTTTATCCCGCTGTGTTCCCTTATATTTCCTGAAGGCCATCCTTTTGGCTCTGACTTTTTGTGCTACTGTATTTGAGAACCAAAGTGGTTTCCTTCTTCTTTTGCACTTCCTTTTCTGTCTAACACAATGGGATGTTGCTTCAAGTATTGCATCCTTAATGCTTGCCCACTTTGCCTGTTCCCCCTCACCTGTGTTTCTTTTTGCCAGGGCTAGCTTAACTCTGTTGGCCATCTTATCAAAGTCAGCTCCTCTGAAGTCCCATATTTTTGCCTTGGAATTGGATGATTTAGATGTAGTGGCCAAATAGAACCATACCATGTGATGGTCACTGGCCTCCAGGTGACCTTCTACCTGGAGATCTTTGATCCCTTCCCTGTTAGTCAGTACTAGATCTAGGAGAGCCCTGTCTCTTGTGAGTTGTTGTACCAGTTGTTTAAGGCCCTCCCCCTGCAGGGAATCCACCATGTGTCTAGTTCTGGCAGATGTTCCTGCTGGTATTGACCAATCTGTGTCCGGCATGTTGAACTCTTCCATTATCAGAACCTCCCCTTTAGCTGTCATGTTTTGTATATCTTCTAACAGTAATGTGTCTATGTCCTCCCCCTGGTCTGGGGGCCTGTAGACAACCCCAGTTCTTATGGCTGTCCCATTTCCTGTTTCCAGAGTGACCCACAGTTCTTCTGGCTCCTTATGTGTATTCTGAATTTCTGTAGCTTTGATATTTTCATTGACATACAGGACCACTCAACCCTCCCCTTTTTGCACTTCAGTCTCTTCTGAATTTAGTCACTGAGAGGAAGGAGATAGCCAACCTAAACTGCAGTAGAGACTGCAGTGGTGCACCAGATGGGTTGTGGATAAGGCAAAACGACAGATGTTATTGTAGGTGATATTCCATTTGATTAAGTTACATTTGCTTGCTTGAGAAAATGAGTCCATAGGTAAGGATTGGCAGCAGGACTCCCTGAACTATGGCAAGTCTAGTAGCAGGAGTCAAGGCATATCTGACTTTGTAGACGAGTCCTAGTTTGGTGTTGATATATTGCAATCATTAGATATATGGCAGGCAGAAATCAATTGCAGGTTCAAGGGTAAGGACTTGTTATTTAAAGGAGTTAACAGTGGTAAGGGGGGTAGCCATCTGAACAGTAGATTGCCAAGCCATTGCATATATGCCCTCAGCTTGTGTGCCGATCCAAAAAGCATGGCATGAGTTTTACTAGAGTTAGGAGAAACTTATTTTGTGATAGCCATGTCTGAACACTATGAAAGTAAGCACTGAGCTAATATCTGCTGTGTTCTTGGAACTAGTATAAAGCACCATGTCATCGGCATAAAGCAGGGTGGAGCAGGAGGATGGAGCCTTGGGGGTATTATTAATACGCTTCTGGATGTGCACTTTCAATAGCTGTATGGTACTGCCAATGTATACCTGTATATGTATCTATACCACCTCCTGAAACTAATAAAAATATTACACAAGGGCAGCATTTTAAAAGTAAAATATTCATAAAAGGGAGCTTTAACAGTTGATGTGGCAGTAGAAAAAGGAGTTGAACAAGATTGTCTGCTGGTCCCAACTCTCTTTAATATTTATATTAGCAAACTAACTGAAGGCCTGGCTCTGATAGACTCTGATCCCCCATTAATATGTCAGTAGAAGGTTTGTATTGTTATGTCCTCTGATGATACTATGGTTGTAAGTAGAACTGCAAGGGGCCTTCAGAAATTTTGGGTACAGTAGAATTGTCACTAAACTTCTTGACCTGCAGTTAAATGTAGAATAAACAAAAATAATGCAGTTGTCGAAGCAAAGGTACAAACATGTAAGTTAGAGATATCAGGGAACAAAAACTGAGGAGGTAAGAATTGGACAATGCATGTAGAAACCAAGAAAAAAGAGGTAAGACAGGCAACGCTTGGTATCCATAGATATGGCAAATTGTTTGCCAATAAATCTTTTCCAACAATGCTACAAACCTTTAAAGCTAAAATTGCTTCAAGCATACTTTATGCAGTTGAAGCATGGGGTTTTGGAAAACAAGTGAAAAGACCAGATCCAATACAAAATATGTTCATTAGGCTCTTGCTAGGTACCCCCAGATAACACCTGCTGAATTTTTAAGAATAGAAACTGGCACAGTGTCTTTAACTGTACTAGCAGCTGTAAGAATGATTTTTTTTTATTTAGTTTTTATTAAGTTTGTTGCACACACATTTAATACATGATATTCTGATTAATTAATATTGTTGCTATTGTTACAAAAGAGAAATGAACTAGATCATTACAGCACATAAGGATTCACTTGTATAAATATAGTTACCGTATTCAGGACAAAATATTCATTAGTTACATTCAATCAGGACTCTTGTACAGTTGTCCTAAGGCTACACATTTATCCATCATTACCAAACACAGCCAGTAGGAGGACCAGGCAAGAGCCCACTGAAGGTAATGCATTATACTGCTTTTAATTCTTTTTCTCCCAAGATCCCAAGTGCACAAACTGCACTGGCTGCCAATACGGTGTCGGATCACCTTTAAAGTCGGTTTACTGACTTTCAAAGCCCTACATGGACAGGGCCCGGACTATCTGAAAGAGCTTCTGGTTCCCTGCTGCCCTGGTCGATCACTCCACTTGGTCGACGAGGGGTTGTCAGAGATTCCAAGGGTGAATTTGAAGTCATCCGGTTCAAGAGCCTTTGCTTATGGAGCTCCCACCCTTTGGAATTCTCTACCCCGTCGGTTACGGGGGTGCACATCTGTGGAGGTATTTAGGAAGGGCTTAAAAACCTTTCTGTGGCCAAAAGCTTTTATGGATAATTGAAGTTTTTATCGAATTGTTCATGATTTTCAGTTGTATTGTTTTGTTATTGGATTTTATATTAACTGTTTTTAAATTGTTAGGAGCCTTGGAATTGGAAAGGCACTTTATAAATAAAATTATTATTATTATTGTTATCTCTTCCCCCCTCCACACCCTCATTCAGTCACCATTGTCCCTTAAGGAGAGAATTCTGGGTCAACTGAGGCCTGATAAATGGCCCATCTCTGCCACTTTAACATATAGGTTGGTCCTTTGTGTTGAATCTTAGAGTTAAGACCTTCAGTATAATAAATCTGTTTCATAACTATAAGAATAATTTTTGATTGGCAAAAAATGGTGACCAGTACTGATATCTTGTGAGTAACTGCATGTTGGCATGAAGCTGTTTTTTCATAATGCTTAACAAATGAAGTACAAGTCCTGGTTGGTGGATCTCCATAGGTTTCACAGAGCTGTAATTAGACTTATGTCCATAATGCTCGCCATGTTGTAAAGAAATATCTGCCCTCTGTCTCTAAAATGCTTATCTTTATGTTTTTTAAATTGATCTGTGGAAATACTGACTACCATTTCTAGAGGGAGCCCATTCCATACTGAGACCACTCTCTGTTTATACCATATATTGCCACTCATCAGATTACATTTTCTAGTATTCATCTGAAGAGGATGAGAGCGAGTGGCATATGTCTGCTGTCTACTTTGTGGTCCCAAGATGTCCCATTAGCAGACCATGCTTTATGCAACAAACATAAGTCCTCCCCTTAATCTCCTATACTCCAGGGTAAACATACCCTGATCCCTTAATCTAGCCTCATAACTCATATTTTTAAGGCCATCAATACCCTGGTAGCCCTTTTCTGTACTCTCTCATCTGGATGTCACATTTTCCATTGGGCAACCAGACTTGGGCCCCATATTCAAAGACCGGCCTCACCAAGGAAGAATACAATGGGACCAGTACCTCCCTGTTCCTACTTTCAGTGTATCTGAATATACAGTTTGATATTCTATTCCCCTTCTGGACTATATTTTTATAATGGGACTTAAATGAAAGATATTGGGATATCATAATGCGTAAATCCCTTTCATCAGATGTAATTATGAGGTTTATTTTGTCTAATGTATATGAATGTTTTGCTGTTTTTCCCCCTGTATGCATTATCATGCATTTGTCATGATTTAGGACTAGTTTATGCTTAGTGGTCCAGTCCTGTATATAATCTAGGGTGTGTTGCAGTGCTGCAGCATCTTCTTGATTTCGAATTATGGCACCTATTCTACAATCATCGACACATTTTGCTAACCAGATATTTTCATGGTTATATTGGATTGAGGAAACATAAATATTGAACAGGCATGGACTCAACACTGAGCCCTGGGGTACTCCACCGGTCACACAGGCCCAGTCTGAGAAGACTTCCTTAATGCATGCCCTTTGTTTCCTATCTGTGAGCCATAACTGTATCCACTTAACTATCTAGATCTGGATTCTTAATTAAACTCTATGGGTCTGGAATCTATTTTTCTGACAGACCAGCCAGCAAATTCAAAATCTTACAGAAGAAATGCAATTAAAATATTTGAAAATACAGTATAGCCAAACAAGGTGATATTGCCAGATTATCATGTCCATCAATTTTGGGTTTCTATAGTTACAAAAAACAACTTAGAACCAAATTCTGAAACTGAAGCATACTTAAAAAATTGCAAAAAATGCCAGACATGTAAAATTAATGGCAAGGATGAGATGTGACTATAACTTTGGCATAAATTCGATGTATATAAAATGGAATGAATTAATGGAGGGACGGTGCTGTCCAGCTGCTTGTAAAGCTAAACTGTCAACAACACACGTGTTGTTTGATTGCCCACGTCAGAAAAAAAAAATATATATATATATATATAGAGAGAGAAATCCACTGGACCTCGTGGGTTATATGTTGTTTCTTTTGAGCAATAAGGAAGTCCGTGTTCATTATGTTATATCAAATTTTTCACAAGTGCCTTGAATGTTTATAGTAATTTTATTGTGTAAACTTAAGTGTTCAACATGTTACTTCTTTGATCTTTGTAACATACTCTGTCGTGTTTTTTAATATGCACTTTGTTTTTATCTGTACGTAATACTGATATAGTTATGCCATACTTTTGATAATAAGATAAACTGAACTATATATGTACCAGTATGCCAACTGAACAGCGACAATTTTACGGCAATTCGATGTTGCTGCTGTAATGTACCCAGGGGGAACCCGGCACTGCTTTATCCCGGTATAGCCCCCCTCCCCAAATCAACTCCGACTCGGAGTTGCTAATCCTAAAGTCTGGGGGGTGCAGAGCACCCTGCATGGAGGGTTGTGGGGGCAAAGCCCTCTAAAAAAAACAGACAGCTTAACTAATGGATTTCTGCCAACCGCAATTTGTGATCGGCATAAATCCGTTGCTGTCATGTCGGTTAACAAAATTCTTGTCGAACGGGCGTAGTAGACCCATATGAACCTATGCCAGAAAACTTGCTATTTGCAGTTCTGCATTAATCATTTGTTTGAATTGTTTGTTACGGCGATATATGCAGCTTTATTTTGTCTGTCTCTGTGTGTGCACTGATTTCTTTTGCAGTACTTGTTTATAGAGGGAAGCAGTGTTAAAAATTTCCTGGGCTATAACGTTTTTTTTTGTTTTTGTTTGTTTGTTTGTTTTTTTTTTATTGCCACATTTTTCATGTAAAGGGGCAGAGGAACTTTAGAACTGGCAGACGATAATATTAGGAATTCTCCTTAATTCTAGAGCTGCACCTTGGGCCCTGCGCCTAACATCACTGCTTCCAATGCCCCTGACTGGCCCATACCTAAAGATCCGCCTGGCCCAATTTACAGACAACGTCCTTCCGGACTGCCTTCTCCCCCAGCAACCACCCCTTCCCCCCAGGTATCGCTCCCTAGAACTCCTAGCGGTACCTTATTATTTATATACTAGACTAATTGTAACTAATTGAAGCCTTTGTACACTTTTGTATTACTGGAATTGCTTTGTGTGTTCTTTTATTTTATCTCACCTGTAATGTTCTTCATTGTTGTACTTCATCACCAATTGTTGTCTACCCTCCCTGCGTCAAGGTGCCTTTGTAAAGGAGTCTTTGACTCAAAGGTTGTAAATCCGAATTATGAAATAAATAAACAAATGCTTTTTGCCTTTCAGACACTGATTTTTGCCTTCTTTTATTGTGACTTGTGGCTGTGTGCCTTCAGGCTGTTTGACTGCTTAAGCCGTAGACTGAGCCAATGAGTGCAGCTTGTGGGAAGGTTGCTGTGAGAAAGTTGGTACAGGGAGATCAGCCAAATCTAAAGTTGCATCCAAGGAATGTCGCAGTTCTGGATATGCAAAGCTCATTACGGTCTCCTGTTCTCCCTTGGCTGAACTTGGCCTGAAAGTAGTAATTAAGCCAGAAGGAGAGGCTGTCGCTCCTCGAAAAGGCTGTGCAGTATGCTGGCACTTCTGGTTCATTTCTGTATGGAGGAGAGAAGTGCTGCGGTACAGGATTTCTTTAGGCAGTAAAGAGGTAAGTCAACGGAGCATCTGAGAGCTTCCTGCTGCAGTTGGAGGGTGAAGAGATGAAAAGAAGTGACAGGAACCAGGGTAGTTTTTTTCTGCAGCAGACCGTAACAGAAAGTAAAACTGGCAATGCTTTTGTGGATCAGATGCACTTCTGTTGGTGTTTTTATATTTGAATGTGGAATGTATCATATATTCCTGAAATGTGTACTGGTCAGTGAGGGGTCCAGAACAGGAAAAGAGTGATGTTGCTTTTCCATTTAGGAGGAGAAGAGGGGATCAGTGATAAGTGTTTTGCTGTAAGGCATATATGAAAAATCTGAATTCAGACTCCTAGCATACAGTAGCCATCTCTTTGTTTCTCACTCCTGTTCTGTATAATGACCGATACAGTAGCCAATCAGAAGCCTCGCTGGGCTCCTGAATAATTAATTTGACTTCTAGTCATCCAACCACCCGATGGTCCAGCAGCAAAGTTTCTCGAGGCTGTGCTGGCGACCTGAGATCGGGAGCAAGCTGCCTCAATTTGGGGAGGGTTGGCAGCGGGGTTCCAGTGCTGCAGCGACCCCTGTGGCTTGGCCAGGGAGCTTGCTGTCGCTGCAGGGGTACTGTATGTGTACGAGGCCAGCATGGCACTGCTCATGCCATGGGGTGGAGGGAGGGATCAGGAGGAAGATAGGACAGGGAAATGGGGGGGAAAACCCTGCCATCTGAATAATGGCAAATCTGGCTGAACAAGGTAATCCCTGGACTGAGGGAAAGAGAAAGGGTAAATTATTTAACCAGGAAAGGCACACTAAGCCGGAGCTTGTTTCCAGGTGCAATCTGGGAGCACAAGGAAGTTAAGTGATTTGCTCAGGGTCACACAGTATGCAAGTGGGGGCTGATGGGATTCAAACCAAGGTCTCCAGGTTTGCAGCTCAGTGTTGTAAACCACAGCGCTATAGTGCCTCTGCTACACTGAAGGCAGAGAGAGAGGGGAAAAAAGAGATAAGTAGAAAAAAGGGTCCTGCTTATTTCGTTACTTGGGGGCTCATACTGTGGAAAGGCATCGGGTGATATTTCTATGCTTTTGAATAGAACTGTTGTAAACAGTCATTTCACAAAGTGACTGACTAGAAATGCATTTGATTAATAACTTCATATATTTTTTTCTCTCCATTTAAGAAGGAGTTTGTAGATAATAATAGGAGGAAACAGTGAAATCACCTCAAAAGCCCTGACATCTCGGGGGAAACTTTAAAAAAAAAAATCAGCGTGTATGTTGTATATTACTGCATTTCGTTTTTCCTTTTTCTTTATAACTCTGTAGATTAACTTGGAAACAGGATCCCTGTTGTACTTCTTCTGCTCTGGCAGCTTATCGCTCTTGACATCATAATCCCCTGTTCAGGATGCTTCTCTCATGATAATAAACATGGTTCTCATGAAAACCAGGAAGCTACTGTAATGACACAGAATGCTTTTTATAATTGTTATTATTTACTTGCGATCCGCATCATACAGATAGTAGGTGACCCTCATGAGGTGCGGTGTCCTTTTTTTATGAGGGTCCCTGGAAAATGTGAAAAAAGGAGAACTGTGTCTAAACATCATTTTGCAAAATTTCCCTTGTGTGGTTGGGGGCCTTGTTAATCTTAAAACTGCAGGAATCCCTCCCTGATGCTTAACAACTGCAATCATTCACCTGGAATGAGCTGCCCCGGAACCTAGAATTTTATGATAATTACAGAATTTTTTTTAGAATGAAATTCAAAAGTCTGCTGTGTGGTAAAGCTCACACCTGCATTCTAACAGCAGATTTATATCACTGCCTGAAGTAAATAGTTACCCCAAAGCCTTTTCTTCACGTCAGTCGATTATGGTTTATTATTTTGTTGATTTTTGTTAAAAGTGTAACTGTTTAGTTATACCCTTACTGACTCTGCATTAATTAGGGACTTTTGTTTATTTATTTAATTATTCGGAAACCATCTTTGAGCAAGAGCTCTTTTACAAAGATTCCACGTCATGAAACACAGTACAAAGGTACATACATGTAACAACACAATATACATAAGACTAAATAACAGCAACCAGTAGCAAATAGAACGTTGTGACAGCTGCGTTCCAAGACAGCAATCATGACAAACATAGAAACATAGAATTTGACGGCAGATAAGGATCGCTTGGCCCACCCAGTCTGCCCATGGGACAGGATTAGCAGTAGGGAGCAGCCTCGTATGTAAGGCCTTGTCGTTAGAGAGAAAAGTAGGGGTGAGGAGCAAAAGAAAGTAATGCTTGATAGAACTAGGGCATGAGCCCCCGGACGAGTGGGTAGGAGGCACAGGGAGAAGAGGGAATAGGAAGGAGCGCCATAGACAGGGAAATGGTTTGGAACATGGAGGTCGAGGGTTGGGGAGGAGTTGTAGTAGGAAACCGAGATAGGTAACACGGGGGGGGGGGGATTAAACAGGGTGGCTAAGTGACTTGGTACAGTGAGTTGGGGGGTGGGGGTTTGGGGAGACCATGGGAAAAAAAAGAGAGAGGTCCATCCAGGCGAGGAGGTCAATGAGCAACAGAGGGAGAATGTCAAGTGCCCAACAGACAGTCACATGCACTCTTGCTAGCGAGATACTGTTTGAGTTCAGAATTAAAAGCATGGAGATTTGAGGTATTGTGCGATACCACTGGAACCTCATTGAGCCATGGGGGAGGCGCAGTTCCCACTTTCAGGGAACCACGTAACTTTACCAAATTTGCTTTTTTTTGTAAATTTTTCCCGGTTCCCTTTTTTCGGAACCGAGTCATCAGCTGACTTACTTTTGCTTATTCTGTGCTCGATATTAGTGCACTTCTTACAAAAAAAGGAACCAAACCGCATTTCAATATTTTATATCATTTCCTTTTACAGGAATTTTGTGAGTCTATTTGGGAACCAGAGCGCTCCTGTTGAGTTGTCAGTGTTTGGCATGACTGACAAGCCCAAAAAGAGGACGGGACCTACAGTTTTAAAAAACATTTTCAAATTTGCTTCCAACTCCTAGCTAAGGCATACTGCCACAAGTTGTGTTTGAGGTGCCCGGGGTCCAGATCACAATTTTGTCAGTTGTGAACTCTGTAATAGGTTTTGCCCTAAAACACAAAGAAAAGAGCTAAATAATTAGAGGACATTATGGCTTCTCAATCTGCCTCCACGTCACGTAAAGGCTTAGAGCAGGACCCAGCCCTTCAAAGTAAGCAGAAAGATAATGCTGTTATAGATGGCTTTGAAGTCAGGATGTCTGAACGTGGGAACCCTGAATCTAGTAAAAATAAGAGTTTCTGACCAGAGACTGGAATCAGGGCCTACAAAGAAAAAAACAAAAAGGAAAACATGTAGCTGTCCCTCCTCCTGGAAAAGAAAAGGAGACGTCAGTGGACAAAAGTAAGACACCTTCAGTAGAGGACATGACTAAGACATGGTAATTCCTCTAGGCTTTCCAAGCTATGGGGAATTCCATGAGTATGCCTTGCCCCTCCCCCTCCGCTCCAGTACCAATTCCGGTGCCTGTAGAGGGAAAGGCTGTATTCTACTATGAGGAGAAAGAGGAAGGAGAAGGCACAACGTCTGATGGTTCTCCTGAGCAAGAGTTCGGCTCCCCTCCTCATCCCTCAGATGAGTACACCTCATACTACACTTTTGTGAGACAAATGTTGAACACCCTCAACATCTCATCACATAAAAAGTGATCTCTCTGTGAACATGAAAATAAATCAATATCTTTTCTTGACGCATTATATCATAGTGATTTCTTTCCAGGGGTCACGCTTTACTTTTTTTTTTTGCACTGCTCCAGCTGGGAAAGTAGTACCAGTTTGCACTGGCCCCCAAAGATTTACACTGGCCCCAAGCTATAATGGGGATTGTTGGGGGGACTGGAAGAACTCCCTGTTCCCACCTCTTTCCAGTTACTCCCTGTTTTCTAATGGTACCCCTCTCCTCCTCCCCTATAAGCCCTCACTGTTGTTAAGTGGCAGTTTCTCCATCTCCTCTTCCCTGTAAGTTCTCTCTGGTGTCCATTGGCTGCCACCCTGACCCCTTTCCCATAAGTTCTCCATGGTGTCTAGTGGCAACCCCCTTCCTCTCTCCTTCCCCATAAGTTCTTCTAGTTGTCCATTGGCAACCCCCCACCCGAGCACCCCAACCCCACACTAGTCTGTGACGGCAGCCAAAACAAATCCTCCACTCACCTTCTCATCTGGCCCACATGAAACCCTCACAATTAAGGTAAAAAAAAATTAATCTTCCCCATCCATCTCCGCTCCATCACCTTCTCTCTCCATGCCCCATTACTCTAAGACTAGGTCCCTGTGTGCAACTCCCTAGTGCACGAAAAAATCCCCACACTTGTGAAAATGCTATTTTCACTATTTTATGTGCACGCGTGGCATTTTCCATTTTTTCCCACAGCTGCAGAAAAATGGTAAGCCTGGTAATATCAAGTGTAGCATTTTTCCATACCTGCGCCAAAAAAAAAAAAAATGCATGCAAACTGCTATAAATTGTGGAAAAGGTTGCAAAAAGGCAACATGTTTGAAAATTGAGCACATGAGGAAAACTTTGTGGTTGCACAAGGAAACCCTCCTTTGTCTTAATTTTGAAAATATGGTTCCAGAATTGTACACAGTATTCGAGGTGTGGCCTTACCAGTGACCTGCACAGTCTCTTCTTTTTGTGACTGATAAATCCCATCTAATGCACCCTAGCCCAGTGTAACTAAATGCAGGGCGCTACATGTGGGGAGGAAAAACAGAGGTTGGATCTACAAACTGTATAGGGCTTCTCTTGCTGCAGTAGAGAAAGCAAAAGGACCTGGCGGTCGTCATAGACAAGGGACTGAAGCAGGATAGGCAGTAGAAGTCAGAATCACCCGTAACATATAGAGGGGTGGCAGCTGTCCAGAGGCCATCAGAATGCTGGGATGTATCAAAAGGGGGATGACCAGCATAACACGAGAAGTTACGCCCCCTAAGGAAGGCCTAGTGGGGCGAAGTACTGGGGACCTTTTTTTTTCTGTAGAGCCTTACTGCTAACACCTTGGTTTTGTGGTGGTACCCTTCTTGTTATTGCAGACTTTTGAACTTTACAAAGTTTTAAATGTTGCACTTTTGAGAGTAGTTTTATGATCAAGCTGGGTGGTTTTACTTCTTTTGCATAGCAGAATTCAGCTAGGTTTTTTTTTTTGTTTATTCTTTTTATCTCCTCCTACTCCCCGACGCCCGCCACTCCTTCGGGCCTCCTAGCATTCCCGTTCCCCCTGGCAGTCCTCTTATGGAGCACCTCCCCACAGATAGCAGCCAATCCCAAGTTGTCCCGGCGTATCCCATCGCCGGACGGGTCCCTCTCCTCCGAGGGGGAAGGCACCGGGTGGCAGAGAACCCCAGCACACTATTTTTACTTACGGTCCCGGATGCCGCAGTGACAGAGGATGCTCCTGGTGGCTCCGGGGAACAAGGAGAGCAGGGGTCATCATCCGGCGGCGCCGAAGCCAATTTCTGGCTTTCTCTAGTTAGTCCCTCCTGCTTCCGCTACTTGTATTACCCCCGGTCTCCACAGGGGGCCACTGCAGAGTGGAGCTATCCCCCCCCTCCCCAGGAGAGAGGCAGTCCTCCGGATGCTCAATCCTCTCCTTCCCCCTGCCAGCCCACAGCGCCTGAGTCCGTTCCCGAATCCGGGTCGCCAGTGTGGGTCGAGGTAAGGCACCAGCACCTCAGCCCTCTGCGCCACCGGGCCAGCTTCAGCTAGTTTTAATTGGACAGTGTCTGCTTCACTTAATTTGTGCGTAAATATGAGTTTTTAACAATGAGTTTCCTGTTTTTTGAGATCACCATACTTGCTTGCTTTGCATACGGGTGCCCCATCAGGAACATCAGACTTGGAGCTTGCTCTGTGCATGGCGCTATGGGTCATACGCAAAGCGGCTGGATGATTTGGCATGAATTTTGGATCTGTAGCTTGGTTTGTGCTTGGTCTCTGGGCCATATGCAAAACAGATGCACTGTTAGTTACACCTCCAGATCTGTAGCCTGTTTCAAGCAGGTGCATTGTCAGGCATGGCCCAAGACATGTAGCTTGCTTTGTGCTTGTAGTAAAACAAGAAAGGGAATGCAACACAGTCAGAGGGCAAGTCTGAATAAGTATACGAAGATCAGTGTTGTGCCGAAATCACGGACAAGGACAGGCACCCTAACATTTTGCCTTAGATGGGTTCCACAGGGGCTCATATGCAAAGCAGATGCTACATTGAGCATGGCCCCAGGCCTGTAGCTTGCTTTGTGCTTGGCCCTGCAGTCTGTAAACAAAGCAGCTAAGTCATCTGCATGTTTCCAGTTTTTGTGACTATACAGTCACGCAAAAACAGAAGTTTGATTTTTATGAAAACAGGTTGCAAGTCACAATAACAGGACACAAGAAACCCTGGTTTCATAATCTGCTTCTTAGAGGATAATGGATAGGCAACAGTGAACAACAGTGCTGTGTTCACTTCAAGAGGTTGTTATGACAACCTAGTAAACCCCGAGAGGGAAACTTGAGAGGTTTACCGTTGTCATGACAACCTCGAGATGTCAACTCAGCATTGTTGTTCACTTTTGCCCATCCATTGTCTTTTACAGTGTATGGGCAGCAGTGGTCAACAAGGGGTCTTTTCTAGAGGCTTATGTGGGTCCCAGTTGCTTTCTTTATGTACCCCAACTATAGTGTGGCTGAGTGGGGAGAGGATTGCATATACCGCGGCAGCAGAGACGAGGGGAAAGCTGTGATGGTTTGGAAGGAGCTTAAGGTACACACACACACACACACACACACACGCACACACTCCTGACTATGTCCCTACTGTACCGTTTATTTATTTATTCTTTTGAAGTGTTGCCCTTGTCCATGTCCAGCTCTCACTGCCGTGGCCGTTCATGAGGAGTGAGGTTTGTGGGACGTGCATGCGCGAAGACATTTGGAGTTGTTGTACTATTGTAGTGACATACTCAAGAGGGTCCAACAACTTCTTGACATCACTATGATGGTACAGCGACATTAGGATTTGCTTGAAAATCATACATAATAACACCTACCCATACACTATAACCTGTTTATTATTTAAAACACCCTTCAATCCTGCTCTCTCAACCGCACAAGTTTCAGACTTACGTGTCCAGGTGTTTTTCAGTTTTTGATGGGTGAAGATTTTCCTTCTCTCCACCGCTTTTGTGACCGCTAAGGCTTATGAGTGCGGTAGTCTTATCTCATGAAAATGGATGAATCCTGAAAATGGGACCATTGCCTCACGCTAAACACCTTATGAAAAAAAAATTATAAAAACTGAACTGCACATGCACAAAAATGCAATGAAAATCTGTATGTTTCTAGAATCCCCTGGGCCAAACTCTAATTGGAAAGTTTTAGGCTTCAGGTGTCAGCCAGCAAAGTAAGGACCTGCGCTAGGAGGCTCCCTGCCTCTCCACTGTTCAGATTTTGGCACCTTTTTAAGTTGCACCCAGGACTTTAAATTCCATCGGTGGGAAAAAAAATTTAGATAAAAAAGTTAACCAAACTACGCTTGTACTACTGGCTGCACGCACCAGTTCTATTTCAAAATTAATTCTTGCTATTAGTTGCTAGCTCCAAATTAAATCCTTGCTGCCGGCTGCTACAGTATTTGCTATTAATCTTCAGAAATTGCTTAAGTTGAAACCCGGCTTTTATATTGTGCTGCCGGCTGCTATTTACAATGAATTGTCAGAATTTTGCTTTAAGCTGAAACCCAGCTTTTATATTGTAGGAAGGCTTCCATGACTTGTGGACTCACGAGCAGCATTCTGGTGATCCCCGATGTTGCTTTTCGACGTCTCCCCACCCACCCTGAACGATTAGCTGTATAAAGCAGGTGAACCAATCTGATCAAAACACTCTGTCTGCTTTCCCATTGGCTCCTTATAGTCTCCTATGCTAGAGGGACTTCACTGCACACTGCTGCCTACTTACTCAGTCCGAGCATATTATCAAACCGCCTTTCTCTAGGTGTACTGCCCCCTAGTAGCAGCCCTTGCCCTTCTTATCTGCAGCCCTTATCAGATATTTGTACATCTTATAAGCAGCTGTGCTCACTGTCCTGCATCTGTCGCTATATAAACTACCTCATGGCCACAAACTGCGCCCTCCTGTCTCCCTTCCTCACCCTTCTTTTCATTCTTCTGACTACTCCTCATGCCTCTTCCCAGACTCTCTTTTACTCCCCCTGCTGCTTACTGCACTCCCAGTATTACTACAGCCCATTCCCCTGTCTCCCCTCTTACCCCCTATCTCTCTAACTCCTACTATCACACCCTTCTATTTCATCCTGGGCTTCTTACAGGCTCCTTCCTAAACTTCAAAGCCATTCATCACCTCTGCACCTCCTCACCAGCGTCACGCTCTCCCCTCAAAGGTTTACGACCTATGCATAAACATCATGCTCCTCATTTTCACTTTCTGGTGCTTCTCTTACTTCTGGCCAGTGATGTCGAGCTCAGTCCTGGCCCTCCCAATCCACCCACCCCCTGCTTCCCTCAAGTACCCCAAAGGTCTAAAAATATTCACATAAATATCCGCAGCCTGCTCCCTAAGCTGGATGACTTAAAAGTATAATACTCTGCACTCCCCAGACATAGTATGTGTCATGGTAAACTTGCTATCCTCCAGCATTCCTGACACTCAGCTGGCCCTTCCTAGCTTTTACCTCCAGAGACAAGACCGTAGTAAAAGAGGCAGTGGTGTAGCAATTTATTTTCGCAATTCTCTATCCTGTACTATTTCCCATTGGGAAGTGATCCCTCATTCACATGAGCTCCTATTAGCCACTCTCCTTTTTCCCCTCCACTGTGCCCATTTTTGTGGGTGTTCTCTATGCCTTGCTGAAACTTCTGCCATCCTCTCTTGTCTCCTGTGTCACCGTCGTATCCTCTCTTGCTTCCTCAGGCTAACTCATCCTCCTTGGAGACTTTAATTTAGACTGGCTCTCACCATCTTCACTCAACTTCTGCCATCAGATAGAAGCTCTAAATTTGTCCCAGCTTATCAAAGAACCCACACGTCCAAACCCTCGCACACAGTCCCATTCCCTGCTCGACTGGGTGCTTTCGACCCACCCCCCACTGCATATCCTCCACTGGCATACTACCCGATGCTCTCAGTGACCACTGCCCCACCTTCTGCATCAGGAAGATCCATACCCCCCAAACCCTCCAAAATATATCCAGCACCGACCCCTCAGATCCCTTGACTTGAGCAAGCTACTCCATAATCTAGCAACAGTCTGACTGGTCACCCATTTTCTCCTCCCTATCAGCTGACGCTGCACTAACACAGTTCACATCCATTTTTCTAAATGTGTGGAATATTCATGCTCCCCTAAAATCCATCAGACTAAAGCGCACTCATCACCCTTGGATCACTCCTGAAATTCTGACTGTGCAAATCTTGCGACCTCTTGTTGTCTTGTTTTAAATCCTCATGTGACACTGCAGTCCTTCAGACCTACCGTACCCTCCATAACAGATGCACCAAGTGCACTCGTCAGACCAAGGCTGAATTTTTCAACTCTCGCCTGCAAGCCCCAGCAACACCCCATCCTCCTCCTGGCATGATATCCGCTCACTTCTCCACCCCTCCCATCTCTCTGCAAGGTGGGTTCCCTATATTGGACCCCACCCTCATTGCAGAGCTTCTAAACAAGTTCTTCACTACCTCTGCCATTCTGCAAGATCCACCCTCCTCCACACCCTGCGCCTCTACCTCTCCCCTGCGTGCCCCCACCTTCCTATTGCCACCGATATCCTCCTCTGAAGTCCTCAGAGCACTAGTCTCCCTCAATCCTGCCAAATCCAGCCCTGACGGCCTGCACCCTAAGCTCCTTAAACTCTGTGCCCCCTCCATAGTTGCACCCCTCACTTTTATCCTTAACCTGTCCTTTTCCTCTGCTACTGTTCCCACTGCCTGGAAGTTTGCCACGATCCTCCCCCTATTCAAAAGGGGCGATGCCACTGTTCCTGACAGTTACCACCCTATTTCACTTCTCCCCTCACTTGCCAAAGTACAAGAGTCCCTAGTCCTCGCTAGGTTAAATGATTTCCTCCTGGCCTCAAACTCTCTATCCTCTTTTCAGTCTGGTTTTAGAAAGCACCACTCTACCTCTGCCTCCCTTCTTCGCCTTACAAATGCCATCCACTCCTCCATGAATGAAGGCCAGATTACCACAGCGATTTTTATTAACCTAGGTAAGGCCTTTGACTCCGTGTCCCACCCCCTCCTTCTAAACAAACTTGGAGCCCTGGGTCTCTCTCCATCGTCTGTGTCCTGGTTCAGGTCGTACCTGATGGGCCACTCACAATCTGTCAAAATCTGCAGTGCCCTCTCTCCCCCCCTTTCTGTTGTGGCCGGCGTACCCCAAGGCTCGATTCTCGGGCTTATACTCTTTTCTCTGTTCATAAATAACCTCCCCTCTGCATGCTCCCTGGCCCTTCAGTCTCGTCCATCCAAACTCCCCTGCAAAATGAATTATTAGCTGTCACCTCCTGGTTTAGCACAAACTGCCTAAAATTAAATATAAAGAAAACTGTAGTGATGACCTTCGGTACAAAACAAAAATTAGCAAAGCTCCACACCCTACCCTCCTTCATTTACGAAATGCACAGTCCCCTTGAAAATGTCCTCTCTTATAAGTACCTCAGAGTCTGTCTTGATCCCTCACATGACTTCTCCTCCCACTTCAGTGCTCTCCACTCGAAGTTGCAGCCTAAGCCAGGACTACTGTACTGTCATAAAGCTAGCCTTCCCCCTCAATCAGACGCGACCTACTGGTTAAATGTATACTCCCCACGTTCGATTACATTGACATTGTCTTCAGCACTGCCCCTACAACCTCTCTCTCTCCAACTTCGATATGCTCTACCATGCCTTCTGCAGGTTCGCCTCAAACTCCTCCCGTCTAACCCACCACTGTGACCTCTTCTCCTCTCTGTCCCTCCAATCCTTCTCCCAGAGATGCTTTTCCCACTGTGCCACCTTTATATCTAAATACTGGTTGGGACTCTCCCTACATACCTTGCCTCCCTTCCCAAACCTGCCACCCCTTCTCCATATAACTCGTGTTCAGTCAGTGACTGTTCTTTCGCCGTCCCGCGTGTCCGCACCTTAGCCAGCAAATTGGCTTTCTCCTATAAGTTTTCCTCCCCCTTGAACTGTATTCCCTCCCAAACCCATCTCACCCCTCATTTCCTGTTCTTAAACACCTACTCAGACCCTACCCCTCCTCTTACTGCATCTGTTCTCCGACCCCAATGCTTCTCCTCTCTCTGCCCATGCTTGCCTTTCTCTTTAGCACCTTCTTTTTGCATTAGCAGGCTGTACTCTACCTAGGTGCTAGCAGCCTGTCATCAGTTGGTTCCTACTATAGCTTATCTCCTACTGTAAATGCTCGCTAAAAAAAAAAATTATATTTGTGCATATATATATACTCTGTATTATACTGTTTTTACTGTAAATACTCTATGTTTTCAGGCTTACTTGTATTTTGGCATTGTTCTCAAGCTGTCTAAAATTACTGTGTAATTTTACCATGTAACTGACTTTTATTACCCTCTGTTTTTATACCCCCTTCCCCTGGGTCGCACCTGGAAATGAGCTTCTGTTCATGATGCCCTTCCCGGTTATCATATTTTAAATAAATAAGTAGATGAATAAAAAAATTTAAAATTTGGTACACAAGAAAAATCTAAAAAACTTAGTTTTTTCACATTTTCAGCCTTCCAGGACTTTCAAACTGACCATTAGCAAATATTCAGGATCCAGAGATCCTGACACCAAGAATGGCCATACCAAATTTCAGGGTATGCTGTCCAAGGATGACTCCGTCATTAAACTGCAGAAATCAGGGTTTAAGGTAGACATGCCAGGGGGTGTAGCCAGCAATCAAGCTTTCGCCAGCTTTTCCAGAGCTCTATCAGCTAAAACAAATAACTTGATAAAACTTATTTTTATTATTGGAAACGAGTCACAAATAATGGAAATGGATAAAGCAGATCAACTGGCTCAATACAATATACTTTTCTTGCAGTTAGATGTCATAATCCTGCAGTTATGGTTCGTGGTAACAAACTGGGACCAAGTGGAGAGGGAGTGCGACCAAAAGAACAGCGCCAGGGAGCTGGCAAGGACCCAATACCCGTGGCTGTTGATACAGATCCAAATCAGTCATCCAGTGCAACTTCACTAAAGGCAGTTTAAAGTTCCGAGAGGAACAGCACAGGAGTGAAACAGGTGCAAGACTGGCATCTTAGGCGTCGGCAGATGTCAACAGGAGGAAG
The DNA here is from genome assembly GCA_016271365.2 of Neoceratodus forsteri. Taxonomy (NCBI): domain Eukaryota; kingdom Metazoa; phylum Chordata; order Ceratodontiformes; family Ceratodontidae; genus Neoceratodus; species Neoceratodus forsteri. Next base: position 246,906,981 of record CM057457.1, read on the forward strand.
CAGGAACTAGGGGATTCTGCTGGTCTGCTAAGATAAGGTACCTGTTCACTACTGTGTAATATTCACCGCTGGGAAGGGTGGAAGGTCAAAGGTAGGCCGGAACTGGGAATCGGAGCAATGCCCTATCTAGGGTAGGAGTGTAAAGGGATTTATATAAGGCACAGAGAACAATAATGGAAGTCTGTACGGTCAGGTAGTAAAGGGTTAGGGGAAGGTGAAAGTGCTCCTACCACAGTAGGAAAAAGCAGAGAAAAGTAAAGGGATAAAGGACGGAGGAAAACTCTCCAGACAAAAGGGAACTACTTTATGAGAAGAGCAGAGGGGGAAGAACCCTATTGAGGTTAAAGGTACAAAGGGGCATAGCAAACAGAGAAAGGGGAAAACTAGAAACACCCTATCAAAGATAAGGGTACAAATGCATTTCCAGGTAACACAGGGAGAGCAAGAAATTGGAATGTTTGGAGGGTTGCAGTGCAGTTGCTGTGGGGCGGCAGTTTTCAGAGAGATCCTCTGGAGACTGCAGTGCTGTCCATCTGCATGCACCTCTTTGGGTTGAGGGAGGAGGTTGCTAAACTCCAGGTTGAGTTGGCTCGGATTCAGGGACCTCTTCCCCCACCCAGAGGCCATGAAGTCTGTCACAGTTACCTCAGAGGATGCCAGGGAAGAGGAATGGCTGGACTATGGTGGACTCGAGAAGGGTGGGGGTGGTGGTTTCAGAGGCACATTCCTCAACAGGTACCTACTACGTAATTCGTATGCCACTCTGGTGGGGTGGGACTGCTGGGAGGAGGCACCCATGACATCGACCAGGGAAGGATGTGGGGGCCCTCCATAGTGGAGACCCTAAGGAGGGTGATGGAGGACCTAGAGGAGCAGGAAGCAATGTCTGGTGGGGGACTCAACTGTAAGGGGGATAGATTTGGGAATAGGAAGAGGGCAAAGGGAGGTTAGTTGCCTATGTGGCCCCACAGCCTGGAGGGATGGGAAGCAGATCCTGAGGATCACTAGGGCAGCAGGACAGAAGGGAGAGCTGGATGTCATTGTCCACCTAGGGACTAATGACCTGGTTAGGGATAGGGATGGGGCTGGAATAATGCAGGGGCAATTTTGGTATCTGGGAAGGGGTTTCAGGTAGTATGCTCAGTGGCATTCAAGGAGGTGCTGCTTGTCTACAACAAGGGGGGGAGGAGAGGGATCTCCGCAGCAGGACCTTCAGCTCCCGGTTGAAGGAATGGTGTAGAGAAGAGGGGTTTGGCAACATTAGAGACTATGGAGCCACCTGGAGGAATAAAGGTTGATTCCGGGAGGATGGCTTGCATCCATTCAAGAGGTCCTCAGTGGACAGTTTAAATTTACTTTGATGAATATTTAAGCTAACCATTACCTCAGAGGATGCCAGGGAGGAAGAACGGCTAGACTGTGGCTGGCTCTGGAAGGGTGGGGATGGTGGGACAGAGGCACATTCCTCAAACAATACCATTATGTATTTCCTACACAGCTCTGTTGGGGTGGTACTCCTGGGAGAAGACACCTGTAGTAGTGACCAGGAAGGATGTGGGGGTCCTCTGTGGTGGAAACCTCAAAGAGGGTGGTAGAGGACACCAGAGGAGGAGGAAGTAACTTCTGGTGAGGGATTCAATTATGAGGGGGATAAATTTGAGAATAAGAAAAGGGGGGAGAGGGAGGTTAGGTGTCTGCATGGTGCCACGGCTGGGAGGGATGGGAAGTGGCTCCTGAGGACTGCTACTACTGTTACTATTAGTGTGCTTATACAGAAACATAGAATGTTTCAATAGAAAAGCACCAGTAGGCTCATCTAGTCTGCCTATTTTCCCTGCCTGTTACTACACCCTGGATCCTATTTGGTCACAGTCCTTCCTTCCTTCCTTCCTTCCTTCCTTCCTTCCTTCCTTCCTTCCTTCCTTCCTTCCTCTCCTCCTCCCTCCCTCCTCCTCCCTTCCTCTGCTTATTATACTAATGTGGGAGTATATGTTGCACTCCCAGCCTCTCCTCATATGGTTTCTAATGCAAGCCCTGCACCATTTTAGTAGCCTGGACGCTACCAACCTGTCAGTGTCCTTGTGGAGGTGTGTCCTCCAGAACTGGACACAGTACTCTAGGTGGGGTCTCACTAGTGAGTGAAACAGTGGCAGCATCGCCTCCCCTCTCCTGCTAGAAATCCCAATCCCTATTCACCCCAGCACCTGGCTAGCCTTACATACTGCCTTGTCACACTACCCTGCCACCTTGAGATCATCAGATGTGATTACCCCAAGGTCCATCTCCTGCTTGGTAACTGTAAGGACCCCCTTCCCAATCTATACACAACCCCTGGGTTTCCCCGCCTCAGGTGCATGACTTTGCACTTTATGGCATTAAACCTCAGCTGCCACATCCTAGACCACTCCTCTAGTTTCCCCAGATTGCTTTGCATTCTCTCCACCCCCTCCTGCATGACCACCCTCTTGAAGATTTTTGTGCCATCCACAAAGAGACACACCCTTCCCTCCAGTTCTTCAGCAGCACCACTTATGGAGACACTGAAAAGGCCAGGATCCAGTACCGATCCCTGTGGTACTCCTTTGGTTACTGTCATCCCCTGAGTGACTGCCGTATACCCACCACTCTATGTTTCCTATCTTTCAACCAGTTGGATACCCACCTTAACACCAAGGGGGTGGTGGACAATAGCCCATTCACAGTAGAGAGGGTAAGGACAGAACTACGGAAACTAAAAGTGGATAAAGCCATGGGGCCGGATGGTATCCACCCATGCTTATTGAGGGAACTTAGTGATGAATTGGCTGCACCACTAGCCGATCTTTTCAGCAGATCCTTGAGAGATGGGACTGTCCCCCAGAACTGCAAAAAAGCAATAGTGGTCCCCATACACAAGGGTGGTAACAGTGAGGAGACGGGGAACTATCATCCAGTCAGTCTCACCTCAGTGGTGGGAAAAATTATGGAGTTGCAAAAATGCTGCTTAAAGATAGGATTATGGCATTCCTGGAGGAAACTGGTCAGCTGGACACCAAGCAGCACAGCTTCACAGTGGGAAGGTCCTGCCAGATTAACCTGATTGAGTTCTTTGACTCAGTAACTAGGGCTGTGGACCGGGGGGAGCCGTTGATGTTATCTACCTAGACTTTAGCAAGGCCTTTGACTTTGTGCTGCACAGAAGGCTGCTAAACAAACTTGCCCATACAGGGGTGGGGCAGGAAGTAGTAACACAATCAGTGACAGTAAATGGGGCAGCATCAGAGGGTAGGGAGGTGACAAACGGGGTGCCACAGGGGTCCGTCCTCAGACCATATCTCTTCAATATCTTCATCAAAGATATAACAGAGGAGTTGAGCAGGAATGTGTGCCTATTTGCAGATGACACTAAACTGCAGTAGAGTGGACACAGCACAGGGGGTGGAGCAAATGAAAAGGGACCTACTCAAGCTGGAACACTGGTCCAACTTGCTGCAATTAAAATTCAGTACAAAAAAGTGTAAAGTTTTGCATCTGGGCAGAAGCAACCCAGAGACGGACTACTGTCTGGGAGGGGAGAAACTAGCAACTACCCAGCAGGAGATGGATCTGGGAGTTATCGTATCGGACAATCTGAAGGTAGGCGAACAGTGTGAAAATGCAGCAAAGAAATCCAGCAGAATGCTGGGATGCATAGGAAGGGGCATTACAAGTAGAAGAAAAGAGGTGATCCTGGCACTATATAGGTCACTGGTGAGACCCCACCTTGAGTACTGTGTCCAGTTCTGGAGACCCTATCTTAGGAAGGACATAGATAGATTGGAGACAGTGCAGAGAAGGGCAACAAAAATGATACACAGTCTCCATAAATTACCATACGAAAGCAGGTTACAGGGACTCAACATGCACTCCCTGGAACAGCGCAGAGATAGAGGGGACATGATTGAGAAATTCAAGTTTCTGAAGGGTATAAACAGAGTCTCCACCCAGGAGCTCTTTATGGACAATAGCACCAGTAGGACAAGAGGACATGAGATAAAATTAAAGGGAGGAAGGTTCAGGGGCAACACAAGAAGGTTTTTCTTCACAGAGAGGGTGGTTTACCCATGGAATGCCCTACTGGCTGGAGTCATTGACTCCAAAACAGTAGGGGAATTCAAAGCAGCTTGGGATAGACACAAGGGTATTATCACACAGAAATCCTAAGGACGGGGGTAGGGCTCAGGGCAGACTAGATGGAGCTTTGGTCCCCATCTGCCATCACTTTCTGTGTTTCTCACCCACCGCTAGATTGCTAAGTTTCTTAATCAGCCTCTTGTGTAGTACAGTGTCAAAGGCCTTGCTGAAGTCCAGATAGGCCACATCCACTGCCCTCCCCTGATCCACCTCCCTTGTTACTCAGTCAAAAAAATCTATGAGATTCGTTTGACATGACCTCCTCCCTGTGAAGCCATGCTGTTGGTGGTCCCATAGCTCATTTGCCTCCAGGTACTCCCATCAGTATCTTCTTCAGCAGGGTCTCCATTAATTTCCCCACCACTGATGTGAGGCTGGTCTGTAATTGCTAGCCTCTTCACTGCTGCCGCTGTTGTGCAGAGGGACCACATCGGCCTCCTCCAGTTCTCTGGAACTACACCGTTTCCAGTGAGGCACTGCATAGTGTTGTCAGAGGGGTGGCTGGCATTGTGCTCCATTCTTTTAGTATCCTTGGGTGGATCCCGTCTGGCCCCATTGCCTTGTTTTCCGTTAGGGCTTCTAGTCCCCGGTGGCCTCTCAGTTCCGAAAATGGGCTTGTGTCCACTCCCCCTGGTGCCTGCTAATGCATGTCAGTCCACCCCCTCCCCCTCCACTTTGAAGACTGAGCCGAAGTACTCCACAACTACCTTACTCCTCAGATTCACTGATTCCATCCACAATGGTATGGACCCATGGCCTCTTCTCCTCCACCTTCTTCGTCGATCTAGCCAAGATGTTCGACACTGTCTCCCACTCCCTATTACTAGCCAAACTCCAGGCTGCATCCTCTCTGATATGGCTATTGGCTGGTTCCACTCCTACCTTATGAGCAGGTCCCAGTCAGTCAAAATTGGTGATGCACTCTCCCCTTCCCTGCCTATAACCACTGGGATCCCACAAGGTTCTGTGCTAGGCCCTCTCCTTTTTTCCATCTTCCTCAATGATTTCCCCTCCGCTTGTCTGCATCCATTCACATGTATGTGGATGACATGGTTCCTTTCACCTCACGCTCTTCCATTGGTGATGTGGTGCACAGACTCCAGCTCAACTTTGATCAGGTTCAGCTCTGGCTACACTCTAACCAGCTTTTCTCAACACCAAGAAGACCATTCTCATGTTCTTTGGCACAAGGCAGGTACTCTCTAGGCTCTCTTCCCTTCCCGCCTTCCACACCCTGGACGGCTCCCTTCTGGAGGATGTTACCACCTTGAGGTATCTAGGTATCTGGCTTGACCAACACCTAAACTTCTCTGGCCATGTGGATGCTATTGTCAAAAAAACTGCACCCTAGGCTAGGTGCCCTGCACAGGAACCATGACTGTATCCCACTGCCGGAACACCATGCTATCATCCAGAGAATGATCCTCCCAATTTTTGACTATGGTGACATAGTCTACAGTGCTGCCCCAGGCACTACTCTTGCCAGACTGGACAATCTCTTCCACTCTTTTTGTTGCTATGCTCTTGACTGTCCCTCTCGAAATCATCACTGCTGTATGTATCAGTTTCTCTCCCTTCCTTCTCTTGAGGACAGGCACCATGCCCACTCTGCCAACTTCGTCAGTAAATTCTGGTTCGGCTGTTTTCCCTCCTACCTCTCTGCCTCTCTCTCTCTCTCATCCCTCTCTCCCACTCCCATACCCTCAGAAGCTCAGATGATCATACCCTAGTAGTCCCTTTGGTCTCCATGACCATCGGCCAAGCAGTGTTCTGCCACCATTTCCTTAAAATCTGGAACTCCCTCCCTCATGTCATTCGACATGCCCCTTCCCCTTGGGCCCTCTCAAACCACCTCAGAGACCTCACTTCCCCCTCCTGTAATTGCTCCTAAATTCTTCACCCCTGCCCAGTCCACACCTGCCCTTGCCCACTCCAATTTCCTCTTCTGATTCTAATTTTCCAAGGGGTAAACCACTGTTTTTTTTTTAAACTTCTGCTGTTTTATTCAAGTCATTATCATTATTACATTCAATTCCAAAAGACATCTTTTAGAGACATCTGTACATTAATTCCATTCCATTCTTATTCAGTCTTTACTATATTCTTATTTTCTATCCTTCTACCTCTTATATTTTTATATATACTAATGATTCCTCCCATCCAGTAGTAGAATCAGCTTATGGGTACACATTATCAAGCCCTAGGCTTTTAGTTGCTAGTTTCAGTTCCTCATAATGTGGCCCATATAAATGTCCCATTCTTCCATCTTATTGTTTTCATTTCTTTCCTGGGAGTTCAACTTCCTCAGTCAACTGCCTGTCTTATCATTTTCTAATTATTTTTATCTAACCTTTTTAATCAAAACCTTTACAACCATATCAACTTCTTTACTTCATACCAATGCACTGTGATTAATATTTCAATCTTATATTAAAAATGTATTCATATATATATATATATATATATATATATACCTTTACTGATACATATACATTTCTTTATATGTGTGACCATCCTGTTTCCCAGGAAAACCCTCCTATCTCAATACGTTACCCTCCACTCATTACTCTCGTCCGGTTTTATGTCATCCTCTTTCCTCTCTCTGTAGTTTCTCTTCTCCTCCTTCTTATGTTCCTATCTCCATTCTCACCCCTTCATCCAACCCTTCTTTCCAGCAATACCAAGGTCTCCAGATTTCCGAATCTGTCTTTTCTTGACTGGATAGTATACTTTATGTTCACTAATCTTTCCATTTCCTCCACTTTGGAGGCCCATAGCTGGAAGGTTGGAGGTTCCTGTTGTAACCATTTAGTTGTAATGCATTTTAGTGCCGCAAGCCGTAGTATCTGAAACAGCTCCACATTTCTCCTTTTTGTGAGGAGAGGGTTGTCATTCCTAGGACTAAGTCTTGAAACGTGTGTGGTATAATCAATCCCCCCATTTGGGTCATAACCCCCTGGACTTGAGACCAAAATCTCTGTATTTTTACACCCCCCAGAATATATGGTAATGAGTTCTCTGTGTCTCCCCGCATGCACGCCAACATGCCGATGACGCTTGGGGATTATAATGTTTGGTAATCATTGGGGAACGAAAGTAGTGGGTTAAAATTTTCCAGTTAAATTCACGCCATGTCATAGCTGAAGTTACCTGCCATCCTCTCTGTAAGCGACGCTCCCAGTCTCCCTTCTGTATTGTCCCCTGAGATTCTATCTCCCACTTCTTTCTGATGTCTTCTAATCCAGGGGTTTCCTTTTTTTCCATAAGTATTTTGTACAAGATGGAAAGGTAGGATAGTTTATCTTTAATTCTTCTGGAGTCCCACCAGAACTCTTCCAGGGGGGTCAGAGCCCTATTGATTTTTTTGGAGATTTTCTCCAGTATTAATAAAGTGCTGGATCTGAAGATATCTATAAAAATCTTCCCTACATAATGTAAAACGTTCCTGAAGTGTGGCATATGCTAAGCAAGACCCTCCATCTACCAGTTGTTTAAAGGTAGTTAAACCCTTATGCTCCCAGTAGACATATCCCTGATCTAACCTCGGAGGTACAAAGTTTGACGTATGTCTGATTAAAGACAGGGGACCCAGGGTATTTGTTTTTTTCCTAAGTTTAAGAAGAACACATAGGGATTGTTTTACCCAAGGATTAGAAGTGAACCGCCAATTACGTGGGTCAACCCGGCAAGTTGGGTAGATCCATATTTTACTATTAGGGATTGATTCATTTTCAATAAGATACCACCCATATCCAGTACATTGTTTAGCCCATGTGACTAGCTGAGCTCCCTGTGCAGCCAGGTAATAGTGATACATGTGTGGTAGATCTAAGCCTCCCTTCTCCCTTGGCTTCATCAAGGCACCAAGTGCTATCTCAGTGTGCCCCCATATAAATTTGGATATTTTTTTGTAATTTGGGTCCAAAACTGGGACGGTATGGGGATAGGGAGTATCTAAACAAAATAATAGCCTGGGCAATACATTCATTTTGATGATCTGTATTTTACCATAAAGGGAGTGAGGCAAAAGTTTCCATCTGGCAAATTCTGATCTAAGGATCTGGAGCAACTTAAGAAGATTGTTACGGTATAACTTGGACGTGTCCACCGACACCTGTATTCCCAGGTATTTAAATGTGTTTTTTTTAGCCCAGGTGAATGGGAAGGTTTCTTGTAGTTGTTTATTAAGGGTACCACTCGCCACCACCCCCTTAGACTTAGTTAAATTAATTTTATAGCCTGCAAGGGAGCCAAATTTTTCTAACACTTCCAGAAGATGGGGTAAGGAATACTGTGGTTCTCGCAAAAAGAAAAGAGAATCATCCGCATAGAGCGCTGTTTTATGTTCCACTTCCCCTGCCCAGATACCCTTGATATGTGGGTTGCCCCATATCTAGATTGCCAACGGCTCCAGAGAGAGGGCAAATATTAGTGGTGATGGGGGCACCCCTGTCTGGTGCCTCTCATAAGAGGCAGATGGTTCGAAAGCATACCGTTCACCTTAACCCTGGCTTCTGGCCTATGGTACAGTGCAGCAATGACTGATGCAAAATGTCTCCTGCTCAAATTCTTGACAGGGTGGATGACAAAATGCCAATCCACCCTGTCAAAGGCCTTCTCCGCATCCATGCTGATTGCTAACTGCAGGGCCACTGAGCCTCTTTGGACTGTGATTATATTCAAAAGACGTTGTATATTGTCTTGTAGGTATCTTCCTGAGATAAATCCTGTCTGGTCTGGGTGGACCAGAGTGGAGATACAACTTTGCAGTCTGTCTGCCAAGATACCTGTAAAGATTTTTAAATCCACTGGTAACAAGGATATAGGGCGGTATAAACTACATAACTCCAGGTTCTTGCCTGGTTTTGGTATTACTGAAATCTGGGCCAAATTCCAGGATGGTGGCACCTGGTCCCCCCCTCTATCAGTATCTCATTGCAGGCCGCCAGTAACATGCCCACCACCTGAGACCTAAACTCTTTATAAAACTCAGCCCCAAACCCATCTAACCCTGGCGCCTTACCGTTTTTTAGTTTTTTAATTTTATTTATAATTTCCTGGGTAGTAATTGGGGCATTCAGCTCCTTCTTCACCGGGTCTGGCAATGTGGGTAATTTAAGGCCATTCAAAAAGGTTTCTACTGCTTCCCTGTGTCCTGGAAAATTGTCTGCCCTATATAAGTTTGTATAATATTTTTCAAATCTCTGAACGATTTCTGCTGGAGAAGTGGTGGTCTGTTCATTATCTTCCCCCTGCAAATGAATCACTGCTCTGCTTGCCCTTTCTTGTCTGAGTTCCCATGCTAAGAGTCTCCCAGCCCTGTTGCCTTGTTCATAGTATTTCTGTCTGGAATACCGCAGTTGCCCTTCAGTTTGGATGTCCAGTATCTTATTTAACTCATGTCTAGCTTTATCTAGCTCTTGCTTAACTTTGGGATCTTGGCTCACCTGATGGGTGGATTCAAGCTGAAGGATTTTTTGTTCAAGTTGTACCCTCTGCTGAATTCTCTCTCTTTTGATTTTAGAAGCATATTTTATTATCTCCCCCCTAAGACTACACTTAAGGGCATCCCATCTCGTTCCCTCCTTCGTGTCTCCTTTCGGGTTATCCAACTCAAACTGTTGTATTTTGTTCTTTATTAATTCTTTAAAATCTTCCCTGGTGAAGAGGCTCACATTGAGTCTCCAACAGGATTGTGTCACTATTGGAGTCATAGAGACATGAAGGGAGATTGGGGCGTGGTCAGAGATAACTATTGGTCCTATGCAGCACTGTTCTACTTTTTGCACCCAATTAGTGGATATCAAAAAATAATCTATCCTAGAATAAGCACCGTGTCTTGGGGAGTAATATGTATAATCTCACCCTCTAGGGTGCAAGAACCTCCAACACTCCGTCAACCCCAGTTCCTGACCCAGTCTAAGGACTAATTTCCCGGTTCTGGTTATCCCTCCTGGGGTCTTCATAAACCACTGTTTATAGGCACTTATGATCCAACTGCTCAACATTTTACTGGCTACTGTAACGGTTTTCCTTTACTCTAGTTATTCATGACTTGTACTGTACCTATTATCAATGTATATTGAATTGGAGTGCTGTTTTCTGATCTGTAAATGGATTGCCAACTGTTTTTCCTTCTACTCTAGTTCTCATGACTTGCACTGTACCTATTCTCAATGTATTGCTGTTGAATGCTATTTCTGTGCTGTAAATGGACTGCCAACATATAACTGTCATGTAGCTATCAAGCGTCACTTTGTACCACTCCTCCTTCCCCCCAGGATGCATCTGGAAATGAGCTTCCAGCTCAGTGTGCCTTTCCTGGTGAAACTTTTCAGTCAATCAATAAATAAATAACTAAAAAAAATTACTCATTTACAATTTTAGCTTTTTCTTGGTCTTCCTCCACACAGTCTCCCCTCCCAGCCTTGGACTCCTTATCCTTACTGTATCTCTCCTTGACTTCCTCTTTTCACTCGTGTATCTGAAGAAAGTCTTATCCTCTCTTCAGGACTCCTGGGCTTTCCTCTCCTCCATTTGAGCCTTTGCTGACCTTACCCTCCTTCCTGCCTCCCGTTGTTTATCTAGATATTGCTCCCTGTCCATCTCCGTTTGGGTCTCCTTGTAGACCTTAGCCACCTCCTTGTAGGCCTTAGCCACCTCCTTAGAGAACCATAGTGGCCTCTTTCCGCTCTTGCCATAGCTAATTTGTTTCAAACATTCAGACGACTTGCTGTTACTTTAGTTTTCCCTCCTTTATCCTTTTCCATTGTGCCTCCACCCCTCCCCCGCCACCGGCTTCTCCCTCCCTTCAAGGTATTTATTAAGATAGTCTCCCATTTCTTTAAAATCTGCTCTCCTGACATCCAGGACCCTCATTCTAGTGTGTTTTTTCTCTTGTCCAATCTGTATGTCAAGCCATGCTGTACGATGATTGCTTTTACCCAAGTGGCTACCCACTGTGATGTCCGTAATGCTGTCACTGTTCTTAAGTACCAGATCCAGCACTGCCTCCTTCTCTAGTGGGTTCTGTAACCAACTGCCTAAGAAATGCCCAATGTCTAGGGCATCTTTTAAAGATCTTACTTCAGACACCATCTAGACTGTATGTTTTTTTAGGAACAAATTTTTTAAGGATTTTATAAACTTCTCCGTGTCCTATTACTTTACATTTAAATGATGGCACTCTAGCTAAACCCTTTGCTCTGCAGGCCATCTCACACCAATGTTTTTTTGTTTCTTCAGATTACCCTATGGGCCTAGCAGAACAGGAACGTCAGGCAGATCAGTGAAATATTTATTAAGTTAGCTGATATTTTTACATCTTGGAGCATACCATTTTTTTTTTTACATTTGAATTTTTATGGAATTTCTTACAGGAGTTTCAAATATTTTTGTCAGAGACCAGTGTTTTTTAGGATCTTGATTTTTACTGATCTGTTGTTTTGATAATAGTTGAGTTTCACGTTCTTTACTCCAGTTTTTATTTTATTTCATACAGTTTTAAATTTGGTGCAGCCTTCAGGTTTCAAGATTTTATTTTCATTTTTCTAGTCTGTTCTTAATTCTTATTTCTGTCTTTATTTTTCTGTAACCCATGGCACATTTTTTTTTTTCACTTGTTTTATTATCCTAAATGGTGCTAGGTCATTGCAGACTTTCACAAATAAATTTGTAAATTCCTCCAGTGCAAGTTGCTTCCTCGTGACCTTCTTCCTCTCTGTTCTGACCCTCTCCTCCTTCTTCGGATCTCCTTTAGTTGAGGCTAATAGTGACTTTGCCTGTGGTCTGTTTGTGTACCCCACTAACACTGTTTCTTTCCCCAACAGGCACTGCACACTTTATTCTAATCTCGCACGATTGTCCACATATCATTGCATTAATCTATGCTGTTGTTAATATACTTGGTCACCATATTGCTCCAACATGTGTAATGTTGCCCACATAACTTCAGTCTGATGTTTTGTAATTTTATTGTTTCTGTACTCTCCTTCTCCCACCCCGGGTCGCGCATGGAAATGACCCTCAGTTCAATGTGCCTTTTCCGGTTACCAGTTTTAAATAAATAAGTAAATATTAGTTCCGAGTCTAAAATCAGTAATTTTCTATTCGAGTTTATTTTAAAGGGGAAACTAAAATTCAATGCACAAACAGCAGATAATATGTAATACGTAAATGGGATATACGTAAATAAGGGGCATATTACAAGAAGAAGACCCTGCAATTTGATGTACTGCTAGCAAATAATGTATAATATGTCTACCAATGTGGATTCAATTCACTCTCCAGACTCTGGCAGTATCACTGGCCATTGCTCAGTCCTGGTCCTCTTCAAGCTAAGCTCCTTCCGCCACCTGTGGTGTACATCTTCTCTTTCTGACCCACGAACTTTAGATCTTCTTTTTCATTGGAAGGGAAGGGAAGGGAAGATTTTTGCCTTCACCGCTCTGCATTCATGTGAGAAATCCAAGTTTTCAAGTGTTGGTTTCTTTATCAAATTCTCAACTTTTTCTAAGTCTTTTGACGCATAGTATACCTCTCATCTTCTGGTTCATTAATTTATTTAGTTTTTGTTAACCAGGTAGGGTGCACTAGGCAATCAAATGCCTATTTTCGGGCACGACCCATGCGTCGCCAGTGATTTTCAGGATGGAACATCTGAAGCCAGATTTAAAGAGGTCCATTCGTTGTGGCCAGAAGATGGTGGCCATGGATCTGCACAACACATAGAAATATAGAAAAGTTTACAGCAGTAGGAGACCAGGGGTCCATCTAGTCTACCCAAAGTTAACCGAGACCTTCTCAGATCCTGAGTCCTAGCCCCCCTCCCCTTCTGTGTCTACTGCCTGGGGAACACCATGATGTTAAACAGTACATTTCTTTTCAGGCCATGCATCCTTTGTCAATCAAAGAATGGAAGGTCTTGATCCTCCTAGATAGTCCCAAGGACCACAAACTGCCCTTCGCAGCCACCTGGTCAGCAGTGCAGATTGTGGCCTTGGAGAAGGATTATGTGGTGGCGGGGTGGCTCCTCATCAATCAAAACAGTGGTCCTAGCTGGGCCCACCTTCAGAGGGCCATTTATATGACTATACGAAGAAGCCAGCAGAAGAAGGCCATTTGGTCTACCTAGTCTGCTCATATTGCAGGGTCCACAGCTTGAACTACCTTCCCTGCCCCCCCACTCCTCCCATCCTTCTTACCCATGATCCTTACCTTCCCCCTAACCTGTACCAGCCTCTCTTGAAGCTTCCCACTGTCTTCAACGAGACGACCTCTTCTGGCAGTGTATTCCAAGTGTCTCTTTGAAGAAGTGCTTCCTGACCTCCCTCCTAAACCTGCCCCCCTCCAGCTTAAGACCGTGCCCCATGTGTTATAGTTGCCACTCAGCTTAAAGAGACCCTTCTTATCCACTTTATTTATCCCTTTCAAGTACTTGAAGGTTCCAAACATGCCCCCCCATCTCTCTCTCTCACTCTCTCTCTCTCTCTCTCTCCTTTCCTCCAGGGAGTACATGTTCAGTGCTCTCAACCTCTCCTTGTATGCCTTAGCCTGCTGACCCACTATCATCTTTGTAGCCCTCCTCTGGACCTTCTCTAGCAGGTTAATGTCCTTTTTGAGCTGAGGACACCAGCCCTGAACCCCCATGCTCTAGATGTGGCCTCACCAGTGACCTGTACAAGGGTAGTATAACCTCCTCTCTCCTACTACTGATCCCCCAAGCTATGCATCCCAGCATCTTGTTGGCCCTTGCTGCTGCTTTCTTGCACTGCGTGGAGTGCTTCAGGTCCCTAGTGATCATCACTCCAGGGTCTTTCTCCTCCTCTGATGCAGATACTTGAACTCCACCTAGGTAGTACTCCGTCCAGGGATTCTTGGCTTGGAAGGTGGGCCCAGCCAGGACCACTGTTTTGACTGATGAGGAGCCCCCCCGCCACCACATAATCCTTCTCCTAGGCCACAAGCTCATACTGGCACCAAATCCACATGGGTGGCTCTTAAAGCCACAGTTGATGATCTTTTTTAAGTCAAGCACTTTACTAAGCTGGCACAATGAATCTGATATGCTTCTCACTACTGGCCATTTCCTCACCATCCTTACTGCTGATTACTGATTGCTGTGCAAATATACTAGCCCAGGACCAGGAATCCCGGACCTTTTTCTCAAGTACTCATTCCCCTCTGTCCCCCCCCCACTCCACGTAGGAACTGGTCCCCTTGGGATCTGTCACCCTATGTTTTCTCTCTAACTTTGATTGCCAGCTTCTTGGCAACTACTTTTTCACTTGTTCTTGGACTTTTATGTCCTCGCCTGCACGTACACCCTCTTCCTCTCCCTCCTGCTGCTTGCTGGTGATGTCGCTTGTAACCCATGTCCACCCAACTCCTATATTACCTCCTCCACTAGCACCTGGGCACATCATGCAGGGTTGAGAATTGCCCATATCAATATCTTCAGCCTCCCCTCAGTTTCCCGAACTGGAAGCATAGGTATCCTTGCACAAGCCCCACATGCTGGGACTCGTTGAAACATGGCTAAAGCCCCACCTATCAGACGCTGAGTACCAGCTACCTGGATTCTCCTCCCTATGCCTCGATAGGCCTGGCAAGAAAAGGGGTGGAGGTGTAGCTTTGTTCCTTAGGGAACCTCTTTCTGCTACCATGGTCCTCAACTCTGATCCCACCTCCCCTAGTGAATGGCTCCTCTCCGAGCGAACCCGGGGCTCTGCAAAGAAACTATATGTTGGCTGCTGCTATAACCCTCCAACTGCAGGACCTGAGGGTCTAAACAACTTCCTAGTCAGTTTCAGCTCATGCTCCCCTGCCAGGGACACCATCCTCCTTGGTGATTTTAACTTAAACTGGTTGGGGGACCATCAGTCAGATTACAACTGCCTTCTAAAACAGCACAATTATGTCCAGACTATCGTGCTACCCACCAGACAAAACTGGCATACTGCCACCCAAACCCTATTGGACTAGATTATAACTAACAGGGATGATTACGTACTGCATGCTGGAAAATGGCTGACTCTGTCAGCAACCACTCCCCTACGTTCATCCTCTGGTCAACTAAGACCAAGCGACCCCCCCCCCACCCAAAAAAAAAAAATACCTGGCCTTTCATAATTTTTGCGGACAGGACATCTCCCTCCTACTGGATGATGCGTGGTCTTCGAACTGGTCTGCACTCTACTCCATCACAGATGCTTCCTCAGCAGTAACCTCTTTCACTTAGACCATGCTGGCCCTACAAGAACTGCATTTCCCACTCACTACCAGACGGGTCCGCGGCGGTTGCTCCCGCTGGATCACTAAAGAACTACTTTCCCTCATAAAGGATGGAGATCGTGCCTGGTCTGCCTACAAGGCCTCCCCCTTCCCTGTCCTCTGGGATGCCTACAGGTGCCGGAGAAACCAGTAAAAACAGCAGACCAAATCCCTGAAACAGAACTACTTCAGTAACCTTCAAAAGGAAAGTCTTGGTGACCCCAGGAAATTCTGGGAGTCCATAGAGTCACTTCTTAACCCCCACACAGGCAAGTCTGCCCCCCCCCAGCTGAATTCCCCCTCAGGCCTGGTGACCGACCCCTGGAAGTTGCCCAAGCTTTCAATGAGAAATTTACTGGCCTCTCTGCGCTCCTCTCTAAGCTCCCTAGTGGCCAGCCCAGTGAATCAGCCTTCCACCCAACCCCAACATGTCCTTCCTTCCCAGCCCCCTCCCTCTACCCCTTTCTACTTCAAGGCTGTATCCATTATTGACACCACTAAACTTCTCAAATGCCTCCCTAATCGTGGCTCACCTGGGTCTGATGGCCTCTCCCCCCTCTTCCTCAAGCTTATGTCCCCTGACATTACTGAGCTCCTAACATTTATCTTTAACCTCGCACTATCTACATCTACTAAGCCTGACCCTTGGAAGATGGCCAAAGTTATCCCTATTTTCAAAGCAGGCGACCCACACTCCACTGACAACTACTGGCCTATCTCCATCCTCCCCCACCTAAGTAAGCTCCTCGAGAAAGTTATCCGCCATCAGCTTTCCAAACACATTTCTAAGCACAGCCTCATGTGTAGCCAGCAACATGGCTTTCGCAAGAATCACAGTACTTCCACTGCCCTTGCTGTACTGACCGACCACATCCTCAGGAATATGGACAGTGGGCAAGCCACAGGAGCAGTTTTCATTGACCTATTCAAGGCTTTTGACTTGATAAATCATGCCCTCCTCCTCTCGAAACTACGTCTCCTCGGCTGTTCCCTCGAGGTATCAAACTGGTTCCTGAGGTACCTCTCAAATTGCTCTCGATTTGTCTGTGTGGGCCCCGCTTGCTCCCCTACCCTGCCTGTCACTACCAGTGTCCCTCAGGGCTCCATTTTGGGTCCCCTGCTTTTTTCTTTATTCATAAATTCCCTCCTCCCCCGACTGTATTACCTGCCACTCCCTCCGCTATGCAGACAACCTTGTCCTTTTTCCCAGTGACAAATCCCTCTTCTGCATTTCCTCCGTCCTCACCCAAAACTATGGTGCTGCCCAAAACTGGTTTGCAGCAAACCTCCTCTTAGTAAATGTCAAGAAAACAAAGTTCATGTTGTTCAGATCTAAGCCCTTTCTTGCCAAGCTCAAATCTCCCTCTGCTCTCAACATAATCTCCCCTGACGGCCAGGTACTAGAAAACATCGGTACCTTCAAGAACTGTATCTTGGTGTCACCCTTGACCCCTCCCTCTCCTTATGTGAGAACATTAACTCTGTGGTTCGAGGGATACACCAAAAGCTGGGAACAGCGTATAGATTCAAGCAGTACCTCACCCCTGAGGCTGGGCTTTCTATAGTCCAGGGAAACCTACTCCCCATACTCGACTATTGTTCCACCATCTACGCCAGGTCATCTTCTTTCCTCACTGCCAAACTTTTCTACTGCCTACAATAGTGCCTGTCGCTTCGACTTACTGGCCCCTTTCTCCACACTCCACTGTGTCCTCTATCAGCTGCTGGGGTGGCTACTAACCCAAGGCCGCTTTGACTTTGCGCTTTGCTGCATGATCGATAAGGCCATCCGAACTGGCCAAGAGTCCCCTCTTGCAGCCCTTTTCAGAGTCAAAACCTTGCCCCACTGTCTCTGCTCAAATACTAGCCCCCTTGCATGTTCCCAGGATATCTACCAACATGGGAGGGAGAGCCCTGTCAGCTTCAGCCCCCTCGCTGTGGAATAAACTGCCAGCTGAGCTGAGTTCCCTAAACTCCCACTGCCTGTTCAAATTTCCGACTCAAAGACTGGCTCCTTGCTGAGTCACGCTGCCGGTGTTTCACTGGGTAGCTCCTATTTCTCCTCCTCCTCTTTCCTCCCCTCTGTTGGCCATGGCTACTAGACAAATGTTTCAATGTTTATTTGCCTATGTAACTGAGTTCCTTACCTAATGTTGGCAGGGTCCATTTGTTTGTATTTTCTCCAAGTGTTCACTATGTCTTCACTGCAACTACCCTATGCTCTTAATACTCCATTGTATATTGTATTTTTGTTTACGGTATTGTATTTTGACTACTCTATAGTATTTTGCTTTGTTGCCCCCTGTGCCATTGTATGGCCCAGGTCGTGCCTGAAAACGGTCCCTGGGATCAGTGTACCTACCAGATTATCAAAGTCATAAATAAATAAATAAATAAAGTTTGCTCCAATGTGCATAACTTTGCATTCCTTGGCATTGAAGCCATTCATGGACTCATTCATGAATTCATGGACTGCCCAAAATTCTGTGAGATGTTTGGGGACAGCCCTCCCATTTAAGAAGAAGTACAAGAAACACTGTCATTACTGATCAAGGTACCAGGAGCGTTCATGCTTTTCCCACTGTCTTGATTCCCCCGACTGGTAAACCTTGGTTGAGCTTCCACCAGTTGTGGGGCAAGTCAAGACTTCCATGGTGGCCCTGTCAGAGCCTATGACCTCGACTTTGGTCGAGGAGCTGGTCATGATTTTTCTCAAGCTTGTCTACCAGATGTCAGAAGGGGAAGGTTGAAGAGGCTTCATCGAACTTGAAGACTCCGGATCTCCGGGTGCTGTCCCAAGAGGAGATGGCTCAGCCGGTACCCCTGGTCATCCCGGGTCTTACCTACTCTGATGGTCACCTCTCCATTCCTACTTCAGGACCCATTGTGGTCACTCTGTTAAAGCACATGATCTACATGGCCCCAGCAGTGGATGCCCATCAACCCATGTGAGGTTGAAGGTCAAGGTACAGTTTGAGGTCCTGCTCTCAATCTAAGGATTGACGTCAACCCCAGCACCCGTCAGACTCATCATCCTCTTGCAAGGACCATCACTGGTGCCATCTTTGTGAGCGTTATGATGACTTCCTTTGGCAGTAGTTAGAAAATATTGGGATGGGCAGGTCTGTGCTTCTGGGACCCTTGATGCAGTGGGTCACCCTGGTGACTGCATTCCAGAAGGTGGCTCCGCAGATAGCAATGTCCACTTATCTTCAAGTCGTGGTGGAGCCCCCTCTTCTGCAGCTGTGTGAGGGGGCCCCCATGAAGGAGTCTAGACCGGTGTACGACTTACCCCATCAACTGTCCATGTTGATCACCCAGGACTCTAGGGTGGTCCACACCCCCGAAGAAATGGACTTAGTTGGTCTTCAAGGAAGCCTTGGACTCTGGAGATTCCTCGCTGGCCCCAAGTCAAACCCTTCCTGAGAACCTCGACTCCTCAGATAGTGGATTCTCACAGTCATGTTCGACTTCCTTTGCAGCTCTACTACTGAGCATGTCTGTATCCCTGGATATCCCATTGGAACCATTTCAGAAGTGGGCAAAACTATCCCTTCACTGACATCCTGGATAAGGATGACTCCCGGGGGTGGCCTTTCCCATGGCAGAGACCATCATGAGTTTGACTCTAGACCTGTGGCAGAACCCAGTGTCCTGCCCAGCACCTCCCACCCACATGGCAAGCAAGTATTTGGTCCCTGTCTGAAGACCCTCAGGGTTCCAGGACCACCCCTCTGTGGAGGGGGTGGTGTCTGACTCGGACTTTCGGAAGTCGAAAGGTATTGTTGTTGTGGAAAAGCTGCCCAATACTGAGTCCAAGAAACTGGACTTACATAGCCAAGAAGGCCTGTGCAGCTGCCAGTCTGGGTGTATAGGAGGCCAGCTACACCATGATGAGAACTCTCTATGGCGACACCCTGTTTGGTCTTACTGGGATTTCCTCCCTTTGCTTCCATCCTCTAGACAGATGGAGGCTAGGGTCATCTGAGACCAGGGCTGCATGCTTGCCAAAAACCAGTTTCAGATGACCTTGGACTTGGGTGACTGCTGCACCCAGGCAGTGGCTGCGACCATGTCCATATACCATAAGGCCTGGCTCAGGTTGTCCACTGTCACGGCTGCACCTAGCACAAGTTGGCCAACATGCCCTTCTTGTGCACCGATCTCTTTGGCCCAGGAGTTGAAGGACAGCAACTCTGGACTCTGTGGCTTCATCCCAGAAGGACCATAAGCCGGGCAAGTCCAAAAAGAATCCTTTTAATGCCCAAGGGTTCCAGCCACAGCAGCAGCCTCAGCAGGGACACTTTCAGCACTGTCGACTAAAGCAAAAGTTGACAGTCAGGGTAAAAAAAGAGAGGCAGGGTGCATCCAATGCCAAGCTGTCTAGAGCTCCCTTCAAGGCTGCTAAATGATGGATTGTGGGTGCCATTCCCTCTCCCGTCCCATCTTTTTTCCAGCTCCCAGATGAGGGTCGCTCCTCTACTTCTTTCCACAGTGGTCCACTGTGGACAAGTGGGTACTGAAATTGGTAGGCAAGGGTCTGCCACTGTATTTTGAGATACTCCCACCATACCTATCCCAGGCTCCAGGGGAGTCCAGGGTGGCTGAGAGCATGCTGCCTGCACCATGGAGCAGAGTTGCTCAGCGCATTCAGCACAGCGCAATGCAGTGGGCTTTGGTTGCTCTGGTTTCACACGGATGTGTCTCCCAGTAATTTCTTGTATCGAACTGGATGGAGGGTTAACAGCCCATTCTGGACTACATGACCCCAAACAGTTTGTGCACAAGAGGAAGTTATGTATGGTCACTCTGAACCACATTATACCATCTCTAGAACCAGGAGTTTGGTTTTGCTCCCTGGACCTCCAGGACACATTCTTCCGTAATCCAGTCCATCTGTTCCACAGCTGATACCTCTTGTTCCGAGCCGAAGGTGTTCTGTACCAGTTCAGGGTAATATCTTTTGGCTTGTGATCAGCACCCAGGATCTTCACCAAGTGCGTCTTGGAGGTAGCGGCTTATCTTTGGTCCCTCTGTACCAGGGTATACCCTACCTGGATGACTGGCTCATAGCAGGTGTCTCCAGGGAAGCAGTAGAGAGAGATCAAGGAATCTGACCCTCCAGTCCACTCAAGACTTGTCCCTCCTGCTATACCCAGCCAAGTTGGAACTGTTCCCCTTGCAGGAGATCATATTAATTGAGGCAGAATTGGATTCCCTCCAGGACAAAGCTCAGTTTCCTGCAGACAGGGTGTCGGATCTTACCTCCTTTGCCCAATCATTTCATGTTGGGCAATCACACCCAGCTTGAGATTTCCTCCTGCTCTTGGAGTACATAGCAGCTTTGACCAGAATAGTCCATTGGGCATGCTGACAAATGTACCCCCTCCAGTGAGAGCTGGGCATCCAGTGGTCACAGTGCCATGGTCACTTGGACCAGCTCAGAATAGTTTATCCACATTGAAAATATGCCCACAATATGGAAAAAATGTATCACTGACGTTTCACTTCTGTTACCACAGGGCTTTAAAAATTTAGTTTTCAAAACTCCTAGTTGTATAATAGTAATACAATTCGGTTTGCTACAATATACTCTGAATAACCAGCTTCTGTGGTTGATTAAATGATCACCTGCAGCAGCTGAGATTAAAAAAAAAAGCGACAGGTGTTAAAGTGCATAAGTGCATATGTGTGCAACAACAATTATAAAATGAGGAGGAAAAATCCTGGAAGCTGATTGGCTGAAGCATTCTTTGACCTGTGATGATATCTCAGAATATCGTTAAGTCCAAAGCTGCTTACCAAGATCAGCCATTTACTAACACTTTAGGGCCATTTTATAATTGCAATAACACACTCCAGGGTGTGGTATAACATAGGATATTGTCACTTCTTGGGTGGTTGAAGGCACTCAGCGATGCCTCATGCTCCCAAGGCGTGACGTTATCCCATGATATACCACACCCTGTCCTGTATTATTGCTTAAATAATGTTAAAAAACATTTTTGAAAAGCTACTGTGTACTGTTCAGTCTGTATCCAGTTTCATATTCTTCATATAGGGCCCAGATTTGCACATATAGCATGTTTCAGTACTTTAGTAAGGCCTCGTTCATTTAATTTCTGAGGTGATATGGTGTTTTGTATGTTAAATTGCTGGTTAGCTGGGCACAGAACCGGCTTGTTCCTGTGCCATGTTAATTACCTTGTTGTGTGGCAAGAGTGCTTTGCACTACGCATAAGAGGCTAGAAGCGCACCTTAAGGTAGTTGTAATTCTGTGAGGCTTCCAAGGCTTTTTGCTTCACAGAATAGCAACAACCTTAAGATATGCTTTGCGCCTAATTTACATTGCCAAAATTGCTCTTACCAAGCCATGGTGCTTACATGGCACCTGGATATAAATGCGGAGGAGTTCTAAATCACGTTAAAACAGAATAACAGCTTCATGAAAACTTGTGGCAGTCAGCTCTTTTTTTGTAACAGAGGTTGGGGGAACCTTGGACTTAGCTGATACAGGCTTGTGGAGTTCTCCTTTAAGCCCGGCCTGGTTGTGGGAAACTACCCTTGCTCTGGGTTGATGGGGTCAGGGTAATGTATCCTTCACTATTACTGTGCCTTCTGCAGTGGGAAGCGATCTCATGGGTGGTCACACAATGTCGACTGCCAGCTACCTTGAGGAGTACATCGTGGGCAGCACAGGCGCATGCCAATGAGCTAAGGGAAAACCCTCAGTCAGCCCGTAGAATGCTGGCGACGTTGACTGTCCATCCCGGACACTGGAACCCCCCCCTTCTGCTCCTCTGTCACGTATGGCTGCTTCTTGGTGACCAGCAGTGTTCCAAGCTGACTATCAGAGCCCCTCCAGGGCTGAGGGGGGGTAAGCCCCAAAGGAATCAGGCAGAGGAGAGGATCTTGTATGGGAGCATTTGAGGTGAGTAATCATGTGTATATATGTAGGAGGGGTATGGTATAGCAGGGAGCACAAGTGTCAGATGTATCACCGAAGCTTGGTTGTCAGTAAAGAATACATTTTGAAAAAGTACTAATTTTTAAAATCCAAGCTAAAGCACTCACCTCTGCCCACAGCTGAGTGACACAGGATGGTGACAGCTGTTATAATAAGTACATGGGCAGCTGACATAGACTTAAAAGCCTAA
Organism: Neoceratodus forsteri; assembly: GCA_016271365.2. Classification (NCBI taxonomy): domain Eukaryota; kingdom Metazoa; phylum Chordata; order Ceratodontiformes; family Ceratodontidae; genus Neoceratodus; species Neoceratodus forsteri. The sequence goes on from CM057457.1 coordinate 246,929,561, forward strand.
TTATAGCATTACTTTGGCCAAACTCCATGGAAAGGGAACAAAGGCAAATGGCTAAAATTATTTTGGCTGGTAGGCCTCTTAGCTAAAATAGAAGTGGAAAGAACCGGACAGGATAGTCATCACATGAGGTTTTTTTTCCAGAGGTATTGCTTGTTGAAGGGCTAACACTTGAACAGCTGAGTATAACTCTCTTCCTTTTTCCTATTAAGATAGTTATTATTAATTGTCACAATGAATAATTTAGATTGAATAGATCCTTGGGCATATGAGTGTGTGAGGAGACCAATGGGAAATTGTCTTTAGCACATTAGGTGTAACATGGCATTAAGGCGGGTCGGTGTCCCGGGAAACTACAGGCCTGTTTACTTAACTTCAGTCATTGTAAAAATCATGACAGAAATATCAAGGACAGAATAATGCAGCATGAATTCAGTGTGTTAAAAGATAGTAAGTATGGGTTTAGCAAGGTAAGGTTGCACCAATCAACTTTGTTAGCCGTTTGGGTGGAACGAAGCAGAGAGTTTTGGTGCAAGATAGGTCCCCAGAATGGAGACTAGGTACAGGTGGAGTACCTCAGGGGGCAGTGAAGGGGCTTTTACTTTTTAACATTTTTTTTATAAGCAATTGGGCAAGGGAGTCACTAGTAATGTGACAAAAGTTGTAAATGACACAAAAAAATATCAAGAATGTCCGGATCTTTGGAAGAGAGGGCAGTGCTGTAAAAAGAACTAGGCTGGGAGAGTGGGTAGCATGACTGCAAAACATTTTTAGTGTGGATAAGTTCATGGTTCTGTGCCTGGGGGCCAAAAAGAAGACCATCAGATATATCTTATTTGTGAAGAAACTTACAGACACGTGCCATGAGAGGGACTTAGGGCATATTATAAATGAGAAACTGAAGCTTTCCTATAGTGATTGGCTATAACACGTTTAGGATGAGTGATCCTGTATTGATTGGCTGTAGCATGTCTGTGTAACCCCTAGATGGCACTGTCCTAAGGGCTACTGCCCCTGCCTGCGTGACTAGGCGCAGGTTGAGGGGCCTGAGCTTGTTGAATGGGTGCCTCGACCCGAAGGAATGGTTCTGGGGTAGTGTAACTGCTGTTGGTATAGCCCTCCGGGATGCTATAACCTCCCCACCAACCCCTCTAGTGGCCTAAACAATATAGCAGCAAAACATTCACATGTACCATATGGCAATAATGACTTGCTCATACCCCTTGCACTTACCACCAGGGCTGGATCCTCTGCAGCTGCCCTGGTGGTAAGTGCAAGGGGAGACCCCCTGTAAAGTAAGACCTGTAATGCAGCAGTTCAATGGCAGTACAATACCCCCACCAAAAAGGTACACACTAGCCAGGTTAAAATGCAAAAAAGAACAAAATCTGATTTATTCAGGGGGAAGTGAACAGGGGTGGGGTATGAATCTAGCAGATGATTGACAGATCTGATTAATTCAGGCTGAACATGCATGCACAGTGAGTCCCTTGTATACAGTCACACAACCCTGGGTACCCAGTTGTTAAGCAGGCTAGCCTGAATTGATGCCCGGGGTAGGCTGGCATTGCAGCTGTTGTTGGGGCCCTTAGGTGAGAAAACAATTAGCATGCACATCAACCCAGAATTTGTAATCTGGAGACAGATGGCTCAGTTCGTTGTAATAAACCCAAACAAATGAATCAGATGACACACAATGATTCCAGCTTTGTTGCAGGGAGCTACCCTGTTTGGTACTCACGCTACCGAGACCAGGAGGTAGAACTGATGAGATGAAGACCTCTGGATGGTGTTCTGGTTTGCTAGGGGAAGCAAGGCCCACACGACTGACCAAGGTGGTCGCTACCTGTTCGATGGTGTTGAGCAGGGAGCTGAATCCCCGAGTGGGTCTTTCGTTGGAAATGTCTCTGCGATGGGATCGGCAGTCTAGGCCGAGATGGCAGGGCCCAGACCAGAGCAGGCAGTTCAGATTTAGTCCGTGCGAGTGCTGGAGCAGCTTCCAGCTAGCATAACACTCTTGAAGGTGGGGAACCAAATCACGACCCACACAGCACATTCAGCACACTTATAAGCAACACAACTCTCAGTCACAGTTCGGGTAAAGTCCGGTTGCAATTTAGCAGAAGTTCTGCGAAAACCTCTCAATCTGTGACTCACTTCGGTACTTGGCAGGCCGATCGCTTCGGGGGCAAGTCTTCAGTCCCAAATTCAGGCAATGATTACTCTCTTTGTCTTCAGGCTTGAGATCTCAAACAAAGGAATTAGATTTAAATCCAACTTTCACGTTCACAGGATTTCTCACTGGAAGATGTGACAGGCAGGCCAGCGCAGCCTTCCCACCGAGTCTCCCTTTCTCCTGTGCAGAAGCAGCTGCTCGATGGCTCGAGCTGTTCACTCTCCAAACTCCAGCTCACAACTGACTTTGCTGCAGGCAGTTCTGAGGATTTCTTCTACGATCCAAAAGGTTTGGTTGGCTGAGGGAACTGTCTGTCACAGCAAGGGCTCCTCCTCCAGGTCCATCTAGGTGCCAAACCTTAAAAACTACAATTCCTACTGATTTCAATCCCACAAGATCTCTGGGGATAGTCTTCATTTTAGGTCCCCTGAGATTCGATTTGTCCAACTCTGGCAGTCCAGAAGCAAAATGGTGGCTCTTATGCAAAAAGTCCAAGCTGCAAGAGAAGGCAGGTTAAACAAACTTCTATACAATTATTATTAAGGCAAATACACAGTAAATGAACACAGTTCCTAACAGAGCTCCCTCTGTGCATATAGCGACTGCAGAATGGAGCAGAAATACCACTCACCTGACCGGTCACGAGCCTTAAGCTACTCGGACCCAGCCCAGACTAATTTCTGTTATTTTAATTTCATTATTTTGAAGACATGGCTGCCGTGCTAGGCATGCTGAGAGCAAGCTGTTGAACTGTATTTGTTTTGTACTCACTTGTATTCGCTCGTCTGTTTTATTTCCCCGTGTTTTTATTTTAAAGTTACTGATTTATTGGTAAAAGCAGAACTAGTGTTCAGTAAAGTTGAACCTCAGAGCGTTACCAGTACATGCTCAACGTCTTCAGAGTGTGCTACTGGAGCCTGGACTTAATTCAAGTATCGTGCTGAACGGGAGGAGCGTTTAATGTGTATAATTTGCTGTTGCCCCTCCGATAGTTTTGTGGATTCTAATTAGGAGATAGCTGTACAAGCTGAAAGAGAATAGACCGTCACAAAGAGAGTGAGTTCTGGATAAAAGAGATTTGTGTATGAGTAGTGTCCTGAGAGGATTACGCTGTGGGACTGTTTGGCTTTCTGTTTTAAGTTCCCCGACTAGAGAGACCTGTTTGGAGAGGATTACATCGTGGGACGCAAGAACTTTAGTTTATTTTTGGAGGTGCTGTCATGATCTTGGGGCACTGCCGAACAACCTGGATTCTGACTATTATTTGGTTGTTGAATTCCGAATTAAGCCTCTGCCAGGACAGCAGGAGGACCCTGTGTTGTGGCTTAGCTGCCTGAGTCTGCCCCTACACAGGAGAACTGAGCTCAGACTGGCCAGGGAGCCGGCCAGTGGATCTGTAGTCTCCTAGGCTCTGCACAGACATCGGGTGGTGGGCTGGTGCCGGTGCTGGTGGGGGGTTGTGGTTGTGGGGTACAGATATTTCACGTCGTGACCCACATAAAGAGAGCCTCCAGGCTGTTATCATCACCTGGAAAATAGGATTATCATCTGGAGGACTTGTCTACCAGAAAGTTTATAGGAAAATAAATGATCAAGTCTCAAAAAATTATTTCATTTGAAGGATTACTGTTTTGTGCAGTGAGAGTGCCCATGCTCATTTTGCTTACTTTGGATCCCCCGGGTAGTGAGAGTACCTGGGGGTCTAAACTTCATTTAACACTGTTCATCTGCTTTTATTTAACTGAAGTCTTTGGTTCAGGAATTGAAATTTGGATTTTGACTGCTTGTTGGGCATGAGGAGCTGATGAAATATACCTTTAGTGAAGGCCTCTGACAAGCTGATTATAATGCTTCAAGGACTTCTAGTGACTTTAAAGTTCAGCCTCGTGGGAGGAGGCTGGGGGGGGATCCTAAAGTTCACCCCCAGTGGTGAGAGCACTGTGAGGGGTTAAAAAGTGACTGAAATAAGGGTTAGTTTTGGTTCACAATAGGGGTGTATTTATTTTTAAGAGTTTTAAGAAGAATTAGATTAGGTGGGAGGGGGTGAGTGAGTGGGAGTGTGATTGAGTTAATACTGGTGTGTATGAGAGTACCTGCGCTATGTGTTGGGGAGTTAGGAATACGGTCAGGCAGTACTCCCCCTTGAGATTAAGAGACCTCCACCTATTTGATCATCCACCACTCTCATTTGAAGTTTACTCGAGATATCGTGCTTTCGGCATCTTGAGACGAGGGAGTGGAAGGAGCAGGGGGTCCTGGAACTCTCGAGGGGGATGGGAAAGGAGTGGATGGATTGGAAAAGTGAGGACTAGGAGGCACCCTGGAGCAAAATGGACACAGGAACGAGGTTATCCTTGCCTTATACCCATACGCAAGGGTTCTGACCTGGTCAGTCAGGAAGTGGGGCCACCCCTGGACCCCATTCACTTTCGGGCGGTGTTAAGCAATGCCAGGTCAATTAAAAATAAAACCACAGTGGTTGCAGATCTTGTGGCATCTGCAGACCTGGCTTGTATCACCGATACCTGGCTGGACAATCGTGCTGGCCCCATTTTGGAGGCTGCCGTTCTGGTCGGTTTCTCTGTGATTCACCGCCCGAGAGAGGACCGTCGGTGCGGGGGGGGGGGTGTTGTCTGTTTTAGGCAGGAACTGGGTCTCAGGGAGGTGCCAGTGGGAGTTACTAACTCCTTTGAGTGTATAGTGGGTGCAGGTGTAGGCTTCAGGACCCTTCTCATTTACCGTCCACCAAGTGATGGGAAGGAGTTCCTGAAGGAAGTTGCGGACTTCATCGACGAGGTGGTATAGGAATCCCTCAGATAGTTGGTTCTGGGGGATTTCAGTGCTTGGGTCAACTCTCACCACTTGGACAAAACCTCCTCCAACTGATGGATTCATTGGACCTAACACGGGTTATTACCACTGCTACCCATGAGAAAGGGCACTCACTGGACTTGGTGTTCCACCTGGGGATGGAGATCTCCGATGTGGAGATGGAGCCAGTCGGTTGGTCTGACCATCACGTCCTGAGATTCAGTTTTGCAGCCCCCTGACCTGCCCCGAAGGGGTTGGTACAGTACCGTCCTTTGAGAGGAGTTACCTCAGAAGGCCTAATGAAAGTGCTGGACCGCTTGGGTTTTCCAGTGGATTGCCCTGATCAGGGGCCTCTTGTGGCAGCCTATAACAGGGCTGTTACTGAGGCCTTGGATATCATTGCTCCTGCTCGTGTTCAGTCTCTTGCCTCTCACCCGGGTGCTCCTTGGTTTAACGGGGAAATCTGTGAGTTGAAGAGGCAGGATTGAAGGTTGGAAAGACACTGGCGGAAAACTCACCTGGAGGTGGACAGACTTAGATTGATGGATCATTATCAGACATATCAAACAGCAATTTCCTGTAAGAAGGCAGAGTTCCTGTCTAGGGAAATTGCTACGGCAAAGAACAGGCCAGCCCAGCTCTTCTGGACTGTGGACAGACTGTGCAATCCAGCCTGTCTTCACTCTGGTCTAGCATTGTCACAAGTGCAGTGTGAGGGGTTTGCGCAGTTCTTTGTTGATGAGGTGTACACCTTCAGGGATGAGATCAGCCAGTGCCTTCCCAATGAGCCTTGTATTGATCAATCGGGTGGTACTAATGCCCGTCAGACCTAGTCCAACTTTTGTTAGCCGGTAGTCGTGGATATAGTGAGGATCATCCAGACTCTGCGACAAACCTACTGTAGCTTGTATCCAGACCCTACATGCTTACTAGTGGGGTGTGTAGAAGTTATCAGCCCAGTCCTTGCCGGGATAGTGGGGGTTTCATTGGAGAGAGGGATCTTTCCAGATCCCTTAAAGGAGGCAGTGGTACGCCCACTTTTAAAAAACCCTCCCTTGACCCCGACTGCCCAGCTAACTACAGACTGATCTCGAACTTACCCTTTGTAGGGAAAGTTATTGAGAAGGTGGTCGCTCTGCAGCTGGAAGACCATTTAACTAACCACAATATCTATGACCCTCTCCAGTCTGGCTTCAGAAAAAGGCATAGCACCGAAGCAGTCCTAGTACGGGTACTTAATGACCTTCTCATGGCGTGAGATCAGAGAACCCATTCCATCTTGGTTCTCCTTGATCTCTCAACAGCATTTGATACCGTGGATCATGGGGTGTGCTCGAGTGCCTGTGGTTCTTCTGTGGACTGAGAGGTGCGGTCCTCGGTTGGTTTCGGTCTTTTCTCGAGGGTAGATCCCAGAGGGTGGTATCTGGGATTTATTCCTCAGCCCCTCATGGACTACCCTCCGGGGTTCCACAGGGCTCAGTGCTGTCCTCCATGTTATTTGAGGTGTACATGCTCCCATTATGGGACATTATAAGACTGTATGGGTTGAGTTTTCAATGCTATGCCAATGATTCTCAATTGTACATGTCTTTTGTGCCCAAACAGTAATTAGAATCTGCTGTGGTGTTTAACAACTGCCTACTGGAGATTCAGAACTGGATGAGTGCCAGCTGGCTTCGGCCAAACTCAGGAAAAACAGAGGTATTGGTGGTGGACCCTGGTTTTAGGACAACAGGGGCATGGGCAGGAAAGCCCTCAGGATTAAATTTTGGGGGGACCCCGCTTATTGTCTCGGGCCAGGTGCGAAACCTGGGTGTGGTATTTGACGAAGGCCTGACCCTGAGGGTGCAGGTTTCCGTTGTAGTCAAATCTTCCTATTAACCATCTAAGGAATAGAGCCCGGGTGAAGCACCTGGTCCCACCCGAAGATCTTCCTACCTTGGTCCATTCCTTTGTCACCAGTCGTTTTGATTACTGCAATGCTCTCTACCTAGGGCTCCCGGGGGTAGACATCCGCCTCTTGCAGCTAATGCAGAACACGACGGCCATGTTGTTGACTGGAACGTCTAGATCCAGTCATATAACACCCGTGATACGTGAACTGCACTGGCTGCCAATACAGTGGCGGATTACCTTCAAGGTCACGTTGCTGACCTATAAAGCCCTACATGAGCAGGGACCCCACTAGCTGAAAGAACTCTTATGTCCTTACTGCCCCACCCGTTCACTCCGATCCTCTGGCGAGGGATTGCTAGAGATTCATAGGGTATCCCTAAAAACATCAGGAGGAAGATCGTTCGCTTTTATGGCACCTACCCTGTGGAATTCTCTAACTCACCAGATATGCGAAAGCCAGACCGTAGAGGGTTTTAAAAAGTTGTTGAAGACCCACTTATTTAACCAGGCTTTCTCAGTAATCTATTAATGTGCGCACTGTTATGTTTTTATCTGTTTTAAACTGTAATACTATGTGTTTTTATTTTGTACTGTAAAGGAGCCCTGAGCATGGGAAGGGCGCCTTATACAAATAAATATTGATTGATTGATAACACAGCATAATGACTCTCTTAAAGAGACAGACACGGAGGCTTTCTATAGCACTCTCATGCAGATACATACAGCTACTGCAGACACAGGACACCATCCTGACAGTGGGCATTAGGCAGCCCAGGAAAACAATTTAGTAAACCCCAATTTATAGGAAGGTTGCATCTTGAATAGGAGATCCCATAGTGACCTGCTGTTACACTTGCAGGAGATCCTGTAGTAACTGGCTATAGCGTGTCTGGGATGGAAGATCCTTTAGTAACTGGCTATAGAATGTCTGTGACAGGAGATCCTGTAATAAATGGTTGTGGCGTGTCTGGGGATTTGAGATCCTGTTGTAACTGGCCGTAGCATGTCTGGGATGGGTGATCCCATTTTTTTTATAATTTTTATTTATTTATTAAATTCTCAGATTACAAATACCTTTGAGCAGAAACTGCTCGTTTACAAAGGTTCCACGTCAAAGGATGAGGGTCAACATACATACAGAGGTAGTAAAAGAATGCACAATAAACAACCAAAACAACTAAAAGAAAAAATAATGATACTCAGTTATAACATACATTGTGATAATATTCATAAAACGAGCAGCTTGAGTAGGCAGCTGGCTGCGGTAACAATAAGAGATAGAGGGCACCATAGGCAGTTAGTATTGCAGGCATGCGACCAGGAGAGGAAGTTGGCAGGCTAATGGGCCACTGTCCGATGGTGGTGGAAAATGTCTTGTACCAGTGGAGATGTGAAGCAGGAAAGGAGTCACAGGAAGGCCCAGTGCCAGAGGGAATGAGATTGGGAAAGGCGGGCTGTGAGACATGAGTGAGCTGGGAGGTGTTTAGAGAGATCTCTGTTCAATGAAACAGTCACATTGAGTGGTAGAGGTGAGGTAAAGTTTGAGATTCCTTTGAAGGGTCCAAGTGTAGTAGAGGAAAGTGCTTTTTATTGAGGGAATTGAACCATTGAGCTGCCTCTATAGATAAAGGACCGCTGACCCATGGAGGTACGACATCTGGGAACCTGAAAGGTTAGAGATTGGGCACTACGTGTTTGTTGAGTGCCACTGTAGGTGGTAAGGAGTGAGCTAACACCAGGTGGCATGAGACCAAGGAGAATCTTTTTGGTAAGTAAGCAGGTCTGGTATTGTATTCTGCTGTGTAGGGGTAGCCAGCTGGCCTGTGCATAGAGGTCACAGGTGTGAGTTTGTCGGGCTGCACCGGTAACTGGCTGTAGGATGTGTGGAAGGAGAGATCCCTTTGTAACTGGCTTTAGCATGTCTAGGATAGGAGGTCCTGTCGCAGCTGGCTGTAGCATGTCTGGAACAGGAGATCCTGTAGTAACTGGCTGTAGCATGTTGGACAGGAGATCCTGTAGTAACTGGCTTTAGCATGTCTGGGACAGGAGATCCTGTAGTAACTGGCTGTAGCATGCCAGACAGGAGATCCTGTAGTAACTAGCTGCAGCATGTCTAGGACAGGAGATCCTGTAGTAACTGGCTGTAGCATGTCGGACCGGAGATCCTGTAGTAAGTGGCTTTAGCATGTCTGGGACAGGAGATCCTGTAGTAACTGGCTGTAGCATGTCTGGGACAGAGATGCTGTAGTAACTAGCTGCAGCATGTCTAGGACAGGAGATCCTTTAGTAACCAGCTGTAGCATGTCGGACAGGAGATCCTGTAGTAACTGGCTGTAGCATGTTGGACAAGAGATCCTGTAGTAACTGGCTGTAGCATGTCGGACAGGGGATCCTGTAGTTACTGGCTTTAGCATGTCTGGGACAGGAGATCCTGTAGTAACTGGCTGTAGCATGTCTGGGACAGGAGATCCTGTAGTAACTGGCTGTAGCATGTCTGGAATAGGAGATCCTGTATTTACTAGCTGTAGCATGTCTGGGATGGGAGATTCTGTAGTAACTGGCTGTAGCATGTCTGGGATGAGAGAGAGAGCATGTAGTAACTGGTAGTAGCATGTCTGGGATGGGAGATCCTATATTAACTGGCTGTAGCATGTCTGGAATGGGAGCTGTCATAGTGACCTGCTGTTGCACTTTGGGAGATCCTGCGGTGACTGATTGTAGAACATCTGGAATGGGAGATCCTGTATTATTTGGCTGTAGCACTACTCTCAGATGGGAGATCTTGTAGTGACTGACTTTAGCATACATCTAGGATGGGAGATCCTGTAGTGACCTGCAGGAGCACTTATGTGGGATAGGAGATCCTGTTGTGATTGTCTGTAGCATGCCTGGAAGATCCCCTGCTGATAGGCTATACACATCTTGGATAGGAAATCCCATAGTGATTGGTTGTACCACTAGCGACTGGCTGTACTACTAGCATTGTATGTGATATCCTGTAGTGGCTGACTTCAGCACATGTCTGGGATGGGAGATCCTGTAGTGACCTGCTGTAGCACTTGTCTTGTAGGGGAGAGCCATAATGACTGATTTTAGGATGTCTGGGACAAAATGTCCTGTACTGACTGACTACAGCATGCATCCTGAGATCCTATAGAGGTGGCTATAGTACTCAACTGGGATTGGAGATCCTGCAGTGACTGAATGAAGCACTCATCTGTGATGGAAGTTCCCGTAGTGACCTAAGTGAGTAATGCAAGTCGGGGACAGAAGATCTGTTGAACTGGCTTCAGCACTGTTCTGAGATGGGAAATCCTGTAATTATGGTAGCTGTAGTGCATGTGTAAGATGGGAGATCCTGTAGTGACAGACAGCACACTTTTGGGACAGGTAATCCTATAGTGACTGACAGTAGTGGTTGTCTGGGATGGGAAATCCTGTAGTGACTTGCTGTAGCACTAGTCTGGGATGAGAGATCCTATAGTGATCGACTGTAGCATGTATCTGGAACGGCAGATCACATAGTGACTGGCTGTAGCACATGGCTGGAATAGGAGATGCCATAGTGACTGGCTGTAGAACATGGCTGGAATAAGAGATCCCATAGTTACTGACTGTAGCATTTGCCTGGGATGGGAGATCCCATAATGACCTGCTGCAGCACTTGTCTGGGATGGGAGATCCATAATGAATGGCTTTAACATGTCTAGGACAAAAGATCCTGTAGTGACTGACTGTATTGTGCATCTGGAAATCATACAGAACTCAGCTGCTGTACTCAGCTGGGATTGGAGATCCTGTAGTGACTGAATGAAACACTCATCTGTGATGGGACATCCCGTAGTGACCTGCTGCACTGCAGGTTTGGGACAGGAGATCTATTGAACTGGCTTTAGCACTCTTCTGAGATGGGAAATCCTGTAGTGAGTATTTATTTATTTATTTATTTATCAAGTCTACTAGGATTGCAAATACCTTTGAGCCAAGGCTCTTTTACAAAGGTTCCACGTCAGAGAAATACAAATTATGGGGAACATCAGGACAGACATTATAACAATGTGGACATTGCAAACAGATTACAGATTAATACAATTCAAGGGTAACATTGTAAGCAAGGCAGCCAGCGGCATTTGTCAGAAAACAGACAAGAGATAAAAGTGCTGCCAGAGTCAGGAGAGGGAGAGGGCAGCGGGGAGAAGGAATGTAGGTAGGGTGGGGAGAGGTGAAAAGTGCAGCATGGGTATACCAAGATGTGAGGTAGAATCCAGTGGGGGAACCACTAGAGCAGGCAGGAAGTGGAGAAACAAGGTTAAGTTGGGCAGTCACAGGAGCTGTTGGTAGTGAGATAGTCCCGAGCCTAGTTTTAAACATACCAATTGTCGGGCAGAGGAGATGGTGGGGCTGAGGCCATTGAACCAGAGTGGCACTCGATAAGCAAAAGAGCATTGTCCCTGTGAAGTGTGACAGTGGGGGACTTTCAGTAGCTGTAGCGTGGATCTCCAAAGGCACCGTTTGTTGGTTCAGTGTTATAACAGAGTTGAGACCCCAGAAGGTGCAAGGCCAAGGTAGATTTTTTTCGTCGTGGAGCAGTTGTGAAACTTGTAGTGCACATCTGATATGGGAGATCCTAAAGTGTCAGGCTATAGCAAACGTTTGGGACAGGAGATCCAATAGTTACTTGCTGTAGCACTAGTCTTGGATGAGAGATCCTGTTATGACCGAATGTGGCATGCGTCTGGAATGGCAGATCACATAATGACCGGCTATAGCACATGGTTGGAATGGGAGATCCCATAGTTACTGGCTGTAACACTTGCCTGAGGTGGGAGATCCCTTAGTAACTGCTGTAGCACAAACTGGGATGGGAGATCACAGAATGACTGGCTGTAGTCTGTGTCTGGGATGGTAGATCCCGTAGTAATTTGCTGTAGCCTTCGTTTGGGGTGGGAGAGCCTATAGTGACTGGCTATAGCAATTGTCTGGGAAATTAGATCCCGTAGAGACCGGCTGTAGCGCTTGTCTGGGATGGAAAATCACGTAGCCATCTGCTAGAGCACATGTTTGGGACAGGAGATCCCATAGTGACTGGCTGTAGAACTTCTTCTGAGATGGGAGATCCTGTAGTGACTGGCTATAGCACGCCTGGGATGGGAGATCCTGTAGTGATTGGCTGTAACACTAGTCATGTATGGGAGATCCGGAAGTGACTGACTTTAGCTGACATCTGGGATGGGAGGTGATCCCATAGCGACCTGCTGTAGCATTTGCCTGGGATGGGAGACCATGGTGACTGGTTTTAGCATGTCTAGGACAAAAGATCCTGTAGTGACCGACTATAGCATGCATTTTGAGATAATATAGAACTGACTGTAGTACTAAGCTGGGATTGGAGATCCAGTAGTGACTGAGTGAAGCACTCCTCTGTGATGGGAGATCCTGTAGTGACCTGCTGTAGTGCAGGTCTGGGACAGGAGATCTATTGAACTGGCTTTAGCATACTCCTGAGATGGTAAATCCTGTAGTGACTAGCTATAGTGCACATCTGAGAAGGGAGATCCTATAGCAACAGGCTGTAGCACAGGTTTAGGATAGGAGTTCCTGTAGTGACCGACTGTCGCAGGTGCTAGGATGGGAGATTCAGCAGTGACTTGCTGTAGCTTTCATTTGGGATGAGAGATATCCTACAGTGACCGTCTGCAGCATGCATCTGGAATGGCAGATCACATAGTAACTTGCTGTAGTACATGGCAAGAATGGGAGATACCATATAGGAAAGGCAAGGCAAAATTTATTTAAAAGACGCCCAATCCCGGAGGCTCTGGGCACCGGACAGATTTTAAACAGAATTTTAAAAGCACAAAATTTTATACAAATTGAATAAATAAATCTAATACAATCACAATCTTTACTGTATAAACTAATCTAAATATCAAAAGCTTGGGGAAAAAAGAAAAGTCTTCAAGCGGACCTTAAAAATATCCACTGTGGGGGCTTCCCTGACCGAAGTTGGCAAAGAATTCCACAGAACGGGAGCCGTAACACTAAAGGCTCTATCACCAGCTGATTTTAGCCTCATTTTGAGAATGGTCAGGAAGCCACCACTAGAAGATCAAGAGGGCGGGTGGGAGGGTAGGTAACAGAAGGTCTGACATATAGCATTTGGCTGGAATAGGAGAACCCATAGTTAGTGGCTATAACATTTGCCTGAAGTGGGAGATCCCTTAGTGACTGCTGTAACACAAACTGGGATGGGAGATCACATAATGACAGGCTGTTATCACACCGTAATGCACAACCCTGGAGTGTCTTATTGCACTTATAAAATGGCCTTTTATTTTTAGAAGCAGTTTTTTTATTTTGAAACACGTTTCTAAATAAGTAAAAATGTAAGTGAATCTGTTCTTTTAACATAAAATAGTCTTTCCGCCTATTGGTGCTAGATTAAAGTAGTGTTATACAGTATGTGCCTCCCTGACCACTTAAGCTTCATATTTCCCTGCCAGCAACAACAATTCACAAATGCTGTTTTTCTGTTTCGGAGTTACATTATTTCATTCTCCTCACTCTGTAGACAAAACTAAAAGGAAGGCATAACAGAGGTTTCTCAGTTCCCCAGTGCTACAAGCATGAGCATAGTTCAAAACTGCCACACTCACTGGCAGCATCATGAATTGCTTGCTCTGTCCTAAAAGATAAACAGCAGGGTGAGACATTTACCACCTTTTCTCTTTGCTTATATAGTATTGTAATATATGGATAAGCCTCAATAATACTATACTAAGTTATACAAAAATTCCCCAGTAATACATCATTACTCTCAATAATACTATCCTGAAAAGTGATAATACTATTGTTTCTGCTGATAATACTACAGTTCAAAGGTCATCTTCAACTATAGTATTATCAATGGATCCATTTATTACAAAAAATAACAGAAAGATAAGTGTTTTACAAGGTAGTAGTACCGTCTCGAGGTTTTGAGGACTTTAGGACCTCTCGAGCTTCACTCTCGAGGCTCCATGTCCCCAAACCTCTCGATGGTATTACTGCCTTGTAATACACACTTATCTATCTATTATTCTATTTGCTTACTTTCTTCATTCTGTTTTTTTTTCCTCTGTGTTTCCCCACATTCAAGAAAAGGAATGCTTATCATGGGATGTTTACCATGGAATACAGGGATTCAAAATTCTGCTCAGTTCTAATAGCAGAATGTTCCTCTACTAACGTACTGTACACACAGACAACAAAGGCCTGTTTTAGAGCCAGAGACTCAATTATCTCACTTGTCAGGGAAAGCAGAAGAGATTTCCCTGATGAACAGGTAAAGATAGAAGGGGGGTTTTTCACTGTTAGCAAAGAAACAGCTGTAATGAAAACTATAAACAATACTTAATGTTTCTAATTTGTTTGTGTGTAAGGAGAGTGTGATGATCTGGTAAACAACATCTAATTAATTTGTTTTATTTTATATTTAAGGTAGTTTTATTTTTAGGGCCCAACTGAAAGTTTCTACAGTGTACAGGTAGCAGCCATGTTTGTGGTAGAAGATCAGTTCTGGTTGTAGGGAGATTGATTTACTCATTGTGTAATGTGGTTTAGGACCAGGATGACTGTGCGTAAACAAAGATTTAATGTACGGTCAGCTGATCTCTCTTGGCCAATGAGATTTCTAGATTTTTTCTTGCCATTTTATAATCACATTTAATATGTTCTGTGATTGTTTACCATGGAATAGAAGAATTCAAAGCTCTGCATTATTCCAACAGTAGAATGCTACACACACACACACACACACACACACACACACACACGGTATGGTAACATGAAATATATGAATTCAAAATTCTACAGAGTTCCACTGCCATACACACACAAGCCTCAAGTGGAGCCAGAAACCCCCATTTTAGCTGTTGCCAGGTAAGAAGCAGGGAGATCTTACTTCGAGAAACAGCTCTTGCAGCAGGTTACACCATTAGGACTGAAGCCGGCAGGTGCCAGGACCCCACGGAAGTTTTCTAGCTAGCAGTATCTAGGGGGGACTGCCCCCAACGTCAGCCCCGCCCCTGATGTCAGGCATCATACAAAAGGGGACGGTCCCCCAGAATCCCCAGTTCTTTTCCCGCCGTCGACTTGCCAGCATTGGCCTCACGGTCCCACTCCAGCGAACGATGACCAGAACTTCCAGCGTTAACTCTAAATGTCGGCATCTCCTACTTCTTCCTCAGAAGGACACCCCTCCAAGTGTGCCTGCGGCAAACAGATTCCTTTTAAGGATCTGCATTCGTCCTGTCTGCAGTGCCTAGGCCCAGAACACGACACCAAGGCCTGTCCCTTTTGCCAGTGGTTCAACAGTCGCACCAGGATCCGCCGCCAGAAGGAACTTCAAGGGTACCTCTTGGAAGAACAACTTAAACTTATGGAGAAAGACTCTGCCTCCAGAGGTGAGTCCACCTCTAAGACTCATAAGCACCAGGACAAGCACTGGGAGAAGGCCAGGTCCAGATCCCCGAAACGGGCCTTGGACTCGCGTACTAGCTCTGACTCTACACGTTCAGAACGCTCTCCCTTCAGGGCTCGCTCTCAGCCTCCTCCCGTGAAGGTTAGAACTTCAGGCAGCTCTTTGGCTTCCTTGCATCCCATTAAGACTTCCAGGACCTCGGACCCTTCTCCAACGCCCTCCCGGGCCTCCACGAAGTCTACTGACCGTCACTGGTCCAAGTCCTCTTCCAAAATCACTCATTCTTCCTCGGATAAACGCGGGAGCCTGACGCTAGATCCACATCCCAGCCTCCTAGGGGACCAGACCCCCCCTCCCAGGAAGACTAAGGACCTGACGTCCCTTAAACGGCAACTGACACAAAACGGGCTGCCGACCCATCACTGGTTAGGTGCCCGTCAGACTAGACGTCGGGCAAACACCCGACATTGGCCTCACGTTCCAAGGAGCCAATGACTGCCTCTCCGTCACTGGTGGACACCGGTCGCCATGAGTCTACGGAGGAAGACACAATGTTGCCTGATGACCAGGCAGGTGACAATGAGGATGCCGGGATTCCGCAGGAGCCTTCACCTGACCCGGCAATGCCCAGGAACCCGACGCCCGATACCAGCAACAGGCCAACCCCGACGCCAGGACCGTCATCTGGTATGAATATTTAGGAGGTTAAAGACCTCTTCACCTTTGGTGGGACACAATCAAGAGGGATGTTGTCCCAGTAAAAACTCCTCCACCTACTCCTCCTCCTCCTCCACAGGGGTCAGTAGGAAGACCACCGACCCCCCAAGGAGCCTAATCCGCCTCCTAGGGTCAGGTCCAAAGAAAGGAGAAGGCCCCCTTCAAGGTCTCCCTCAGGATCTCCCAGCCCCAAGTGACCCGGACATCGATGGTCCATTCTGCAGGGGGACAACTCTAGACCTGACACCTCAGATACCTCCAGATTTCCTTCTCCAATCAGCATCCCATCGCCTGACCCACGAGACCGCCCCAGGTCACCCCCAGATGATCCATCTTTCTCCGAAATCATGAGAACATGGGATGGGAAACAGAAGATTTGGACCCCGAATGACAGCGCCTAGCCCGTTATCTTCGGCAGAAGGACCCTAAGCCTGTGGTGGTCCCACCCTTGGTGGACACCTTTGCGGACGTCACCAAGGCAGAGTGGAAACGTCTGCACTCCACCCCCGTGGTGCCGAAGAAGGCTGATCGCCTGTACAGGGCCCCTGCAGAGGGCCCATACTTAGCGCAACAACCCCTGGCTGATTCCCTGGTCATTACGGCCTTCCATGATAGGTCTCAACGACCACAACATCTGAGTACACAACCTCCGGACCAGGAGTCCAAGCAGTTGGACTCACTGGTTAGGCGCATGTATGCGGCTGCTACATGCTCCATTAGGTCACTGAACTATCTGACACACATGGTTCAGTTTTTAGAATGCCCTATGAGAACAGGGTCAAGATCTAGTTAAAATACTTCTGGATGGCGAACAGAAGGAGGAGGAGCTTCTCAACCTCCCCTGCACTGGGTCAGATGTGGGGACCCAGGTTTTGAGAGCCGCCTACGATTCAGCGGACTCCGCAGCAAGGGGTGCAGCCTCAGGCATCTGTCTCCGGAGATATTCATGACTTCGTGTCTCTGGATTTACCCCGGACGTCCAGAAAAAACATCCTGGACGTTCCCTATAACGGCGAAGTTCTACAGTATTTGGTGAAGACTCCGAAAAGGTAAGCACCAAATTACAGACGCTGGGAAGGCAATAAGGACTGTACAGGCCAAAATCTGGTTCCTTTCATAGGAACCAGAACTGTTTTCATGACTGACAACAATGACAGCAGCCACGTTCCGGCCAGCAGCAAAGATGGCACCTTCCACCGTAAGGCCCAACCTAAGTCTTCCCCAGGCTGAGGTCAGAGGTATACCAAACCGGCCCAGCCTGTGGGGAGTAATGCCACCACAGCATGACTCCTTCCCGGCCCCCGCCCCTCCTCTGGATCAATGGGCGGAAAAGGTCGGGGGTCGAATCGCTCGCCACTTTTCAGGATGGCAGTCGATTACTGCCGACCGGTGGGTCCTTCAACTGGTCAAGAGAGGTCACTTTATAGAATTCATCGACCACCCACCGTCAAGACTTCCCCTGCTTTCTTGTTATTCGGGTCAGCACGCACTGCTCATACAGCAGGAGGTGCTCGCGCTTCTGGGAAAGGAAGCTATAGAGCATGTACTGAGGAGCCAGAGAGGTGCAGGTTACTATTCCCACTTCTTTCTGGTTTCCAAAAAGACAAGGGACCTCCATCCGATTCTGGATCTCAGCAATCTCAGTTCTTCAGTCCTTTACAAATGCTTTCGCATGGTGACCCTTCCTGGTTTGATACCCATGCTCAAGCAGGGCGCCCCTCCTAGCATCCTTGGACATGCAGGATGCCTACCTGCACATACCCACTGCTCGAGCACACAGGAAGTTCTTGCTCTTTGAATTTCTAGGTCACCTTTATCAGTTCTGAGCCCTCCCCTTCGGACTGTCATCGGCACCTCTGGTGCCTCTGCCAATTAGCTCTCACTTATTGTCCCAGGAGGCAGGTTCTTTGGTCCATCCGGACTTTCTCTGTCTGAACCTGCACGCCTGGCTCCTAGATACATAGCTATCATGCGGTTCGGGGTCTCGTAAGAGGTAGCAGATGTTCTAGCAGCTGCTAGAAAACCGGCCACTCATGCCACATACGCCATGAAATGGCACAGATTTTGCCTCTGTGCTCAAGCATGAGGACTTTCCCCGATGGATTGTTCAGACAGGTCAGTCTTAGACTACCTTCTGTCTCTCTTCCAGGCAGGTTTGGCCTACTCCTCTATTAAAGTACACCTTTGTGCCATCTCAGCCTATCATACACCTATAGGCCTATGACCCATAGCTCAGTTGGACACCGCACGAGCCTTCCTGAGAGGTTTTCTCCACCTTAGACCGCCGATTAAGGATCCTATTCCTCCATGGGATTTACCCTTTGTCCTGGAGCAGCTCACACTGCCACCTTTTGAACCAGCCACGGATTGCGAGCTACGTCTTCTGACATGGAAGACGTTATTTTTAGTTGCTGTTACTTCGGCCAGAAGGATTTCTGAGCTTCACGCACTAATGTGCAAAGAACCTTATTTGGTTTTTCAGCAGGAGTGGGTGTCCCTAAGGACAAATCCAAAGTTTCTACCTAAGGTGGTCTCAGTACTCACACTCAATCAGGACATCGATTTGCCAGTGTATTTTCCTAAATATTCGAATAGAGGTGAGTTCCTGCTGCACACTCTAGATGTGCATAGGTGTCTAAGATACTACCTGACCAGATCCAGGCACCACCGCAAATCTGATCAGCTTTTTGTCTCCATCGCCCATAGGATGACGGGAGCTCCAGTTTCTAAACAGTCGTTGTCCTGGTGGCTCATCCATTGTATCACGTTCTGTTACCAGAAACGTAACAAACCTCTACTGGGCACGGTTAAGGGACATTCCACAAGGGGGGGTGGCTACCTCCTTTGCGCCCATGAAGAACGTGTCCACTTCAGCCACCTGCACAGCAGCTACCTGGAGCACCGTTCACACCATTATCAGGCATTATAGCCTCAGCGTTGCATCACGGCAAAGAGCTGGTTTTGGTTTAGCAGTCCTAGGCTTCGGTCCAACTCGCGATCTCTACCTAGCCTCCTCCCACCTGCGAGGGATTTCCAGTGTTGCTTGGGAATCAGTCCTAATGGTGTAACCTGCTGCAAGAGCTGTTTCTTGAAGTAAGATAGTACAGTTATGTCAGAACTTACCGTAACAGTAGATCTTCGAGAACAGCTCTTGCAGCAGGTAGTTTCCCTCCTACCATCCCCTCTGGAGGTAGAGTTGTTCCGATGTCCCTTTCCTAGGATTAGGTGTTTCTAACACTGCTCTGAATACCTTTTGATGGTGGATCCTCAGTCTCTGCTTCTGACGTTATCTATTGGCCGGGAATCTCTGGCGGGAAAGCTGGGGATTCTGGGGGACCGCACCCTTTTGTATGATGCCTGACATCGGGGGTGGGGCTGATACTGCTAGCTAGAAAATTTCCATGGGGTCCTTGCGCCTGCCAGCGTCAGTCCTAATGGTGTAACCTGCTGCAAGAGCTGTTCTCAAAGATCTACTGTTACAGTAAGTTCTTACGTAACTGTACTTTCTCTGGCAAACTGGTAGGGATAGTAGAGGGATTTTCATGGTCCAAGGCATAAATTAGTGTTGGAGAGTTGATTTGTGGCCTTTGCTAATCAAAATGAACAAGGATTTGTCAATGTTGAATGTTTGCTTGCTGGTATTGGCAGTGGTAGTGCAGGAATTAGAAAGATGTATAATAAGAATGGCAGTGAAGCATTGAAGTAACGCAAACCCCAACCCCACCCTGCAGAGACTGACAGGCATTTGTGGGGGGGTGTCTTTGGGTCGTCAGCCATAACACTTACGCCATTCCACCTCACCCCACAGACACGGACAGGTGTCGCAGTGTGACTTGAGGTCTTCGGCCCTTACGCTCGCCCCATTCCATAAGGAAATAAGCTGAGATGGATGCCGTACAGGAAAATGGGGTGAACATTAGGGCTGAAGACCCCAAGGCACACCTCGATGCCTGTCAGTGGCTGCAGGGTGGGGGTGGAATTGCGTCAGCATTACGGCCGACGACCCCAAGTCACACCTCCAACGCCTGTCAGTTCAGGCTAAGGTGGGCGTTATGGTTGGAAACCCTAATGCCCCTGGTGTTTGTTGGTATTTTTGATCCAGATTTTCAACATGGGCTTTTTGGGACCCCACCTCATGAACACTGGCAGTATAATTTGGTTACTCAATCTCAAAAGGTGATTTTGCATAGCAAATGTGCCATTCGGCGCCACGGGTGCAAAAACACATTTTGGGCAGGATGTGTAAAATGACATCTGTACTGTTCATGAGGAGGTGTGAAGAAATGGCAATGTTGAAAATCTGGAGTGAAAATATGAAAAAGTGGGGAAGTTACAAGCAGGGTGTGAAATTCCTATACCTTAGGTGCCCCAGGGAGGCACTTTTGCATCAGGACACCTACTGATCTCCAGTGCCTGCCCTGTGGGGCACCTAAAGTATTCCTGCTTTCTCCATTTTTTGTTGTTGCTGTGGCGCCTGTGGCTTTAAATTGCACTGCGTACTTTTTTTTTTTCTGGAATGGAGACTTGGCTGGTGCAGGTACAGACAGCTGACACTGGGACACAATCACGAGGTACACTAAACTGCTTGTTCCAGTGTCAGCTGACATGTTAAGATGCTGACTTAGGAGAGGAGGACATTATCTGTCCTACAGCCAACCATGATGTAGCAGGGGTCCTTCTGTCACTGCTGGAGGCGGGTTTCACCATCAGATGCCAATCGTAGACTGCAGTTTGCATAGCGTACCCGCCCCTTCTTCAGTGTGATGCCAGGACCCTGCTGCAAAGCGCGGCAGTCTGCACTATAGTGCTGCGCTGTTAGGAAGTTCCTGTGTGTATGAGCGAGAACGAACCTCAGAGAAGCGCCCACAAAGCAATCATGATCGCAGATTGCGATCAGACTGATAGTTGTCTCAAACACACTCAGCAGGTCAGGCCCTCTGCTCCCGCAGTGCCAACTTCCAAGCGCAAGAGTGTGAACAGGTAACAGACAGGGTAACCCTCCTGTCTGCTTGTGGGTCCAAATCACCTTTAGTCTCAATGTAACACCCCTGCAAATGGTGGTTCCCAAAAGTCTTCCAGGAGCTTGCCTGAATGCTCCAAGCCTGGGTGGCGTTCGGCATCTGAGCTGCTTAAATGTGGTTGCAAGTGAGTGCTATTTGAGGCTTCACGTACTGTCTCTTTAAGAGCTGTCTGCTTGCAGACTTAATTAGTTTGTATGGTGGGGACTGTGTATTTAATGCTTGAATCCCGCCCGAGCTGCGGAGTAATCGCTCCATTTTGCAGTCGCTGAAGGTGCAAAGGGAGCCCATCTGAAAGCTGTAACTGTTTGCCTGTAATCATTTAAAGCATTAGCAAAATTGTAGTTTGTCTAACCTGCCTTTATTGCAGCTGGGACTCTGTGTGTGTTACCCCTCCATTTTGGACCTAAACTGCTGTGCTGGGCCAGTTGGGTTAAGGGAGCCCTAAAATGGAGCCTGTGGACAATCAGAACTTGGACTCTTAATTTGAGCCAACCACAAGGGGATTGTATGGGCAGTGACTCTGGGAAATGTAGTTTTGACCTTGGCGCCTTTTTCCATCAACAGAGGGAGTCTTATTGTGAGTGACAGCTGAACCAGCCAACAGAATAGTGTGGAGCTAAAGGAAATGCCCTGCTCTGTGACTGGAAAGATCAGGTCAGTTGTGACAGTGAAGAGAAAAGGAGTTCTGTGCTTCTGTGGTGTATAGTTTTGCGTGGGAAGCACGTGTGATGCCCTGAGGTTCGGCTTGCAGCCGTTGCAAGCGCCAGATCAGACTGAATCCGACTTGTGAGGAGAAAGAAAGAGATCTGAAGCGTAGAAACCAGTCTTACCCTGTAGAAGACTGGAGAAATTGCTGAATCGCGCTCGGTCTGTCAGGAACTGAAGCTGCTGTGTGTTCTCCTGGGTATCTTGCAGTAATTGCGGTCAGGATCGAGGAGCAGTCTGCCTGGTATAGTACTTTCCTTTTACATATAAATGTGCGTAGTGCTTGTGGGGAATCACTATTTCAAATCCCCTGTACAGTGAATTGTGTGCTGAAGCTTGAAGTAAACCCTAGCTTAATTCGGACTACATCCGTTTGCTATCAACTGCAGTGGGGTCCAGTCACAAGGACCTTGTCCCCATGCCCTGTTCTCCTGGCAAGCCAGAAGGACATTCTCCATCCGATTCTCAGCTTGGGTATTGTGAGTATAAATCAGGGTATTCCCCTGCAGCTTCTTTTCCAATCACAAGTGTGTCATCTAATTCTTGTTGTTTCACTGCTTCATGGACTGAGCCCTCCGGCTCCGGATTACAATCGGGTGTTGTGCATATGTTTTTTTTCTACAGTGCCCTATCCATCTGCACCTGCCGGACAACCCTGGGCAACGGACCTGGCTAGCCCCCCCCCCAAACCTGGGTACCCAGAGTGTGACTTTTCAGACCCTGTATGTGTGCACAGTACTGTGATTTAATGCCACTAATTAACCTAATTTCCTCCCATGTTACTGTCCCCAAATAAATCAGATTTGTTGTTGTTATACTATATACTGTCTGTGGTGTTGGTACTTATGGAAACAGTATTGTGTTTTGCTGTGTATGTTGTTTAACCTTACTTTACAGGGGGTCCTCAGAGACGTGCTGCAGAATCAGTCTCGAGGGTAAGTGGTATCTATATGAGTGAACAGTGTGTATAAGTGGGGTTTTAGGGCTGTAACTCCGGTGTACTGTGTGAGCCACTAGAGGGACTAAAAGGGGGTTTCAGTGTCCCAGAGGGCTGTGACCAAGCTAGTCTAGCCACTACAAACCCTGACCTCTGGGTGGAGGCACCCGCCATAGGACCTAGGCCCCTCAACCTGTCCGTAGTCAAACAGGCAGGGGTAGCAGCCCTTGGGATAGTGCCACCTAGGGGTTACATCAAGTTCTGGGGGGATTCAAACTGTGAACCTTATGCTAGCGTACCCCAAATGTACAGGCTCAGATAATCTTCTATTCGGGGGGATGCAAGATATCTTTCGCCTAAGGGCACCTAACCAGGTATCCAAAATGAACCCTTAAAACTCTACTATTCTTACCTTTTCCCAGTTTAGTAACACCATCAAGATTTTTGAACAGTTTTTTGTCAGTCTTAACCCTCTATACGTCACATGCAAAAAAAGAACTTGAGCAGACACCCAGGCAGTCTTTCCAATAAATATAAAGGGTACTTTACTTAAAGATGATAAAAGCATGAAACATGTAAACACAGAACAATGTATCAAACAGCATACAATCACTTAAAAGAAAACAAGAAAAAGTACAAACAAAAACTCCAACCCCAATACAATTAGACTTTGTCTATCTAATGTATTACCTCTATAGTGCTTATAGTTAGATCTTGTTTCTTAAGAGCCCAAAAAGAAATGTCAACAAGTTCAAACACAGTATGCAGTTTAAAACTCTGTGTTCCCACACCCCTTCTATGATGTCATCTAGCTCTTCCTTTTAGAATATAAAAAATATACAAACAATGATCTCCTGCCAGGAGATATATTAAATAATGTGACAGCAGGAAAAAGACATTTCCTAAATATGACTCCTTAATTAAACATTTTCTTTTTGATCTTGTGTGGTTCCTTTGTAGATTTACAACCCTGTAATCCCTCACCTAGGTGCAATACAGCTTTACAGGAATCAGCTTATCTGAAGTCATAAAATGTATAGTTTAGTTTCCCAGCTTCAGAGACAGGAGGTCATAAAAAGGCTATAAAATGCAACTTCTCAAGGAAGTTAATTACATTACAGAACTCTCCTGGTCTGTTACATATATCCTGTTATTTTCACTAAAACCTGGTGATGGGGGCACCCAGGAGCACAGGATGTGTCATGTGAGACAATCACATATCACATTCTATATTACAAATGTCATAGAACAATTATAACCAGCTGGCCAAGCGTCACAATAGTGACTGACTGTTCAATGTTGAAAAAAAATCAAAAGCGCTTTTAAGTGCTACACACTGCCCATATGCCATTTAATTACTGTACTTTGAACTGGGGGGGACTTAGATTTAGGCGGGAGAGGCGAGTGAGACCATGAGGTTCTGTGGTAGCACTGAGAGCAAAATCGGGATTTGGCGACCTTCACCAGATGAAGAAAATATAAAACAATATAGAAAAATAGTTACTTTACTAAGATCAAGACAGAGCTACTGTATATTGTAGTAGTAAGAGGGAACAACTCGAGAGTGCAGTGCAGTCAGTGAAAGGGATAGTCAACTCAGTTCATTATTACAACAACGTAAGAGCTGAAGTTAATTAGCTGGTCTAAAGCAAGCAGTTTATAGTCTCTCTGTCTGGATCTGATTGTACTGCAACAGGCATACAACTGCTGGAAAAAATCAGCTAAACAGACTACTAGTCTGACTGGACCTCAACAGATACAATGTCTTGGTGTAGTAGGGGCCATTCATATACACTTTTCAGGATGCGGCAAGTTGGCAACAGTCTGTTTTTTTTTCCCCCTCAGTTGCTTGCTTACAGCTTCTTGGGGGAACTTTGCTGTGTAGTATAATTCACAGACAGTAAAATCTATCAATAAAATCTGAGCCTGTGTGTTAGTAACTGCCAGCTACTGAGGCATAACATAACAAGCATTTGTCAATGCCGAATGTTTGCTTGCTGGCACTGGCATTGGTAGTGTAGAAGTTACAGAGCTGCATAATAGGAATGGTAGCGAAGTATTGAACTGAAGCCAACCCCACCACCACCCTGCAGAGAGTGGCAGGCATTGGGGTGTGCCTTTGGGTCGTCAGGCATAACGACCACGCCATTTCACCACACCCTACCCTGCAGACACTGACAAGTGTCACGGTGTGCTGTGGGGTCTTTGGCCCTTATCGCACCCATTCCATCAGGAAATACAGTGAGATGGGTGCGTATAGAGAATGGGTGAAGTTTGGGCTCAAGAGTCTGAGGCACACCTTGATGCCTCTCACTGGCTGCAGGGTGTGGGTGGGGTGGAATGGTATGAGCATGACAGGCAAGAATCCCAAGTCACACCCCTGATGCCTGTCATACTTACAGGGTGGAGCGTTATGGTCGGAAACCCTAACGCCTCAGGCTTCGCTGGTATTTTCACCCAAATTTTCAAAAATGTTTTTTGTGACCCCCACCTCATGAACAGTGGCAATATCAGTTTGTTAGCCGAAAACTGCTTTTGCACAGCGACTATGATTTGGCACCACAGGTGCAAAACACATTCCAACAGGATGTGAAAATGACAGCGGTACTGTTCATGGGGGTAAAATGGCAATGTTGAAAATCTGTCTGGAAAATCTTAAAAAACTGGTGAAGTCACGAAGGCGTGTGAGAAACTGTGCAACGACACCCGCATGTAACTAGTTTGGGGATTTTTACAGCAGATTGTTAACACAGGCATTTTGGGACCTCCGATCATGAACAGTGTCAGTGTGATTTTCTTTATCTGTCCCGAACAATGATTTCCCACAGCTACCACGCATCTCTGCACTGAAAGTGTGAAAACACATTTTGGCCATGTTGTGGAAAATGACAGCTGTACTGTTCATAAGGAGGTGTGGAAAAATGCCACTGGTGAAAATCTGGACCGAAAATATTACAAATTCATGAACCTACGAGTGTGCGTGGAAACTGCGCAATGCTCACTCGTAACACAGTCATTTTATGGAGTTTTGTCACCAAATTTTCAACATAGCCATTTTAAGACCTCTGCTCATGACCAGTGTCACTGTGATTTTCTTAATCTGTCCCAAACATTGTTTTCGCACACCGACTGTACCATTGTGCGCCACATGCGCGGAAACACATTTTGGGCGAGATGTGAAAAATGGTAGCTGCACTGCTCATAATGAAGTGCGGTAAAATGGCACTGTTGAAAATCTGGTGTGCAAATATTACAAATTTGCAAACTTGCCAGCGTGCGTAGGAACTGCGCAACGTGCGCTCCTAAAACAGTCATTTTTGGGAAATTTTTCACCAAATTTTCAACATAGCCATTTTAACACCTCTGCTCATGACCAGTGTCACTGTGATTTTCTTAATGTGTCCCATACATTGATTTCAAGACACCGACTGGCGTTCATTGTGCGCTACATGGGCAGAAACACGCTAGGCTTAGATGTGAAAATGACAACTGTACTGCTCATAAGGAGGTGTGATAAAATGGCAACGCTTGAAAATCTGGAGGAAAATATTGAAAATGCTAACTTACGAAAGGCGTGCAGTATAGAACTCTACAACGCACGCTCGTAAAACAGTCATTTTTAGGAATTTTTTCACCAGATTTTCAAAATAGCCATTTTAAGACCTCTGCCCATGAACGGTGTCACTGTGATTTTCTTAATGTGTCCCGTACACTGATTTCGCACACCGACTGTGCCATTGTGCACTACATGGGCGGAAACACGTTTTGGGTGGGATGTGAAAAATGACAGCTGTACTGCTCATAAGGAGGTGTGGTAAAATGGCAATGTTGAAAATCTGGAGTGAAAATATTGAAATTTAAGAACTTACGAGCGCAGTATAGGAACCGCGCAATGCACGCTCGTAAAAGTCATTTTTGGGAATTTTTCTACCAAATTTTCAAAATAGGCTTTTTGAAAGCCCACCTTATGCACACTGGCAGTGTCGTTTCGTTAATCGTTCCGGACAGGTGATTTCGCGCAGTGGCTGCGAAATCACCCTTCGGGCCCGAGTAACGCCATGGCAGTGCAAGAATTCATGAGGAGGGGTCCCAAAAACCCCATGTTGAAAATTTGGTGCAAAAATTCCAAAAAATGCCTGAGATATGCAACAAAGTTGGAAAACCCTATCTATCCCATTATACAGCTTACCGGCATTTCCTCAGTTCGCGGTCAGCTTTGAAGAGTGCAGACGTGTTCCCGTCCACCAAGATTGTCGCGCCGGACTGCGAGGTATGGGGTGGGGTGTGGGAGGCAGGGTGCGAGGGTGGGTGCGGGTTGTGGGGGGAGGGAGACTGCAAGAGACCGCTTTTTCTTTACAGGTTTTTTTTGTTGTAAAAGATGACGCTGGACGCTTGCCATGCTGGGGTGGGCTCTCAGCGTGGCAGAAGGACGGCTGGGGGCGGGAGCCGCACGGGATTGGGCACCCCCCCGCGCCATGGCATCTGTTGCCACACTGGGTGGGCTCCCAGCGTGGCACACTGTACTCGGGAGACAGTGGAACCGACGGGGATTGGGCAGCCCCATCGGCGACAGTATGAGGGGGAGAGACAGTGGAGCCGATGGAATTGGGCACCTGGCCGGCTATAACATCATTTTGCCACACTGAGGTGGGCTTCCAGCGGCACCTGGATGCTTTGGGGGGCGGCAGCCGACGGGGATTGGGCACCCCATCGGCCATATACATTTTGCCACGCTGGGGTGGGCTCCAGCGTGGCACCTGGATGCTTTGGTGGGGTGGGGAGCCGACGGGGGATTAGGCACCCCTCCGGCTGTACAGTGTGGGGAGGGGAAGCATGAGCACGCAGTGCGTGCGTGCGTGTGTGTGTGTGGGGGGAGAGCTCTGCACTCCGCGGAGCTCTCCTTTCAACTGTATGCCACTGCATTTTCAGCTGTCATAGACAGCTGGAGCAGTGATTGGCGCCTGCGCACCACGCCTGCAAACACACTGACTGAATTGGAAGAGCTGACACACCTCTGGAAAACTCGTATGATGGCACTATGTTTCTTGCACATGCGTGCAAGCAAACATAAAAAAGCTTCTTGGAGTAGTGGCCTGGTAAGGAGCTTATTTATTTATTTAAGAGTTTAACCAGGCAGGCATACTGAGCGGAGAAACCACTCGTTTCCAGATGCGGCCTGGGGGAAATAGGGTGGAGGGACACATAGGATGAATTACATACATTGCAGGTTTACCAGTGATACAGAGTATACAATAAAGGGCTAAGACATTCATACATTACAGGTTGCTATTGTTAGAGTTTACAGTGAGAGGGCTGAGGCAACCATAGATTGGAGGCCCTGGGTATTTATATAGCATCCATGGTATACAGCGCCTTGGACCTAGTTGTACAATAAAGTGCCACCTAGCTAAGCTAACCTAAATAAAGGTTGAGGTTGAAACTTCAGATTGAGAGGGTTGCTGCTGCCAATTTTTAAAGTTTAAAAGCTTTTCACAAGCTCCTCTGACCTCTGCCTATAAATACAGGGTGGGATCTAAAATAAAGCAACTTAAATAAAGTTTGAACAAGCTTTTTTACAACTTAAGCTACTGTTGAATTTTATTACCTAAAATCTGAATGCTGTTTTAAAAAAAAACATCTTTTTAAAACAGATTTTATCTAACCTAAAATCTGAATACTGATATAAAACTCTGCTTAGGGTTTTTTACAAGCTACTCTGTGGACTTTCTAAAGTCTGAATACTGAGTCTGAGTGATTTCAAATCTGTTTAGGTTTTTTACAAGCTACTCTGTGGACTATCTAAAATCTGAATACCGAGTGACATAAAAAATCTGTTAAGCTTCTTTTATAAGCTAGACTCTACTTGTCTGTGGCGGACTACCTTCTGAATAAAAAAGTGCAACTGTGAGCAAAAAACAAACACTTAAGAAAAAATCAGACACACACAGTCAGTTTCACACACAGTCAGTTTTAAGTTGCTACATTTATTATATTGACAAAGACAACACAGTTTTTCTTGTTGTGTTTAATGACAATTACAAGACAGACAGCTTAAAGTTCACTTCAACAGATTAAACATTTTCTGAGTGCGTACAGCACTAGCTTAGTCAGATACCATGAGTCTTTTTAAATTTGGATTGAAGAGAAAGTGTATTGATGAGTCTGTGGAATGATGGCGGTGACGATAACAAAAATGCTTGGTCCAATGAAGATGACTTTTAAAATTATATAAACTAAGAGGCGGCATGTAAATATTTTCTTGACATGTACTTTTACTCACTACATGCCCAAGTATTATGTACTTTTTACGAATTTCGCACTCTGGTTATAAGTGTGCTGAAATCGTGCAATGCACACTCGTAATGGTCATTTTTTGAATGTTTTCATCAAATTTTCAACATGGCCTTTGTGGGACCTCCCCTTATGAACAGTGGCACTGTGATTTTGTTAATCTGTCCCAAAAGTTGATTTTGCACAGTGACCGTGCCATTCTACGCCACAGGTACAAAAACACATTTTGGAAAGGATGCAAGAAATGATAGCTGTACTCGTCATAAGGGGGTGTGAGAAAATGGCAATGTTGGAAATTTGGAGTGAAAATATTAAAAATGGATGAAGCTACGAGCGTGCGTAGAAACTGCGCAACGGACACTTGTAACACAGTCGTGGAGTTTTTTTCACCAGATTTGCAACATGGGCTTTTTGGGACCCCACCTCAGGAAAAATGGCACTGTTGTTTCGTTAATTGGTCTCAAAAGGTGATTCCATGCAGCAACCGCTAAATCACCTTTTGGGACTGAGAAACAAAATGACAATGACAGTGCCAGTGTCCACGAGGTGGGGCCCAAGAACCCCATGTTGAAAATTTGGGACCAAAACTCCATAAATTGGCTGAGATTTCAGCCTAAGTTGAACCCCCCACCTCCCAACTGCCATTATAGGGCTTACCGTCATTTCTTCAGTTGGTCTTTGAAGAAAGCAGACATGTTCCTGTCCACAGAAGATCACTGCTCCCACCTCTAGAGGGTAAGTATGGGTGGGGGTGGAAGGTAGGGAGCGAGAGAGAGGTTGGGGGAGGGGGCTGACGGAACAATGAGGGACCATTTTCTAATTTTTTTTCAGGTTTAAAAAGAAAAGACATCATGGGACTGTGTTTTTTTTTTTTTTTTTTTTTTGTTTTACATGTGAAATATTAAACAAATGGATTTCAGCACACTTGGGTGGGTTTCCAGTGCGCCAGAGTACTGGGATCAATGCTGACCTAGGGATTGGGCACCCCAAGGTCGGGCTGAGAACATAGGTATGGGTGCATCTGACACCGGGAGGGGCATCCTGGTATCAGAAACATCAAAGAAGTATGTTTTGGCACACTGGGGTGGGCTCCCAGTGTGCCACATTAATGGGGGTAGGGGGATACATGCCGACACGGGGCTTGAGCACCCCGATGTCGGCAGGGGATGGAGAATGGAGGGTGCAGGGCCGGCAGCAGCAGACAGAGGGAGTTAGCATTTAAATTTGTTGTCCTGCTGTGTGACTGGTTGGGAGGGAAGGGGGACTGCCGCTGCAATGACAAAACTGCCCCTGATCGCAGCGGCAGATTTCTTTCAAGTGCGGCGCTTGCTCTGAAACTGCCATCATCGGCAACTTCAGCATTAATTGATGGCTGAGGAATGTGCCCATTACAGCATCCGATGCATTGGCCACAACAGTGCCACACCGCAGCAATGCTCTACTATCTCAATATGTTTCTTGTGCGCTGTGCGTGCAAGCAAACATAAACATGATTAGCAGTTGGTCGAGGTTGATTAGCAGTTTAAAAAAATGGGTATTTTTACTTTAAACATATAATTTTTCTATTTTTTTGCTCAGTCCACATTTTCCACACATAACTTTTAGCACTGCTTTTTAATCTTTCTTACCTTGACTTGAATATTTTGCTCCTCAGCTTTCATTCCTTCATGCGCCTCCAAAACACACACACACACACGCACACAAGCAGCAGCAGCATCCAACCTCTCCCATCCATCTGTGGTCTCCTTCCCCATAACCCCCACCACCATCATGCAGCAGCAACACCCAACCTCTCCCATCCATCCATGTGTTTTCTTATCCCCCTCCAACAGCAGCATCCAACCTTTGTTATTATCCCCCCACACACACACACAAACACACATATATGCCTGCTGGGCTGGCTGCTAAACCACATTTTTTTGGTAGATATTATTTCTCTCCACCCCAGTTGGCCCGCTTTTGTGCCCTCCTCCCAGCCCTGTCCCCCGACTTTCAGGCCTAACTCCTGTCTTCTCCCACAGCTTACCCTCCATGGCGGGGTGGCGGAGAGCACCCTTCTCCACCTGCCAGGACCGGATCCAGTTCAGGGAGGTGTCTTCTTGGGGGCGGTGTTTGTGGGGAACGACGTTCATCCAGCTCACCTGGGACCAGTTTTTCTGTGGAAAGGAGCGTGGAATGCCAACAATGGCCGAGCTGCGCGCACTACCACACGCAGCACGCCGGTCGACTGCTCCA
Organism: Neoceratodus forsteri; assembly: GCA_016271365.2. Taxonomy (NCBI): domain Eukaryota; kingdom Metazoa; phylum Chordata; order Ceratodontiformes; family Ceratodontidae; genus Neoceratodus; species Neoceratodus forsteri. Next base: position 246,960,808 of record CM057457.1, read on the forward strand.
CCTCCGTGTCCCCAGTGTGCAGGACACGATGTGCCAACACCCAGCCTCCATTAGGTGTCAGGCAGGTGCCGATCTCTGTGTCCCACCCTGCTGCTTCTTTCTGTTCAGTTTTTGTGCTGTTTGAGTCCTTTTCACTGCTCTTCCTTGAATAGTGTCTAGGGTTTAAGTTAATGCCGTTTGCTTGCACAATGTTTTTTGTATACTCGATTTTTTCTCCTATATATACCACCTTATCTGCCCTAAGGGACCCCTGCAGCCCCATCACCTGCTTTCCTAGGGACTTACCAGACCTGCTTTTTCCTGGGAGACTGTGGTTAGAAAGAGGGAAGGAGCGAAATGCAGTCCAGTTCCAGCTTGGCTCATGAGGGTCCCAAGCTTCACGGTATGCAGTCAAGGTGTTCATTGCCTCACAGTGTTCACCGATAGAGTGGACGTACAGTGATGTCTTGGCAATGTCCGCCACACTCCTGTGCCTGACGTGCTTACGTCTGCCCCTCCACCAGTCCCTGTAGCTGCAGTGGCCCCTGATGCTGTAACCCCTAGCCATTGCTAGGAGTTGGACTGTTGCTGGGCTCCATGTCCCTCCCGCCCCGGAGGAGGAGAGCTGTTTGCCGGATGCTCGGTGCCCCTCCACCCAGCCAACCCTCCACTCCAGGCTCGTTCCCAAATCTGGGTCATTGATGCAATACATGGTTGCGCCACTGCTGTGCCAGCAGGCCAGCCATGCACAGTTTCTTTCTGCCTGCTTCTGAACCTTTCTTTACAAGTCTAATAGTTACCTCTGGTGGGGTTTGTTTTCACACATTTTTTTAAGATAGTAGCTCTTACACTGGGTGTGAGACAATAAATTGCCAGATTTATGTATTACGCTGTAACAGTTCCTGATACCATGGCTTTCGCAGCCCTTTTTTAGAACCAAAGAGTGCTAAGTGTTTGCCACATGGTATGAGACTGGCTCCGACCGTTTTCTGTGCCAGTATTTTATTCATATGAATTTTCGGTTCCCAGTATCCCGCTGTGCTGGGGCACAGGAGTAGGAGAATCAGTGTTATCAAATGGCAAGGGTAGACTCAGTTACTCAGGTCCCTCTCTGTGTTGTGTTAGCTAAACAAAATGTGTAAAGTAAAGTAAAGAACCTCAGGGTTCAGGTGTTCAGGTACCTGATTCTCAGCGAGCCACTCTATTTCTAGGGCCCACTCCATGTCGGTCCTGATGTACTGGAGAATTATGACAAGGCTTCTTCTGATACTTGATATTCTTGTATTTTGTGACACTGTACCAACCTGCAGTCTTTAAACATAGTCAGAACAGTTGATCTGCCTTCGAGGTGGAGCTCTTGCAGCAGGTATTACACATAGGACTAATGCCGCCAGGCGTTAAGACCCCACAGAAAAATCTTCAAGCTAGCAGTCTGTGGAGGGGGTCCTCCCCCGACATTGGCTCCACCCGATGTCCAACGTGGTATAAAGGGGGTGCACCCCCGGTGCCACCTCACTTCTTTTCCTGTCGTCGACCCACTTAGTTCGGCTCCACGGACGCCTTGCCTTAGTAGTCGACTGCCTTTTTGGCGCTTAGTATTAAGTAGTTTTCAAATCGTCTCTCCTTCGATCGGTAGATAGTTTTTGCAAGTCTTCGCCCTCCCCGCCACGGCGAAATTCAAAGTGCCAATGCAGCAAGCAGATCCCAGACAAAGACAGCCATGAGGCCTGCCTGATCTGCCTAGGCCCCGACCATCAGCCCGACGACTGTCCGCACTGCAAAAAGTTCAACAATAAAACAAGGATCCGAAGAGTGAAAGCTCTCAAGGCCTACCTCCTGGGAGAAGAAAGCAGCGGCCATGCAGAAATCCCCGTCGGGACCCAGCTCTTTGTCACCCACAAAGAAGTCTCCCCACAGAGAGAAGTCATCGGGGAAACACCACTCAAGTGAAAAAGATAGGGCCAGGTCAGAATCCCACCGAAAATCTCCTCAGAGAGCTTCCTCCTTGGCCTCTGGCGGGAGGTCGGGATCGGTCCCTCCATCCTGTGCTGGGACCAGTTCTAATAAGACACCCTCTTCTTCTGCTGAAAAGCCCAAAGAGCAGTTTTTATCCTCTGGGTGCTTGCACGCCCTGGTCCCCCTGGCCCACCGACCCCACAAAACTTCACACGGATCGATCCGGGAGGGGCAGTCGCCCACTGGTAGGCCTAAAGAGACAGGCCATAAATCCAGTGGATCGTCCGACAAGCACAAAAAGTCAGACAGCTCCACCAAGCAACAGGAGACCATCCGCCTTTGGACGCCTCCTCCTCTGTCTAAGAGGAGCTTGCATGCCAGCGATAAGCACCCCCCAGGCTGGGTGACCTCGCTGGAAGGCAAGGCCCCATCACCCGATAAGAAGCAGTCACTGGCTGGCGACCAGACGCCTGACCTTCCACCAGACAACCAGTCGCCTGAGGATGCTCAGCACACACCAGACGTTGGGTCAGACGACCGCTCAGCCCTAGACACAGAGCCTGACCCACAGCCAGACACAGCAAGGGCGTCCTCCCCAGAGCGGATGCCTGCACTGGATTCCCCATAAAGCTCCGATGCCCGGTCCCTCAAACCCAACGCCCCTGCCGCCTGTCGTCCCCTTAATGGACGTTGGGGCCCTGTTCACCTCATGGTGGAATACGGTGAAAGGGGACTTGCTGTACAGGCCACCAGACCCCCCCACCCAAGGAGATGCCGGTGCCTCCTCCTCCGACCCCGGATGACAGGATGCCAGGTGAACGCTCTCATCTGCCTCCCAGCCCTAAAGGGAAAAGGAGATGAAGGCCGTCCTCTGCTCCCTCTTCCAGTGGCCGTCTGGCTTCCTCATCTGGAAAAGACCTAAGGGATTCGTTCTCTGAATCTTCAGACGAAGAGGACTATCCTCCTCCGTCCCTAGGACCGAAGGATTCTTCAAGATCCCCACTGGATGATCTTTCCTTCCTGGACATAATGAGGCACAACCAGACTATATATGAATGGGACACGGAAGAGTTGGAACTGGAAAGGAAAAGATTGGCTAAATTTCTGGGTGCCAAAGGCCCCAAACCGCTGGTCATACCTTCTCTAGTTGAGCCATTTCAAGATGTTACCGGGGTCACCTGGAAGAAACCATCTTCCATGTCAGCAGTACCTAGGAAGGGGAATAGGTTGTATAAACCCCCCGAAAGACGAACCCTTCCTGCGGAAGCAACCAAAGACTGACTCCATGGTGCTCACCACAGCTCATGGATGACTCACCCAACCCAAACACCTCAGCTCCCAGCCTCCGCATCCAGAATCAAAAAAATTGGATCACTGGGGCAGGAAGGTCTATGCCTCTGCCACTAGGACCATTCGTTCGCTAAACTTCTTGGCCCACATGGTTACATATCAAAAATCACTGTGGGGAAAAAAACATGGAACTGGTCAAGGCCCAACCTGATTCTGATAGAATAAACGAACTACTGGCCTATGTTCAATCTGGCATGGATATGGACAAGCATGTCCTTCGATGCTGTTATGACTTGGCGGACATGGCAGCTAGAGCGTCAGTGTTAGGGGTCTGTCTGCGTTGACACGCCTGGCTCAGGGTGGCCAGATTCTGTCAGGACCTCAAGATGCAGTCTTGGATGCCCCTTTCCAGGGCCCAATTCTTTTCGGCCAAGAGGTTGAGGGCATCATAAAGGACCTTCAAGACTCGGGGAAGGCAGTTGCCAACGTGCACAAGATGTACAAGTCAGAACCGCAGTTAGCGCGGCTGCGCTCTTTTTGTAAACCTCAAGGGCAGTAAGGAAACTGCCAGTTCTACGACAAGGGTTTCAAGCGGCACGGTCAGCCCATCCCTTCGAGCGTCCAGGGTCTTAAACAGCCCAAGGCTCCCAGACACCCTCCGCCCAACCCCCAGGGAACTGCATGACTCTCAACTGCCTCCCCCTAGTCATTAGTCCTCATGGGGGAAGAGGTAGGGGGGAAATTCTCCCTCTACCTCTCAGAATGGAGCAGTATCACCTCAGACCAGTGAGTACTACAAGTCATTCAGAGGAGTTATGCTATAAAGTTCCTGAGCATACCCCTAGACAACCCATCATCGCCCTTCTTCTGGAGCAAGTGATTCAGTCCCTCCTCCAGAAGGCCATCCAGCCAGTCCAACCCTCCCAGCAGGGCAAAGACTTTTACTCCCATTTTTTCTTGGTGCCCAAGAAAACAGGAGATCTTCGCCCCATTCTAGACCTCATCCACCTCAACAAATGTGTTCAGTACAAGAGGTTTCGGATGGTGACCCTGGCAAGCCTTTTTCCCCCTTCTTCATCAAGGGGACTGGCTATGCTCCCTGGACATGCAGGACGCCTACATGTATGTAAAGATCCTGCCCTCACACAGGAAGTTTCTCCACTTCCTGTTCCAAGGCCAACACTACCAGTTCAGGGTGCTCCCTTTTGGCCTGTCATTGTCACCCAGAGTCTTCACCAAGTGCCTCGCGGTGGTAGCTGCAGCCTTAAGGAGGAGAGGACACTTTGTCTACCCCTACCTCGATGACTAGTTACTCTTGGCCCAGTCAGAGGAACAGCTAGCCGGCACTCTCAAGGAAACAATGGAGTTGTTCCTTTCTCCGGGCATCACTCTGAAGTGGCTGAAATCTCAGCCCTGGCCCTCCTAATGGCTTCAGTATATTGGAGCGTTGCTCGACACCGGTCAGGGCAAGGCTTTCCTACCGAGAGACAGAGTGCTTCGGCTGTGCAAGCTGTCTTGAAGGGTCCAGACATCAGACCAGATCCCCGCAAGGGTAGTCCTGCAGTTGCTAGGGCATATGGCAGCATCCATAGCCACGATCTCGCTCTCGATTGAACATGAGGACCCTCCAGTGGCACCTCAGAGTTCAATGGGACCAGGTCTCGGATGACCTGGACCATCCCATCCGGATATCGGAAGCCGTTCGACGCTCTCTTAGACGGTGGAAAATCCAGACTCACTTAGAGCTGGGAGTACCTTTTCAGCGGCCAGGTCCATTGCAGGTCCTTACCACAGATGCCTCGGGACTAGGCTGGGGTGCCCAACTAAACGAACATCAGACAAGAGAATCATGGTCTGCCATAGAAAGGTCTCTCCATATCAACGTACTGGAGATGAGGGCTGTTCTGTATGCCCTCCAGGCCTTCCAGGATCAGCTCTCCCAGGGTCCGCTTCTAATCCAGTCGGACAATACCCCGGTAGTCTTTTACCTGAACAAACAAGGGGCCACTCGCTCGTACCCCCTATGCAGGGAGGCCATGAGAGTTTGGGACTGGCAGGCAGAACACGATCTGTTCCTCTTAGTGGTTCAAGTGCCAGGAAGTTGGAACTTTCTCGCCGACAGTCTGAGCTGCTCTCATTCTTTGAATCCTGAGCGAGAGTTTCTTCAAGAAGTAGCAAATTACCTCTTTGACAGATGGGGTCATCCAGAGTTGGACCTCTTTGCGTCCCCATTCAATACCAAACTGCCAAATTTTTGCTTGCTAGATCCAGAGCCTGGTGCTTTCTGGCAAGAAGCATTGTCCCCCTCTTGGACAGGGAGGTTTCTCTATGCCTTCTCTCCCTTCCCTCTGGGTCAGAGAGTACTGCTCCAACTGCAGTCAGAGGGGGCCAGAACGATTCTGGTAGCCCCTCTTTGGCCTCAGCAGATTTGGTTCCCTCTTCTGCAGCAGCTGGCCACAGAGCCCTGTGTGCTGCTGCCTCTCTCTCCACTCGCATGCTTTCCCAAGAACAGGGGATGCTCGTCCATCCAGCTCTATGGACTCTCCATTTGCATGCCTGTCTCATACAGTCCTAGTAGAGGAGAGACTGGGAGTATCGAAGAGAGTGGCAGAGATTCTTGTGGCAGCAAGGAAACCCTCCACTTGGACAACCTATGCCATGAAGTGGAAATGCTTCTGTCTATGGGTGGCAGCTCGCTGCTTGGATCCACTAGTTTGTCCGGTAAAGCACATGCTGGACTATCTTCTCCATCTCCTCGATTTGGGTCTCATCGATAAAGGTACACCTCTGCTTAATACGAAGTCCATACAGACTGAACCATGCATTTCCTTCCTTAGTTACTTAACTTGTTTAGCAATTCCAAGAGTTTGCTTATCTGGGCATACATAAAGGTTTAGTGTGGGGGACATAAAAGTTATGAAAAATTCACAGTCTCTCTCTTTAACCCTCCCGGGAGCTTATACAAATAATGATATAAAGTGTGTTCATCTGGGGTCATTGTTTGAAATGGGGCTCTGCTTTACTAATTAAGTTTGTTATAGATTTGGAGTTAAGGGATCATTTACCTACATAAAAGGGATATGGTACTATACTGGGATTTTCTATGTTGGTAATCCTTCCTCATGGCAGAAGTAGCCTTTTCGGTTTCTGATGTTGGGAATTAATAGATATATTTGAGGTAACCCCCTGCATGTAGTACCGAGAGAGTAGGGGTATAAACAATCCTTACTGTAAAAATGCTGTGTGCATGTACTTATGGTATCTGCTATGATATTAATGTATGCCTACCTACATGATACATAATGCTGTGTAATGTATACAGTTTAACTCAATAAAAAAAAAAAAAGGTACACCTCTGTGCCCTTTTGGCATATCATGCCCCTGTGAGAGAGAGGACTCTGGCACAGCTCGACGTGTGCAAAACTTTCCTTAGCGGTGTCTTGCATATCAGACCTCTAAGGAGGGACCCTGTCCCTCCGTGGGATCTTCTTTTTGTTTTGGAAAAGCTCACCCTGCCCCCTTTTGAACCAGCCGCGATGTATGAGGTACGTTTCCTCTCTTGGAAGGTGTTATTTTTAGTTGCCATTACTTCTGCTTGAAGGATTTCTGAGCTTCAGGCCCTGATGTGCAAGGAGCCTTGCCTTGTGTTTCACAGGGACAGGATATAGCTACGTACAAATCCTAAGTTCCTTCCGAAAGTGGTGTCCGAACTGATGCTGAATTAGGACATTCAACTTCCGGTTTATTACCCAGAGTTCTCCAAGGGGGAGGTCCTGTTACACACTCTGGACGTTCATTGTATTCTTTGTTATTACTTAGACCAAACTTGTTCTGTTCACAAGATGGACCAGTTGTTCGTCGCTTTCGATCAGAGAAAGGCTGGGGATCCTATCACTAAGCAGACTCTAACCAAATGGTTAGTACGCTGCATCACCCTCTGTTACCAGCATCACAGCAGACCTTTACCGGGCTTGGTTAAGGGTCATTCCACCAGAGCAATGGCCACTTCATTTGCCTCTCTGAGGAACATATCAGCAGCAGACTTATGTGCTGCAGCCACTTGGAGCACTGTCCATACGTTTGTTAGACACTACAGTTTGGACATAGCCTCTAGGAGGAGAGCAGGACTTGGGCTGGCTGTCCTGCAGGGACTGCTCTCCTAAGAGGGTAGGCATCCCTCTGTTTCAGTTATTTCTTCACGCTTTTGACCTGGATCAATCTAGGGATACTGCTTGGGACTCAGTCCTATGTATAATACCTGCTGCAAGAGCTCCACCTTGAAGTCAGATAGTACAGTTACGTGAGAACTTACTGTAGCAGTAGATCTTCGAGAGGAGCTCTTGCAGCAGGCGGCTTTCCCGATCCCACCATCCCCCAGGTCCTTTCTTTACTTACATCTTATACTTCTCTTGAATAGGGGAGTTCCTTCTCGGTTCTCCAATACTTTCAGCTGGATCTCCAGCGGGGAACTGAGGTGGTGCCGGAGGTCTGCCTCCTGTATACCACGTTAGACGTTGGGCGGAACCGATGTCGGGGGCAGACCCCCGACACAGACTGCTAACTAGAAGATTTTTCCGTGGGGTCCTAATGCCTGCTGACATTAGTCCTATGTGTAATACCTGCTGCAAGAGCTCCTCTCGAAGATCTTCTGTTATGGTAAGTTCTTACGTAATTGTACTTTCCTTCACCATTCTGAAGGTCATCTGAGAGTGTTTACAATGGAGGACCTTGTTCAAGAGGTATGCTATGTGACAGGAAGCAGATGTATAATATCTGACACAGGAAGCATCAGAAAAAATTATGTACTAAGTTTGTATATCATTCTCTTCCTAAGTGTAGCCCTCTACCACTTTGCAAGGGAACCCTGTTCTTTGGGCTTAGGGTGTTCCTTCTGTTATTCATAGCTTAAAGAGGAACAGTCAGCATTAAGAGCCCTACATCCAACTCTGGGGCTGGTCCGAGTTTGCACTTTGTGTGGAAAAACATTTTTTTACTTATGGTTTACTGCAGTATAGTAGATTGTATTAGACTGATTCTGCTGACTTGCAAGCTGACTTTTTCTATAACTACAAATCTCAGAATAATATCCTGCAGCTGACATCAGAGCAGAGAAGGGCTGAAGCAGTGGGAGATTCAGTAGCCTGTAGTGCATGTTAGAGTGTTTATAAGCTCCAGTCAGATGTTTGGTAGTCCCACTGTTCTCCTAAGGCTAAGTACTGTCCTCTGTGACTGGACGTAGCCTAGGGAGAACAGCAGCACCAGAAAACGAAAGATCAGAGCTTATAAAAACTCTTAACATGCGCTGCAGGGTATTGATTCTCCCCCTGCTGCAGCCTTTATCTGATTTCTGCTGAAGGGAATTCTGTGATTTTTTTGTTACAGCAAATGCCAGCTTGCAAATCAGCAAAATTCTATTGTTCTTCAGCAAACAGTAAGTAAAATAAATGTGCACACTGTTACTGACTGTTTCTCAGAACTCAGTCTACATCGGTACCAGTTTTCATAACCCCTTAGATGCCTGAAATGATTACTTTGGTATGCTGCCAGTACTCAGCGTGACTCTCACTTGGGGCATATCTAGGTCCGAATCCCACTACAGCCACTGCTCACACAGTAAAGTGCTGTTCCCAAAGGGCAAATGTCCCACTCCTTTTTTGTCACGGCTGAGAACATGTTGCTTTAGATATGGTAACTGTAGCCTATCTATTCGGAAACAGATTACAGACATGCCAATTTACCCCAGTTATCTGTACCTGAAATGACCCTGCCACGAAAAGCATGAAGTATATAAAAAAATAACATTGAATACCCCATAATAGTTGTATCTGTTAGAGGATAATACAGACTAAAAACTATGGGGAGTGCAGTATTTCGGCAGAGATAAAAATAAACATTTTGAAAGACAGGAATCACACAGAAAGCACCTAACTCAACGCTATCTAGATTATAGGTAGTGTAGAAGAAACTTACCCCCAACTGGGAACCAGTAAGATCCTACTTCGAGAGGGTTCCTGCAGTAGTTCTTCACATATAGGACTGCGCCACCTGGCATCAGGTCCACACGGCAAACTTGTAGCTAGCAATCATCATCGGGGACCGCCCCCAACGTCAGGTGATGTGATTTCGGACCGACTATAAAAGGGGCGGTCCCACACTGGCCCTCCAGTTCTTTCTCACCATTGCGCCAGTTCATTCGACAATGCGGTAGAACAGCAATCAGTTGCCCGCGTCAATCTGACATTTATCTCATCTTTTTCGGTTTAAAAGTTCAGTTTTTCTTGCGGTGTATATCGTCTTGATCAAAGAAAAAGTGCACCAAGTGTGGCGCCCAAATCCCGCACAAAGATGACCATTCTCGCTGCCTCCTCTGTCTGGGGCCTAAGCACAACTCAGCCGAGTGTGCTGTTTGCCAAGGCTTTAACCAGGCCACCTGAACCCATCGCAAGCAGACCCTCGAGGCCCACCTTCTGACCCAGAGGCTGGCTTCGATGGAAAGGGAGCATCAGGAGCTTAGGGAGAGGTCATCATCGCCAGCCCCTAAGAAAAAGGAGAAGCACCGGGAGAGAAGCCCATCTCCACAGGGTAGAACCAGCCGTCCTTCAGTCGATGACCAGGGTGCACTGTCCTCTTCAAAAACCATGAGTACTCTTGCTAAAGGGCCTTCTTCCACTTCGGCGACTCAGATGTCCTCTCCCCACCCCCCCCCCCGCTGAGGTGAGCGGGCAGCCGGGGGTTGCCTCTTTGGAGGTTGTTGTGCGTTCTCCCACTAGTAGCACCGCCGATAAGCTGCCCTCCGACTCCATCACTGGGCGTCCGGCCCTGACCGATAAGCCTGTCCATAGTCTAACAGCGTCTGCCAGCCCAGTCACGACTGATAAGTCAGCCGACGGTACCCCCATCGACTGCACAGCTGCCTCTTCTATCCCATCAGGCTCCCTTGTGGACTCTGACTCCGAGATAAGAGTGCTCGTGGAGGTACCGTCATCTCTGTCTCCATCAACCAGGGATTCACCATCCTTTCCCAACCTTTCCCTTCCATCGGGATCGCTTCCAGACCTGTCACTGGGGTCCCTCCCGGAGCTTCCCCGTCACCAGGTGCTGTCCTGCCACCAGATCCCTTCCTTCCTAGGGATCCATCGCTCGACTTGGGACTCATAGGCATGGGCCCTTCGCCTAATTTTCGGCTGCCACTTAGCGGCCCGTCAGTGCCTCTCCCGGCCAGACCTGCAGCTCCTCCTCCTGGTCCCTCCAGCGCTGGTACGGGGCCTGAACCCCACCTTTGGCTGCTGGGCGGCCCACTGCCGGATCCTTCACTTCCGATGCTGGGCCATGTGCCGCCGGCTCCAGGCTACCCGCTGACACCAGGCTACCCTTCGCAGGCTACCATATGCCAGGGTACCCAACGTCAGGCTACCTGACACCAGGCTACCTGACGCCAGGCTATCTGCCGTCTGGATACTCGATGCCTGGATACCCTTCGGTGTCCAGGTTACCAGTACCAGTCCCTTACTACCACTTCGTCCACCTCCGCCTGATACTATACCGGCTTAGTGGCAGGATGCCAGGTCACAGCTCCTGTCCGAGTTAAAAAAAATTCCCAGCCTCTAGGGGGCACCTCTCTCCCAGGGGCTCCCCCTCCCAGCCTGGTGCCATCAGGCCGTGTTTCGGATTCTTTACCAGTGGGTGACATGGGACTAGATCCCTCTTTGCCCAGTAGGCTGGAGTCCTCTGAGTCAGATGACGAGTCAGATGGGGATGAATTGGAACCTTGTTCTCCAGTTCCTGAACCCCAGCCTAAGGCATCACCCAAATCTTCACCGGAGGACCCCTCCTTTGGGGAGCTTCTATGGATCATACAAAACACCTCAGGCTGGCCATCTAAGGAGCCGGACCTTCAGCGTAAGAGATTAGCTGAGCATTTAGATCTCACCAATGTGGACCCCCTCCCTATCCCCCCCATTGGATGGGTCCACATGAGGACCTTTTGTCCACTATTTGGCAGCAGCCTTTTTCAATCCCGTCACTATCCAGAAAATCTGACAGGACCTATTTCCCCCCGGAAGGGGGCTCACACCTGACCTCACAGCCCAAAGCTGATTCTATGGTTATTACTGCTGCTCATGACTGTTTGGCCCAACCCAAACACATCAGTTCCTCTCCTCCAGACAAGGACTCGAAGCAACTGGATCAGTTTGGCAGAAAGATTTACGCCTCCTCCTCCTGTGCCATATGGTCTCTCAACTATGTCTCGCACATGGTGGCATTCCAGACGTCCTTGCTTTCGGAGTTAGAGAGGGGCCTCCAAGACATCCCCAATGAACAACTCAGGGAGAAGTTGTTGGAGAAGGTGTGGATGAACAAGTCATCATGCAGACACGTACTCTGAGCAACCTATGATTCAGTTGATTCCATTGCTAGAGCTGCATTCTTGGGGATCTGCCTCAGACACCTCGTTTGGTTGCTTCTGGCAGGTCTGGCACTGGACATTCAATCCACCCTTTTGGACGTGCCTTTTAGGGAACCTGTTCTCTTTGGCAGTGACGCTAAAGATATTGTCACTGAGCTACAGGAGAACGGTAGGTTGTTAAGAGACATACTCTCCATGTACCGGGCAGGACAGAAGAAACAGCTGTTTCACCGCAGAAGAAATTGGAACAGGAACCAGAACCAGGGCAAACGTCACGGTAAACATTGTGCTGCTGGGTCAGGAGCACAATCTCCTCAGGACAAGTTCACCAAGGCAGTCTCAGGAGCTAACGCTCCCTTCCCCTCCACGTCCTGAGTTGCTCCCTCCTCCTCCTGCTCCCTCAGCTTTCCACAGAGGAGCTGGTAGGAGGGAGATTCGGCCTCCTCCTGGACGGGTGGAACGCCATCACCGCAGACATATGGATCCTTCAGTCATACAAAGAGGTCACTCCATCGAGTTCCTGGAGATTCCTCTGACAACCCTCTGGGAAGGTCCTTTTACCCTCTGGGTCAGATCCCCATCGTCCATCAGGAGATCCAGGCTCTACTGCAAAAAGCTGCTATAGAGCCCATTCCTCAGGATAAGATAGGAAGGGGATTTTACTCCTACTTCTTCTTAGTTCCAAAGAAGATGGGGGATCTAAGACCTATTCTGGACCTCAGCATGCTAAACTTCTTTGTGGAGTACAAGAGATTTTGCATGCTCACTCTCCAGGGACTCCTACTCCTGCTCCTGCCAAACACCTGGCTGTGCTCCTTGGATATACAGGATGCTTACCTACATATCCCTATCCTCCCAGCCCACCACCGCTTCCTCAGGTTCTCCTTTCAGGAGAATCACTTCCAATTCAAGGCCCTGCTGTTTGGCCTGTCCTCGGCACCTCAGGCATTTACCAAGTGCCTAGCGGTGGTTGTGGCTTTTCTTCGCCACAGGGGCATGTACATGTTCCCATACTTGGATGACTGGCTCTTTTCAACCCCAACTCCAGACAGCCTGAAGGATTCCCTATCCTTCACTCTGGATCTGTTTTCCCACCTGGGAATTTCGGTGAACTTACCAAAATCCCAGCTGCTACCCTCCAAGCGCCTTCAATTTATTGGAGCGGTGCTGGATACGGTCCAGAGCAAGACCTTCCTTCTGCTAGACCAAGCAGAGTCCCTGGTCTCTCAGGCCACCTTAGTGGCCAAATCTTGGTGGACTCCAGCTCGCTCAGTGCTTCGCCTTTTGGGTCTTATGGCGGCAGCCGTCCCAGTAGTCCCCCTGGCCAGGCTGCACATGAGGGTTACCCAGTGGTCTCAGAGTCCAGTGGGATCAGCAGTTGGACGACATGGACCAGTTGGTTATGGTCTCCAGCAGTCTTCAGAAAGCTCTCCTGTGGTGGCAGGACCTCACCAACCTGTTGGTAGGGGTCCCCTTCCACTGTCAGGCTCCTTTCCAAACCCTTACCTTAGATGCTTCCAATCTGGGTTGGGGAGCTCATCTGGGGGATCACCGGATGCAAGGTTCCTGGTCCCCTTCAGAGGAGAATCTTCACATCAATATCCTGGATACAAGAGCAGTTCTCTATGTGCTCCAGGCCTTTCAGTCATTACTTCGTCCAGGAACACTACTCATCCAGATGGACAACATGGCCATTGTCTGGTATCTCAACAAACAGGGAGGTACCTGGCCGTACCCTCTCTGCAGAGAAGCAATGAGGGTATGGTATGGGCAATTCAGCACGGCCTGATCCCGACGGCAGTCCATGTGCCGGGAGTTTACAGTACCCTGGCGGACAGTCTCAGCCGATCAGTCGCCAGGGCTTACGAGTGGGAACTGAAGCAGGAGGTAGTAGAAGACCTGTTTCTTCAGTGGGGTCGTCCAGACCTAGATCTGTTTGCATCCCCATACAATGCAAAACTACCCAGCTTTTGCACGCTCGTTCCCGGGCATGGTGTTTTTTGGCGAGACGCACTGTCTCTCTCCTGGACAGGGAGGTTTCTGTACATGTTTCCTCTCTTTCCTCTCATTCAGAAGGTTATTCTGAAGGTACAGGCAGAGGGTGCTCACATGATCTTGGTAGCTCCTCTGTGGCCTTGGCAGATTTGGTTCCCGCTGTTGCAACAACTAGTTCTAGAACCGCCGATTCCTCTGCCCCTTTCCCACGACCTTCTGTCTCAGAAGCAGGGCACCCTGGTCCATCTGAGTCTCAAGTCTCGCCACCTTCATGCGTGGCACCTGTGGACATAGCGATTTCTTACTACGGGTCTCCACACAAGTTGCCCAGGTCCTGGTGGAGGCTAGGAAACCCTCTACCAGGTCTACCTATGCCATGAAATGGAAGAGATTTTCTATTTTGGCCACAGCCAAGAGCTTGGACCTTTTTCCATGCTCGGCCTCCCAGGTGCTAGAGTACCTCTTACATCTTTCAGAGTTGGGCCTCAGTAATTCCTCACAGAAGGTCCATCTCTTTGCGGTGTTGGCCTACCACCGACAAAAACCCTAGCTCAGCTAGAGGTTTCCAAAACTTTCTTGAAGGGGATCCTTCATAGTAAACCTCCGGTCCAGAATCCTTGTCCCCCCAGGACCTTAATTTTATGTTAGAAAAACATATTTTGCCCTCGTTTGAACCGGCAGCAAGTTATGATATGCTCTTCCTGGCTTGGAAGACACTGTTTTTCAAGTTCAAGTTTATTGCAGGAAAACTCAATTGAGCAAGCTCATTCACAGGGAGGTCCTGAGGCAGATATACAGACAAATACACAATACATATAAAGAATAACATGACAGTACTTTAAGTGCAATTTAGGTCCATATGGTATATAGTAAAAAGTAACAATAAAGAGCGTGAACCAAGGAAGAGACGTAGGAAACAGAAAGAGTAGGGAATACAGTAAATAGGAGGAGGGGTTGGGAGATGGTGGATTAGGGACTACAATAAATAAGAGGGAGGGTTGGGAGTTTGGGGGGAAGGGAGCAAAAAGAGGGCAGAGGAAAAAAAAAGGGGTGAGAAAGATGAAGTATAAGGACAAGGTAGGATCAAGGGTCACCGACAGGAGGAAGGAAGTTAGGGTAGGGGATGGGGAAGAAAATAGGGGAGAGTAAGGTATGGGGGAGGTGAAATAAGGGCAAATAAAAGGTCATGAGAACAGCTACAGAGAGCATTTTTGGTAGGCAGCCATAGTCTAGTTGAAGTCACTTCACGCTCGAAGGGTTTCTGAGCTACAGGCCCTAGTTTGTACAGAGCCTTACGTAATTTTCCGTTAGGACTGTGTGGTCCTACGGACTAATCCTGCCTTTCTTCCAAAGGTTGTTTCGGAGATGACTCTTAACCAGAGTGTTGAACTGCCGGTTTTCTTTCCTTAGCATTCCAACAGGGGGGGAATATCTTTTGCACACCCTTGATGTGCATAGGATCCTGAGGTACTATATCTCGCGGACTAAGGAGGTCCGAAAGTCGAACCTTTGTGGCCTTTGTCTCCCAGTGCCAGGGCAAGGCTATTACTAAACAGATTCTTTCTAAGTGGCTGGCTAACTGTATTCATTACATTTACCAGAAATACAAGAAACCCTTTCCGGGGGTGGTCAAAGGTCACTTCACCCAGAGCGTGGCCACTTCCACTGCCTTTTTCCGGAATGTGTCCACTGCAGGTATTTGTGCAGCGGACACTTGGTCTTCCATCCACACCTTCACAAAGCATTACAGTCTGGACATTGCCTCTAGGCGTCAAGCTGGTTTCAGCCTTGCAGTTTTGTAAGGTCTTCTGTCTTAAGGCAGACCCTTAGTTGACAGGCATCTTCCTCCTCCTGGAACCTTGTCTCCGACTTCTTTCATTTTCTGTTGGGTTGCTTGGTATTTAGTCCTATATGTGAAGACCTACTGCAGGAACCCTCTCGAAGTAAGATACAGCAGTTACGTAAAAACTTACCGTAACAGTAGATCTTCGAGAGCGGTTCCTGCAGTAGATCTAGTTTCCCACCCACCTATCCCCCAGCTCCTGGAGTTATTTCCTTTCCCCTGTCTATCCCTCAGTCTCAGCCAGGCACAGGGTCCCAGGAGTTGATACTCCTTTTTTCTGCATCCTATCTCTAGGTCTCTGGTGGAAAAGAACTGGAGGGTGGGTGTGGGACCACCCCTTTTATAGTCAGTCTGACGTCATGTCACCCGGCATTGGGGGCAGTCCCCGCTGATGATTGCTAGCTACAAGTTTGCCATGCGGACCTGACACCAGGGGGCGCAGTCCTATATGTGAAGACCTACTGCAGAAACCTCTCTCGAAGATCTACTGTTACGTTAACTTCTTACGTAACTGCTATTTATGGCAGACTCCAGCCTGTGATGTTGCTAGTTCAAAATCCCAAAATATCACTAATTCTAAGTGCAAACATACAACATAAACACCTTCAGCTGGCCGGCCCACTACACCCACATCATCATCCACTGTGGCATCACATCCTGGACTTTCTTTGATCTCTGGTGACCAGTTTTTTTTCAGAACAGGTCCATACTGGTTTTATGGATTGGAGCCTGGTCCCTTTGTTATCCAGGCTGGCTAAACCAGCAGGGAACCATCTCACTCTGCCTTGGCCCTGTTTACGTTCAAAACGTCTCTTTTTATGAAAGGGACTCAATTCACAACAAAAGCCTCTTAGATCAGAAGAGTTATGCAGTTCACACCTGCTTGTTTGTACTGTGTGAACAAAGAACTGTTTACATAAACGGCCACTCACAGCTGTGTGGCCCATATAAGAATGACATTTTCGGTTTGCACCAGACCTCCCACCTCAGATGAAATACTTTATAGAGGCATAGATGATAATAAAAACAAAACGAACACACACACACACACACACACACTACACTGGAGGCTGTCACACACACACACACACACAAAGTGCAAATTGAAACCAGTTCCATACTTGAGAGTTGAGTCTTAGTGCAGACGGTCCCATTTAAAATTTTGCTTCAGTTTACCTAACTTGAATATGAAAATGTGGTCACAGAAGGACCATGTGCAGAGTCGTGTCTCAGCACTTGTCTTATGAACAGTATAGGTTCTGTTAATAACATGTTGCTTTTTTCTCAAATTCTATACTGATTTGTTGGTTCAGCAATGCACAGTTTGTATCCAGGTAATAGACTGAAGGATACTGGCTACTTTCTGGAGTTTTGGAATAGTCCTCCAGGTCCGACATCCTCTTACTTTCATCTCATTTTGAAGATTGTGTAGTAGATCTATTTGGCAAATGCATTACTGATTCAGGGCTAGATGGGCAGATGTCTCCTATGAACAGCACCACAGTCATAGTTTGGTATTGGTCATGATTTGGATGGCCCAGTCCTGTTACAAAAAAAATGGTGCTTCTGGCAGGGGCCGCATTTTTGTCACCAAAATTTCAGAGTGACAACTGATATTTCTCTGATTTGTAGCATCCTCTCCTTTAGGCGATACTTGGGATTTTTCTTTCTAATGGTCATCATCTACCAAGCAGTGACAGTAGTGGGCACATTCGAAGGAATAGGATATCGAACAAACGTGGTGGTGGAGTTGCACTGTACTACAAAAATAATCTGACTGTCTCTCTTCTTGCTATCCCGGATGCTCAATCAGTATGTGAATACTTGCATGCTACCCTTGCGTGGGGAGCCAAGAAACTGCATGTTATCTGTACGTATAACCCCCCAGCGGGAGGGATAGCGGGTCTAGAGTACCTGTTGGAAAATACCTCTCAGAATTTTAATCATAATGAGGTTTTCATCTTAGGGGACCTAAACTTAAACAGGCTTGGGGCAGCTCTCAGTTCTCTTCAATCTCTAGCTCATAGCTACAACCTGCATCAGATGGTAACAGTGCAGACTAGAAGTCTGTCTTCATCACCACTAGGCACACTATTGGATTGGATGCTGGTAAACCGGATCGAACACATTTCAGCCGCTGGTACTCTTGTTGATGCCTCAACTGACCACTCTCCTACTTTCTGCATCCTGTCCTTGGGGGCACCTCCATTTCTTCCACCACATTTCATCACTCTCACAAACTTTGCTCACCTAGACCAAGAGGTGTTTCTGTATGACGTCTCCAGAATTGATTGGTCAGAGATCTATCTATCACACTGTTCTCAGGATGCTGTTAACCTCTTCATCACTAAATTCCTTACGGTTCAATGTAAATACGTCCCAAAGATCACCCAGAGAGTGAGGGGTAAACAAATAAGATGGCTAAACAAAGACTTGCTCAAAAGTTTGCGCCTTAGAGATAAACTCTGGAAGCGCTACAAAACATCAGGCCAGCAAACAGATTTCAACGCTTACCATACGCTACAGAATTCATGTAAAAGACAAGTCAGAGATGCTAAGAGCAAGTACTGTAAAGACCTACTGATTAACTCTGCTAATGATCCCAGAAAATTCTGGTCACATATCAAATCCTTCCTAGGATCCTCACAGTCAACTACCCCTGGTGATATGCTGATAAATGATATGCATTGCAATGACTCACAAGCCATAGCTAATTCCTTCAACCTGCATTTCTCTAATCTCTCCCAATATACCTCTTCCTTCGATCCCACTGCAGTGTCCTCCCACTCCTCATCAGGAACCTGTCTGGATAAGTTGGAAGTGTTGTCCCCTGTGCCTCCTTATACTCCTTCATTCTATTTTAAAACTGTGTCTAGAAAGGAAGTCCTGAAGCTCCTGAGATCCATCTCTGATCATACCAGCTCTGGCTCAGACTCCCTTGAACACCACCTCTTGAAACTTGCAGCTCCCTTTCTTGCATTACTGCTGGCCAAAATGTATACGTTATCACTTTCAGGTGGCGTGGTCCCTGACCTCTGGAAAGCTGCTCGGATCACACCTGTACTTAAAAAAGGGGATCCTAAGGTTGTCATGAACTACAGATCAATTGCCATACTCTCGGTACTGAGCAAAATCCTGGAGAAAATTGCCGCAACTCAGACAACTGACTAACTACTTAAGTACAGCCTGCTCTCGGATACCCAACATGGCTTCAGGAAAGGACACAGCACAACGACTGCACTCCTTAAATTCACCACAGACACTCTTTCAAAAATGGATACTGGCAATCTGACTGGGGCTGTGTTTATTGACCTCACAAAGGCTTTTGACCTTGTTGATCACACTTTGTTTCTCTCCTTGCTTCGACACCTGCATTTCTCCTCCTCTGTTGTTGACTGGTATGAAAGCTACCTGACAAATAGAACTCAAGTGGTGAAATTTAATTCTTCTCTATCAAACAGTACCACCTTAACATTGGTGTACCTCAGGGCTCCATCCTAGGGCCCCTCCTATTCTCTTTTTATATAAATAACATTGGAGCTGCTCTAAAATCCTGCTCTGCTATTGTATATGCTGATAATCTTGTCATCTATACAATTTCTACTAATATAGACACTATCAACACAACCCTTTCCTCTGACTTTAACAATGTCCAAAACTGGCTATACGACCACAAACTGGCTGTCAGCACTAGCAAAACTAAAGCCATGCTGCTTGGATTGGCCCCAAAGCTCTGGGCTTGCACAACAGCACTGACGGTGCAGGACTTAGAAGGTCAATTACTGGACTATGTGACCTCTTTCAAGTACCTGGGCATCCTGCTAGATCAATCTCTTGATCTTAATCTTCATGTACAGTCTGTTTGCAGAGCTGTCAACTCCAAACTGGGTGTTGCATACAAGACTAGTTATATGCTCATGCCATCGGCTAAAATGGCCATTGCGAGGGGGATTCTGCTCCCCACCCTAACCTATGGGGCTCCCTTATTTGGGGCTGCTCATAAAACTGACCTACTCAGATGGGATATTACCTATAACAACATATGTCGCTATGCCTCTTGTGCTCCTCGGCTTAAACACCACTGTCAGCTTAATAATGATCTTGGTTGGCTGTCTCCGTTAGCTAGTAGGAAATACTACTTTGGCTCTCTTATTGATTCGATAATTCGAAATCAAACCCCTAGGTTTCTTGCAGCTATGCTTGTTCCTCAGGACACACTCCATGGTCTACGATCAGCTGATAAATCCTTTCTGAATTTGCCGAGGTGCCGCACGAGGAAAGGAACTGTTGCATTTGAACATGCGGCTCCACAGCTGTGGAATTCCTTTCCCCTCTACATTAGGCTTTCTAGCTCCCACACATGCTTTAAGAGAAAACTGCGCTCGAATCTGCTGATTGCTGATACCTGTTCCTACTTTCACATTACCTAATGATTGATGTCTCTGGCCATACAATAGTATTTCCTCACCTCTACATAACCCTCTTACTGCCTCAGCCTGTCCCGGCTCCCTTTCCCTGCCCATATACAATCTTGCACTGCAGGCATCTCCCTTACACTTACATACACTCATATAATCTAATTTCATGGTTTGATCCCTTCTTCCTCACTTCCCAACCTTTCCCTTTATGACACCCCCTGCTCTCAGTGGTTATTTCTTCCTTTTGTATTACCTGTTTTTGTTTTTGTGTACCTTGTTCTGTTCATATATGTCACCTGATAATTTATTGTCCAAGGTCCTCTCTATTCATTGTATAGGTAGGCACCTATGAACTTATGAATGGTCTACTCTGTATGTATCTGATATATTGTATCCACTTTAACTCATTGTATGTAAAGTGCTTTACTTTGTATGTTCTGATATATTGTATCCTCTTCAACTCATTGTATGTAAAGCACTTCTAATTTGTTATCCTGTTAAGTTTCAGCATGTCTGTGCTCTCCCAGGTCATGCCTGAAAATAGTCATTTTATGGCTAGTGCACTTACCCAGTTAACAAAAGCTAAATAAAAATAAATAAATATGGTAGGCCCCTTGTTCTTCGGAGCGGCTTACCTAACTCAACTTCATAGCTTACTATGATGCCTGTGGGCTGACGAAGACTTCTGTCTCTTTCTGGTGAAGTTTTTGGTAGAGTAGCTAGATCAGAAAATATAACTATCCGATCTGGTCAGCACTTGGAGTTTTCAGACATTTGTCTTTATTAAATTTGGATTCCAGTGAACTGCAGGATTCAGGAGCTTTCTGATTTTTATTTTTTTTTTAAATCTCTTCTTATCCATCCCCGCCTCTCCAGGCTCCGCACCATCGAGAGCACCAGTGGAGTCTGCCCCCGCTTCTGCCACCTTACCTGAGTCCTCTGGTTCACCCTATGGAGCCGCGGTTCTTACCCCCAGGCGGGGACGAGGTGGGGCTGCAACACCCCGAACAATTCTGGTTTCGTCGGGAACCGGATGGCCAGGCAGGTGTGAGCTATGAGGGGTCTGCTCCGGTGCCCCATCTTCCTGGAGCCTGGAGAGCATTTTCCCTTGTTCTGGGGAAGTGGCATGTACTCAGACATCATGGCATCACCGCTGACGTCACCACTTCCCATACCCAAGGAGTGAGCTCTGCGCTTGCCGTGCCTCTGACATACGCCAGTGGCCAGTCAGACACCGAGTGTGGGCTCCCCTCCCTCCTGGGAGAGGAGAGCTGTCCTCCGGATGCTCAGTTCTTTCCCTCCCCTGCCAACCCCTGAAGGCCCTGGTTCGTTCCCGAATCCGGGTCTCCGGCATGGCGCCCTCAACCCTCAGCTCCACCAGGCTGTCAGCTTTCTGATTTTGTTTTAACTTACTGTTTATACCTCTGTCTCTCCAGTAAGCCTCCTTCCCCTCAGGACCTCCAGGCATCACCCAGTACCACTGCCTCTCCTAGCCATGGCCATCTACCTCCATGGAGCCTTGGTTATACCCACCCCCAAGCAGGGTCAAGGTAAAAACACAGAAACATAGAATCTGATGGCAGATAAGGACCGCTTGGCCCACCTAGTCTGCCCATTTTCCCCTACCTCTTTCATATACCACAGATCCTAAGTGATCTGTGGCTTACCCCCTGTTTCCTATCGCTAGGATTCCCTTATGTCTCGCCCATGCATGTTTGAATTCCCTCATCATTTCTGCTGCCACCACCACTGCAGGTAGTTTGTTCCATGCATCCACCACCCTTTCTGTGAAAAAAATACTTCCTCGTGTTACCCCTGAGCCTGCCCACCTCTATTCTCATATCATGGCCCCTCATTCTTAAACATTCTCTTTTCTTAAAGATGCTATCCTCTTGCATCTTATTAATAGCCTTGAGGTATCTGAATGTCTCTATCATATTGCCTCTCTCTCTCTCTCTCTCTCCTCTCCTCCAGTGAATACATTTTGAGGTCCTGCAGTTTCTGTTCATATGACTTCTGGTGCAGCCCCTGCACCATTTTTGTTGCCTTTTTAGTGAACCACTTCTACTCTGTGTATGACCCTTCCGGAAATGTGGTCTCCAGAACTGGACACAGTACTCAAGATGAGGTCTCACTAATGTTCTGTATAATGGTATCACCACTTCCTTCCTTTTGCTGGAGATACCTCTCCCTATGCACCCCAGCATTCCACTGGCTCACCTCACAGATTTTTCACATTGCTTGGTAACCTTTAGGTCATCCGATATGGTTACTCCCAGGTCCCTTTACTGTTTGGTGGCCTTCAGTGCGTCCCCTTCCATCCTGTACTCCTCCCCTGCATTTATGTGCCCCAAATACATGATTTTGCACTTCTTTGCATTGAATCTTAGCTGCCACACCCTTGACCACTCCTCAAGCCTGCCTAGGTCCCTTCTCATTTTTCTCCACCCCTCCCAGAGTGTCCACCCTGTTGCAGATCTTTGTGTCATCTGCAAACAGATATACCTTCCCTTCCAGCCCATCTGCAGTGCTGCTTATGAAGACATTAAAGAGGACTGATCCCAGCACTGATCCTTGTGGAACCCTGCTGGTCACCCCCTCTCTTCAGACTGTACACCTTTCACCACCACCCTCAGTGTTCTATCCCTCAGCCAATTTCTAACCAGTTTACCACCCTGGGACCCACCCCCAGACTGTCCAGCTTGTTTACAAGCCTCCTATGTGGGACGGTGACGAAGGCCTTACTGAAATTCAGGTAGGCCATGGACACCGCCTCCCCTTGATCAACTTCCCTAGTCACCCAGTCAAAGAAATTTATCAGATTAGTTTGACACTATTTTCCTGCTGTGAATTCATGCTGCCTCTGATCCTGCAATCAGCTGGATCCAAGATAGCAAGCCTTTCTTTGATTAGTGATTCCATTAATTTCCCCACCACCGAGGTCAGGCTGACTGGTCTGTAATTGCCAGCCTCCTCCCTGCTCCCACTTTTGTGGAGAGGGGACTACATTCACCCTCCTCCAGCCCTTTAGCACCAAACCTGTTTCCAGTGATTTGTTGAACAGGGCTGTCAGTGATGCTTCTATCTCTTCCCTGAGTTCTCTTAATACTCTGGGATGTATCCCATCTGGCCCCATTGCCTTGTCCACTTTCAGCTTTGCAAGCTCCTTTAGAGCTCTCTCCTCCGTAAATGGACCTCCCTTCCAGTGGTGCTGCTGTCGCCTAACTGTGGTCTCTCCCCTTCCCCTTCTTCTTTGAATACTGGGCAAAAGTATTTGTTCAGTATTTCCATTTTTTCTTGGTACCCGTCTGCACACTCCCTCTCCTTCCTTTTTTAGTCTCATAATCCCACCCTTAGTCTTTTTTCTTTCACTAATGTACCTTAAAAAGTTTTGTACCCTTTTGTTATTTCCTGGGCTAATTGTTCTTCCGTTTGTGCCTTTGAGCTTTTGACCGCTTTCCCTGCCTCCCTCTGCTTTTCCAGATACAGCTCCCTGTCTTCATCCCTTTGTGTCTCCTTATACCTCCTAATACCACCCCTTTCGCCCTTACCTTCTCGGCCACTTCTTTTGAAAACTATAGAGTTTTTTTTCTTTCTCTTTGCTTATTTGCCTAATGCAGAGGCTTGTTGCTTCTGCTATAGCTCCCTTAAGATGCTCCCAATGTTCTTCTACCCCACTCCCTCCCTCCTTCCCTGTCGGAGAATTCGTGAGACATTCCCCCATCCTTGCAAAGTTGGCCCGCCTGAAATTCAGGACCCTTACTTTCACGCACTTTGGCTCCTCCGATGTTCTCGCATTGAACCATACTGTATTGTGGTGGCTTGACCCCAGGTGACTTCCAACCTTTATATCTGTAATCCTGTCCCTTTTGGTGAGTACCATGTCCAAAGTCACTCCCTCTCAGGTGGGCACTGCCACTTGCTGTCTGAGACATGCCCCCTGCGGGACTTCCAGGATATCTCTGCTCCTGGCTGTGGCTGCAGCATGGTTGCTCCAATCGACATCCAGCAGACTGATGTCTCCCACCAGCAGCACTTCCTCTTTAGCTGTCATTCTGTGGATGGCTTCTACAATTGTCCTGTCCAGCTCCTCCCCTTTTGCGTGAGGTTTGTAGATCATGCCAGTACGAATGGCAGTGCCATTTCCCGTCTCCAGGGTGATCCACAGTGCCTCTGCCTCTTGCTGCATTCCCTGTATCTCAGTTGCTTTAATTCTTTCTCTGCTGTAGATAACCACCCCTTCTCCCTTTTTTCCCACCCTGTCCCTCCTGAATAGAGTATAACCAGGTATGGCTGTGTCCCAGTCATGGTTCCCCATGAAGCATCTCTCAGTAACAGCATTAATATCCAAGTCTGTCTCAGCCATCAAGGCCACTAGGTCCGGGATTTTATTTTTCAGGCTGCAGGCATTTGTGTACATGGCCTTCCAATTTTTGCTGCCTCCTCCCCTAATGGCTCCCCTCCTCTCCCCATATCTTTTCCCATACCCCTCCTATCCTTCCTCCCATTTTGCCTGATATCTGCCATTTTTCCTATTCTGGTCTTAGGTGATTTCAGGTCCTCTCTACTAACTGTTTCATTCTGGGGTGGGGGCTGTTGCTCACGCTGCTTGGTTCCATGCCCCCCCTTGGCTAGTTTAAAAGATTCACAAAGTTATTTAAAACACCATGTGCACCACATGGTATGGTACCGTACCTGAATGGCACCCCATCTGACTACATTTAGCCAAAAGAAAAATTCCATATTAAAGAGTAGAAGGGTGTAAATATGTATACAGCCGATCCTTTCCACTTCCTGGTCCTTTCCACTTCCTGGTGCTGGGAGCTGACTAAAGACCTGCCCCCGAGCTAAGGCACATAATGATGTGTGCCCAGGGAGAGCGCGGGGGTGTGCTCCATTATTCTCTATGGGGACTAACTTTTAAAACATTTTTCGATATTGTAGTGGTCGTTTTGTCATTTACCATGGGCACTGGGTGACTAACGAGATCCTTGTTAGTCACCTGGTGCTCATAGTTAATATTCAAATGACTCACTATATAAAAATGTTTTATAAGATCAACTCCCATAGACTAGAGTGCGCCTCACGCTCTCCCTGCAGCACGTCATTCATTACGTGCCTGAGCGTCGGGGCGGATCTTTAGTTAGCTCCCAGCACCGGGAAGTGGAAGGGATCGGCTGTATACAAATTTACGATCTATTTCACGTTTTAATATGGATTTTTTTGGGGGGACTAAATATAGCCAGACGTGGTGCCACTTAGGTAAGGCACCACACCATGTGGTACACAGATGAATCTTGGTGAATCTCTTTAAATGCTTGCCAATTAAACATTTAAACCTTGCATTAAGGATCCTGGGCCCTCCCCCCCCCCGATAGATGCAGGGAATCGCTCCTGTATAGGCCTGTATCCCTCCAGGCGGACCCCCACTCCCCAGTGAAGCCAAATCCCTCCGCTCTGCACCAGTCCTTCAACCATGTGTTGAATCTCTTGGTGTGGAGTGCTCGGTCTTCCCCCCATCTTTGACAAGCAGCACCTCTGAAAAAGTTACAGAGCATGTCACCTGCCTAAGACCCCTCCCCTGCTCCATGAACCGCTCCTGTACCACCCTAACCTCCTCACTAGTCAGGTCATTCGTCCTCAGGTGGACAATGACATCTAGCCCACCCTCCCTTCCTGCTGCCCCATCGATCCTGAGGATGTGCTTTCCATCCCTCCATGCTGCTGCGCTGGGTAGGCACTTCACCTCCTTCACACCCGGGGGATGTACCCCTGAACATCTGGTTGCGACAGGCAGTGCCATGCTGGGGAGCTGGGGACCCGTATATACTGGGCTTCGCCATCGAGGAGGAGCTGGAACCAGGACTTTTCTCCTATTTTTCCAGCCCTCTGGGATGTCGCATGCACTGACTTCAAGGCGTGACTGCACACACTGTGCACACATCTACACACCAACGCCAGCAACGTTCCCCACCCCACCTCTGTCCTTTTCCATCCTCCTGTGGCACTACCACCTGTGGTCACCCAGGTGGCAGTATTGCAGCAAAGGATAGAATCCTTCCTCCCCAGAGAAGCAGAGCGTACCCCCCTTCCCCCAGCTAGCCCCTGATGACCCAAGCTCATTCCTGAAGTTGGGTCACTGGCATCTTGAGCAGTAGCACTGCCATTCGCTAACAGACTGACACCAGCTTTCTGATTCTAAGCAGGGCAGTGTTATAATGACCTCTCTAGCTCCCCCTTTGTTGTGGAGGCATGCTCCCTAGTGGTTTCATTCACTTAAGTTAGATGCTGCTGTAACCTCTAGGTGGCACTATCCCAAGGGCTACTACCCCTGCCTGCTTGGCTAGTAGCAGGTTAAGGGGCCTGGGTAGGAAATAGGTGCCTCCACCTGGAGGTCATGGTTGGTAGTAGTCAAGCTAACCTGGGCACAGTCTTCCGGAACACTGTAACCCCCCACTTTCCCTTCTTGTGGCCTGAACAATATATAATAATTACTTTCACAATGACCCTTATTCACCAGGCAATTACCCACACTGTTTGCAGTTACCATCAGGGCTGGTTCCTCTAGCTTGACCCTGGGGACCCCCTGTAAAACAAGGTTAAGCTCAGCAAATAGCAACAGTACAATACTTTTGGCAAAAACTGGAACCACAGTCAGGTTAAATGCAAACAAAGTTAAATCTGATTTATTCAGGGGACTTGAACAAGGGAGGGGTGTAATCAGGTTGATTTGTTTAAAAGCTATATTAATCAGACAGTTATGCATACAGTTCAGAGTCCCTACACAGTCACGCACTCTGGGTACCCAGGTAGGAAAACGGTTGACTAGCCAGGAACGTTGCAGCTGGTTGGGGCCCTGTGATGGAAGAAAGCAACATGCACAACACACACTATTTGTAATCCGGAGACAGAGGGCTCAGTTTGTGAAAGAAAAGGCAACAAGACAATCAGATGACAACACTTTTAGATTTAGCTGTTGTTGCAGGGAGCTACCCTGATGTTTACTCATGATACCCAATACTGGACATAGGCAGGACAAAACTGAGGCCGTAGGCTGTTGAGCTGGAGTGTCTGGAGAAGCAGGACCCACATGAATCACCGAGGTGTCGTTCCTGTTCAAGGCATTGAGCAGGCCGCTGGTCCACAGGCCAGTCTCTCATTGATGACTTCCTCTGCGTAGCAGGTATTCTGGCTGGGCCAGTGTAGCAGGGCCCAGGTAAATGGAAATGTATGCGGATTCAGTCTGTGGAGCTGGATACAGCCTCCAGCAAGCAAAACACAGTTCAGACACACAGTGGGGAACCAAATCACGACCCAGTATAAGCACACAGCACATTCGCATGTAGGAAATTCCACTGTACCAGGCAAATGGCTCTCTGGTCGCAATTACAGAGTCTCTGCACAGTCCGGGAGTTCAGAGGTAGCTGGAAGCCCTGCCAGGCCAATTGCATTCAACAAAACTTCGGTCTTCTTCAGGTTAATGCCTGGTCACAATTTAGTGGCTTAATTCGCTCTCCAAATTCGTATTCAGTCTGAGAAAAAACACAAGTTCCATCTCAGGAACAGCAGGCAGGCATGCAGGTCAAACTCAGGCCTTTCCACAGTTCTCCCGCCTGAATCCACTATGGACTGCTGCTTGAACTATCTCGAGCTGTTACTTCTTCACTTCCCAACTACGATCTAACAGAATCTTCAAGTAGTGTGGGATTTTTACCAAGATCCAAAAGGTTCAGTTGGCTGAGCTGTCTGTCAGTCATAAGGGCTCCCCCTCCAGGTTATTTTAGGTGACAAAAGGCCCTACAATTCCTACAGGTTTTGGCCCCACCAAGCCGCTGTAGGCAGGCTCCATTTTAGAGTCCCAAATGTACTGATTGGCCCATTCTGCAGTCCAGGACCAAGATGATGGAAACAAACAGAACTGTACATGCTGCAAAGAAGGCAGGTTAGAATAAACTGCAATATTATTACTACTCTAACAAATGATCAGCAAACAAGTACATCTTCTAACAGAGCGCTCTCTCTCAGATTAATTATGACTGCAATCCAGGCAGCTCTTAAAGAGAGAGTAGACAGAGGCTATACAGGTACTCTCTGGCAATACATTTAAACTGCTAAAACGCAGAACACCAGCCTGGCACTGAGCATTTAGGCAAGCTCAAGGAAGACTTTTCGGGAACCCCCATTTGTAGGGGGGTTACACCCTTCCTTACCTGGAGAAAACTTGGTGTCCGCGTCAAGTCGGTACCATCATGCATCAGTTAACATAAACGTATTACTTTACTATATATAGTCACTACACTTCATGATACTATATCCATAAGGACAATACTTAAGCATGTTTCATACAGGTAATACTGATTACACTATGATTAATGTACTTGTGACATCACAATACTGATTCATGTTATAACTTCTTCTACATTAAACAATGTAGGAGGGGGGGTCACGTGACCGCTTTATGGCGTGAGGACATACCTTTGTCGAGCTCCACTCCCCGGGTTAATAAAATGATAGAATCCACAGTAATCTTTCGTTTGAGACAGCAACACAGGAGACTAAAAGCTAGGGTCTATCCCATGGATGAATATGTGGTCCCGAAGGGTTGCAAATCGCAGTGGGCAGGAACAAAAAATAGTAAGAAGCCGCTAGCTACGGGACAGTTGAGTGCTGTGGGCCCTATCTCGACCACCAAAATGGTGGCGATAGGCCGGGAACTGAAGGAGCAGCTGATGGAAGTTTTGTCCCCCCAATTCGAAAGGTTGGAAGGAAAAATCGACCACAGGTTGGCCACAATAGATTCGCAGCTAAAACAGCAGCAGGAGCGGCTGGAGGAAGTGTAGGGCTATATCTCGGCAGCAGAGGACACTCTAAACCCAATTCCGAGACGCCTGGAGGACTTGGAGAAACAAGTGCAAGACCTCAGGGGAGGCCCTGGACTACCAGGAAAATTATCATCGGAGGTCCAATTTGCGGCTCCGGGGCCCTCCCTGAAGGTAAGGATGGCTCCGACATGCTTGAATTCTGTGGAAGGAAAGTGCCAGCTTTACTGGGACTGAACCCAAAAGGGGACCGTTACAAGATAGGGCGAGCACATCGGGTGGTGCAGCCACGGCCCCAGGAAGGACACCCGCTGAGGCAGATAATATTCTGTTTACACAACTTCCAAGATAGGCAAGAGATGTGGAAGGCCTATAAGAGTGTTGCTGAGCTAAGGTATGAAGGAGTGCGCCTGTTTATATCCCAAGATCACTCCATGAGAGTCAGGAAAAAGAGGCGGGGAGTTTAATGAAGTGATCGCTGACTGCCAGCATTTAAAAATTGAATGGTATATGATTTTCCCAGCCACTATGAAAATCCAACATGAAGGAGCTATGTATAGCTTCTGGGACTTGGACAAGGCAGCTACGTTCGTAGCGGAGCTAAAGAAAAAGATAGGATGACTGTTTCAGAAGGGAGAGAGTTCACGCTAGCTGGAGGGAGAAGACGTCCAGTTTTCTTGTAAATATTTAAAATGTTGAAAGTGTTGAGTCAAAACCTATTGCAGCATTCAGATGGGACTAATGAAGGGTGCTTGTCCTGACCGTTATCGCTGGTGTCCTTGAGAAGTAATTGGTGTGGGATCCTCTTTAAAAGAGACTGGCATGTGCGTGCCTCCCTTGTACTACTCATGTGCAACATTGGCCTGAGAACTGATTGGGAAGAGAGAGTCCTGGAGAGAGTACTGACCACGGGATGGCTGATTTTGGCCCTGAAAGACGATTGCTGTGTGTGGCCCACACTCCGCCAACCACTGCTCCATTGAAATGGGAGGAATGCTGAGACCAAACTCGTGAGGGGGGCCTGCACGTTGAAACTGACTTGTGCGGCCTAGCCTCATGGAAAAAAGGTACGCAGCCTATTTGGGCAATGGGGGAATAAAGGAGTCTGCATGTCTACTTTTAATGGGAGGGGTAGAAGGGGGATGAGAAGGGGGTCCAGTTCTGCTATACATGGCCAAAATTTATTGCAGCACCCGGATGGGGTTACCGAGGAGTGATTGTCTTAGTCATATCATTAATGATGTGGCTGAGCAAGGCCCTGAAGGGCGATTATCAGGTGTGGTCCACACCCCGCCAACCCCTGCACCATTAAATGGGAAGAATGCTGAGACCCGACTCGTGAGGGGGGCTGCACGTTAAGATTGAATCATGTGGCCTAGCCTCGTGGGGGGGAGAAAAAAGAGGTATGCAGCTCATTTGGGCAAGGGAGGGGATAGATGAGCATGCATGCTTATGTATAGAGGATGGACTGGATGAGGGAAAGGAGGGAAAAGTGTAACAGAAAGGAGGGATGCTTATTTGAAGGGATAGGGGATTGATAAATATCCTGTCTTGACTGCAGAGGAAGGGGAATTCCTTGGACTCGAGAATAAGTTTGTACCTAAACGAGCTGGAGGAAAGAGAGATTGGTGGAAAGAGAGTAGAGTAACCTGGGGGGGGGGGAGGCTGATCAAAATTTTTTCTTTGAATCAAACCCTTTAGGATATTGACGGGGGGAGAACATACTTGTTGTGGAAATGTTGCATGTTTCTGAGGGGAGAAGGGGAGATTGTGTTGTACATATTTTGGAAGGGTGGGGCATAGTTCAAATGTTATGTGTTTAGAGTTAGACTTAATTGTTGGGTCCACATTGCAATATAAAGTAAGAGACGAAATGATGCGCACTTTGACTGCCGCAGATTGGAACTCTGCTCTAAGGGGATGCACATATTAATATCGTGATGGCTCAGAAGGAGAAGGTGAATATTGTCTCATAGAATGTTCGGGGCTTTTCCTCTCCGTTTAAACGTACCAGCCTTCTGACGGCTCTCAGGAGGGTGCGTTCCCAAGTTGCCTTACTACAAGAAACACACTTGACACCTGCAGAGCACCAGAAGCTGGTGAGGAATTGGGTAGGGACATGCCATGCAGCTTTCTTCTCCTCACACAAGAGGGGGTGGTGGTATTAATACACAGGCACCTCCCCTTTAAGGTTATAAGAGTGGTGCAAGACAAGAGTGAAGGGAGATATGTGTTTGTAGAAGGAATGCTGCATGGGTCATGGGTCACATTTGGAAGTGTAGATGCACCTGCCGTTTTTGAGCCTTCGTATTATCACTCCATTATAGACCTGCTTGTAAGAGAACAATTTCAGGGGCTGATAATGACCGGAGACTTCAGTTGTACTCCGGATCCAAAGATGGATCATTTGGAGGGCAGGGGCCGGGGAGGAAGCTGCATGAAGCAGTGGAGGGACGGCTTAGTGGACTTAGATATGCTGGATGCATGGAGAATGGCCAATCCCATGCTCAGAGAGTACACCTTTTACTCCAACCCTGGTAAAACGTGGACCAGGCTGGATCACGTCTATATTGAAGGGGGGTGGTATCACAAGTTGGCAGAGATTAGGCACGGGCCTATACACATTTCAGATCATGCCATGATGGTTATGGCATTAGAATTTGATGCCAAAGGGCTGAAACCTGCCTCATGGAGATTCCCACTGTACCTGATAGGAAAAGAGGAGTTTAGGACCTTTCTGAAAGAGCAGCTAGGGAGTTATGTGGAGCTTAATAAAGACACAGCACCATCCAAACAGGTGTTTTGGGATGCGGGGAAGGCATACCTGAGAGGGGTTATCATAGGGTACATGGCAAGGCATAAAAAGGAGCAGCTTAAGTGTCAGGAGGAGCTGCATCTGAAGGTTAGGGAACTGGAGCATAGGGCAGTTGGGGGGGGGAGGTGGTGCTACAGATGCTGGCGGCGGCAAGGGGGACCCTTAATAATATGTTGGCAGAGCAAGCAAGAACCCAGATATTGTTTCTGAAACACAAATTCTACGAATGGGGCAATAAACCAGGACCCATGTTGGTGAATCTTATCAGTGGTAGAAGGGTGAGCGCGAGAATTCAGGAGATACGAGGGGAAGGGGGAGCCCTGATCAGGGAACCCCAAGCTATCGGGGATAGGTTTAAGAAGTTTTACCAGGCACTATATAAGGCTGAATGTGAAGGTACAATGGATAGGGCCAGGGAATTTTTGGACAAGATCAAAATTCCGGGAATCACTGAGAAGCAGCGGGAAGAGCTGAGCAGGGAAATCTCCAAGGAAGAAATCAGAGTGGCCATACAGCGCATGAAGTCTAGTAAGGCATCTGGGCCAGATGGTCTCCCAGCTGAGTTCTATAAGGGAATGGGGTAGGGGGTGGTGGATTTGCTGTGGGAATTATTTCGGGAACCTAGGGAGGGGAATCCAGTTCCATCCACTATGGAGGTAGCGACGATATGTATCATTTTGAAACCCAGAAGGAACCCCCAGGAATGTGCCTCTTATAGGCGTATATCCCTGCTGAATGTGGATGCTAAGGTCCTGGCTGCCCGACTGGATGTGTTGCTCCCACAGCTAATACACCCAGACCAAACAGGTTTTATACAAGGGAGGCACTCCTACCATAATGTGAGAAAGGTTCTGAATGTAGTGCATTGCTCTTCTCGGCATCCAGGCATGACAGCAGTTTTGTCCCTGGATGCCGAGAAGGCTTTTGATCGAATTGAATGGGGATACCTCTTCATGATATTGGGCAGATTCGGCCTAGGAGAAAGATTCATTGGTATGATTAGGGCTTTGTACAGCTCTCAACAGGCTGCGGTGCTGACCAGTGGGGTGTTGTCAGAGTGGTTCTCCTTGTTTAAGAGTACGAGACAGGGATGTCCGCTTTCCTCACTATTTGATTTGGCAGTTGAGCCCTTGGCCATGGTCATTAGGCAGAATCCGCATATTAAGGGAGTTGGGGGTAAGGGAGACAAACAACACAAAATGTCGCTATATGCGGACGACATGATCTTTTATTTAAGGGATCCAGAGCACTCCATGCCTCCCTTACTGGAACTTATTGAAGGGTTCATCACCTTCTCAGGACACAAGATAAACCTAGATAAGTAAGAGGTAATGTACCTAGGGAAGGGGATGGTAATGGGGAAGGCTATGTGGGGTTTAAGAGAGGTTCGTTCCTCCTTTAGATACTTGGGGTTAAATATTGGGAAGAATATTCCAGAACTTTACTGTCTGAACTATATCCCCTTGGTTAACAGCATTATGGCAGAAATGAGGTGGTGGAGAGCATTACCACTGTCCTGGATAGGGCGGATGAACTTAATCAAAATGAATATCCTACCAAGGATCCTTTACCTGCTACAGATGCTCCCAATGGGCCTTAATAACAAGGATACTAAGAAGTTAGAGAGGGGGGTTTTCTGAATTTTTATGGCAGGGGAAAAGGGCTAGAATCAGCTTGGGCAGGTTAAAGGCAAGCTCAGGGGATGGAGGGTTAAATTTTCCTGACATGAAGAGCTAAAACCTGGCTGCACAAATGAGAATCATAAAGGATTGGGTTGCCAGACTGGAGGCTGCTAGTTGGATAAATCTGGAAGAAATGGAGGCCCAGAGCAGGCTCTCAGCATACCTGGCTAAAGGAGGAAGGAGGGCATATGTTTCCCAGGATTAGTTCAACCCGCTGGTGCTGATGGTACTGGAGAGCTGGACACAGAGCAAGAAGGCACTGGGGGGGACAGGAGGCAGAGACGATACTCCTACCGATCTGCGGGAACCCTTTCTTTCGGCTGGGACTGGAGGGCCCAGGATTTGAGGAGTGGGACACTAGAGGGGTGCAATGTATAGGAGACCTCCTCAGGGGGAAGGATATATGCTCTTTTCAAGAGCTCAGGGAGACCAGAGGGGTGCCAAATAACCACTTGTTTCAGTTCTTTCAGGCCAGGGACTACTGTAAACAGGTAAGGAAGCAAGGGCCCCCGGCAATATCATTGGAAAAGGCAGAGGCCTTTATTTGCAAGGCTAGGAAGGATCCTAAGGATATGGTGGAGGCTATGGCGCATATAATACGAGATAATATCCGAGATATGACACACAATACTAGGAGTCTATGGGAAAAGGATTTGGGGTTCCCAGTTTCTGATTATAATTGGGGGCTTGTATTAGAAATACATACGGGCCTACTCCTTTCAAATAAATATAAGGAATCAGCTTATAAATTTGTACATAGGTTCTACTGCCCTCCGGTGGCACTACGCAGATACCAGCTGGAAGTAACTGAAACTTGTAGTAGGTGCAAGGAACAGAGAGGTACATATTTCCACTGCTTCTGGGCATGCCCCAGATTACAAGTATTCTGGAAAATGATAGCACAGACTCTGAGTGGTTTGCTGGGTTCAGAGATACCTTTCACTCCAATTGACCTACTGTTTGGCATGGAGGCAGGAGAGGGAGAGGAGTGGTCCCCACATAGAAAATGGATAAGAGTGTTGCTCTCACAGGCCAGACAGGCCATTCTAAACACTTGGGTATCGGCAGTGAATCCTTCCATTGAGCAGTGGCGCTCTTTGATTATAGGGGCTTTGGTAATGGAAAAGAGATCTTATCAGATTAGAGATAAAATGGAGACCTTTCTATTTATATGGAGCCCCTTTTTAGCAACACTGACCATGGAGGAAGCATTGGTTTTACAGGCTGGGAGTTCAGCCTAGGCAGAGGGGCCAGTAGCAAAAAGGGGGGGAAGGATATCAAGCGGCATATAAATTCATGAATTGATGGAAAGAAGTAGAGTAACAGCAATAGACTAGAGAAAATGATTTATGTGGTATATGTGGACCTTTGTAAATAGTTGCTAGAGTTTTAACTGTATATAGTATGTTTGTTTTAATAATGTCTGTAATGTTTTTTTTATATGCAAAACCTTAATAAAAGTTTTAAGCAAAAAAAAAAAACTGTAGGAGGGTGCCCTTCCCTAGCAGTTAACTTGGGGTTGGATGTGGCAGGGGCACCATACTGAGAAGGAAGAATAATCAACCTGGAATTGGCCATTAAGCTCAGTTTGGGTAGTGAGCTCTGGGAAATATAAACACCTTTGTGAACCACATTGAGAGGCAAATCCACTGGCCTCATGGGAGAATCATAACTGAAGCGCAATACTGTCTTGACAGCTCGGCCAGTCTTTCTGGGTGGGAACAGCCACAGTCTCTGTACTTTTAGCACTAACTCTGGAGCTTTCGTCATTCGTGAGGGATGCCTGTGCACGGATGGGGAATGTCCAAACTGGGAGCACTGTCAGTTCTTGCTCTGTAGGCTCTGTTTCCACAACACTTGGCTCATTTAAAGAAGGTTCTCACACAATTAGGCTTTGTGGCACTGAAGGGGGGCTGTCTGTACTCTCATGTTGTTGTTCAAGTTCTGATGTGTCACCAGGGAGACTCAGGCCACCAGCCCCTTCTTCGGGCAAGTCACACAGTTCCACAAAACACAGAGAGTCCACAACCTCAGATGTGATGCTTTGCACCTCACTTTCAGGGGGAGCATTGGCTCCAATGATGAAGCTGGGGTGTTAGGAAGTCCAGAAGGCCCAGCTTCATCCCCACAATTTGTCATAGGGTTACCTCGAAACAGCTGACTCAATTCATAGGAGGGGTAATAGGCATTGTCACACTCACTATCGTCTGAGGTGGACTGACAGTCACTATCATTCTAGGCCTACTGTGGGGGAAACCTAAACTCTATAACTACTGGGGTAGGTTGACCCTGTCTCTTTTTTGCAGCAGCACAACTCACCGGCCCAGGGGAGGCAATGTCTGCTGGCTCAGCTTCAATAATAACTTGGCCAATAGGCCGCAAGTGGTTACGGTGCATGGTCTTGACAGCTTTGGAGTTATTCTCTGGGCATACCTTGTATACTGGTAAATAATCCAACTTTCCAACTACTACATGAGGAAAATGGTGCCACCTATCAGCAATTTTGTGCTTGCCATATAGTCCCAAACTGCGTAACAGCACACGGTCTCTGGGCTGTAGCTCTTGAGCCTTTACTTTCTTGTCGTGCCTCTCTTTGTTGGCGAGATTTCTTTTAGCGGCCATTGTCTGAGCCAGTTGATATGCATGGTTCAATTGAGATTTCAGTTTCTGTACATATTGCAGGTACTTTTCAGCTCAGACCCCATCTTGAGAGACCCCAAAACAGACATCAACTGGCAGGCAGGCCTCCTTCCCAAACATGAGGCGGTAGGGGAAGAACCCAGTAGCGTCATTTTTGGTGCAATTGTATGCATGTACCAAGGTGCTAATCTGCTGGCTCCACTTCTGCTTGTCTTTTGGGTGGAGGGTGCCCAGTATGTCTAGAAGGGTGCGGTTAAAACGTTCTGGTTGAGGGTTCCCCTGCCGGTGATAGGGGGTGGTTCTTGACTTCCGCACCCCCCACAGAGAGAGAGCATTTCTTTGATTAGCTGACTTTCAAAGTCTCTGCCTTGGTCAGAGTGGATCCGCTGGGGGGCACCATAGTGGACAAAGAAATTTTCCACTAGTACCTTGGCCACGGTAGAGACCTTTTGATCTTTAGTTGGAAAAGCTTGTGCATACCATGTGAAATGATCCGTAACCACTAACACATTGCCAATATTCCGCTGATCAGGTTCTAAACACAAAAAGTCTATGCAGACCAGTTCCATGGGGGTGCTGGTAGTAATATTGACAAGGGGCAGCCCTCTGAGGCAGAGTTTTATTTGCAGGAAATGACTGCAGGTCTTTACAAGGTGCTCAACATTAACCCCCATCTTGGGTTAGTAGAATCGAGACCGTACCAGGTCAAGAGTTCAGTCAATACCGCAGTGCCCCATGTGATTGTGGAGGGACCTCAGTACCAAGTCTTTAAAGACCGTGGGCAGGACCAGTTGGTGCTTGTCTACTCGACCACTGCGGTCCACTGTCTCTCTCTGTATAACAACAGATTGTGTAACTTCAACCTGGGGCCTTCTTTAAACAATAGGGCAGTTTGCAAGTCAGGGGAATGCAACTGGGACACATCTTTCCCGACACGCAGGGCATCAAGTGCTGGCTGAATCATAGGATCTTGGGATTGAGCCCACTGGATGCTGTCATTGTCAAACTGAGGTAGTGCACTATTATCTAGAGCAGAGAAATGGCAATAGGCAGCCGGTATGCAGGTATCAGGACGGCCCAAGCAATCTACTAAAGAGTCCACTGTGTCCATAGACATCTGATCATCTCTATCAAACTTTTGGCACAATGCGCGGATGTCAGGTTCAGACAACCTGACCCAATCTCTCTTGGAGCCTGGCCTTCGTGACAGGGCATCAGCATCAATATGGTTCACTCCTGGCCTGTACTCGACAGCATAATCATACGTTGATAAAGCAGAGAGCCACTGATGCCCAGAGGCATCGAGCTTAGCTGAAGTCTGTACATAGGTTAACGGGTTATTGTCAGTCTTCACCTATATCTTTCCATTTTAGGGCAAGGAACTCCAACTTGTGCACAGGACAGTTTCATTGTGACGGGGTCAAGCTCCTAGTCTTGCTGGCAAAAGCCACTGGTCTCAAACCATCCTCATGGTCTTAATACAGCACAGCTCCTAGGCCCTGCAAACTAGCGTCCATATGCAGCACATAGGGCTTGGTAGGGTCAGCATAGGCAAGGATGGGGGTGTGGGTGAACTGGTATATGACTTCGTGGAAGACTGCTTCACATTTGGGTGTCCAGCGAGCCCAAAGGTTCACCTGTTCGGAAGTATAGTTTCGCTTCTTTGACAGCTTTTCTTTGTATTTACAGTTGGTGGGGGTAACCCTGGGTGAGATCGGGAGAGGGCGAACCACCTTGGAATAGTCTTTTATGAACCTGCAGTAGTAGCCACAGAACCCCAGGAAACGTTGTAGTTCTTTAAAGTTATGGGGATGGGGCCAAGTAGTCAGTGACTCAACCTTACTGGGATCAATCTCTATCTCTTCTGCAGATACCATGTGCCCCACATACTTCATGGAGGTTTGAAAAAACTGGCACTTGCCACTGGACAGCTTGAGGCCGAAGTCTTCCAGTCGGTCTAGGACTTTAAACAGTCTGTTCTCATGCTCCTCTAATGTGCGTCTGAACACAATGACATCATCTAGGTACACTAGGCATTCCAACAAGTTCATATCTCCCACTGCACGTTCCATCAGTTGCTGAAAGGTGGCAAGGGCACCCGAAATCCCCTGTGGCATTCTCAGGAATTCATAGAACACCAAAGGACAGATAAAGGCGGTTTTCTCATGGTCCTCTGTGGCCACTGGAATCTGGTAATATCCGCTGCGAAGATCCAATACTGAGAATCATTTACTCCCATTCAAGCAATCCAGGGCATCTTGTGTATGGGGCATGGTGTATTGATCTGGGACAGTCCACCGGTTCAGGGTTCGATAATCAACACACATCCTCACTGACCCATTCTTCTTACGCACAACCACAATGGGAGAGGCATATGGGCTCCTTGATTCCTGTGTCATGCCAGCAGCGAGATTTTCTGCAGGTGTCTCCTCACATCATCTATGTCCACTGAAGCGAGGCGTCGGGATCTCTCCCAAAATGGCCAGTCATCATGCAGATGTATATGATGCTCTGCACCCTGGACACACCCCACATTCCATTCTTTTAAAGAAAACACGTGGTCTCTCTCTGGGTGAGTTTCTTGCTAATCCTAGCCTTCCATTCAGCTGGCAGTGGGGAATCACCAAAGTCAAATAAGTCCGGGGTCACTCTCCTTTTGGCCCGAGTACTTGGTATTGGGTAATACTGCAGTGTCTGCGCAGTATACTGTAGCTAGAGTGCACCATCCGTTTCACCCAGACCTCCCGATCTGACACATTTTAATCTGGACCATCACTCGTCATGCATAGGCATGGGCACGGGCAGGCAAGATGCTGGGTTTAACCAGTAATCCTTCTGGCAACTTTCTGTCACCTGGTGCATCCAACATTAATGTTTTGTTCTTTACGTTTCTCTTTAGGCGGACTTCTCCATGGATTGTGCACTGGGTGTTGGGGGCCAATACCAAGGAGTCAGGTTCCTTTTCCCACACTATCCCCACTGGTTCATCTGGGTCCTCTTCATTGGGTTGCTGTTGTAAGTCATATGCCCTTTTTACTAAGTCTGGAATTCTTAGGGCGCGTCCAATCAGTTGCCCTTGTTTCTCACGGCAGAGTTGTGCTAGTCTCCCAAAGATGTGGGCATTTGTTCTAGTTAACAGGGGAACCCCATCATACAGTCCAGTGGGAGGACACACTAGGGCCAGTGTCTCTACTTACTCCTCTACACCAGTTACAGTTTCAGGAAAAGACAACCAGAGGCAGACATATCCTAGGTAGGGATACAACTTGTCACTTAGCCCCCACACATGTAGGCCTTCCAGGGATTGTAATGGCACATCAGATAAGTGTGTGTCATACCAGTCCTGAAGTACAGTGGTCACTTGTGACCCACTGTCAAACACAGCCCAAGTAGGAATACCATTCACAGCCACAGTAGTCTTCATTGAAGGGCCGACTATTTTGGACCAGTCTGGAGGGACAACAGCAGGGGCCTGGACAGATGATTTAGCCACAGAGGAGTTTGAGCTAGGATGGCCGAAGTCTTCACTGTGGTCATTTCGTGCACCCCTTGACCACTGACTTGTTTTCCGAGGCTCTCCTTGAAGCCGGTTCACCACTTTCTCTGAGTCCTTCTGAGACCAGCATTCCCTCTTCATATGGCCATCTTTGCTGCAATTGTGACAAATGACAGAATCTCTGGGCATCCTTGGGGAAGACGTAGCAGGGGATGCTGAAGCATTGATGGGAGATTGTGATCTGACTTCTGCTGGTAGTGTACCATGTCTCAAAAGTTCCTTTAGGGTGGCAGTCAATTCCTTGAGCGCAGCCGAGAAGCCACCTTCAGTAGAGGATGCCTGAGGGTGCACCCCCAACCCCATAACAGTCATGTCCTGACAGGGGACAGGGTCTCTGTCAGCAGGGGATACCACAGTGAACGCACCCGGCTGTACTTTTCTGACCTTCAGGAACTCCTCCCCCCCCCCCATCATTTAGCCTGCGGCGGGACTCTCGTAGTGGTCTCCATTTTGGAAGGGCCTTCCAGTGCCATGATCACTTGGCTGCACTCACCCTATAATCACAGTCTCCCTCTTCACCTTCTACCTCCCAGAGATCTTTTATCAAGTCACAGTAGCCAGGTGGGTTACCTCTCCTATCCTGGAGCCTTAACTGGATGATCTGCAGTTTAGAATGCTTGGCATGTTGCAGTGTGTGCCCCAATCTCACATGGTTCAAATCACTGGCGGCTACCCCACCTTTCCGGTAAGCTTTCTGCAGAGCTCTTTCTAGGTGAGTAACATACACAGACAAACTTTCCCCCTTCCATTGTTTGGTACCTTGGAATTTCCACATCAAAGTCTCTCCTGACTCAGTGCTCCCAAAATTCCCTTCAAGTACAGATAGGTACTTCTGAGCAGCTGCATCAGGGTTCATGGAACTCAAAAATTTAATGGCTTCAAAGGTGGGGCCCCTCAAACTTTCTATGTTTCTTTTCCACTCTCAGCCTCCGCACACTGCCACTCGGGTACCAAGGGGGCAACGTAGTCGATCCAGGTCTCCTAGTCATCCTCCCCTGGGGTGCCGAAGATTCTCAGCCATTGTGAGGAGTCGTGACTAATGGCAGAGATATAGGGGCCAGGATTGGCACAGGCACAGAAGGCGGGGCAGTAACAGGTGCAGGAGTTGAGGGGGTGTTGGAGAAGGAACACCTCCAGGTGGCAGAAATAGTTTCTTAAAGTCCTCTATGGTTTTCCCTTCCTCTAGCAACAACTTAGCAAATTTCTCCTCAAAAATCTCAGATAATGGTGGGAGCTCATCCTCCCCAGGGTCTTTACTGTCTTTTGTTATCACTCTCCATGCTGCTAGGACCCCTTCTGAGGCAGTAGTCTGTGGCACTTTAGAGCTGTCCATGAGGTCACTACACTCTACCAAGGATATGAAAGTTTGGGCGATCCTATCAGCCTGTCGACCCACCACCACAGGCTTTTTTAAACTTTCAACTTTGGAGAGTGCTCCCTCTACAGTGTCCTTACTGGTACCCAGGGGAATATCCGGTATAAGCAGAGCATTTTGGGGGTCGATCTCCTGCCCAGTACACCACCCCACCAGCTAGTGTACAGCCATTTCTTCTGGGGTAGCCATTGATCTTTAACAATAAATTGTAATTTTTGGCCACTAGAAGGCACAAAATCCCAGCAGTGCCTCCAAGATGTAACCCCTAGGTGACGCTATCCCAAGGGCTACTACCCCTGCCTACTTGACTAGTAGCAAGTTAAGGGGCCTGGGTAATGAAATGGGTGCCTCCACCCAGAGGTCAGGGTTGTTAGTGGTCACGCTAACCTGGGCACAGCCCTCCAGGACACTGTAACCCCCCTCCTTCCCTTCTAGTGGCCTGAACAATATACAATAATTACTTTCACAATGACCCTTATTCACCAGGCAATTACCCACACTGTTTGCACTTACCACCAGGGCTGGTTCCTCTAGCTTGACCCTGGGGACCCCCTGTAAAAACAAGGTTAAGCACAGCAAATAGCAGCAGTACAATACTTTTGGCACAAACTGGAACCACAGTCCGGTTAAATGCAAACAAAGTTAAATCTGATTTATTCAGGGGATTTGAACAAGGGAGGGGTGTAATCAGGTTTATTTGCTTAAAAGTTATATTAATCAGAGAGTTATGCAACCAGTTCAGAGTCCCTACACAGTCACACACTCTGGGTACCCAGGTAGGAAAATGGTGGGCTAACCAGTAACATTGCAGCTGGTTGAGGCCCTGTGATGGAAGAAAGCAATGTGCACAACACACACTGTTTGTAATCCGGAGCCGAGGGGCTCAGTTCGTGAAAGAAAAGGCCACAAGATAATCAGATGACAACACTTTTTAGATTTAGCTGTTGTTGCAGGGAGCTACCCTGATGTTTACTCATGATACCTAATACTGGACACAGGCAGGATGAAATAGAGACTGCAGGCTGTTGAGCTGGAGTGCCCAGAGAAGCAGGGCCCACACGAATCACCGAGGCATCGTTCCTGTTCAAGGCGTTGAGCAGGGGGCTGGTCCCCAGGCCGGTCTCTCGTCGATGGCTTCCTCTGCGTAGCAGGTATTCTGGCTGGGCCAGTGTAGCAGGGCCCAGGCAAATGGAAATGGATACGGATGCAGTCCATGGAGCTGAATACAACCTCCAGCAAGCAAAACACAGTTCGGACACACAGTGGGGAACCAAATCACGACCCACTATAAGCACACAGCACATTCACATGTAAGGAAATTCCACTGTACCAGGCAAATGGCTCTCCGGTCGCAATTGCAGAGTCTCTGCGCAATCTGGGAGTTCAGAGGTAGCTGGGAGTCCTGACAGGCCGATCGCATACAGCAAATCTTCGGTCTTCTTCAGGTTAAAGCCTGGTCACAATTTAGTGGCTTAATTCGCTCTCCAAATTCGGATTCATTCCGAAAAAAAAAGCACAAATCACCTCTCAGGAACAGCAGGCAGGCATACAGGCCAAACTCAGGCCTTTCCACAGTTCTTCCACGTGAATCCATTATGGACTGCTGCTCAAACTATCTCGAGCTGTTACTTCTTCACTTCCCAACTCCAATGTAAATGAATCTGCAAGCAGTGTGTGACTTTCCCCAAGATCCAAAAGGTTCGGTTGGCTGATCTGTCTGTCAGTCACAACAAGGGCTCCCCCTCCAGGTTATTTTAGGCACCAAAAGCCCAAAACCACAATTGCTACAAGTTTTGGCCCCAGCAAACCCCTGTAGGCAGGCTCCATTTTAGAGTCCCAAATGTACTGATTGGCCCATTCTGACAGTCCAGGACCAAGATGGTGGAAACAAACAGAACTGTCCATGCTGCAAAGAAGGCAGGTTAGAACAAACTGCAATATTATTACTACTCTAACAAATGATCAGCAAACAAGTACATCTTCTAACAGAGCTCCCCCTCAGATTAATTATGACTGCAATCCAGGCAGCTCTTAAAATGGCAGTACACAGAGGCTATACAGGCACTCTCTGGCAATACATTTAAACTGCTAAAACGCAGAACACCAGCCTGGCACTGAGCATTTAGGCAAGCTCAAGGAAGACTTTTCGGGAACCCCCATTTGTAGGGGGGTTACACTGCTAAGTATGTTCCCCTCAGTTCAATTCCCCAGAATATTTCTGGACACTTGGTCGATTCTGCCTTTGTACAAGACTTCTCTTTTATGTTCTTACAGTTATGCAAATTGTTGCAGTCTCACTCCGTTATCAGTTCGTAAGGGAAAGCTCTTGTTGTGGTTGGACACTTGTTGACTTGTTGATCATGTCTGGTAAAGTTTATATCAAACCTACTACTGTTCTAGTCTGTTCTGCTGAAGTGATCTTCTATGGGAATTATTTTTTCTAGGGAATGTTGTTTACTTTTTCGGGCTCATTGTCTTTTTATCCTGGAGATTCTTTCACAGTATGGCTCCTGATCTAAGGTTCTGGCATTCTTAGTAGCATGGTATGTATGGGTTTCGGCATCTTAGGTGCTTTATTAGCCCTGCCAGTGTTGTTTCACTCCAAAACAGTTTGGATAGTGACTTTTGCCAATCAACCTTACTCTTTTTTTAACCCTTTTATGTCTTCTTTTCACTGCAGAAATGGAAACAATGGTCAGACTGGGTGCGTCAGGCAATCCTTATTTGCAGTCAAATTCTGTGTTGCTATGTTTCTTCTTTTAGGAGTTATCCTAGAGCCAGTTGGAAGGAGTCTGTGTTCTTTTGCAAGCCACTTGGCCAAAGATGAACATTAACCCTTTGGCTCTGAAGTCTGTGGCTCCGAAGTTCTGGTATCTTTCAGGTATTTGGTGTCCAGTATTCTGCTACTGTTTGTCTTCCATTTCCGAGCTCTGGTATTTGCCAGAACAGTTTTGGTTTACTTACGAGTTGTTTGGTCAGTTCGGATGGTCTCCTCATGGAACTTGAGGTGATGTTCCTAAACCAAAGATTCTCTGGGAAGTTTTTTTCCCTGACAGGAGTCTCTGAGGCGTTGAGACATTCTCCATATAGCTTTTTCAGAGTAGCCCCTTTTCAGTCTTATCTGCATGTATCTGAATTTTCTCTTTTGGTGGAGTTTACTTAGTAGAATTCTACTTTCTCAGCTGACATTGTCTCAAGTGGGAGATCTGGGATTGGAGATCCTGTTGTGCCTGGCTGTAGCTCATATCTGGAGCAGGAGATTCTGTAATACGTAGTTATGTCACTTAAGGATAAAACTGTTAACACAATTTGAATAGCAGAATGCATTCCATGCCTGGCTCCTATAACATAATAAGATAAAACTGTGGTGTCAGAAAGGAGTTAAGAGCCATCCTATATATGGTATTACTCTTGCTGCAGGGAACTGACTATACTCAATTTAAGTACTGACGCATATCCAAGATTAGCTGCCAGAACGTTCTTTCTGCTAATCCCGTATATCTGTTTTACATGTTACCTGTCCTTCTCTATTGCTCTGTTTTTGAGAGTTTACCCACTGAGACGGTTACCTTGTTATCTGTTTTTGGGCTGTCTGTGGTGTCGTGACTCCCAAGGTTATGATGTGAGAAACATTTGGCTGACTGCCCAGAGTGAAGGATTGCCAGACTCTGAACTGGACAGTTGCCAAGACGAATGTGGCTGATAGCCAAGGCTCCGCTGCAGGGGGAAGTGTACAGTACCAGTAGAAACAAAGGGGTCTGGAAAAATTCAAGTGAAGGGCATTCTACCTGGTACGAATGTAAGCTATAAGCCATGACAGGGCATGGGTGTGTGGAGGCATTAATGCATGCCCAGGGTGCATTGAGAGACACGAGGCTAAAGATCAAGTGCCCTCCAACCACCCTCTAAGTGAATTAATGCCCAATACACCGATGCCCTGGAGTGGGCATTGCACTTATAAAATGGGGTATGCTGGTTTACAAAAAATGAGGAGAAAGTGGTTTATTGCTTTTAAGACATAATAAATATATTGGTATACCGTGCAGTCAAAAATTGTTCCAAACAGAGTAAGATTTAAAAAGTAGCATTG
Source organism: Neoceratodus forsteri (assembly GCA_016271365.2). NCBI lineage: Eukaryota > Metazoa > Chordata > Ceratodontiformes > Ceratodontidae > Neoceratodus > Neoceratodus forsteri. Next base: position 247,005,673 of record CM057457.1, read on the forward strand.
TGCATTGTTTTTGCTAATTCATTAAAGAAACACTACTGTTTTTTTTTTGTTTTGTTTTTGTCAATAAGTGCTTTTGTTTGGGTATTAACAACGTAGATCAGTCATGAATTCAAACTGCAAACAGTAATGCTTCTTTTTTTCCAGACCATACCTTTTAGCCATGTTGTGGGAAACAGCTGCTGTAATCTGATATGAACACCTCCCCATACTATTTCTTTTATACAACTTTTGTTTTGCATTTTAGTCATGCTTACACACACACACACACACAAGATTTCTTTTTACAAACTTTTCTTTTACCTTTCAGCCCTACTTTAAGAGATAAATAACACGGCTCCTGTAGTGCAGGTGTGGCTCCGGCATAAAACACCAGCCCACTCAAAACTTGCCACATGGCTCCGGGGTTGCAGATATGGCTTTGGACTGAAACAGCCATATTTTGCTGAGGCAGGGGACTGTAAAGGTTGGCCGTGGAGCTGGATGAGGCCAGGGCTGTAAGGCATTCAGTGATGTGGGGGACGCTAAAGTCGAGATCAAGTGGCGGACTGATTTTTTTTTTTTCTCTATAGTGAGTTTTCGGGTAGAATAGCTTTGTATGTGTGTTTACTGGGGTTACTAACTAATGGTCAGGTGATGTATCTTGACCACTGAAGAGTCTGGAATTGGAAAGTCTCTGCCAGCCCATTTTATAAATAGTATCTTAAAACACTGATACCAGTCTAGCCAATCACAACTCAAGCTCTTGTATAGTTGGCATCTCATGCAGCCGTTTGTTTGCCTGACACCGTCAGTGCTCAGCTACTTACTTAGTCTGATGCCCTGCCTCTCCCTGTTGGCTCTTGTCAGTTTATGCGCATCTCAATCATAATCACATACATTACTACATTTTCTGTGCTATGAATCCCACAGTTCCTAACCACATGTTGTGTTTTATTGCACTCCTTTGCGGTCGGTACAGATGCCCTAATGAGCATAGCATGACACGCTCTAAGCATGGACTGTAGCATTCCTAGAATTCACACTGCAGGGGTGTCAGTTGTTTTTTCTATAAACAAACCTTAGTCTGCTGTCTTTATTTACAATGTGTGTCCATACTTTATTATATGAATACGGGGTCGCTTTGAGATGCCCCTTACTGAATAAGAGTGCCATCTTATGCTGTTTGGACCTGACATAACCCCACAGCTTTGGTTCATACTCTTCTCACCCATACTGGACGAGATGGCACACTCATTCAATAAAAGCTGTCTCAAAATGGACCTCATATTCATATCAATCACTTAAAGTCCAGTCAGTCAGAGTGCAGAATTTGAGACACGCTCCCTGTCTCTTATTGTAGATACAGTGGTGTTCTCTTGTAGACTGTTGGACTATTCCAACCACTAACATTGAAGGGGAGGTTTAACTCATTTTGTAAAATGTTTCACTTTTCAGGTCAAAATGCATTTCTTTTGCAATTCCCTTCGCTTTCCTCTGTTACTTGGGGAGAGGTGTGGTCCTGGCTCAGGGAACCTCCCATGTCTTGACGTATTACTTTTCTTGCTGGGAGTTCCTTTATATCCCATTACATTTAGTTACTCACATGCCCAGGCCTGTCGCTTCCCCAGTACACACCTAGACCATTGTAGGTGCTTAGAGTAAATCAACCCATGGAAACAAAAGCATCTGCATTTGTTCCTTTACTGGTGAACATACTGTATACAGTAGATCCATTCACACATGATACACATATCCAGAAATCACAATTCATAAGGATAAGGATTAGGAATGCACTTCCGTTTCACAGTTTCCATAGTTCCCCACTTCTGTCTCAAAGCTAAGCACTGTGTTTTAACCAGGTACACAGGCTTTTTCCTAACCTCCCAGTATCAGGCCTGTCTCGGCTTTGCTGATTTGCCAATGCAGCCTCTTACCGAGACGCATGTTAACACTGCTGTGCCTCAGTGATGTCCCCATTGTTCTTGATTTCATTGTTAGCTCAACACTCTCTGTCCCTTATCAACATGACCATTGATTCCACATGACTGCCCTCTGTGTCTCAGTGACTTACGATCTGCAATCCTTGGTCGATTGGTATCTCTGTACCCACTTAACTCTGATATGATGAAGTTCCCTTTTGATCTTTGTTGTTTATCCCTTTTGAGGTGTCCCACTACCTTTGTATGATTTTATTTTTTCTGTTACCATGCCAAGAGGGTGCACTTGATACTTTAGAGCTTGGTGTCTGCCAGGGGAGACGAACAGGGCCCAGTGCCTTTTCCCATGCGCCCACCCACTGACTTTCCTCCTGCCCTAATCTAAGCGAGGATTCACTGGGTTAGTATTCCACATAGTCGTGTGTAGTCTGTCTGAACCATCAGCCAACCAACACGGACCTCCTTGCCTGCAAATTATGCCAATGGTAATGCTACTGAGGAACTTGGCTCCTGCAATCCCTCTATATATTCTGGAGATGTCTCTGCTACCTAGTCTGGCAGCTTGCTTTTCTGCCATGGCTTTGTCTGCCATCTGTGGGTGCTGTGTCACTGCGCAAGCTTCTCTCTGGGATTGCCCCCCTCAGGGTATATCTCTCTCTGTCTTAGGAGGAACCCAACAAAGGCCAGCTGGCATCAGTTTGTTTGTTTCCCTTGAGGGGAAGCCCTCCCTGGGGTCCCCACCTCTCCCGTTGGTTCCCTACATACTTCCCAGCTATGGACTATCACACCAGAAACATGCCTCCCAGATCTCAGGTCACAAGAATCTGTCCACAGTGTTGGAGGTGCCACCTGGAAGGCATCCAGATCCAGGTTGATAAAATCTCCAACACCCTTGAACCTTTGAGGTGTCTGGGACCTTGCTAACGCATGGAGCCACAACTCCATCCTCCTCAACCTACTGGCTCCTACTTAACCTCCTGGCACCACAAGGGCACCCTTCTTATCTACATCACTGAACTCCTCCCTCTAGCCTATCTACTCACCTTTACCCACTGCAAAGAGTGGATTGTCATTATATTTATCTGTGATTTATAGTAAGTTAATCAGAGCACTAAGAGAGGTTTTGCTTTGCGGTCCTTGCACCCAAGCTTGCATAAGATAACATATTTATACCATGAGACACACATCTCAATGTCCCTGTTAACTGATAATGCATTATAGAGGGGCATGCCGTGTATGGGACTCTATATAACTGCCAACTGGTGGCCAACACTGCCAAAAATTCCATGTGACAACTAAAAATATTTTCCTTAGTTGCCAGAGATTTCTTAAATAGTTTTGTAACAGTATTATTGATTAAGTTGGTGAAAATGTATTTTTTATTCATATTTATTTATATCTTTGGTAACCGGGTGAACTCACAGTGAGCAAGTCAGTTTACAAGGGCGACCCATAATGGGGAACAAACCTGTTCACAGGGGTGATGCGGAACAGGGAGCAAGCCCATTTACAGGGACAGCCAACAGCAGGAAAAAAGCCTGTTTACAAGGGCAGCCCACAACAGGAAGCAAGCCAGCTTACAAGGGTGACCCAGAACAGAGAAGAAACCCATTTAGAGACGTGACCTGGAACAGGGAGCAAGCTGATTTACAGGGACAGTCCGCAACAGGAAACAATCCCATTTACAGGAGCAGCCTATAACAGAAAGCAAGCCAGTTTACAAGGGCGAACCGGAACAGGGAGCAAACCCATTTAGAGAGTGACCTAGAACAGGGAGCAAGCCTGTTTACAAGGACGGCCCACAACTGGGAGTAAGCTCATTTACAAGGGCGACCCACAACAGGGAGCAAGTCCATTTACATAGGTGAGAGCAGCAAGAGGAAGGAGGCAGCTGCTGGAATTCTACTACTCTACTACTGGGACTAAAGAACTAGAACTCTACTACTGGGACCTTCAATTAGGATAAAAAACAAACAAAAAAGAAACAAAAAATAAGAGTTAGTGTGCTTGTCTAAGTTGGGGAAAGGGAACTGTTATCTGTGCTGTTAGCTAGGTGAAGAGGGCAGCTCTAAATTAGGGTGTGTGGCTTAGGCAGCGGAAAGCCAGGTGTCTGTATTTAAAACTTCCCTAGTTAGCTTTTGGCAGAGAGCAGCAGGAGGAAGGAGGCAGCTGCTAGAATTCTACTACTCTACTACTGGGACTAAAGAACTAGAACTCTACTACTGGGACCTTTAAGTAGGGCAAAAAAGAAATAAAAAAAATAGTATACTTCTCTGAGTTGGGGGAAGGTAACTGTTACTTGTGCTGCTAGCTAGGTGAAGAGGGCAGCTGTAAATTAGGGTGTGTGACTTAGGCAGCAGAAAGCCAGGTGTCTGCATTTAAAACTTCCCTAGTTAGCTTATGGCAGAGAGCAGCAAGAGAAAGGCAGCAGCTGCTAGAATTCTACTACTGGGACTATATAGCCCTCCGTCTCTCCCCACCCCCACCATCCTTAGCCAGTTCCAGTTTTATAGGCACTGGATTTGACTGACAACAGGAACTTCCTGTTTGGGAGCAGGAAGGGAGTGATCACAGAGGCACAAAAGACCCACCATCCTAGAAGGAAAAGAATAACTCTCCCTCACCCCCTAGCTGCTGGAGGTCTGTCTCTGAGTAAGTAAGAAGGAGACTACTGAGGAATATAGGAACGTCCTGTCCCAGAACAGGAAGGGCAGGAGCTGTAAGGACACGGAGGCAGTAGGAAAGTAGGGAGGAAAAAAAAAAAGTAAACCAGAGAGAGGAAAGAGTAAGCATACAAAACAACAATCAAGGGGCCACAACTAAGACATGATGGGAGTGGTGCAGTGCAGTGGCTGTGGAGCGGCAGTCTTCCTGGAGACATTCTGGAGAATGCTGTGTTGTCCCATCTGCAGGCACCTCTCTGGGCTGAGGGAGGAGGTTGCTCGTGTCCAGGCCGAGTTGGCCAGGATTCGGGGGACCTCCTCTCCCACCCAAGGACCCCCAGTACTGCCACTGCCTTAGAGATTGCCAAGAAAGAGAAGTGGTTGGACCACAGTGGGCTCAGGGAGGGTGAGGGAGGTGGAACAGAGGCACATCCCTAAAGTTGTTCCTCTCCACAAGTCGTACACCGTTCTGGCAGAATGTGGTTCCTCTATGGAGGCACTTGCAGTGGAGACCAAGGAGGATGCTTAAAACCTCCACAAAGGAGGCCCACAGGAGGGTGGCATGGGACCCCACAGAGGAAGGAAACAACTCCTGGTGGGGGACTCAGTTGTTAGGGGGTAGAACTGGGGGAAGGAGGGGAGAGGGAGGGAGGTAAGGTGCCTGCCTGACACCATGGCTTGGAGGGACAGGGAGTGAATCCTCAGGATTGCAGAAGCAGCTGCATGTGGGAGGGAGCTGGATGTCAGTGTCCACCTAGGGACAAATGACTTGGCTGGGAATGGGATCAGAGCAGTGTAGGAGGAGTTTGTGGAGTTGGGGAGGAGCCTTAGACAAGTAGCATTCACAGTAACCTTCTCAGAGGTGCTGCCTGTCTATAGCATGGGTGAGGCTAAGGTGCTCCTCACCATGGGATTCAATCAGTGGTTGAAAACCTGGTGCAGAGCTCAGGGTTTTGGCTTCATTGGGGACCGGGGGTCCACCTGGAGGGATACAGGCCATACTGGCGCAATGGTCTGCATCTGTCCAGGAGGGGAACCAGGATCCTAGGTAATGGGTTTAAATGCTTCATTGGCAAGCATTTAAACTAGCCAAGGGGGGAGGCACTGAAAAGGAACAGGGAAATCCCAGCCCCCCCCCAAAAAAACAGACTAGTTAGCGAGGTAAACACCAAGATAGATAAATCGATAGGGAGAAGGGCAGGGGACAGTTGCCAAGACTAATGTGGCTGGTAGCCAAGGCTCTGCTGCAGGGGGAGTGTACAGTACCAGTAGAAACAAAGGGGGCTGGGAAAATTCAAGTGAAAGGCATTCTACCTGGTATGAATATAAACCATAAGCCATGACAGGGCATGGGTGTGTGGAGGCATTAATGCATGCCCAGGGTGCATTGAGAGACACAAGGCTAAACATCAAGTGCCCTCCAACCATCCTCTAAGTGAATTAATGCCCAATACACCCATGCTCTGGAGTGGGTCATTGCACTTATAAAATGGGGTATTGTGGTTTACAAAAAATGAGGAGAAAGTGGTTTATTGCTTTTAAGACATAATAAATATATTGGTATACCGCTGCAGTCAAAAATTGTTCCAAACAGAGTAAGATTTAAAAAGTAGTATTGTACATTGTTTTTGCTAATTCATTAAAGAAACACAACTGTTTTTTTGTTTTTTTGTCAATAAGTGCTTTTGTTTGGGTATTAACAATGTAGAAGCAGTCATGAATTCAAACTGCAAACAGTAATACTATTTTTCCAGACCATACCTTTCAGCCATGCTGTGGGAAACAGCTGCTCTAATCTGATATGAACACCTCCCCTTACTATTTCTTTTATACAACTTTTGTTTTGCATTTTAGTCATGCTTACACACACACACACACACTATTTCTTTTTCCAAACGTTTCTTTTACCTTTCATCCCTACTTTAAGAGATAAATAACACGGCTCCTGTAGTGCAGGTGTGGCTCCGGCATGAAACACCAGCCCACTCAAAACTTGTCACATGGCTCCGGGGTTGCAGATATGGCTTTGGACTGAAACAGCCATATTTTGCTGAGGCAAGGGACTGTAAAGGTTGGCCGTGGAGCTGGTTGAAGCCAGGGCTGTAAGGCATTTAGTGATGTGGGGGCCGCTAAAGTCGAGATCAAGTGGCGGACTGATTTTTTTTTTTTCTCTATAGTGAGTTAGTTTTCGGGTAGAATAGCTTTGTATGTGTGTTTACCAGTGGACTAACCAATGGTCAGGTGATGTATCTTGACCACTGAAGAGTCTGGAATTGGTAAGTCTCTACCAGCCTATTTTATAAATAGTATTATAAAGCACTGATACCAGTCTAGCCAATCACAACTCAAGATCTTACTTCGAGAGGGCTCTTGCAGTAGGTAGTTACATATAGGACTGACGCCGGCTGGCGGCAGGACCCCACGGAAAAATTTCTAGCTAGCAGTCCCTGGCGAGGGACCGCCCCACGTCAGGTGACCGGCGTCATGCGACGTCGGTATAAAGGGGCGGTCCCGGACACCCGCCTTCCAGTTCTTTCCCGCCGTTAGCTCGTGCAGCGCCTCGCGGTAAAGTTCGTACTTAGCAAAGCCCTGTTCTTTCATCAGTTTTACCGAAGTTTTGAGTATTTTTTCTTCTCATTGTCAGGTCAGTGTCGGTGTATGTCATCCCCTATACCTTCCAAAAACAAGTGCAACTCGTGCGGCGCCCAGCTGCCACACAAGGACGGCCATTCGTTCTGCCTTTTTTGCTTAGGCCCCGACGACCCGGTCGACAAGTGCCTGCATTGCCTGCACTTCAACGCGGCTACCCGCAGACGATGCCAACAGTCCCTGGAAGCCCATCTGCTAAAGAAGAAGATGTCTTCAATGGAAAAAGAATTGAAGAAGCTCAGGCAGGCGTCGACTTCTCCTGAAGGACATCGTAAAAAGCGGGACAAAGAAAGGCACCGGGAGAAGGCCTCTTCACCCGCGACTCCGGCCGGAGTCGTGGCCCAGGTAACATCCCCTCCGGGGGACTGTCCGATGGCAGCCTCCAAGGTTTTGGAGGAGGTGTCGGCCCGCCCGTCAGGCTTGTGCTCGGGCCTTGCGGGCACCTCTGGGCAAAAGGAGGCCTCTGCCCCCAGTACCACCGCAGGCTTGCGGCCTACTGGTGCAGGCACCTCCCATAAGCCGGACATCGGCTCCTCCGCCGTCCGCCGAGAGAAGGTTGATAAGGCGCCCGACCCGCCCGGGCGGTTACCGCATCTCGTCCTCCTCGGACGGGCCTTCCTCCCTCGGCCCACCTCCAATGAGGGACCCGTAAGTCGGATGCTGGCTCCTCCAGCGCCCGCCGAGAACCAGCCCTAAACCGCACATCGGCTCCCCGGCGTGTGCGGGCGTGGAACCCTGACGGACCCTCCAACCCCGTCGTACCCGGTTCCCTGCAGTCGCCGCTGCCGTCCAGGGAGCCGAGTCATCCCAGCCTGCCCGGGGACTTTTCTTCACCGTCCCGGCGTCGAGATATTCCACCCGTCAGACCCTCCTCCTAGGGAACCGGATCTGGCGCGCCCCCGGACACCGGCTTCGACGCCGTCCTGACGCGGCCCACTGATGCCGGGCGGAGGATATTCCCCTCCTTTGGGCCCAACCCCGGACCTCTCAATGCTGACCCACCTGTGGGGCCTCCTTCCGGGCCGTCTGCTCCGGCACCCGGGTACCCGCCGTCTTACCTGGGTCCGCAGTATCTAGTGCCGCAGTACCCGACGCCAGTTCCGCCGACGCCGCAATACCCGGCACCGGTTTTCCCACAGCCGGGTTTCGGATACTCGCCTTACGGATACAATCCGTATACTTATCCCCCTCGTCCACCGCCCCCCCCCGGCCACCGGTGAATCTGCAGGAGACTCTGGCTTCCTGGTGGGCTGAGGCCAAGACTCAGCTCACCAAGGAAGTAGAGAGCCGCCTTACGGCGATGGTGCCGCCCCCGGCCCCTGTACGCCCGAGACGGCACACTCCCTCACCACCTCCGGATCCCAGAGCCCTTCCCTCTGGATCCCGAGAGGGGCAGGACACGTGTCCAGGGATCCCCCCAAGGAACCCGTTCCTCCCCCTAGATGTGCCAGGGAGTCTTATTCTGCTTCTGATTCTTCTTCTTCTTCTTCACTCTCGGATTCCTCCGACGGATGCTCCGAGAGAGACGACGAGCCTCGCTCTCCATCCAAGCCCCGGCCGAGGACTCCTCCGAAGTCTCCTCCGGAGGATCCTTCCTTCACGGAGTTGCTCAGGAAGATCCAGGAAGTACATCAGTGGCATTCTCTGGAACCAGATCCTCAGCGGGTCAAACTCGCCAAACATCTGGACCTGCCCCTTACGGCTCCTACTTTAGTGCCACCCTGGATCAAGCCTCATGCCCACCTTGTTTCCACAATTTGGAAACAACCATCGGCTTTAGCCCCACTTCCTAGGAAGTCCAACAGGCTATACCAGGCTCCGGAGGGTGTAGACTTTTTGGATTCTCACCCTCGTGCAGACTGGGTCGTGATTAGCGCCGCTCACGGCCGGTCAGCTCATCCCAAACATCTAAGCTCGTCTCCTCTGGATAAGAAATCTCGCCTCCTAGACCAGTATGGAAGAAAAATATACGCCTCTTCCACACTGGGAATTCGGGCCCTGAATTATGTAGCTCATATGGGGGATTACCAGAAGGCCATCCTTACCCAGGTGGAATCCAAGATTGACTCCTTACCTGACTCCCAAGTCAAGCAGGAGTTAGCTGACTTAGTCCGTTCTGCTCGTTCGGCCAGCTGTCACATCCTGCGGACGACATACGATGCAGTGGACACTGCTGGGAGGAGCTCCGCGTTCGCCGTAAGTCTTCGGCGTCATGCCTGGCTCTGCATGTCAGGTTTGGTCCCAGAGGTGCAGTCAGCAATCCAGGAAGCACCTTTCAGGGGTTCAGTGCTTCTCGGCGGTGATGTCAAGGACATCATCACCGACTTGCAGGAGAAGGGGACGGCTCTGAAATCCGTGGATTCCATGTACTGTCCCCATCCCCCACAGTGCCGTCCTTTTCACAGATGCAGTTGGCCACAAGCGAAACCCCAAGGAAGGCGGGTCACTAAACGGCGGGCCCCCGCAGCTGCCAGGCCCCCACCACCCAAAAAAGCAGTGGGTGCTCCAGCTGCAGCGCTGCCCCACACCACCTGACTCCTCCCTTCTCCCACCGCCCCCGGACACACCGGAGGAACCGGTAGGAGGGAAGTTCTCCCTCCACCTTCCGGGTTGGGAGAGGATAACAACATGGGTGCTTCAGATTATAGTGGAGGGGCACTCCATAGAGTTTCTACAGAAACCACCCCGCCACCCCCGTCTGAAGTCGTCCTATGCAAGGGACCATCTTCCTTTGGTCCGGGAAGAAATATCTGCCCTTCTTGCGAAGCAGGCCATAGAACCCGTTCCTCCTCACCTTCAAGGGACGGGTTACTATTCTCATTTCTTCCTGGTCCCAAAGAAGACAGGAGATCTCAGACCCATTCTCGATCTCAGCTCCTTGAGCCTTTACGTGGAATACAAAAAGTTCAGGAAGCTCTCCCTACAAACCCTTCTGCCCCTTCTTCGGCGGGTCAATGGCTTTTGTCGCTGTGGATATGCAGGACGCATATCTGCACATCCCTATTAAGTCCCTCGCCATCAAGTACCTCGGTTTGCTTTCAGGGGACCATTACCAATTCTAGGCACTCCCGTTTGGTCTTTCCTTGGCACCCGTTTTTACCAGATGGGACTTGGAATGGTTGAGTAATACCCAGGCAAGTGAAACTTTCTCCCTCACCCAGCGGTTTTCACTTACCATCCATACCATTCAAGTCTCATCTGGATCCTCAGAGACTTCAGTTTATCGGGCTATCACTCGATACGATGGTGACAAGGCCTTCCTTCCTCCGGACAGGGCGGCCTCTCTTCAGTCACAGATTTCCCTGCTATCAGAATGCAGGAAGGTTCCGGCGAGGTCGGTTCTCCGTCTCTTGGGGCTCATGGCGGTCGCCATCCCGACAGTTCCCTGTGCGCGGCTCCACATGAGGATATCTCAGTGGACTCTCCGCTCCCAGTGGGATCAACTCGTAAACGACCTAGATCACCTGGTTCTGATCTCCTCGCCGATGACAAGAGACTTGCAATGGTGGATGGTTCGAGAGAACCTGTTTTGGGGGGTCCCCTTCTGTCATCCTTTCCCCCCCCCCAGACTCTGACCACGGATGCATCAGACGAAGGTTGGGGAGCCCATCTGGGTCCTCACCGAACCCAGGGTTTATGGTCCAGATTGGAGCTAGATCTCCACATCAATGTGCTCGAGCTACGAGCAGTACTATATGCTCTCCAAGCCCTTCACCAATACATCCTTCTCGGTCACCTAGCTGTCCAGACGGACAATGTGTACATGGTGTGGTACATCAACAAGCAGGGAGGGACTCGATCCTTCCCTCTATGCAGGGAAGCAATGAGGGTTTGGGACTGGGCAACGCTTCACAACCTTCACCTCACGGCGATCCACGTTCCAGGAGTCGACAATACCCTGGCAGACAAGCTAAGCCGCTCCTCTGCTCTGTCACACGAGTGGGAGTTGGACGAAAAGGTTCTAGATGACATCTTCCAGCTTTGGGGGACTCCACAGATAGACCTGTTTGCCTCTTCCCAAAACGCAAAACTTCCCACATTTTGCTCGTTCGCTCCAGAGCGAGGCGCTTTCTGGAGCGACGCTCTGTCTCTAAACTGGAAGGGCAGATTCGTCTATGCTTTTCCCCCAATTCCTCTGGTCCCTCGTGTACTGCAGAAACTAACAACGGAAGGAGCGAGAATGATTCTGATCGCTCCTTTCTGGCCCAGGCAAATCTGGTTCTCTCTTCTACAACAATACTCAGAGGTTCCTCCTCTTCCTCTTCCTTTATCTCGAGGATTGCTGACCCGGGATCGGGGACCCTGGTCCATCCAGGCCTCAAGTCCCTACAACTTCATGCATGGCTCCTGCAGACCTAGCCCAATCTCGCTTTGGTGTCTCTCCAAACGTGGCCGAGATTCTGGTGGAGGCTAGAAAACCCTCCACTAGGTCCACTTATGCCATGAAATGGAAGAGATTTTCTATTTGGGCCACCTCTAGGAATATGGAGCCTTTCTCCTGTCCAGTGGCCGTTCTGCTTGAATATTTACGTCATCTCTTCGACCTGGGTCTCAGTCATTCCTCCTTGAAAGTGTACATGGCCGCTATTTCAGCTTACCATGTTCCTTTCGCTGATAGAGCCTTTGCCCAATTAGAGGTGTCTAAGACTTTTCTTAGAGGGGTCCTTCATCTGAGGCACCCTGTCCGGACTCCTGCTCCCCCTTGGGACTTGAACTTTGTTCTGAGAAACTTACCCTTCCTCCCTTCAAACCTCGGCATCCATGAATCTGAAGTTTCTGTAGGGAAGACGCTCTTCTTGGTGGTCATTACTTCTGCTCGAAGAATTTCTGAGCTCCAGGCCCTTATGTGTAAAATCCCTATTTGATTTTCACAAAACGAGTAACTCTTCGCACGAACCCTAAGTTTCTGCCTAAAGTGGTAGCAGAGTCTACCTTAAATCAGTCTATAGAGTTACCTGCCTTTTTCACGCAGTACTCCAACCAAGGAGAGTATTTACTCCATACCATGGATGTTCACCGGATTCTGAGATACTACACCGATAGGACAAAGGATCTTAGAAAAACTGACCAGCTGTTCATCTCTTTTGCTCACAAAAGGGAAGGCAGTGCTGTTTCCAAACAATGCCTGTCGAAGTGGTGGGCTCATTGCATCATTTTCTGTTATGACAAGTACAACAAGACCCTTCCGGGTCAAGTCAGAGGTCACTCCACTCGTGGAGTAGCAGCCTCTGTGGCTTGTTTCAAGAATGTGTCTGCGGCAGACATCTGTGCTGCCACCACCTGACTCTCGTCCATACCTTATCTAAACATCACAGTTTGGATATTGCCTCTCACCATAGAGCAGGCTTCGGGCTAGCTGTTTTGCAGGGCCTCCTGTCTTGAGGCCTGCAAGGCTATCGCTACTTTCAGGAGTAGTTTCCTCCTCCCGGTGCCTTTTATTTGTTCCAGACTGCTTGGGATTCAGTCCTATATGTAATTACCTACTGCAAGAGCCCTCTCGAAGTAAGATAGTAAAGTTACGTAAGAACTTACCGTAACAGTAGATCTTCGAGAGAGGCTCTTGCAATAGGTAATACCTTCCCGGCCTCCATCCCCTTAGGCTTCTTCAGCTCCTTTTCCATTGAGGGAAATCTCTGCTTCTCTCTCATCTGGGCCTTCCAGGCCTGTGTCGGGAAAGAACTGGAACGTGTGCGTCCGGGACTGCCCCTTTATACCGACGTCGCATGACGCCGGTCACCTGACGTGGGGGGTCCTCGCCAGGACTGCTAGCTAGAAATTTTCCAGGTCCAAGATGCCGCCGCCAGTCCTATATGTAATTACCTACTGCAAGAGCCTCTCTCAAAGATCTACTGTTATGGTAAGTTCTTACGTAACTGTACTTTCTTGTATAGTTGGCATCTCATGCAGCCGTTTGTGTGCCTGACACCATCAGTGCTCAGCTACTTACTTAGTCTGATGCCCTGCCCCCCTGTTGTCTCTTGTCAGTTTATGCACATCTCAATCATAATCACAGACATTACTACATTTTCTGTGCTATGAATCCCATAGATTGGAAAAAAAAAAACAGTTTCTAACCACATGTTGTGTTTTATTGCACTCCTTTGCGGTCGGTACAGACGCCCAAATGAGCATAGCATGTTGTATCGTGACACGCTCTAAGCATGGACTGTACCATTCCTAGAATTCACACTGCAGGGGTGTCAGTTGTTTTTCTATAAACAAACCTTAGTCTGCTGTTTTTATTTACAATGTGTGTCCATACTTTATAATATGAATATGGGGTCCCTTTGAGTTGCCACTTACTGAATAAGAGTGCCGTTTTCTGCTGTTTGGCCTGACATAACCCCACAGCTTTGGTTTATACTCCTCTCACCCATACTGGACGAGATGGCACACTCATTCAATAAGAGCTGTCTCAAAATGGACCTCCTATTCATATCAATCACTTAAAGTCCAGTCAGTCAGAGTGCAGAATTTGAGACACGCTCCTTGTCTCTTGTTGTAGATACGGTGTTCTCATGTAGACTGTTGGACTATTCCAACCACTATCATTGAAGGGGAGGTTTAAATCATTTTATAAAATGTTTCACTTTTCAGGTCAAAATGCATTTCTTTTGCAATTCCCTTCGCTTTCCTCTGTTACATGGGGAGAGGTGTGGTCCTGGCTCAGGGAACCTCCCATGTCTTGACGTATCACTTTTCTTGCTGGGAGTTCCTTTATATCCCATTACATTTAGTTACTCACATGCCCAAGCCTGTCGCTTCCCCAGTACACACCTAGACCATTGTAGGTGCTTAGAGTAAATCAACCCATGGAAACAAAAGCATCTGCATTTGTTCCTTTACTGGTGAACATACTGTATACAGTAGATCCATTCACACATGATACATATATCCAGAAATCACAATTTATAAGGATAAGGATTAGGAATGCACTTCCGTTTCACAGTTTCTATAGTTCCCCACTTCTGTCTCAAAGCTAAGCACTGTGTTTTAACCAAGTACACAGGCTGACTCCTAACCTCCCAGTATCAGGCCTGTCACGGCTTTGCTGATCTGCCAATGCAGCCTCTTACTGAGACGCATGCTAACACTGCTGTGCCTCAGTGATGTCCCCATTGTTCTTGATTTCATTGTTAGCTCAACACTCTCTGTCCCTTATCAACATGACTATTGATTCCACATGACTGCCCTCTGTTTCTCAATGACTTACGATTTGCAATCCTTGATCGATTGGTGTCTCTGTACCCACTTAACTCTGATATGATGAAGTTCCCTTTTAATCTTTATTGTTTATCCCTTTTGAGATGTCCCACTACCTTTGTATGATTTTATTTTTTCTGTTACCATGCCAAGAGGGTGCACTTGATACTTCAGAACTTGGTGTCTGCCAGAGGAGACAAACAGGGCCCAGTGCCTTTTCCCATGCGCCCACCCACTGACTTTCCTCCTACCCTAATCTAAGCGAGGATTCACTGGGTTAGTATTCCACATAGCCGTGTGTATTCTGTCTGAACCATCAGCCAACCAACATGGACCTCCTTGCCTGCAAATTATGCCAATGGTAATGCTACTGAGGAACTTGGCTCCTGCAGTCCCTCTATATACTCTGGAGATGTCTCTACTACCTAGTCTGGCAGCTTACTTTTCTACCATGGCTTTGTCTGCCATCTGTGGGTGCTGTGTCGCTGTGCGAGCTTCTCTCTGGGATTGCCTGCCCCCCAGGGTCTCTCTCTCTCTCTCTCTCTGTCTTTGGAGGAACCCAACAAAGGCCAGCTGGCATCAGTTTGTTTGTTTCCCTTGAGGGGAAACCCTCCCTGGGGTCCCCACCTCTCCTGGTGGTTCCCTACATACTTCCCAGCTATGGACTATCACACCAGAAACGTGCCTCCCAGATCCCAGGT
The DNA here is from genome assembly GCA_016271365.2 of Neoceratodus forsteri. Lineage (NCBI taxonomy): Eukaryota > Metazoa > Chordata > Ceratodontiformes > Ceratodontidae > Neoceratodus > Neoceratodus forsteri. Next base: position 247,020,805 of record CM057457.1, read on the forward strand.
CACAAGAATCTGTCCACAATGTTGGAGGTGCCACCTGGAAGACATCCAGATCTAGGTTGATAAAATCTCCAACACCCTTGAACCTTTGAGGTGTCTGGGACCTTGCTAACCCACAGAGCCACAACTCCATCCTCCTCAACCTACTGGCTCCTACTTAACCACCTGGCACCACAAGGGCACCTTTCTTATCTACATCACCAAACTCCTCCCTCTAGCCTATCTACTCACCTTCACCCACTGCAAGGAGTGGATTGTCATTATATTTATCTGTGATTTATAGTAAGTTAATCAGAGCACTAAGAGAGGTTTTGCTTTGCAGTCCTTGCACCCAAACTTGCATGAGATAACACATTTATACCATGAGACACACATCTCAGTGTCCCTGTTAACTGATAATGCATTGTAGAGGGGCAAGCAGTGTATGGGACTCTATATAACTGCCAACTGGTGGCAAACACTGCCAAAAATTCCATCTGACAGCTAAAAATATTTTCCTTAGTTGCCAGAGATTTCTTAAATAGTTTTGTAACAGTATTATTGCATTTAGTTGGTGAAAATTTATTTTTTTATTCATATTTATTTATATCTTTGGTAACCGGGTGAACTCACACTGAGCAAGCCAGTTTACAAGGGCAACCCATAATGGGGAGCAAACCTGTTCACAGGGGTGATGCGGAACAGGGAGCAAGCCCATTTACAGGGACAGCCCACAACAGGAAAAAAGCCTGTTTACAGGGGCAGCCCACAACAGGAAGCAAGCCAGCTTACAAGGGTGACCCGGAACAGGGAACAAACCCATTCAGGGACGTGACCTGGAGCAGGGAGCAAGCCGATTTATAGGGACAGTCCGCAACAGGAAACAATCCCATTTACAGGAGCAGCCCATAACAATAAGCAAGCCAGTTTACAAGGGTGAACCGGAACAGGGAGCAAACCCATTTAGAGAGTGACCTGGAACAGGGAGCAAGCCTGTTTACAAGGACGGCCCACAACAGGGAGTAAGCTCATTTACAGGGGCGACCCACAACAGGGAGCAAGTCCATTTACATAGGTGAGAGCAGCAAGAGGAAGGAGGCAGCTGCTGGAATTCTACTACTGGGACTAAAGAACTAGAACTCTATTACTGGGACCTTAAATTAGGGTAAAAAACAAACTAAAAAGAAACAAAAAAAACAAGAGTTAGTGTGCTTGTCTGAGTTGGGGGAAGGGAACTGTTATCTGTGCTGTTAGCTAGGTGAAGAGGGCAGCTGTAAATTAGGGTGTATGACTTAGGCAGCAGAAAGCCAGGTGTGTGCATTTAAAACTTCCCTAGTTAGCTTATGGCAGAGAGCGGCAAGAGAAAGGCGGCAGCTGCTAGAATTCTACTACTGGGACTTTGTAGCCCTCTGTCCCCCCCCCCCCAGTCCTTAGCCAGTTCCAGTTTTATAGGCACTGGATTTGACTGACAAGAGGAACTTCCTGTTTGGGAGCAGGAAGGAGTGATCACAGAGGCACAAAAGACCCACCATCCTAGAAGGAAAAGAATAACTCTCCCTCACCCCCTAGCTGCTGGAGGTCTGTCTCTGAGTAAGTAAGAAGGAGACTACTGAGGAATACAGGAATGTCCTGTCCCAGAACAGGAAGGGCAGGAGCCGTAAGGGCACGGAGGCAGTAGGAAAGTAGGGAGGAAAAAAGAAAAAATAAACCAGAAAGTGGAAAGAGTAAGCATACAAAACAGCAATTGAGGGGCCACAATTAAGACATGATGGGAGTGGTGCAGTGCAGTGGCTGTGGAGTGGCAGTCTTCCTGGAGACATTCTGGAGGATGCTGTGTTGTCCCACCTGGAGGCACCTCTCTGGGCTAAGGGAGGAGGTTGCTCGTGTCCAGGCCGAGTTGGCCAGGATTCCGGGGACCTCATCTCCCACCCAAGGACCCCCAGGACTGCCACTGCCTTAGAGATTGCCAAAAAAGAGGAGCGGTTGGACCACAGTGGGCTCAGGGAGGGTGAGGGTGGTGGAACAGAGGCACATCCCTCAAGTTGTACCTCTCCACAAGGCATACACCGTTCTGGCAGAATGTGGTTCCTCTGTGGAGGCACTTGCAGTGGAGACCAAGGAGGATGCTTAAAACCTCCACAAAGGAGGCCCACAGGAGGGTGGCATAGGACCCCACAGGGGAAGGAAACAACTCCTGGTGGGGGACTCAGTTGTTAGGGGGTAGAACTGGGGGAGGGAGGGGAGAGGGAAGGAGGTAAGGTGCCTGCCTGATGCCATGGCTTGGAGGGACAGGGAGTGAATCCTCAGGATTGCAGGAGCAGCTGCATGTGGGAGGGAGCTGGATGTCAATATCCACCTAGGGACAAATGACTTGGCTGGGAATGGGATCAGAGCAGTGCAGGAGGAGTTTGTGGAGTTGGGGAGGAGCCTTAGACAAGTAGCATGCACAGTAACCTTCTCAGAGGTGCTGCCTGTCTATAGCATGGGTGAGGCTAAGGTGCTCCTCACCATGGGATTCAATCAATGGTTGAAAACCTGGTGCAGAGCTCAGGGTTTTGGCTTCATTGGGGACTGGGGGTCCACCTGGAAGAATACAGGCCATACTGGCGCAATGGTCTGCATCTGTCCAGGAGGGGAACCAGGATCCTAGGTAATGGGTTTAAATGCTTCATTGGCAAGCATTTAAACTAGCTAAGGGGGGAGGCACTGAAAAGGAGCAGGGAAATCCCAGCCCCCCCCCAAAAAAAACAGGCTAGTTAGCGAGGTGAACACCAAAATAGATAAATTCATAGGGAGAAGGGCAGGGTAAATGGAGAAAAAGGCAACGGCAGTAAGGACAGGGATGGGGCAAAAAGGGTAAGGCCATCAAAAAACGGAGGGCAATGAGGACCAAATCCTGTAGTCTGGGTAACAAGCTCCCTGAACTAGTGGGCTTGATGGAAGAGGGATGCCTGGATATCATGGCAGTCACTGAAATGTAGTACACATAGAACCATGACAGGGATGTCAACATACCAGGATACACAATCTACAGGAGGGACAGGGAGGGTAGAAGAGGAGGAAGATTAGCTTTCTATGCAAGGGAAGGGATCAAAGCAACGGAACTAAAGGGTAAGCAGGGAGGAGAGGAGGCACTGTGGGTCACCCTGGAGACATGAAATGGCACCACAATCCGCATGGGGGTTGTATACAGACCCCTCGTCTCAGGGCGAGGAAATGGACAAGGAAATGATAGAAGGCATCCTTAGGATGGCAGAAAAGGGGAAGCTGTTGTTGCTGGGGGATCTGAATATGCTAGATGTTAACTGGAGCACCTTTGCTGCAGCCACATCCAAGAGCATGGTCATTCTAGATGCCCTACAGGGGGCACGCCTCAGATAGCTCGTGTTGGAACCCACTCAGGAGGGAGCAATCTTAGACCTGGTACTCTCAAACGCGGATGAAGAGAGTATCTCAGATTTAGAAGTGGGTAGCCATCTGGCAACAAGTGACCACCAAATAGCATGGTTCATGATATACGCAGCCATAGAGTCAAGCCACACAAAAGTGAGGGTACTGGACTTTAGGAAGGCTAGCTTTGTCAAAATGGGAGAGTGCCTCAGAAAAGCACTAGCAAACGGGCAAGAAGGAGGGGTGGAGGAACAGTGGGGAAACATCAAAACTGTCATCGCAGAGGCAACAAGCCTTTGTGTGAAGCAAATAAATCAAAATGAAGGAAAAACACTATTGTTCTCAAAAGACACGGTGGGGAAGGTTAGGAAAAAAAGATAGCATTCAAAAAGTATAAGGAAACACAGAAGGAGCAGGACAGAGAACTGTACCAGTTAAAGTAGAAGGAAGCGGAGAAGACAGTCAGAATAGCAAAGGCCCAAACCGAGGAAAAGATAGCCAACCTGTTTAAGAAGAGGGAAAACTTTCATAGGTACATTAGGGTGCGAAGAAAGTCCAGGGGAGGTATACTGAGGCTTAATAAAGGGGAGGGTGGGCTGAGGGTGACAGTGAAAAAGCAGAGATACTGAATGAATACTTTTGCTCAGTATTCACAAAAGAAGAGGAAGGGGAGGTACCGAATCCAATCAATAGAAGCACTCTAGATAGGGTGGGCAATACCAGTCCATTCACAGAGGAAAGAGTTCTGAAAGAACTCCTAAAACTGAAGGGGGGGGACAAAGAAATGGGGCCTGACAGGATTCACCCTAGAATTCTAAAAGAACTAAGGGGAGAACCAGTGACACATTGACTACCCTTTTTAACAAATCATGGGAGGATGGTGTGGTACCTGAGGACTGGAGGAGGGCAGATGTGATTCTCCTTCACAAAAGTGGGAACAAAGCAGAAGCAGGAAACTACAGACCTGTCAGTTTGACCTGAGTAGTAGGGAAAATGATGGAATCACTTCTGAAAGATAAAAAGAATTGTTGAGTACCTAGAGGCCAGCGGGGCACAGGACTCAAGACAGCATGGATTCACAGCGGGAAGGTCATGTCAGACAAATCTAATAGATTTCTTTGACTGGGTGACCAAAATAGTAGACCAGGGAGGGGCTGTGGACATGGCCTACCTAGACTTTAGCAAGGCACTTGACACGGTTCCACACAAAAGATTAATAAACAAATTAGCCAGCCTGGGAGTGGGTCCCAGGGTGGTAGCCTGGGAAAAAAATTGGCTGGAAAACAGGACACAGAGGGTAATAGTAGACGGAGTCCACCCCGAAGAAAGGGGGGTTACTAGCGGGGTACCGCAGGGTTCAGTACTAGGACCGGTCCATTTTAATGTCTTTATAAGTGACATTGTGGAGGGACTGGAGGGAAAAGTAAGCCTCTTTGCAGACGACACACATGTCTGCAACAGGGTTGATAGACTGGGGGGGTAAGAAAGGACTTGGCAAAGTTGGAGGAATGGTCAGAAGTATGGCAGCTTAGATTCAGTGCAAAAAAAGTGCAACATAATGCACCTGGGAAACAAAATCCCATGAGAAGAATACACAGTTGGGGGGGGGGGGGTTACAACAGAGATGGAAAAGGACCTGGGAGTAGTCATATCAGATGACCTACAGGTTAAGCAAGCAATGTGAGAAGGCAGTAAGGAAGGCTGGGAAAATACTGGGACATATAGCTAAGAGGCATCACCAGTAGAAAACAGGAAGGTGTTATCTCTCTGTGCAGACAGTTGGTGAAACCCCATCTGGAGTACTGTGTGCAGTTCTGGAGACCCTATCTCTGCAAGGACATACACAGGATGGAGGCAGTCCAGAGGAGGGCAACTAAAATGGTGCAGGGTCTGCACCAGAAGCCATACAAAGAGAGATTAAAGAAGCTTAATATGTATACCTTCGAGGAAAGGAGGGAGAGGGGGGACATGGTAGAGACTTTCAAATACCTCAAGGGAATCAACAAAGTCCAAGAGGTTAGCATCTTTCAGAAAAAGACATGCAAGAACAAGGGGGTGCAATTTGAAGATAGAGGGGGACAGCTCAGGAAAAATGTGGGGAAGTATTTTTTCATGGAGGGGTTGGTGGACACATGGAATGGCCTTCCTGAGGAAGTCATGGGGTCAAAAACAGTGGGGGAATTGAAGAATTCATGGGACAGACATAATGCAGTTCTGGTGGGGGGGGGTAGGAAGAAGTAGGTTGTTGGTTAACAGGGATCTGCAGCTTATCCAATAGGTACGGAAATGGGCAGACTGGGTGGGCCAAGCGGTCCTTATCTGCTGTCACAGTCTGTGTTTCTATGTGGAACAGGGAGCAAGTCCATTTAGAGGAGTGATCCAGAACAGGGAGCAAACCCATTTACAGGGCAACCTGGAACAGGGAGCAAGCCCATTTACAGGGCAACCTGGAACAGGGAGCGAGTCCGTTTACATGGCAACCTGGAACAGGGAGCGAGCCCATTTACAGGGCAACCTGGAACAGGGAGCAAGTCCGTTTACAGGGCAATCTGGAACAGGGAGCCAGTTTACAAGGGCGACCCGGAACAGGGAGCAAACCCATTTAGAGAGGTGACATGGAACAGGGAGCAAGCCCGTTTACAAGGACAGCCCACAACAGGGAGTGAGATCATTTACAGGGGCGGCCCACCACAGGGAGCTAGTCCATTTTCATAGGCGATATGGAACAGGGAGCAAGTCCGTTTACAGCGGTGATCCAGAGCAGGGAGCAAGCCAGTTTACAAGGGTGACCTGTGACAAGGAGCAAGCCAATTTTCAGAGGTGACCTGGAACAGGGAGCAAGTTCATTTACAGGGACAGCCCACAACAGGAAACAAGCCAGTTTACAGGGCCAGCCAACAACAGGAAGCAAGCCAGTTTACAAGTGTGTCCCAGAAAAGGAGCAGACCTATTTAGAGAGGTGACCTGGAACAGGGAGCAAGCCCGGTTACAAGAACGGCATACAGCAGGGAGCAAGCTCATTTACAGGGGCGACCCACAACAAGGAGCAAGTCCATTTACATGGGCAGTCTGGAACAGGGAGCAAATCCGTTTACATGGTTTATCCAGAACAAGGAGGAAGCCCAATTACAGGGCAACCTGGAACAGGGAGCAAGCCCATTTACAGGGCAACATGGAACCGGGAGCAAGCCCATTTACAGGGGCACCTGGAACGGGGAGCAAGTCCGTTTACAGCGGTAACTGGGAACATGGAGCAGGCCAGTTTACAGGGGTGGCCCTCAACATGGATGCAAGCCTGTTTACAGGGATGGCCCGCAATAGAGAACAAGTTCATTTGCAGGGGCATCCTGCAACATGGAGCAAGCCTATTAATAGATTAATAGGGGTTACCTGGAGCAGGAAACAAACCCTTTCACATGGGCGATCTGGAACAAAGGAGCAAGTCCATTTATGAGGTGACCTGGAGCACCAGGGAAATACATACAGTAAACTAGGATGCACAATAACTCCAAAACACACTGCCACACACACTTAACTCTCTCCCAAGATGTCCTGGGTGGTGTGACAAGTGGACTGGCTCACTTGCTTTATCATGCTGCCACCAACCTGATTACAACTCTCTGGGGACTGTTCCTTTTGAGCCTCACTACAGGGCCCTGCACACACAGCACAAGGCCAGGTTCTTGCTCACACACTCCAAGGCCTCTTTGACTTGGAAACCCCCTTAGTCACTCCAGGTAACCTCACTGCCTGTCTGTATCAGACACAGGTTTTACTTTTTACGTTGGGTAGAGTTCCACGGCCCTCCAAAGCAGATCACAGACATGCCCAATAACAGTGGATTACCATTTCTTATTAAGACACTGCAGTCACAAATTATATATACACACTAAATTTGCAAGAGATACAGATGACTAAGGAAATACAACGCTGGGAAATATAAACAGTTAAAAACGGACAGAATTACAGATAGAAGTACCTCACTAACACTACCCCACCAGTCCTTTTTGGAAATTACATATTTCGTGCCACACAGGTTTCAGAGTTACAAAACCAGTAAGTCCTCTTTTGGCTTGGTGGGCATCCAGTATTATGCCTGACTCCTAACCACACTGCAGTAGCGAAGATTCACATGGACAGAAACATTGAAGTTGACAGCAGATAAGGACTGCCAGGCCCATCTAGTCTGCCCATTTTTTTCTACCTGGTTGTTGCTGCCATATGTCCCTATTCTGAATATTGGCCTACTTTATTCTTACTCATCTGTGTTATTCCCTTGTGCCTGTCCCATGCTGTCTTGAAGCCCTTTACTGTACTCAATTCTACTGCTTCCCTGGGCAGGCAGTTTCATGCGTCTACCACTCTTTCTGTGAAAAATAATTTTCTCACATTACCCCTCAGTTGGCCTCCCTCTAATCTCATATCATGTCCTCTTGTCATGCTATTTTTCTTATACTGAAACATGTTAGACTCCTTCACCTTATTTAGGCCTTTAAGGTATTTGAAAGTTTCTATCATATCTCCCCCTCTCCCTCCTCTGCTCCAAGGTGTACATATTGAGGTATTTCAATCTGTCTTTGTATGGCTTTTGTTGCAGCCCCTGCACCACCTTTGTTGCCCTTCTCTGGACTGTTTCTATCCTGTTTATGTCTTTTTGCAGTTGTGGCCTCTAGAACTGGATGCAGTACTCCAGCTGAGGCCTAACCAGTGCCTTGTAAGGAGGGATCACTACCTCCCTCTTTCGGCTTGTGATACCCCTACTGATGCATCCCAACATCCCTTTAGCTCTTCCCACTGCCTTTGTGGTCTGTCTGGAGGCTTTTAGGTCATTGGTGATGATGATGCCCAAGTCCCTTTCCTCTCTAGTGGTTGTTAACACTACCCCCTCCCATCCTATAGTTAGCTTCCGAGGTTTCTCCTCCCCACATGCATGATTTTGCACTTCTTAGCATTAAACCCTAATTGCCACTCTGTGGACCATTTTTCTAGCTTTTCCAGGTCTCGTCTCATCCTACCCACCCCATCTGGATCATCCACTCTGTTGCAGATCTTTGTGTCATCTGCAAACAGTCAAACCTTACTTTCCAATCCGACCGCACTATCACTGATGAAGATATTGAAGAGGACTGGCCCTAGGACCGATCCCTGAGGTACCCCACTTGTGGCGTGCATCTCTTCTGACTGCATACCATTAACCTCCACTCTCTGCTTTCTACCTGTCAGCCAGTTTGCCACCCAGTTGACCAATTTTTGACCTACCCCAAGTCTGCGTAGTTTGTTAACCAATGTTCTGTGTGGAATAGTATCAAAAGCTTTGCTGAAGTCAAGGTAGGTTACATCAACTGCACCTGCTTGATCCACCTCCTGGGTTACCCAGTCAAAGAAATCTATCAGACCAGTCTGACAGGACCTTCCTGCTGTGAATCCATGTTGTCTTGGATCCTGTGCCTCTATGGATTCCAGGTGTTCCACTATCCTGTCCTTGTGGAGTGTCTCCATGATCTTTCCAATGACTTAGGTAAGATTAACTGGTCTGTAGTTACCTACTTCCTCCTTGCTTCCACTCTTGTGAAGTGGAGTTACAATGGCTCTCCCCTGGGACCTCCCCTGTGTTTAGTGACTCAGTAAACAGTTCTGCTAGAGGCACTGCTAGTTCTTTATTATCCTGGGATGTATGCCATCCGGTCCCATTGCCTTGCCTACCTTGAGCTTATTGAGCTCTTGCAGGACCCTTTCTCTTATAAATGGTCTTGTGTTCACCTCCCTTCCTTCTGTGTCTGTGGTGTCTAGCTGTGGGCCCTGTCCTTCCTTCTCCAATGTGAACATTGAGCAGAAGTATTTATTTAGGATGGATGTGTTTTCCTGATCATCCTCCACACATTCCCCCATTTCCCTATTGAGCTTAGCAATTCCCCCTCTAGACTTTCTCCTATCACTAATGTATTTGTAGAAAGTTTTGTCAACTTCCTTTACTGTTTGTACTAATGTTTCCTCCGTTTTGGCCTTTGCCTGCCTCACAGATTTCCCTGCTTCCCTTAGGGAGGTCTAATGTGCCTCTCTGTCTTCGTCTTTTTGTATTTTCTTGTATTGTTTGAAGGCCAGCTTTTTGGCTCGTACTTTCTCAGCTACTGTTTTTGAGAACCAAAGTGGCTTCTTTCTTCTTTTTCTTTGTTCCCTCACGCACTGGCCTGTTACTTGAGGTATTGCCTTTTTAATCCTAGCCCACTTTACCCTTCCTTCCCTTTCTGTAACATTTCTTGTCAGGGCTATTTTAATGCTCTCGCCCATCTTCCCAAAATCCACTCCTCTAAAGTCTAAGATTTTAACCTTTGATTGGGTTGACTGTGTACCTGTGACCAAGTTGAACCGTACCATGTGATGGTCACTGGCCCCCAGTTGCCCTTCAACATGGAGATCCGTAATCCTTTCTCCATTTGTCAGTATGAGGTCTAGGATAGCCCTGTCCCTGGTGGGGTTTTTTACTAGTTGTTTTAGGCCCTCCCCCTGGAGGGAATCCGCTATGTCCCTAGTTCTTGCTGGTGTTCCAGTTGGTACAGTCCATTTTGCATCGGGCATGTTAAAAGGCGCAAAAGCCCGCAAGGATCCCTCCAAGCCCACCGGGGCTCTGGACACCCTCCTCCAGGATCTAGGAACCAGCCTTGGACCGAAAAGAGCCTCTGGGGTCCCTGCTTATAATGACCCCCACTGAAGACAAAAGCGCCCTCAGAATACAATGTTGCCAGGGGCCGCACCGACCATAAGCCACCCGGGGAGGGAGACAGGAGCTTGGCCGCACCCTGGTACCTTGTGCCGCTTAAGAGCAAAAAGCCCGCAAGGATCCCTCCAAGCCTACCGGGGCTCTGGACACCCTCCTCCAGGATCTAGGAACCAGCCTTGGACCGAAAAGATGCCTCTGGGGTCCCTGCTTAACAAGCGGCCCCCACTGAAGACAAAAGCGCCCCTTCAGAAAGTCTGCTGCCAGGGGCCGCACCGACCGCAAGCCACCCGGGGAAGGGAACCAGGAGCTCGGCCGCACCCTGGTACCTTGTGCCGCTAAAGGCGCAAAAGCCCGCAAGGTACGTTTAACTCGACCTCCATCCTGCTGGCCCTCTCCTGCTGGGTTTGGGTCTTTACCAAGTACCACTCTCCACAGAAAGCGGCTGTTCTCATTCTATATTTTTGGATTTGGACCACTATTTTGTACCCCCAGGGACTGGCGCTGCCACTGCGGCCAGTAATACAGCTCCCTGGGCTCTCTTCCCGCGGCGCTGCGCCCACCTCCCCACCCTCACCCACCCTGGTTGACCCTTTAGCTTTATAGACACCAGGGGTCATATGACAAGTGTCTACTTTTCCATTGGCTCTTATACTCTGCCTCCACTAAGGGCAGCTCACTATTCTTTCAAACTAACGGCTCTGTTATTTCTTTTACGAAGCCTGCCTTCTGGCCTGCATCACAGCGTCCTATTTTCTTTTCCTTCCAAAGTATTTGCCCAGGCCTACCAGTACTTTCTCTCCTATAGCATTGCCGCAGCACTTTGCTCTATCTGATACTCCTCCTTTCCTGTGCCCTGCTACCTTCTCTTCCCATTCTAAAATGACTCCTTATGTCACTATCTATCGCTCCGGCTTAGCTTCTTTTTTCTGCCTGTGTCTCCTGTATGGTCTAAGTAGTGTCTCCCTATCTGTGCAGCTTTTCACTAATCACAAAGCCGGAATCTATAAGGACTTTTCTTCTCTAATCTTCTCCTTTCCTCACCGTCACCCCTTGCGCTCTACATCATGCACTCCTGAAGGAGGTTAGCACTTACCTGTCACTCCTGTACTACCACCACAGCATAGGGCTAGACATAAAAAGCGTGACACTCTGACAGAAACCTGCTCAAGTTCCCTGGCCCAAGGGCTGCTCCTGATAGCTGGTGACATCGAGTTGAACCCAGGTCCGCCACATTATATCCACCACCAACCACAGCCAAGGCTAATAAAGGACTATTACTGGCCCATATGAATATTAGGAGTCTTATGGGGCACCTGGCTGAGCTTGAAGCCTGGGCAAAACTGATTAACCTGACATCCTGTGCCTTAGTGAAACATGGCTCAAACCCAATATCCCTAGATGCCCACTGCGCCCTGCCTGGGTATGCCATCATTGACAGGATGAGTGGCTCAAAAGGAGTGGGGCGTTGCCATTTGTTAAAAAATCACTCTCATTAAAGTGGTACCAAATCCTGGCCCCCATGGCTGTGGTGCTACATGCTACACTGTCCCTAGGAGCCAGACACTTGCATCCTGTGTTTGTACAACCACCACTGGAGGTTTGGAAAGTCTCAGATCTTACTACAACATGTGTCTCAATCCATGAAACTGAATGAGTGTATCCTGTTGGGGACGTCAACTTAAACTGGCTAGGCCCGAATCAAGGCAACCTTGCATCTATGGTCCAAAATATAACTTTCACCAACTTGTAACAGAATGCGAGAATGACCAACACACAGACAGGGCAGCTATAGACTGGGTTCTCACCAACAGGCCTGACCATGTATCAAAACCACTGTACTTGCGGACTCTCTGACAGACCACTCCCCACGGTCTGTCACAGGCGTTCTGTCAGTCACCTGCCCTCGGTCCGCCTCATCACCATTACCAACTTTGCAGCGCAGTGTACAAGCATTTCTCAATGACACATCTATTATTGACTGGTCCGACATCTACAGTGCAACAAGTGCTGAGGCTGCCCTGGATGTGTTCCTCAGCAGGTTTGGGGAGGTACAAAGGAGGCATGTACCTAACATAAAGAGAAGGGTCAGGGGGCAACAAACTAGGTGGCTGAGCAAAGATCTTCTCCACAAGCTCAAACTCAGGGACAAACTCTGGAAACATTATAAATCCACCGGGCTGCCCTGTGATCATCAGGCTTACAAACAGCATAGAAACGAATGTAAGAAACATATCAGGTTTGCAAAGAGCAGATACTGCCAAGACCTTTTAACCAGCTCTGCTAATAGATCCTCAAGGTTTTGGAATCATATAAAAACCTTCCTCGGAACCCTCAATCCTTCACCCCTCGGACATACTACTACAAGGGGTCCACTGCAATGACTCCTCACCATTGCCAATGCCTTCAACCAGCAATTCGTGACCTATCTGCTATCACGCCTCCTCTTTAAAATCTCTGTGATAACTCTCAACCATACTCCAACATGATAAGCTCCAATCCACAACTTGCCTCTAAAAGATTGTTTTACTTTAAAAGGGTTACTGGAAATCAAGTCTGCAAACTACTGTGGGGGATATCTGAGAACACTAGCCCGAGCTCTGACACCTGGAACCTCGACTCCTGAAAATAGCTGCCCACCTCCATATCCCACCCACTTGCCAGGATTTTCACCTCTATCTCTCTACAGGTGCTGTCCCCGAGATTTGGAAGGCTGCCAGAATCACGCCAGTTTTCAAAAAGGAGCAAAATGACTTGTCAAACTACAGACCCATTGCCACACTCTCGGTCACTGAGTAAAATACTCGAAAAGATAGTAGCCACCCAGGTCACTGAATTTATTGACTCCACTAATGCACTCTGTGAAGCGCAGCATGGCTTCAGGTAGCACCACAGTACTACAACTGCTCTGGCTAAATTCACATCAGACGTATAGGGACAAAGGGCAGCTAACAGGTGCTGTGTTCATCGACCTTACAAAGGGCTTTGACCTTGTTGATCATCCACTACTGCTTGCTACCCTCAAAAACCTATGCTTCTCACCCCCAGTAACGTCCTGGTTCAGTAGCTACCTCACCAACAGGTCTCAAGCTGTAAAGCTTAACTCAGCCATATCTGAAAGTACCACGATCAATATTGGCGTACCACAGGGCTCTATTCTTGGTCCACTCCTCTTCTCATTATTTATCAACAACCTGCCCACCGTAATAACGTCAGGCAACTCACTACTCTATGCTGATGATCTTGTTATATATGCTCACTCTGACAACATCTCTCACCCTGAATTCCACACTGTCATCAGCCTTCCACCTTACACAGCACTGGCTTGAAGCTCATCGCCTTATACTCAATGCTAGCAAACTAAGGCCATGCTCTTTGGATCAAAGCATAAACTTAGAGCCTGCACATCTCCACTGACAATTCCTGATATCAGTGGATCCACCCTTGACAGTTGTAGTTTTTTCCGCTATCTTGGGATGCAAGCTTGACCAAAATCTTGATTTGAAGCAGCATATCCAGGATGTGTAAGAATGTCAACTGTAAGCTGGGTGCTGCCTACAGAACAACTTTATGCTCACACCCACTGCCAAACTTGCTATTGCCAGGGGTATCCTATTACCCACGCTGTCTTATTGTGCACCTATCCTCACTATGGCAAATAAAACTGTTCTACAGAAATGGGACACCACCTACAATAATGTCTGTAGATATGCAGCTAAAGTACCACGTCTGACCTTTCATTGCCAGCTATACAAAGGGTTAGGTTGGCTATCCCTTCCTCCACGAGGCTACTACCTTTGCAGCCTATCAGACTCCATAATCAGAGTGTTAAAACCTGCCACATTGTCTGAACTACTCCAACCTGTAGTACCATCGCGTGACCTGAGGCGTCAGACAAGTCTTTTTATCAGTTCCCCAACCGCCGCACCTCCAAGGGTGCTGGTGCCTTCAGGTGTGCTGCCCTCTCGCCTGGAACTTACTGCCTATGGATCTGAGAAGTGCTCCATCACACCTAGCCTTCAAGTGGAGACTTCGCTCGTACTTCTACTCTAAGGACCATTGCACTTGTTTTGATCCCACTTGAGCTTTGTAACCTGTCTAAATCAATCCTCCCTTGCCATATACTCTATAGCCTACCTCCCCTCGATTGCTCTGTCACCTGGTTTGTCTGATTGCACTTTAATGAACTGTCTATAAGACTGCCTGCACTTACAATGTAATGCTTACAAACCTCTCATATGGACACTCTATTCCAATCATGTTTGCTGCCTAATTGCCTTAACGTTGTAATATGTATATTATTCTGACCTTTTTTACTGCATATCCAACATTGTTTTACTCTTCTGACTTTGTGTATAATTATGACATAATCCTTCTTTTGTTTTATCCTTGATCAGTTTCTACTGTGTAGTACTAAGCCATAAGATGTATCTTATTGTTAATGGGTACTGGTCCGTCTTGCTTCCCTCCCCCTCCTCTCACTCTCCCCTCAGTCCTACCTGGTCTCAGTTTCAAACCCCTTGCGCCTTTCCCACCAGCCTGTATCTGGCACTTTTACCGTGTCGTCTCGCCCAGCCAAGTTCAGTTCCATGGCCCGGGTCTTTTGGCGCCCTTTTCCGCAAAGCCGTAATTAGCCGTACTTGCGCACGGGTCCCTGGGCCCAGCCGAGTTTAGTTCCACACCCTGGGTCTTCCATTGCCTTTTCAGCTAAAGCTGTAATCAGCGCTCCTTGCCATGCACTGCCTTCAGCCTGGCCGCCTCTCTGATCCAGCTCCGTTGCTATTGGATCCCTTTGTGCCTTCCCATTAAATGCTGCACCTTGAAATTGTGTCCCTCAGCTCCTCCTTGCCCCTTACCCTCTGGTGTCATCCTCTTGCTTTCTGCAACTCTCCTCCCCCCTACCTGACGTTATCTAGCCGTACTTTGCCGTATGCATCTCTGTGCCCAGCCGAGTTCTAGCTCCATAGCCCCGGGTCCTTTTAGCGCCTTTTCTCGCAAAAGCCGCAACTAACCCGTACTTCACCGCACGTGAGTCCCTGAGCCCAACCGGGTTTTAGTTACACAGCCCGGGTCTTCCTGAGTGCCTTTTCCAGCTAAAGCCGTAATGCGCGCCTTTGCCGTCGTGCAGCTTCAGCTCTAGCCACCTCTCCTGATCCGGCTCCGTTGCAATTGGACTCCTTTGTGCCTTCCCACTAAATGCTGCACTTTGAAACTGTGTCCCTCGACTCCTCCTTGCCCCTTACCCTCTGGTTTCATCCTCTTGCTTTCTGCAACACTCTTCCCTCCTACTTTCCGTTCATCCCCTCCCCCCTGCTCTGCCGTCCCTTGCCCAGCACCGCAAGGCCGTTAACTGCTATATTCCGTCCTTTCGTTCATTACCCTCCACCTCTCATCAGTTTCACACCCTCCCTTGTTGTCCTAAAATCCCCCTTACCTTCCCTATCCTCTCTCTCTCCCCCTAAATGTGATCTCCCGCCAGTACCCTCTGCCTATTTGAAACCGTATGGCTGCCTTTGAAAATCGTATGTCTGTACTTGTACCACTGTACCTTTGCCTGTATTATGTTAACTAAACTGACCTATTTTGTACTGTAATTGTGTCTCCCGGGTCGTGCCTGAAAATAGTCACCTGTTGGCTAGTGCACCTAACCGGTTAACAAAAACTAAATAAAAAAAAATAAAATAAATAAAATAAAATATCCCATAAGCAGAACCTCCCCCTTTGTTGTCATTTTTTGTATATTGTCTATCAAGATTCTGTCAGTATGCCGACTGCACATCGATACTGCCACCAGAACCGGTTTAAGACCTAATGGCACCCCAAGCAAAAATACTTGTGGTGCCCCCTACACTGCTTTACATCACCCCCCCATCCTCCCTTCTTCCCCAATCCACATCCAAAAAGTGATAAGAATTCTATGAATGCCAAGGGTGATGACAACAAGAAACAATTACTACCATACCAATCTTGTTTTCTTCACAGTATTCTTCTAGCATTCCTAACTCTCTGCAGTCAGCCTCCTAAGTAGAACTGCCCAGAGATGAAATGTTATGCAAATGATAAAACCTATCATTGGCTCTTGCCACTATTCAGACTTCTGCCCTTATCAGCTACAGCGTTCCACCAACGTATCAGATATCTACAAAGACAGCAAGGCAATTTTAACTATAATTACACCTATCTATCTATCTACAACAAAACTATACTGTCTAGTAGAAACTACAAATATTAACATAAACCCCCCCCCCAAATGCCAGAATCACCTGCAAAAAGAAGGGAAGGAAAAACTCCACCCATTAGGGTTTAAACAACGTATGTGTTTGGTACTCTATATTTAAAAGCTCAGTTAGGAGTGCAGAGGCTTTGGTTCTGGAAGGGGAGGCGGGGTGGGAGAGTTAAAAATATAGAAGAATACTCTGGAAGAAACAAGATTACTATGGTAAGTAATTTTTTCTTAACTCACCCAGATATTCTTCCATATTATCAACTCTCTGCAGACTTAAAAGCAGCAGTACCTTTGGAGGTGGGCACCAGAACCTACTTTTTGGAAAGAGGCTTTTGCAGGATTGCTGTGCCAAACGTGGCATCACTTCTGGATTAAGTGTCGAGACTATAGTTGTTAGTAAGGTGTACTGTCCTCCAGGTAGCTGCTTTGCAGATCTCACTAATAAAACATCTCTGGCTGCCATGGTTATAGATGTGCCCTACAGAATGCACTCCTAGTCCTGCAGGGGCTCCTTGCCAACTTCGAATAGCAAAACTGAATGTACTGGATTAACCAGAGAAGTGGACCTCTTTGAAGCTAGGTTACCTTTACCCACATCTCCATAAGTCAGGAACAACCATTTTGTCTTGCCCATGATCGCTGGTGTGGGTCATGTAGTAACAATGCCCTCTTGACATCCAGACTATGAGTCTACGCTCACCTGAACTAGTACGTTCAGTGAAGAAGACTGGCATGGTAATGGACTGGTTCAAATGAAAATCAGAGACCACCATGGAGAGGAATTTTCTATTTGTTCATAATATTATATTGTCTCTGTGGAAGGAAAGATAATCCTTGTAGACACACAAGACCTGAAGCTCACTAATTCTTCTAGCTGAGTTGATAGCAACCAGAAAAAGAGTTTTCCAGGTAACATACTTTAGGTGTGCTAAAGCCATGGGCTCAAATGGGGGCCTCATGAGCTGGGTAATGCATATGTTCAGGTCCCATGCTGGTCCTGGTTCCCTACTAGGTGGGTGCAAATGGCACAGACCTTTAAAAAAACCTTTGAAAATGGGACTGGATGCCATGGAGGTGCTCCTTCCAGCAGAAATGTAAGCGAGATACTGAGGCTAAATGCACTTTCAGGTATGTGGTTTGCAGACCCTGGGAGTGTAGGTAAAGATAATCCAGGACAGCTAGTATCCCTACGTTGAGGGGAGGTACCTTTGGAAGCACACCAAACAGAGAACCTCTTCCATTTTGAAGCATAGATCTTCTTAGTAGAAGGCTTCCTGTAGCCCTTCATGATATCCAGGATACTTAGAGTGTGCAAACTCTTAAGTCCTCAAGAGCCGTGCTTTGAGTTGAAGAGATCTGAAGTTTGGGTACAGGATCCTGCCCTGATGGGAGATCAGCAGGTTGTGCCTTCTGGGTAGATGTATTGGTTTTGCTGCAGACATGGAGAATCTTAGAGGGTACCATGGCTGTCTGGCCCAGTCTGTTGCTATCAAGATCATTGATGCAGGTTGTGACCCGAGTTTGATCAGAACTCTGAAAATGAGAGGAAAAGGAAAAGCATATAGGCTTCTTCCTGACCAGTCCATTGTCAAAGCATCCAGTGGGATTGTACCCTTGGCTGGTGGTCTAGAGCAAAAAGGGGCAGATGATGATTCGAGGGATGCAAAGAGATCTATCTCTTGTGTGCCCCACCTCCTGAAAACTGCCTCTAGTATCTGCTTGTTGATGGACCACTTGTGGTGGGCCTGATTGATTCTGCTCAGGACATCTGCTAGGGTATTGTCTTTCCCTGGCACATGAATGGCCTGTAGGGAGGCCTTCAGTGAGTAAGCCAAACTTCAGATCTTCACTGCTTCAATGTACATGGGCCTAACCTTGTCCCCCGTTGCTTGTTTATGTAGTACACTGTTGTAGTGTTGTCTGTCCTGACCTGCACCACTTTTCCTTGTAGTAGTGGTGGTGCACATGCCTTCAGTGCCAGGAACACTGCCCTCAGCTCCAACAGATTTATATGCTGGAGTGACTCTGCGCTGGACCAGGTTCCATGAGTGGTGTGTTCCCCTAAGTGGGCACCCCAGCCTAACAGGGAGGCGTCGGTTGTAAGCATGGCTGATGGGGTTTCCCATTGAAAGGATACCCCCTCCCTGAGGTTGTCTGCTTCCTTCCACCGTTGAAGGGCTTACAGCAATGTTCTTGTTACTGGAATTGGCTTTGAAAGAGTGTCTTTCCCTTGGCACCAATGTGCACCAAGGTGAAACTGTACGTCTCTCATTTGGAACCTGGCACCTAAAACTGTGCCTGTTGTTGCAGCCGTGTGTCCTAGAAGCTGCAGAAATTGTCTTGCTGGCTTTGGCTCGTTCAACCTGAAAGAAGCCGCTATTTGCCAGATGCTTTGCACTCTGTCCTGAGGGAGGAAGGTTCTTCCTTCTAAGGTGTTCACTTCAGCTCCTATGAAGTACAGAACCTGTACTGGAGTGAGAACAGATTTCTTCTGATTTACCAGGAACTCTAGTGAGTGTAACAGGTTTGGTGTTACCTGCAGGTGATCTTGCACATGCCTGGGTGAGCTTCCCACCACCAGCCAATTATAGAGATGGGGAAGACTGATGCACCTAACCTTCTTAGGTGTGCCACCACCACTGCCAGATGCTGTGCAAATACCCTTGGGGCTGAGGAGAGACTGAAGAGCAGGGTTGAAAACTGGTAGTGTCCTGATGGAAGTCTGAATCTGAGATATTTTCTGTGAGATTCTCTTATGGGAATGTGGAAATAGGCATCTTTCAGATCCAGAGATGCTAGCCAATCTCCCCTCTGAATGACTGGCAGAATAACTGCCAATGTGACCATCTTGAACTTTGGCTTTACTAAGTACTTGTTCAGTAGACTGAGGTCTGGAATAGGTTGCCACTCCCCATTTTTCCTTTTGGTGAGAAAGTATCTTGAGTAGAAACCCCTTCCCTTCTGCTGAGGTGGAACATGTTCTACTGCTTTTAACAGGAGGAGGCTTTGAACCTCCTTCTCTAATAGTTTATTTTCCAAGAGGGAAGCTGGTTTTGAACATCCTTGTTCTCAAGAGAGGGAATTACTTGAAACTTAGGGGCAGACCCCGACTCACCACTTCCAGGACCCACTTGTCTGTGGTAATGGACTCCCAAGCCTGGAAATAGTGAGCCAGTCTGCCTCTTACTGGGATAGGGCAGGGGGAGGAGGTCTTGACCACTGAGTCATAGATTCTGTTTTGCTTGGGGCTGGGCCTGGGTAGTCTGGGATCCCCTCCTGGAGCCCCCTCTACCCCTGCCTCTGAACTACCTTGTCTGCTGTGGGTACTGCTGATATTGAGAGACAGCCTGGGCCTGATTAAAAAGGTCTGGTGTAGGCTGCCCCACCTCTGCCTCCCCCTCTATATGACCTGTAGGAGAAGGAGGGTCTGTCCTTTGTCGAGTTGCTCTTATAGGTGGTCTTGTACTCATACACCTTCTTCATATAAGCCTCAGTCTGTTGGCCAAATATTGAATGATCCTCCACAGGAAAGTCCATAGCCTTGGTTTGGGTATCCTGTGTAAGATTAGTGGTCCTAAACCAGGCCAATCTCCTAAGAGCTATGGTGAAGTCATCCATCTGGAAGCAGTATCACTGACATCTGCTGCCATCTGAAATTGGTATTTGCTGCTTCCAGCCCAAACCTGGCTATCTCAGCCAAATCATCTGAGAGGCCTGAAGGAGCCTTATCTACCATGGGCAATCCTGACTGCCACAGTGACTTTTGATACTGTGCAGAATAAGCCTGGTAATTAGCCTGTCTGACTCCCAGTGAGGATGCCAGGTAGCCCTTCTTGGCCATACTATCTATTTTGCATGAATCTTCTCAGGTGGGTGTGATGCCAATGGCATCCTTGCCTTCTCACAGGCTGCTTGCTGGATTATCCTTGATGGTCAGGGTGAGAGAGAGGAACAAAGCCCCTGTCTGTCCAGCTGGTACTTTTTGTCTGCCTTCTTGTCCGGGGGGCACTTGGGTTTGCAAAACCTAAACAAGTCTTTTGAAAACTTGTTGATAGGGAGTATTTTCTTTGTGGGTGTTAACCCATCATTTTCACATATTTGGCCTCTTCCTCATCTCTCTGTAACCTCTGTGGTAGCCAAATCAAGGGCTTCCACTATTTTCCTTATGAAGGGAAAATGAGAGGAAAAATCCTCTGCTCTAGGAGGAGACCCAAATTCCTGTTCAGGTGAGATCTCAGCCTCAGTAGGTTCACCCTCATCTACTTCAGGCAAATCATACTCCTCAAACTGCATCTGCTCCTGGGATGGAATTGGGACAGAAGAAGATCCAACTGGGACTTGAACCGTTGTTGGGGGAGTTGGAGCAGGTATAAGACCCTGCAAAGCCTGTATGGCCTTCGTGGCCTGGGCAATCTCTTCTGAGGATGGCAGGCTGTGAGGCAGAGATGAAACCCCCTTGGTTTCTCAGTCAGGGGTTCAACATGTTTTGTTTTCTTTGTCTTTTTAGTAGGAACTGGAGAGTCAGCCAGTTCACACACCCTTTTACTGGAAGCTGCGTCACCCTTGTCAGGGGTGATCAGTTTGGACAGTGAGGTTTCACCCGCATGTTTAAAGGTTGTGGGTTGGTCAGAACCCGTAGCACCCTTCTCAAGTTTTCTTTGGAGCCTTTCCAGTCTCTTGTCAATTGTGTTTTGTGGAAATGATTAGCAGATTTCACAATCTGCAGAAAGCTGTTCATTTCCAAGGCAGACCATGCATAAGCCGTGCTTCTCTGCCTTGGCAAAAACGTCCCCACACTTTTTTTTCTTTTATCTTTCCCCCCCTGGCCCTGGTCATCTCCTCGTCCAGCTGCCATCCCCATGCTTTGCTCCTTCAGGCTCTCACCCCTGCAACTCCCATGGCTTACTCCCCCCCCCCATGGCAGGGCTGTGGGGAGCCCCCTACTCACCTGCCAAGCAGGATTCAGTTCAGGGTGTTACCTCCAGAGATGAAGTGCCAGGGGACAGCCATTAAGCCACCACGACCAGCCACCAGGGTCTTTTTCCTACATATTTTCTCCCTTGTGGGCATTTGCCATTCAGTGACACCAGCAGTGGGCACATGCATGCACCCGTGCCTGTCCCCACCAAGCATCTGCTGAGCTCCCGTCCCCCTTACTTGCGGCAGCATAGCATCAAGCCCCAGCCTCCGCCAGGGGTCAAATGTGTGCCAACCACAGATCGCCCCCCCTCCCCGGAGATGAAGAGCAGTCCATCAGACGCTCAATCCATCTCCTCTCTCCCAACCCCTGGTGGCCCACACTCATTCCTGAATGCGGGTCACCGGCGTGGCGCAAGGTGTGGCATCCAGTGCCTCAGCCCTCAGTGTCACCGGGCCAGGCAATGTCCCCACACTTAAGGCAGTTTTTAAACCCTGAGGGTCCAGCCTTTTTCTTAGGTTTTTCTGCCATCATCAAACTGATTAAGTAAAACAGAACTGCAAATAAAGTAAACTCTTTTTTTTTTTCCGGTTGCGGTTGGTTCAGCAACTGGTGAATTTTCCCATACTGAACCGAGAACCAAACAACTTGAACCGGGTTAGCGGTTCACTGAACCGGCTTGGCAGCTAACCAAAGCAAGAATTTATTTAAAATAAAATACTAAAAATAACTAAACTGAACTGGAGATAAGGAAATAAAAGCTCTGGAAAGGGATCTAATACTTGGTTCCCCAACCATTACACCGAACCATGAGGAACCGAGAAAATTAAACCAAAAACACTAAAATAAGCAGTAAACTAACAGTAGGAATTTAAACAGAATTAAAGGCAGCAGGAATAATTAAAATACTTATCTTCAGTGAAGAACCACGCAAGGAACGACTGAGAGGGTAGTCTCTGAGGCATCTTGACTTGTCAGGCAGAGAAAGAAATCTGATATGTTGGTGGAACGTTGCAGCTGATAAGGGCAGTAGTTTGAATCAGTGGCATGAGCCAATGATAGGTTCTATCATTTGCATAATGTTCTATCTCCGGGCAGTTCTATTTAGGAGGCTGGCTGCAGAGAGTAAGGAATATAGAAGAATACCTGGGGTGAGAATTATGGTTCCTAGATTGACACTTCTTTGCATTTGAAGATGATTTCTGCTTATGTTCTACTTCAGTGCGCCCCTTCTGTGCTGGCACCCCAAGCCGCCGCTTGGTTCGCTTGTGCCTAAAACCGCCACTGACTGCCACCGTGAAGACCATCACAGCGACAGAATTAGACAAAAAGCATTGGGTCACTGTAATGGTCCCCGCAGACACTGGCGGTACATTTGTCAGTGTTTTGCCCCCTCCCTGAGACAATTCCAACTTGTAGTTGTATAAGTAGAGGCAGGGGGGCATGGGGGGTTTGGGGGGCACAGCCCCCCTGAAGAAAACACACCTGCATTCCTGACAGTACAGTGCCAACACTCAGCATTTTGTCTGTCGCTGTCGGGGATATCTGTCCGGTAGCTGTCGCAGCGCTGTAGGTAAACCCATCCTGTCTATCCCTCTCCCTGGTCAGGAGGTCTGTAGACCATTCCAGCTCATATGGCTGTGCCGTTTCCTGTTTCCAAGGTGACCCACAGTTCCTCAGACCCTGTGTATTCTGGATTTCTGTTGCTTTTATATTATCTTTGACATACAGGGCCACCCCTCCCCCCATTCCCTTCTGAACATTATGTAGCCGGGTACTATAGTCTCTCATTTCTGGTTGCTGGTGAACCATGTCTTGCTTATGATAGTATGAGAATGAACCTATTCACAGCATTGTGACTGTGTAGTACAGTATGGTGTGCAAGCCCATTTGTCCACACTGTGGACCAATTGGCTTACAGATCATACTGTAAGCTGCCATTTGGCAGGCGGCTGGGTGGTATCGCAGGCGGAATACAGCCGCCTGCCGATGACGAGGGAGTGAGCTGGGTGGCAGGGGTCCTCTGCGGGTTATGGGGAGGGGGTTACCATTGGACCACCAGGGTTCTTACTGAACTACTGATGGACACGATCAGTGGGTTGGGATCGGGGTCCGCTGCACTACCAGGATACTGTTTGCTGGTGATCATGGCTGCAGGAGGGAGGGAGGTGCCACTAGACTACCAGGGATTATTTATACTACATTTTACCGGCGATCGCAGTTGCAGGAGGGAAGGGGGGGTGCCACTAAACTACCAGGGCTTGGGTTCCTTACCGTCGGCCACATTCGCGGTTGCAGGGTGAGGGGCTTCCCCGGGACCCTCTCAGTCCACACGTCATGCTGTGCAGGGTGCCAGGTGCAGTTCATCAGGCTGCCCTGTGCAAGGCATGCAAATGGGGCCATAATTACATGCTAACAGCCCCAGTTGCGCCATGCATGTATTATGGCCTCATTTGCATGCCCTCTTCTGAATATCGTGGGTGCTGCGCCCAGAGCAACTGCGTTTGCGCCGGTGTATCCCCATGCTCCCTCTCTGTGTCTTGCGCTGGTGCAGTGCCACTGCGCTATGCGTGGTATGTGCGCCCACCATGCCATATTCAACAGTGCTGAGCTATGGCACATCACCGTTGAATATCGCCTGGCCCTGGCCCCGGCGCAGACCAGTTGCACTGCGCCCAGGCTTGCGCCACTGCCAGACGCAGTCTGAATATCTGGCCCCTAGTGCCATGGTATTTTCAACATTTACAGGTTTCATAAAGATAAGCTATATACGTCAAGGTATTTTATGACATAGTGCTGTTACATACTAAATCCAACAACGATAAACACAACCTGTTTTGCGTATGCTTGGAGGTCACCACAATAACCTTCCTGTACGAGGATCTGAGAGGGAAAAGGAAAATTAAAGAGGACAGTATAGCATAGTCAAAGGGAAGGGGATGCCCATAGGTGGCCAACCTTATGGACTAGAAATTGTAAAGGATAGATTAGGCTAGGAAATAGAAGAACTGTTGCAACCGATTTAAGAAAAGGTCGGTCCTTAAGAGTGTCAGGAGCTCTCTGTCAGATATCCCCCACCTAGTAATGGAAGCAGTTACTGCAGACTGCTTACCACCTTCCTGTCCCAGGAAGGGATGGAGCTTCCACCCATCCATCTTCAGAAGCTCAGTCTCAGGGTCCCTATCAATGATAAACATTCCATCATAAACATAGTGAATATCATCATTCTTTACCCTGAGGCATTAACACATTTCTCAACAGAGGCTAACGCTACCTTCCCATCTCCTTTTAAGGCAAGTCTGTCATATTTTATTGACTGAAAATCTGGACAGCTGCAAAGTCCAGTACCATAGAAAGAATTACTCTGGGGTGAGCAAATACCTGCTCCAAGCCCACCAGACAAGTCGATTTTAAGCAGGGGCCCAGTCATAGGTTGAACCCTCTATATAAACCCACTATGCCTCTTGATTCATTCATTTCATGTGCTACTGATACAGACACCTGAGGGTATACATTCTAGGTGTTACCCCAACACAGGTTCCTATCCATTTTCCACTCACCCCTTCCTTTGTAGGTTTTCCATCAAAAAGGAAAAAGAAAACACATGTACCACTTCCTTGATCTTAACATATTGTAACATTTTGACAACATTTGCAGCTTTAGCCTACGGTACACCTCAGTCAACACTGTTAATAGATTTAGCTGTAGCAATACAAGAAAAAGTCCCTTCAGCCTAATTGGCTTCTTCTTGCTTGCTTGGGGTCTTCAACCCCAGCACAATATCACCAGGCACAGTCTTACCTGGGGTCTCACATTCAAGTTCCATACTTGCATCTCTGACCTCCAACAGATAACATCCTGGGAACACAGGAAACATGAATATCTTGCTCAGTCAGGGTGTCCTCAAACTGAGCCCACAGAAAATCCTCCTCCGACTCTTTATCCAAACTCTCTGGCAGGAATCTCTCGAGCACCTGGCACCAGTGTTCCACCTCTCTGCGTAGTCGGTCTGTCTCCAGCCATTGCCCACTCATCCAGTGGATCATTCTCATCCGAGTCTCCACCTCTGGGGTGTTGTCTCTTGCACCTCCAGTCTGCCTCGACCTGCATCTCTTTGTTGTCTTCAGGCTTGGCTTTCCTCCGAGCTCCCAGGTCCAGTCTGGGTAGCAGCTTCTCTCTGTCTGTCAGCCATGGTTCTTGTCGGAACTCCACGGACTTTCTTCTCCTGGCTCTCCTCTGGCAACTCCTGGTGCATCGGTTCACCTGGAATATCCTGGTGATATCCACCAAAAAAGTCCCTTTTTGGCTAGTCCAGACACTTCCAGCAAGTTATCCCACTGCTGACACCAAGTCTGTGGAGGCATTGTGGGATAACAGATGGACCAGATACCAAACTTCAAATTCAACACACAATCTCTGTGTGATGTTTTTTCAAAATACAGTAGATAACCTTCAGCAATAGCATATTCCTTCTTCAGTATATCATTTTGTAGCAGCAGACTATAAATGTCCTTTCTCTGCACTTAGCACCTACTGACACTGATCTCTGATCTAAACATTTTTAATGAAAACTCTTCATCCCTGTGTGGGCCATGTTTGCTTGGGTAGTGGGGGCTCAAAAAAAAGCAAGCTATAGACAAAGTACCTCAATGCAGAATCACTGAAATAAAGGTTACCCTAAAGGGCATTGACAACAAATCAAGTTTTAAAGAAATACAATATCATACATACTTCCATAATGCCAAGCATCATGAGATATACGCAACTCACCATGAAATTTCAGACTTGTTCAACTTACAGCAATTTACATGCATTTTAAATAGCATAACTAATTTTATTTCTATAGTCACTTAGTACTTTTTACCATTATCAAAAACACCTAGTGCCGTGGTATTTTCAACATTTACAGGTTTCATAAACATAAGGTATATACATCAAGGTATTTTATGACATAGTGCTATTACATACTAAATCCAACAATAATAAACACAACCTGTTTTACATACGCTTGGAGGTCACTGCAATAACCTTCCTGTACGAGGACCTGAGAGGGAAAAGGGAAATTAAAGAGGACACTATAGCACAGTCAAGAAAGGGAAAGGGAAAGGGATGCCTATAGGTGGCCATCCTCATGGACTAGAAATTGTAAAGGAGCCAGCCCAGTGGCGCTGAGGGCTGAGGTGCTGGTCGCCACACCTCGCTCCATGCTGGTGACTGGTGTTCGGGAACAAGCACGGGTCGCCAGGGGTCGGCTGGGGAGGAGAAAGATTGAGCGTCCGAAGGACTGCTCTCCTTCTCCGGGGAGGGGGGGATCCATGGCAGTCGGTGCATGGGTGCCTCCTGGTGGAGGCTAGGAGACTACATGTTGCGTTGCACATAGGGGTGGAGCTGAGGGCAGACGTCTGGAGGGAGCACGTGCAGACGCGTACGCGCCCCCCCCTCCAGCAACGTCATTGCATGCCCTTGGTTCTGAGGGGCGAAAAAAAAGGGGGGGCACCCAGCTGAGCGGCTTGATGGCCGTCTACGAACTTCACCCGGTGGCCGGGCACCCAGGCTGGATCCGTGTTCTATAGGGAGTCTGCAAGGCTCCCTTTGGCCCTGCTGTGGAGGGTACAACCGCAGTGACATATGGGTGCCTGGGACTGACCGGGCAGAGGCGGACGGTGGCCGGAATCCCCGGACCAGATGTGGGTACAAGAGGGGAGCAGACTGAGGCCAGAAAAGGTAGGAAAAAAGCAGTAGTGAAAAAAGAAAATTGTAAAGGATAGATTAGGCTAAAAAAATAGGAGAACTGTTGCAACAGATTTAAGAAAAGGTCGGTCCTCGAGTGGCAGGAGCTCTCTGTCACAGTGACGCATACAGTTGTTGAACTTTTGATTGATTACTAGTTAAGGAGGGAGAGGTGTCTTTTTGCATGACTGAATACATGGGTGGTTTAAATTTTCTGCAAATAATCACATTTCTGCTCCCAGTGCACTGATTCACTCCTTGTTCAGATGCAGGCCATCGAATTTAAAGAACTTTTGCTCCCAAAAATTGTGCCAGTCCCTGCAAATTTGTGCCATTTTACCTGACACCAGTCTTTGAGCAAAGTGTTTCCCCTTCTCTGATCCTCTGCCCGCCTGTCCCTCTCTCCCAGACAGGCAGAATCTCAGAGAAGGAGATGTTGGACGAAAAAGATGACAGTTTCTCTCCCAGGCTGGTTAGGTGCTCCTTGGTTTCATCAACTGACCTGCTGGCGAGATCGTTTGTTCCTATGTGCACTAGGATGTTTATGTTTTACTCTGCTTTTTGTACGATTTTTGCTATGCGGTTTGAGTCCCTCCGTGCAGATGTACCCGGGAGGCATCTGACCATAACCCCTGGCTGGAGATAGGGATCAACCCCTTGGATTTTGGAGTCCATCCCCTATCATTAGTAGTTTGTTGGTTTCCGTATATGCCTTTTTTGTTTTGATCCTCATTAAAGGTGTTTTTTGTAGTGTTTTCTGCTGTTCTGCATTGCCCTCTGCCTCTTTGTTTGCTGTGGGGGCTATAGGCAGGTATCTGTTCGAAGTTTTTACCTGCTGTTGGGAGATATTGCGCTTTTCAACTACTGTGCCCTGTGGTTTGCCTCTCCTAACCACCTGCCAGCCTCCCATACCAACTACCCTCTGCGATCGAGGTGCTTCAGGTGAATGATGGGGTAATGGCAAGTGATTTATGTCATACCATCCCTCCTTAATCTGTGATTGGAGGTGAGATATTTCTGTCCATGCTGCCCTGAGCTGAGCTCTAAGATTGCCTATGGTCCAGCATGTAGGGCAGTGTCCTATGTCCTGTATAACTGCCTTGTTGATGACCGTCCCACGGGTACGACAGTTAATAATATCCATCATAGTTTATTTAATTTCCCTGGATGGAAAACGAGGAAGAACAAAAAAAAGTAATTCTTTTTTTTTTTCCTTTTTTAGTTTGTTTTCTTTTTTTATTTTGTTTAGACAATTGTTTGTACTGAATTCGTATGTCTCCTTCCTGTGGGGAGCCCTTCAGTATAACCTTTATGACCTCCCCTTTCTGCTCCGTACAGGAAATGGTACCACTGGTGCAATTCTATAAATTGAGTGTAGCACGAGGTGGTTGGTTGGGCCATTCCCCTGCCAAAAATGGTGATTCAGAGGACGAAACAGAAAAAAGCAAGAAATACAGTTAAGTTCTGAAAACCCCTATCAGTTGCCCTTCCTTCCAAGGGACTGCCTCTGCCGTCCGGTAAGCTCACACAATCACTTTACGTCCAGATTCCCCTCCTTACACAGGACTGCCGCAGCCATATTGTATTTAAAGCAGGTCCTGTCTTAGACACTACTTATTTGTTTTTATGAGCGCGCAGCAATTACCACAGAATTGCCAGTTTTTATGATTGCACAATCACCACAGAATTCCCCCTACTTGGTTTTGTTTTTAAGCTCTCCGTGCAGATGCTGTAGGATTCACTCGCTCCTGACCAGGCACCGTTTCACCTCCTGCCGTGAGCTCTCTGTTGACGGCGCCTCCTGACTCTCTCAGCTGCCCCATGACACTTGAGCTGCCCTTGTGGTGGCTTCCTTCTCAGTCTGCCTGCTGCACTGCCGTGTGCAAACTCAGTTGCTGTAGCAGACCGAGCTCTTTCGCTGGCCAAAATCAGCTGGTGAGCCACCAAAGGTCTGCCAGTATCCTTCAGTGCTGAGCCACCTTGTCACATTACTCTGAAGGTTCAGCGCTCCTCCTGCTAGAAACTTCTGCAAAGTTCTATTAGATACGCCAAATCCTAAGTGGTTCGGACCACTTTGACTCCTGCAGCTAGCCATGTTAATTAGGGGGCCTCACTGTTAACTAATCTCCCATTACTTGCCATATTCAGGGTCAGCTACAGTCGCCGTGGGAGTCCACTGAGAACTGGCTTTTTGCAGGTGACCAGGCACTGCTCCATTCACATTATAAGTACCTACTCTCAGAGTCATTAATCACCCTGAACAATGCCTGCTTGCACAAGGTGACTTTCAGTGAGGCATACATAGGAGACAAATAATGAAAATGAACTATTTTCTTGTACTGTCTGTAAAGTACATACATCTGTTTTGCCCACTTACAACACAATGTATGCCTACAAGGGGGAATGAGGTAGACTAGCGACCAGGTTTTTTTTTTTTTTTTAGTTGGGAGCCAATGGTTACCTACAGGAAAAGTTTGGTCAGAGCCCAGAGGTACGTGTGATATAAATGTAGCGGTGAAACAAACTTGGCCAGATCAGGATACATTTGGCATCACATTGTATTCTGGCCCTATTCATTGCTGCCTACTGAATCGTGTAATTTTTTTTTCTTTTAGTGAAATGTTAAAGTAGTTTTGCTATTTTTTTTAAATTAAAATGTAAAAGTAGTTTCATTTAAATGTTAAATACCTTCTCTTACGTGCCATAAGATTGTGCCAACTTTTAATGTTCAGCCACTTGTGCACATACCAGCGGGCTGGTCACACTGTGAATAAAATTCAGTTAGTCACTATCCCTGGGGGGGGTGCACTGATCACTTGGGGGGGCAGCATTGCTTACTCCTTCCCCCCAAATGCTGACCATTGCAACAATCAAGAGAATGTAACACAGCAAATGAAATGATTAAGGGAATAAAGAGGAAGCTACATGGAATATTTAGACAGGCTCGGAATGTTTTCCCTGGAAAAAAAAGCTAAGATATAATTTCAGATTTTAAAATGCTTTAGGAATTGGATAAGATGGATCAAGGAAACATTTTTTTTTCATCTTGTTCAGGGCAAAGTAGAACTAGAGGACATTCTAGTGTTTGGAGGGGGGATGGAATTAAGGATAATGAGAAGAGGGGGGCAAATCATTTTCTTATTGATGACTAGTCCAGGACCAGTCTCTGGAAGGATTTACTGCTCCTGGAAAGTAGTCTGCTGATATTGAGCTTGAATAAAACAAAACTATTGAGATAAGCACACAGTCTGTAAAATGTTATGGTTGTACAGAGAACCAGTCTCTATCTCAGAAGACTCAAAACAACTGGACATTCATGTTCTTCTTGGTTGATTCAGATTGCGGCTCCAGTGATTACCCCTCTCTCCACTGGTCAGCAAGACAAGTTAGAATTTCTTTTTAGTTGTTCAGTACAAAAAATCAACGGGTCCATGACACGGTACCATTGGAATTTCAGAGCCCTGTGTGAGGAAGCATTTTTTCGTTCGGGTTGAGCATTGTAAACCTTTGGAACAAGCTTCCAAAGGAAGCAGTGCAGGTGAGGCATGTTGAATATTTGAAATTATAAGATGGATACGAGAAATCCTGGAGCTAACTGGCTGAAGCAATCTTTGACCCATGATGATATCTCATTATATCATAACTGTTCGAAACGGATTACCAGGAACAGCCATTTTTGAATGCTTTGTAACCATTTTATAATCACAATAATACACTCTAGGTGTGGTATATCATAGGATATTGTCATTTCTTGGGTGGTGGAAGGCACACAGCATTACCTCATGCCTCTCAGCCCACCCAAGGCATGATGATATGCCACACCCTGTTGTGCGTTGTTGCTTAATTAAAGTTGCATCAGTTCCTCATGGAGAATAACATTACTAGGTACAGCATTTGATTATTTCGGGGAAGAGATGGTTTCCAGAGGTTCCTAGTATTTCACATAGTCTTGAATGCTGCAGCTGTCTGGATATCAGGAGAGGAATGTGACCATTTCTCTTTTATTGCGTAGCAATCCCTGCATTCCTCTGTTTTTGCATGCATTGCAGCCTAGTCAGGCTCCCCTTTATTGTAAAGAGGAGTTTGCAGGAGCACCTCTCAGTGATTCAGTAGGGAGATATGATGCACACTGTTTTCAGTGCACCTGTGGCTGCCTTGCATGCATAAACATTTTTATTATGAGACCCTTTGTCATCACAGTGGATGTGCTGGGGATAGGGTTATCACCTGTCCTGATTTTCGCAGGATAGTCCTGATTTGGGCAGCTGTGTCCTGCAAAAAAACATGAAAAATACTACATGTCCTGACTTTATAGTAGAAAAATATTTTTTTTTAACTTTCCCCTTAATGTTGAAGAAAACTGTAATACCTTAACTAAAATACCCTAAAATGATAAGAAACAATAGAAGCAACTAAGAAACTACAATTCTTAGCCTTAATTCTGATTATATAGAGAAAACAAGTCTGTTGCATTGGTTGAGGTTATGTACTGTCCTGCAAAAAATTATTTTTCAGTAAGAAATGTCCCACTTTGGGCTTCTTAAAAGGTGGTAACCCTAGCTGGGGAGACATCTCCTGCAACTTATGGAACTCCGGAAGAGTACCTGATGCCAGCTGGAGTAAATGTTTTGAGGGCTCACATGGGTAAACTTCTTCTAATTGAATAGATTTACAGAGATCCTTAATCACAAGGTTGTTCTTTACTGGGACATGTGAAAGCTGATTTGGTGGGGGCGGGGAGGGGTGGTGCTCTGGTGCTATACACTCTGTGGTATCCAGGCTGTCTGTGCCATGCCTAGCTAGCACCAGTGGTGTACCTTGCCTGTAACCTGCCCCGTTACTAGGCGAACCTTGCTTTGTTTGTTTGCACTTGGTGTTGGCTGCTTCAGCTACTTTTGTTGTGAGAGGAGTTTCTCCCCCCCTCCATGAAGTGTGGTTTCACAACAATTGGTTGTGCAATATTTTATCCTTACTGCCATCACTGTGAAGAAACCAGCTGTGTCTGCATGAATGTTATTGTTTTTTTTAACCATGACAGAGAATGGGGTGGACATTGTAAATAGTGCATAAGTGGATTGCTGATTTTTCATGAGGCATGTAGAAGGCTAAGACAGACAAAGAATGCATTCCTGAAGGCTATGCCTTGCATGAGGAAGTACCAGAGTGTGCAGTTCAGCTCTGCTGTTTAAAAACATTTAAAGGCTAATTGTAGCTGTTTTTACATAAGTAGTGGAGAGAAAAGATCAGTCAGAAACTAAGTGTATACAGACTGAACGGGCTCCATCCAGTCACAGCTGATTGCATCTTGTGTCTTAGTTAGAAGCAGAATTTTATTAAATAGCTTACTGTAGTTTTAAAGATACGGAGGACGGCAGTGTAGTGTAGTGGTTAGAGCACTGCACTGTGAACCAGGACATCACAGGTTCGAATCCCACTGCAGCCTATAGCTCACTGTGGGACTTCAGGTAAGTCACTTGACCTCTCGGTGCTATTGTCAACCCAGTTGTAAAATGGATAGAAGCTGGACTCCATGGTTGGCCCGACAGCACAGCAGCTGACTAGTCACTTGCCATGCAGGTGACCCTTATTTCGTGTCTGAGCCCAGATCATCTTTAGGGTCAGAAGGAAGCTAGGGCGGCGTCTACCTGGACACTTCTAGTCTCCAGGGGTAGTTGTCTGCTCTGTCACCGCCTGCTGTTGTTCTCAGGGAAGCTTTGCCACTTTGTCATCTATCCGCACGCTGTTGTGTACACAAATTTGGGGCTGTGCTGCTGGCATAATGTACAGGATACAGAAGGAAAAAAATTCCGGACATTGGGTGATGACCCTGCATTTTTAGAGTTGGAGGTTGCCAGTGAGGGCAGCTAATTTATTTACTTATTTAGAACTGGTAATCGGGGAAAAGCAGACTGAGCCAAGGCTCATTTCTACGTGTGACCTGAGGGAAGGATGCCTGAAGTAAAATAAATAAAGCAGTGACTAGTGGAGACAAAAGTAGAGCAATTAATTAAATGCAAAGATTGTGCAGATGAGCAGTGCGAGACTGTTCAGACTAAAATATTATGAAGTATAAACTGTAACAATTGCATAAATTCAAAGGGAATACATAAGGAAAATAAAATAGGCAGTGGGATATAAAAGGGTAGAAATACAGGGTGAATAACAACCTATTTAGAAAAAAAAAATCAGAACTCCGCTGAAAACAAAATGTTGTCTCTTAGCTAGTCAGTCCTGAGTAAATAAACTTTTTTTTTTGTTTTTTTAATTCTGATTATGTCTCACACCTAGGTTTGCAGTTGGTACTAAAACAAGGCTGATCACATGGAGGTGATGGGAACCAAGCTGCACAGTGCCCTTCTATCCTAGCTCCTCAATGAAGTCAGCATGGGCTTAGGGCGTGGTCACCTAGGATGCTCATGCCCCACCTGTAATGTGGTGTCTCTTATGGAGCCCCAGTCATCATCATGCTGTCTTTCCTAACCCCCCAGTGTACTATGAGATGCCTGCTGGTGAGTGTGGGGTGACAGGCTGGAGGAGCTGCCCTGCAGCAGAGTTTTGCACTAGCCTGCTGCAGATCACATCACAGCTCTGTGTAATAATCGTACTGCATTAGCTTGCTGCAGCACACATCAGGTAGTGCTGCATGACCTGGCTGCACTAGCGCGCTGTGGGTAAATCACGTAGTGCTGACTGCCTTTTCCTGCTGCAGCGCACACATCAGGTAGTGCTGCGTGACCTGACTGCACTAGTGTGCTGTGGGTAAATCACGTAGTGCTGACTGCCTTTTCCTGCTGCAGTACACATCAGGTAGAGCTGTGTGATCTGCCTTTTCCTGCTGCAGGGCGCATCCGGTAGTTCTCTGTGATTTGACTGTGTCACCCTGCTGCAGGATACATCAGGTAGCGCTGTGTGATCTGACTGCGTTAACCTGCTGAAGGATTCATCAGGTAGTGCTGTGTGATCTGACTGTTTACCCAGTTCTAGGATTCATTAGGTAGTGCTGTGGGATCTGACTGTTTACCCAGTTCTAGGATACATCAGGTAGTGCTGTGGGATCTGACTGTTTACCCAGTTCTAGGATACATCAGGTAGTGCTGTGGGATCTGTTTAGCCAGTTCTAGGATACATCAGGTAGTGCTGTGGGATCTGACTGTTTACCCAATTCTAGGATACATCAGGTAGTGCTGTGGGATCTGTTTACCCAGTTCTAGGATACATCAGGTAGTGCTGTGGGATCTGACTGTTTACCCAGTTCTAGGATACATCAGGTAGTGCTGTGGGATCTGACTGTTTACCCAATTCTAGGATACATCAGGTAGTGCTGTGGGATCTGACTGTTTACCCAATTCTAGGATACATCAGGTAGTGCTGTGGGATCTGACTGTTTACCCAATTCTAGGATACATCCGGTAGTGCTGTGGGATCTGTTTACCCAGTTCTAGGATACATCAGGTAGTGCTGTGGGATCTGACTGTTTAGCCAGTTCTAAGATTAGTGTTGCTCAGGTAGTATCCTTGAAACTAGGATACCAACAGACACCTCATTTGGCTAGATAGTTGCTGTGGTAGGATAGCAGTGCTGTCTGACCATGGATCCTACCCTGTAGGATCCAGTGCATGGAGCCTACAAACGTTGTGGATCCTGTGGATCCTAGCAACAAACGTTGTGGATCCTAGCAGCAGATCCGGCTCATATCCTAACTATCTGAACTAGGATTCCTGAATCCTTACTAGGATCCATCGCTATCTGACCCCGCATCCTAAGTATCTGACCTAGGATCCCTGGATCCTTACTAGGATCCATCATTATCTGACCCCGGATCCTAAGTATCTGACCTAGGATCCCTGGATCCTTACTAGGATCCATCATTATCTGACCCCGGATCCTAACTATCTGACCTAGGATCCCTGGATCCTAACTAGCATCCATCACTATTTGACCCTGGATCCCACATCTGTCTTGTACAGGATTTCTGGTAGGATCCTAGGTATCTGGCTGTTTACCCAGTTCCAGAATACATCAGATAGTTCTGTGGGATCAGATTGTTTACCCAGTTCTAGAATACATCAGGTAGTGTTGTGGGATCTGACTGTTGACCCAGTTCTAGGATACATTAGATAGTGCTTTGTGGTTTGACTGTGTTACCCTGCTGCAGGATATATAATTTAATTCTGTGGGATCTGACTGCATTACCCTGATACAGGATACATCACATAGTTCTGTGGGATCTTTTTTTTGTGGACTTTACATATGCTCCTACCTCACCATCCCTGGAGTCTCTCTGGTTACTCAATCTCCTGATTTCTCCCGCCCTGTCTGAAGTCCTGTCCTCCATCCTCCAGTGTGCACGGTTCTCGCCGCCCGGACTGCCTGACCCCCCCCCCCAACTCCAGCTCTGAGTCTCCCGGGGTGGGACTACTGACTCCTTCCTGGCACTCTATCTAGCATCTAATTGAGCGGCCAGACAGTGAAGCACCAGAGGAGGTGAGAGGCCCAACAGTAGTCATGGGTGCAGTGTCCCTGAACCCACCTTTGCCTTCCAGAGATAGGGCCATTTTCCTTTGGTTCCTCCCCTACTGACACGGACATGCACTGGCATCAGCGTGCTAGGGGGTTGCTCCTGCCCCCCCCCACTGATCCCCGCCACCCCACTGGCTACCCCCGCTAGTGGTGTAGTGTTCCCAGCCACCACCAGGATCCGCCACCAGGTGGGGATCCCAGACCCACCCAGGAGAGGAAGCAGTCCTCCGGACTCTCAATCTGCTCCTTCCCTGCCGACCCTTGGCGGCCCAAGCTCGTTCCCGAACCTGGGTTGGCTGCATGGCGTGAGGTGTGGCATCCAGTGCCTCAACCCTCTGCGCCACCGGGCCGAGTTCTGTGGGATCTGACTACATTGCCCTGCTGCATGATACATCACATAATTCTGTGGGATCTGACTGCATTACCCTGCTGCCGGATACATCACATAGTTCTGTGAGATCTGGCTGCATTGCCCTGCTACAGGATACATCATGTAGTTCTGTGGGATCTGGCTGCATAACCCTGCTGCAGGATACGTTCCGTAGTTTTGTGGGATCCAGCTGCTTTGCCCTGCTGCAGTATACTTCAGGTAGTGCTGTGGGATCTGACTACATTACCTTGTTGCAGGATACATCTAGTAGTTCGGTGGGATCTGACTGCATTACCCTGCTGCAGGACTCATTAAGTAGTAATGTGTGTTCTGACTGCATTACCCCGCTGCAGGATACATCAAGTAGTTCTGTGGGATCTGACTGCATTACCCTGCTGCAAGATACATTGAGTAGTACTGTGTGTTCTGACTGTGTTACCCTGCTGCAGGATTCATAAGGTAGTTATCCATGATCTGACTGCATTACCCTGCTGTGTGATAATGTGATACTTCAGGTAGTGCTATGTGATCAGATTGCATTTGCCTGCTGCAGGACACATCAGGTATAGTAGGGCTACTTGATCTGTTACTTTGATGCAGGATTCATCAGTCACTGCAGCGACATCTAGCTGGACTAGCACGCTGTGGCAAATCGCGCAGTGCTCTGTTATCTGACTGCATCTGCCTGCTGCAGGACACATCAAGTAGTTATGTGTGACCTGTCTGTGTTACCCTTCTGCACTCTGCAGGATAGGTAGTGCTGTGACATCTGACTGTGTTACTTTGTTGCAAGATACATCAGATAGTGCTGTGACATCTGACTGCATTACCCAGCTGTAGGATACATCTGGTAGTGCTATATGATCTGACCTGGATAGCCTGCTGCAGGATACTGTACATCAGGTAATGCTGTATGATCTGACTGCATTTGCCAGCTGCAGGATATATCAGATAGTGCTGTGTAATCTGACTGTGTTGCTCTGCTGTAATATACATCAGGTAGTGCTTTGTGATCTGTGTTTCCCTGCTGCAGGATATATCAGGTAGTGCATTGTGACCTGCCTATGGTAACCCTGCTGCAAGATACATCAAGTAGTGCTTTGTGACCTGCAGTAACCCTGCTGCAGGACACATCAGGTAGTGCTGTGTGATCTGACTGCATTTGCCAGCTGCAGAATATATCAGGTAGTGCTGTGTAACCTGACTGTGTTACTCTGCTGCAATATACATCAGGTAGTGCTTTGTGATCTGGCTGTGTTACCCTGCTGCAGGATACATCAAGTAGTGCTTTGTGACCTGCAGTAACCCTGCTGCAGAATACATCAGGGGTAGTGCTGTGCGACACAACCATGTTACCCTGCTTCAGGGCACATCAGGTAGTCCTGTGTGATCGGACTGTGGTACCCTACTACAGGATACATGAGGAAGTTCTCTGTGATCTCAATGCGTTACTCTGCTGCAGGATATATCAGATAGTGATCTGGGACTGAATGGTAAAACATAGGTTTTATTTATTTATTTAAAATGTTGGTAACCAGGAAAGGCACACTGAGCTGAAGCTCTTTTCCAGGGAATACAGGAGAAGACAGTACAAACAAAGGGAGAGACAAGATCTCTACATAGTAGAAGGACTGCATCATAAGTGACAATGAATAATGCAGTGTTGCAATGAAGAGTGAGCCATTAAAACATTCAATTTTGACAAAAGAACAAGTGTAAAGATTACAAGTAGTGAGTAAGCCATACATACAGATTTATGAGTCAAGGGAAATTGCGTGGAGGACCATTTGAGGACCAGGTAGGAAGCTAAGGGGGATGAGGCAGGAGCAGGGGCAGCAGGAGTGAATTGAAGCAGGCACTTAAGGACAGGGAGCGAGGGGATTGGCGAGTATTAGGGGAGAGCTGATTCCAGAGGCGAGGGAAGCAACAGGAGAAAGCAGCCTGGCCAGAAGTTGAGTAGGAATGAGGAAGGGAGAAGGAGTGGGAGTCCCTGGAGTGCAGAGGGTAGGAGGAGGGTTTGAAGGTGAAGGGAGGGAGGAGAGATAGAGATAGGAGGGAAGGGTGCCAAACCAGTACTTAGCAATGAAAGTCAAACAATGGGTCAGTCTCTGCTGTGGTAGGGGTGTGATAGGGGGGAATAGAGAGAGCAATGATGAATGCAAAAAGGGGAATTGGTAGCAAAGCAGCAGAAGGAGTTTAGGAGGGTGTCGAGCCTGGCAAGGGTTATGGCGGGAGCAGTACCATAGACTGAGATGTCATAGTCAAATAACAGGAGTATCATTTTCTGTACTAACTCACGCCGGATAGGGAGGGATAGGCTGTCTTTATTGCAATATAAAATACCCAGTTTGGGGTGGAGCTTAGTGTAGATTGCATCAATGTGGGTGGAGAAATTGAGATCGGAATCCAACCAGACTCCTAGATATTTAAAAACGGGGACCACCTCTGTGGGGAACCATCCGGTGTGGGGAAATGCTTGAAGAGACTGAAGACTTGCCAACCTTTGCCTGGTCCCAAAGGTCATTGAGACTGTTTTTTTTTTTGTGTGTGTGTGTCTGCTCTGAGTTGGTTAGCGTGGAACCAGCTTAGGACTTTGTTAAAGTCGCACTGGAGAGGAGCTTGGATGTCTGTGGTAGATGGACCACATGTGAAGATAACTATATCGTTTGCATACATGTGGATGTGAGAGAAAGAGCAGACAGAGGGGAGGTTGTTAATGAAGAGGAAGAAGAGAATGGGGCCAAGGATGGACCCTTGAGGAACTCCAGCAAGGATTGGGAGCGGGGATGATTACCCACCTGGACTGACTGCTGCCTGCCATTGAGGTAGAAGCTGGACCAGTTAATGGTAGGTGCAGCCAGGCCAGCAGAGTGTAGTGTGTTCAGAAGGAGAGGGTGGGATGCAGAATCAAAATCTTAGCTAAATCAATAAAGACAGCAACAGTGATGTGACCCTGGTCCATCCCAAAGAGGATGGAATCTGTGACATGCAGCAGAGAAGAGATGACTGAATGATTCTTCCTGAAACCGGATTGGAAAGGGGAGAGAGTATTAGTAGAGGATAGGAATTCTGCTAGCCTGGAAAGGAAAACACTCTGTTAAAATTCTGAGAGGGAGGGAAGGAGAGATATACTGTAAGCCGGTAGTTGCTGGGGCAGGATGGGTCACCACCCTTGTGGAGGGGAAGAACCTTTGCAACCTTCCAGGCCAGAGGGACGGTGCTGGAGGAGAAGGAGAGGTTAAGAAGATGAGCAAGTGGAATGACAGTAGCTGGGACAGAGATCCGGAGGAGCTTGGGGTGCAGATCGTCGGGGCTGGATTTGGCCGGATTTAGTGTCATGAGTGCACAGAAAACTTCCTGTGGAGAAGGGGGGGGACAGTAACCACCAAAAAGGGGAAGGGTTGGGGAGGAAGGAGGAGAATGGTCAGGAAGGGGACACATTGTAAAGAAGTTGTTGAAAATTGCAGCAACACTAGACTTCTGGTGACGTCATGCCTCAAGAAGCAGCTTGAAGCTTGCACTTCTTCTCCTCCCAGGTTCTAAACATCCAAAAAAGCAGTTAACCCAACCTCAACAGCAGTTAAACTGACATAGGAGCTTGACCATTATGTCTAGAAGAAGATATGACCGCCAGAAACCAACTTTGGACACCGCCGAGCTGGATGGAGGGTGCCCCGACAGCGATGCATCGCAAACTTCGTGTAAAGGCAGCCATGCTAAAGAGGAGAACTCCCTACTGCCAAATGTAGGCAGACACATGGATATTGTCCTTGAGGAGATCTGAGACTTCAGAAAAGAGACTCGTTCAACCTTTGCTGCACTGCAAACTGACCTAGAGAAGCTAGAAAAGCATTTAGACAGTGTAGAAGAACAGGCAACGACCATGGATACCTGCATGGACAGCACAGAACGCGCCATAGTACAGCTCCATCAAACGATTGAGAACCTACAGGACAGAGCCGATGATGCTGAAGCTAGGAGTCGAAGGAACAACTTGAGAGTAAATGGGTTCCCTGAAGGTGCTGAGGGCACCAATCCAACTCAATTCATGCAGCACTTCTTTAAAACCAAGTTGGATTTACCAGACAGCTGCACCCTGGAAATGGATAGGGTTCACCGAACCTTAGGCCCGCAGTCGAGCACCCGGCCAAGGGCCATTCTGATCCGGTTTCTCCGATATCAGGAGAAGGAACTGATTCTGCATAAATCATGGCAACAAGGAGATTTAACATACCAGAACCAGCGGATCTATGTAGATAACGACTACCCTACTGCAATCACTACGAAGTGCAGAGCGTAGTCCCTATCCTCAAAAAATTGAAGGAAGCCAAACTCAAGTTCAGAACCGCCTACCCAACAAAATTGGTAGTCCAGCTTACTGATGGTGCCAGGATATTCAATACAGCCGAGGAGGCACGCGAGAATTGGCTAAAATTGGAATTGAAATTCCACCTACACAGAGAAAGATGAACACTTCACTAGCTACTAAGTTGGCCCAAAAAAGCATGGACCAAAATACCTTCAAGGGATCAACTTCGGAAAGAAGGCGCTACAGCAGTACAACAGATGACATCAGACCTCCGACAACA
Source organism: Neoceratodus forsteri (assembly GCA_016271365.2). NCBI lineage: Eukaryota > Metazoa > Chordata > Ceratodontiformes > Ceratodontidae > Neoceratodus > Neoceratodus forsteri. The sequence goes on from CM057457.1 coordinate 247,061,239, forward strand.
ATCCGTGGACCTTCTCGAGACCTCTTCAATCAACCAGGGCCTGAAATGAACTGATTTAATGAACATTTGCACATCTGAAGGCTTTGGCTGCAGGTAGGCCATCCTGAATGCCCACCCCACGCTATTTTATGGCTCCCCCGGTGACTGCCCCCCATCCCCCACTGGGGATTCTCTCGGCCTTAATAGATCCCCCCGAGTTAATCTCGTGCAGACAGTGAACCCCACCCCTGAACAAGGGGGGGCTCCTGTCACATGCTGTGGCGTTTATTTAAACCGAGACTTTACGGGTGGCCTAGGCCTCCTGTGGTCCCTGGTAACAGCCAAGCGAGGAAATACCGGGACAGAAGATTGAGAGGACCTCATGATGGGGAGTATGGGGCAGGAGGTGGTTACTGGAGAGAGGGAGGGCTCAGGGAGTACCCAGTCTATACCAGTCAAGCTGCCTGAAACAGGTTGGTGGCACCCTCCATCACATTCTAACAAACCTGTAAATGCTCCTTTTCCTGATGTAATCTCTTTTGAACCACACACTACTCTCAATAGTGTATGCAGAGTATCATGTTATATATTGCTTACTTAACTATTAATCCCACACTGTCTGGGGAAAACTGTCAGCTTCTCATTCCATACTACGTTTTAGGGGAGTCATTATGTGTTCCCACATCCGCTTTTGCTCACAAGCTGCACCGGTGGGGATGACCGAGAGCGAGGACGCATGGACCTTCCCTCATGCCTCTCACCCCTGGGGGCGACCGAGAACGCTGAACTTTATAATATTTACTAAATATGACCAACCAAATAATTCAGTACCTCTCTTTTCCCTCTCTTCGTTGGTTAACTTGAAAACCTGTACTAATACCTGGAGGCAGAGGCATACTACTTCCTTCACCCCATAAAAGAGACAATATCGTATTGCTACCTATTAGGTAAGGCCTAACAAGAATTGTTTTCTGGCATACCCTGAGGCTACTCACTCGCGTTTGAGTGTCTGGCCTCATGGAAGCCCAAAGTTGTGCTACAGTATCTTCCCAGTTGGCAGAATGCTGTTTTAAGCAGTTTTACCAGTTACTGTTTATTCCCAACTATTCGATGTTAGAGGAGCTTATTCCTCACATCTCCCCCTCTAGACAGTCATTCTCCTCATGCTCTGATTGGGTACCAGTGGTTAGTTATATAAGGTGTTATGTAGAGCACAGGTGCATATCTCTCAGTTCTGAATTCTGTTTTAAATGGCTAATGTACCACTTAAGATTTTTCCTCTGAATGTAAATGGACTGAGCAATCCCGTAAAATGATCCAGAATGCTCTCACTGTTTAAAAATACCCAGGCAGGCATTGTATACCTGCAGGAAACACATATGACTGCTAATGAACACAAGAAGCTGACCAGAGGTGGGATTGCGCAGGTCTTCTCCTCTTCTTACAAGAGGGGTGCAGAAGGAGAAGTATACATACTGGTTTCAGCCATACCCCTTTTCAGCCCATAAGGAATGGGACGACCTGAAATCGTCTGGTGGTAGTACAGGGCGCTTACAGGATAATGAAATTACGCTTGGCAATATCTATTTACCCCCTGGCTCTCCTATCCCAACCATTAGAACCCTTCTGGATAAGGTGGTTCAACTAACCAGAGGTATACTAATTCTAAGCGGAGACTTCAACATTGCTCCTAGTCCCCATCTTGATACCACCAGTGCTGCCAGAGGCAAGCAAACTGCCCCACATAAATTTTTTAAAAGCTGTATTCAAGAGGTGGGCTGGCTGGACATATGGCAAACCCTCCATCCCAGAGACAGACAATATTCTTTCTATTCAACGGTGCATGGTTCATCCTCCAGGATAGACCATTGTTTTACACAGAAAGAGAATCTAGATTCTCTTAGGGAAGCCACAATTGGGGACATAGTTCACTCCGATCATGCTGCTGTAGTAATGGAATGGGAGTTGGGCCTGGAGAGGTGAAATTCCTTTTGGATATTTAATCCAATCCATCTAAAAAATGCCCACTTTCGGGAGTTCCTTAATGACAAACTTCAGGAGATCCAGGGGGACAATTTGGGCGCTGAGGTCTCCTCTGCAGTACGATGGGACACATTAAAGGTGGTACTACGAGGCCATCTAATACAGTACTCTGCAAACCTGGTGAAACAGCGTAGGGAAGAGCAGGCTAGATTAGAACAGACCCTCTCATTTCTCCAAATAGTACACCAACAGGGTGATGACACAGTGCTGTCACAACTTAAGCAGACTAAAAGGGAGCTGGATACACTAGCAATGCAAAAAACTGAAATTGCCTTGGCCTTCCCGAGACAACGATATGGCGAGGTTGGCCCCAGGGCCTCCCGCCTGCTGGCATTCTGGCTACACAAACAAAGGCGCCTTTCAATTATACCTACAATTCGGGATCCTGCTTCGGGAACCCAATGTACAAAGGTGAGCCAAATTACCCAGGTATTTAGCGAGTACTATAAAAAGCTTTACACCCCAGACCACCCCTCAGAAGCTGAAGGCATTAAGGCTTTTCTCCAGCCCCTGGGTCTCTCTCGGTTGACTAATGAACAACAGAACCATTCGGTCTCCCCTGTTACACATACAGAACTCCTGGCGGCCATCTCCCGTGCTAAAACAATGAAAGCTCCTGGCCCGGATGGCTGTGGCGCTGAACTTTATAAGCACTCAGTACAGACACTTTCCCCAGTTCTCCTGCAGGTGTATAATGAAGTCTTACAAGAGACAACTAAGCCCCCACCCAGTTGGTCATACGCAGCGATATCCCTCATCTCCAAGCCTGATAAGGATCCACAAGTATGTACATCATATCGCCCAATTTCCGTATTAAATGCGGACTATAAGTTCCTTATGTCTATTATGGCCAAATGCCTGGACTCAGTACTGCCTTCCCTTATTAACACTGATCAAACCGGATTTGTTAGTGCTAGATCCACCACAGACAATACAAGAAGGGCCCTACATTTGGTCCAGGAATTGCAATCTCGTGACTCCCCATCCGTCCTCCTCAGCTTAGACGCTAAAAAGGCTTTTGACAGGGTCTCCTGGCCCTTCCTGTTTGCCACTATGACCACAATGGGCATCCCCCTTCCTTTTGTCTCCATGATTAGGACACTGTATTCTTCACCTAAAGCATGTGTAAAAGTATGCGGGCATCATTCCACCTATTTCCCCCCTATACAGGGGCACCCAACAAGGATGCCCTCTGTCCCCTGGTCTCTTCACCATATTCATCGAACCGTTGGCACAGTCCATCAGGGAGTCTCCCTTGGTAGAAGGTGTAGAGGTCGAAGACACAGAGCATCGAATTGCCCTCTATGTTAATGATGTTCTGCTATTTCTTGCCAACCCCTCTAGGTCAATCCCAGCGGTATTTAACGTAATTGAGCAGTTTGTTAGATGCTCAGGATATAAGCTAATACCACTAAAATGGAGGCTCTGGTGTTTAACTTCACCCCTGCATTGGAGCTAGCACAGAGACTTCCCTTCCGATGGGACCTGGGAAAATTGAAATACCTGGGCGTATATCTATCCCACCGAGCTGGGAATGCAAAAAGATTTAACTATGACCCGTTCACCATGCGGCTGCAATCGGATTTGGCTCAGTGAAATACCCTCCCGCTGAGTCTTTTACAGAGAGTGGATGTAATCAGGATGGTTGTTTTACTCCGGGCTCTATATGTTTCAAAATATACCCATACATATCCCCACTAAGATATTCCAATTGTGGAATAAATGTATTAGCAGGTTCATATGGTCTCGGCGTCGTCCCAGGATAAAACCCTGTACTCTGACACTCCCAAGAGCTAAAGGTGGTTTGGCTCTTCCAAACCTTAAACACTACTACTGACAGCTAAAGGGGAGGTTCTGATAATGGGAGACTTCAACATGCCAGATACAGATTGGTCAATACCAGCAGGAACATCTGCCAGAACTAGACTCATAGTGGATTCCCTGCAGGGGGAAGGCCTCAAACAACTGGTACAGCAACCCACAAGAGACAGGGCTATCCTAGATCTAGTACTGACTAACAAAGAAGGGATCACAGATCTCCAGGTAGAAGGTCACCTGGGGGCCAGTGACCATCACATGGTATGGTTCAATTTGGCTACTACATCTAAATCATCCCATTCAAGGCAAAAATATGGGACTTCAGAGGAGCTGACTTTGATAAGATGGCCAACAGAGTTAAGCTAGCCCTGGCAAAAGAAACACAGGTGAGAGGTACAGGCAAAGTGGGCAAGCATAAGGATGCAATACTTGAAGCAACATCCCATTGTATTAGACAGAAAGGAAGTGCAAAGAAGAAGGAAACCACTTTGGTTCTCAAATACAGTAGCAGAAAAGGTCAGAGCCAAAGGCTGGCCTTCAGGAAATATAAGGGAACACAGCGGGATGAAGATAGGAGGCATACCAAACTGCCCTAAGGGAAGCAGGTAAGGCAGTAAGGCAGGCAAAGTCCCAAACTGAGGAAACACTAGCACGAACAGTAAAAGAAGGTGACAAGACTTTCTATAGATACATTAGTGAAAGGAGAAAGTCCAGAGAGATTGCTAAGCAATGGAGAAAGGGAGCATGTGAGGAGGAGGACCCTGTAAGGCATCTATCCTAAATAGATACTTTTGCTCAGTATTTACTGAAGAGAAGGTAGGGCAGGGCCCACAGCTCAGCATCATGGACACAGGGGAGGGAGGTGAGCACTACTCCCTTCACAAAGAAAGGGTCCTACAAGAGCTTGCTAAGCTCAGGGTGGATAAGGCAATGGGACCTGATGGCATACATCCCAGGGTACTTAAGGAGCTAAAGGAGGAACTAGCAGAGCCATTAGCAGAATTGTTTAGTGAGTCTCTGAGCACAGGAGAGGTCCCAGAAGACTGGAGAAGGGCTCATGTGATCCCCTCCACAAGAGTGGTAGCAGGGAGGCGGGGAACTACAGACCGGTCAGTCTTACCTCAGTAGTGGGCAAGATTATGGAGGCACTCCTTAAGGAAAGGATAGTGCAACACCTGGAATCCATAGGGGCACAGGATCCAAGACAGCATGGGTTTACAAAGGAAGGTCCTGTCAAACTAATCTCATAGATTTCTTTGACTGGGTAACCAGAGTGGTGGACCAAGGGGGAGCAGTTGATGTCGCCTACCTTGACTTCAGCAAAGCTTTTGACACTGTTCCACATAGAAGATTGATAAATAAGCTGGGTAGGCTCGGGGTGGGTCAGAAGTTGGTCAACTGGGTGGCAAACTGGTTGATGGCAGAAAACAGAGAGTGGTGGTAAATGGTATACAGTCAGAAGAGATGCAAGTCACAAGTGGGGTACCTCAGGGATCAGTCCTGGGGCCAGTCCTCTTCAACATCTTCATTAGTGACCTTGCAGATGGACTAGAGGGTAAGGCTTGTCTGTTTGCAGATGACACCAAGATCTGCAACAGAGTAGATGATCCAGATGGGGTGGGCAGAATGAGAAGAGATCTGGATAAACTAGCAGAATGGTCAGAAGAGTGGCAACTGGGATTTAATGCAAAGAAGTGCAAAATCATGCACATAGGGAAGAGAAACCCTGAAGCCACCTATAGGCTGGGAGAGGAGTTGCTAGCAGTCACAAAGAAGAAAGAGACTTGGGCATCATCATCACTGATGACCTAAAATCATCAAGCAGACCTCTAAAGCAGTAGGTAAGCTAGGGAGGTGTTAGGGTGTATTAGTAGGGTATTACAAGTCGGAAAGGGAGGTAATAATCCCTCTGTACAAGACACTGGTTAGGCCCCATCTGGAGTACTGCGTGCAGTATTGGAGCCACACCTTCACAAGGACATTAACCAAATTGAGGCAGTCAGAGAAGGCAGCAAAATGGTGCAGGGACTGCATCAGAAGACATATGAGGACAGATTAGCAGGACTCAATATGTATACCCTTGAGCAAAGGAGGAGAGAGGTGATATGATCGAGGCATTCAAACACCTTAAGGGCATAAACAAGGTGAAAGAGTCTAACATGTTTAAATATAAGAAAAATAGCAGGACAAGAGGACACAACATGAGATTAGAGGAGGCCGATTAAGGGGAATGTGAGGAAATTCTTTTTCACAGAAAGGGTGGTGGATGCATGGAATGGCTTACCACAAGAAGTGGTGGCTATGAATACAGTGCAGGGCTTCAAACAGGCATGGGATATGCATAAGGGAGCAATACAAATGACTATGAATAGATAGGCCACTGACAGAGCAAAGTCAGATGGCACATTTATAAGGTAGAAAAAGAAATGGGCAGACTGGATGGGCCTTGCGGTCCTTATCTGCCGTCAACTTCTATGTTTCTATGTTTCTATGGGCCTCGCATCTCTCATTCATAATACACAGATTGACAAAAGTCAGTCTAACCTGTTGGAGAGAAATAGAAGAAGATCTCATGCCACATCGAAAATGGGTCAGGATGATAATGCATTGTTCCACTTCTTACCCACATAACTGGCTCCCCCAGAACCCATGGATCTTATACCAGCTGAAGGTATGGACCGAGATCTGTAAGCAGCTATCCCTCACTAGATATCTTCCTTTGATTTGTCCATTGGCCCTCTTAGAGAATTTTTTACCCGCCTCCCTCGACCACATTTTTGAGTCCTGGGGCCATCTACAACTCTCTTACCTTTCTCATTTTTTTACATGGTAGGGATTTTAGGTCCTTCCAGAAGTTGAGCTGTACCCATGGTCTTCGACACTCAGACGTTTACAGGTATTTGCAGCTGAGGCATTTTTACTATTCTCTCCCCCCCAGAATTATGGGACCCTGAGGCTATCCCTCCCTTGGTTGCATGCCTTCAGCAATGCATTACCTCGTGGATAACCACATTATCTCAGTCTTATATAAGGCTATCACAGAAAATCTAGGAACAAACACTGATGAGTACCGAGCAAAATGGAGTTTAGAATTTGGGTCTGATGTACCTCTGTTATTATGGGAAGGAGCCTGTAGAATGTCATCAAAACTTACTTACTCCCACGGCTGGAGACTGTTTGCCTGGCAGGTGATGCTTGGGTATTTCCGAACTCCGGTAATAATGGCCCATTTCTCAGTGGCCCGCCTTGGATCCTGCTGGCGTCAGTGTGGAAATCCTGCAGCACACCACTCCCACATATTCTGGCTTTGCCCTAAAATTCAGCCTTTCCTGAACTCATTGCAAGCTGAGCTAAGTGAATTGATGGGTACCCCACTTAACATTCACTGCTGAATGTTTTATTTTACAAATCTTCCCCCCAGACATAAAGGCCACCTACACACGTTATCTGATGGGGCTATCCCTCCTAGCTGCAAAAAAAGCCCTGACACGAAATTGGCTTACCCCCAGGGTCCCCACTGTGATAGACTGGAGGGAGATAATGACCCAAATTTACAGGTCTGAAAATATCTCTTATTCTTTAAACGACTCCTCAGACTTATTTACTGTGAAATGGGCTAGGTGGAGTATGCACATCATGTTAAGAGACACTACCTTCATTCCCTGAACAAATTATACTAAGAATATGATCAGCTATATAGGATCCTGACATGGATCTAGGCATTCCAGCACAAATGACCTTGCTGAATATGCAGATTGAAGGGATGTGTGTATTTTATTGTAATGTATGTCCTATGTTATTTTATATGTTGGGAGAGAGCTCTGAATCACCAGTACTAAATATTATCAACTTGTACCCAGCAATTAATGGATTGTATGGCACATGATAAGGATAAAAAGGCCAGTAAGGTGGAGGGGACGGATGATGCTATCTCCGCCAAAAGGGTGTGGTTAGCCCTCAAGGCCCTAAAGAAAGACAAATCTCCTGGGCCAGATGGCATTCATCCGAGAGTACTATGGGAATTGGCGGACATACTGGCTGCACCCCTGGCGGAGCTCTTCAACAGGTCACTTGAGACAGGGAGGGTACCTAGGGATTGGCAAGAGGCACATGTGGTGCCAATCCATAAAGGGAGGTAGGAAATACCAGGTAACTATAGACCCATCAGTTTGACCTCGGTGGTGGGAAAATTAATGGAGAGTATACTAAAGGAACGATTGGGGGTGTACTTGGAGGAGGTGGGAGGTCTGGATAGTCGGCAACATGGGTTTGTGCCAGGTAGATCATGTCAAACCAATCTTGTGGAGTTCTACGAATGGGTAACATCAGAACTGGACAGGGGAAAGCCTGTGGATGTATTATTCTTGGACTTCAACAAGGCGTTTGACTCTGTCCCCCACAATGCTCTGGTGGAGAAACTGATGGGGTTGGGAGTAGGCCCTTTGATGGTCAGATGGATTGAAAACTGGCTAGCTGGACGCACCCAGAGAGTAGTGGTCTGTGGGGAGCTCTCGAACCCTAGAGAGGTTGGTAGTGGGGTACCGCAGGGCTCGGTCCTGGGTCCGATCTTGTTTAATGCATACACATCGGACATCAGGGAGGGTATAGGGTGTGAAATGAGTCTCTTCGCTGATGACTCCAAGATGGGAGCAGTAGTTGAGGGAGAAGAGGGAGGTTGGCCTGCAGAGACCTGGACACCCTAAGCTGGGCTCACACATGGAAATTAAATTTCAATATCACCAAGTGCAAGTTGTTACATCTTGGGCGAGAAACCCTAAACACAGGTACACCCTGGGAGGGGCGCTGGAGGCCTCAATAGGGGAAAAAGACCTAGGGGTCATGGTGGATGCATGTATGAATAACTCTGAGCAGTGCAGGAGAGCGGCTAGCAAGACAAACAGGATGTTGGGATGCATCGTAAGGGGGATCACCTCTAGGAGCAAGGAAGTGATTCTGCCGCTGTACAATGGACTGGTTAGACCACACCTTGAGTACTGTGTACAGTACTGGAGACCACACTTGAAGAGGACATACAGCTCCTGGAGAGGGTACAGAGGAGGGCAACTAAGATGACAGGGGCTAGGGATTTGGCAGTATGAGGACAGACTTGAGGAGCTCTGCCTGTTTTCATTGGAGGAGAGGGAGAGACAGGGGGACATGATTGAGGTCTTCAAGTACCTCAAGGGAATAAATAGGGTAAACATGGAGGATCTTTAGACTAAAGCAGGGAAGTATCACCAGAGGGCATGGTTTGAAGTTGGAAGGTGGAAGGGTGAGGGGAAAAGGAGGAGGTTTTCACTGAGAGGGTGGTGGACCCTTGGAATGCACTGCCTGGCGAGCTGGTTCAGAGATCCACAGTGGAGGGCTTCAAGAGGGGGTGGGACAGACACAGAAAGTGGAGGTATCAGATGATGGCCTGTCCCGGGGGAGGGGTGGGGATGGATGATAGGAGTTTCTGGAACACAAGGGGGTGGGAGGGCCTCGGCACCCAACTAGGGATCTGAGGTTCGAGCAGACTCGATAGACCATAAGGCCTAATCTGCTGGCAAATAGTATGTTAGTATGTAAAGTGTATCCTTAATAGACTACCTAAATGAATAGCACCACTATAATTGTCTGTATAACTATTATGACTATCAACCCCCATGTAACCCGTTAAATGGAAAATACAATAAAAATATATTTACAAAAAAAGAAAATTGCAATGACAGAGGTAGGGTCCGAGACCAGCAAACTATCAACTGTTAGGACGGTGGGGAGGGGTCAGACTGGGAGGGGGGGTCGAGAAGGGAGTGGATAATGTTTCAAGTTAACAGGTATGTTAAGACTAACACTATTGGACATAATAATAAATGAAATACCCCATGTTTATGTATGAACTAGACAAGCATAGTGATACAGTATTTACTATAAACTATAACTGATTGTTCTACTTGCATATAATTAGCTGGTATGCTGAACTGGAACAAACATCAGTTGTGCTTTATGAGCGGACTCTTTCGTCTGCATGTCAGTGTATGTCGTATGTTTTTGTCAAATTGAAAAATCAGTAACGTACATTTAATTTAAAAAAAAGATGCATCAGACTGGGCCTCCCATGCTGAACACTCCTCCATCTGGATACTGAAGCAGCCGAAAGCCAACCCGCCCTGCAAATTAAAGTTGCCCTTGACCGGGCCCCCTCCCACGCTGAACACTCCTCCGTCTGGAGCCCGAAGCAGCCGAAAACCAACCCGCCCTGCAAGTTAATGTACGGATCCTTCTGGCGCAGCCAGACAGTCAGCATCTGCAAAGGATTTGGCGCCTTTTTTCAAACTGACTTTACTCTGATTCCTGATCTTCTGATTGCTGCTCTCTGTGCTGCTGTCTTGCAGCTGTGTTTTGGACTGGCACTCCTGTCTTTCTCTGCTGCTGTTTTTTGCTGACCTTCTCCCGGCCCGTCACTCTTTAAATGCCCTACCTACAGTAGGCTACACCCTGTGTGAGCCCATAGCCAGTTAGCAATCTCACATAATTATCTAAGGCAGTCACAGCTGCCCGACCACCTAAAGGACTTCTCTGTGAACTGGCCAGCTACAGTTCCTATTCTCTCTCCCTATTGGCTTCTCAGCTGCCCCCTTGGCTACCTCTCCAGTCGTTATGCCTTCTGTTTACTTCCAAACCATTCACTAGCTCAGCTTGCTTACTTATTTTCAGGTAGAATCCTTTTATTTCTTACTGTCTCCCTCTAACTCTCCTTTGTACTCTGCTCTACTCCAGCACTATACCCTTACTCCCAGCTGAGTTACTTACATGCATAGGGGCTCTAATGTTGTAATTTTGCAGCTACCTGCCATTCTATAAGGGCCACACTCCCATTACTACTTGGGCAGGCACCTTCCTTGTGCATCTTTACCAACATCCCTTGTACCTAAGCACTGAAGAACTACCCACTTTGCTGGGGCCCTAATTTTGTCATTTGCTATACTTGCCACAGTGAAGCCATTGTTCCTATCTTTTGTGGTTGCCTCTCTGACAGGCACCCTTCTGATAGTCAACCTGTCTGCCTTTACACTATCCCTAGACCAGTCGGGCCTCCTCCACTTCTCTGTCGACAGCCACCTTCCCAGTCCCCCATGCCCCTTCCTGCGAGATGGGAGTTGATCCCTCTTGGCTCCCTCTCCCTTGGCTTCCTAACTAACCTTGAGCATTGGCTACCTGGTGCCTTCCTACAACACTTCTCCTTCCCCCCTTTTCTCCTGTCCACTGTGCCCCTATCGCCTTCTACTCTCCCTGCTCTTACTGGCTGGGGATATCGAGTCCAACCCTGGACCAGTACAATCCACGATCACCTTTGTGGATGCCACCTGGGTTAAATCTTCCGGGCTACAAATTGCCCATATGAACGTCTGCAGTCTCCCTGCAATATCGAAGTCTGGGCTTCCCTCTACAATCCCCACATCCTCTGCCTCGCTGAGACCTGGCTGAAGCTGCAGCACACTGATACCATGTTCCAACTGGCTGGATACTCCCTCTTACACAGAGATAGACCAGGAAAAAGAAAGAGAAGTGGCACTGCTATATTTGTCAGGGAACCCCTCTCTGCCTCCACTACCCTCTGCTCTGACAGTGCCTCCTCCAGCGATTGGCTCATCGCTGAAGTTACCTTGGGCACAACAAAAACAACTTTTCCTGGTATGCTGCTACAACTCTCTGGACAGGGGTGTTGAGGGCCTCTGCAGCCTTCTAACTGGATTTGGATCACTCTCCCCAACCAGAGAAACCATCTGCTTTGGGGATTACAACCTTAACTGGATCAGCACTCCAGAACCTGATTATGCCAACCTCCTAAATCAGTATAACCTGGTGCAAATCTTCACTATCCCTACCTGTCTCAACACCCATTCATTGCAACACACACTCCCTCAATTGGGTGATCACTAACAGTAGAGATAGAGTCGCCCAGACTGGTCCGCTATCTGACTCCATAAGTGATCACTCCCCTACCTACATCATTTGGTACTCCAAGGCCTTACGCCCTCCCCCCAAGTACATCTCCTTCCGTAATTTCAGTTGCCTCAATACCCCTCACCTCTTCAATGACATTAGGGCCATAAACTGGCGGGACCTCTGTGCTTTCACTGATGTGTCTCTAGCCATCACTTATTTTACTAACGCTCTTCTGGCCATCCAAAATCGCCACTTCCCTACCGCCACCTGTCGTCTCAGAGGTGGGTGCACTCGTTGGTTAGCAAGAGACCTACTGACCCTCATGAAGCTGAGGGACAGCAAGTGGGCCGCCTACAAACAGGCCCCCTTCTCCGCCCTTTGGAACGAGTTTAGGCACCTGCATAATAGATGTAAACACATGACCAGATCCTTAAAACAGAATTACTACTATCAGCTCTAGAGAGAGATCCTGAGCAATCCTAAAACAATTCTGGGGCTCTATTAACTCTCTGTTACACCCTCACACACACAGCCCCTCCACTAACCTGAGTTTCCCTTCTGGCCCTCTGACCGAACCCTTGGTAGTCTCCGAGGTGCTCAACACCAAGTTCTCTGACCTGTTGGCCCTCCTCTGCAGTCTTCTATCCCTGGGCCCATGCACTTCCTCCTTGCCTCCAAATCCTCTACCTAGTGACACCCCCTCACCCCCTTTTTTTACTTTTTGACCATGTCCACAAAGGTCACATCCAAACTGTTAAACGGTTACCTAACAGGGGTAGCTCTGGCTCCTACAGCCTCTCCCGTCTTTCTGAAACTTGTCTCCTCTCTTATATGTAAGCCTCTCACCTTTATCTTCAATCTTGCATTACCTACCTCCACTATGCCTGAATCCTGGAAGTCTACTAGAGTGGTTCCTATCTTCAAATCAGGGGACCCCCACTCTTCTGATAACTACTTGCCTATATCCATTCACCCCCACCTAAGTAAACTTCTTCAGAGGATCATCCACCAACAACTATCTGAGTTCATTGCTAAGCACAGCCTCTTATGCAGACGACAGTATGGCTTCCGTAAGCATCACAGTACTTCAGCTGCCCTGGCTCTTTTTACCGATCACATTTTCTCAAACATGGACCGTGAGTGTGTCATGGGTGCCATCTTTGTGGACCTGTCAAAAGCTTTTGATATGGTCAACCACTCCCTACTCCTATTCAAACTATCCTCGCTCGGTTGCTCTGCTGAGACCACTGACTGGTTCGAAGCTGTCTCTATGGATGCTCTCAATTTGTCTGCATTAGTACTACTATCTCTCCCCTTGCCAGTTACCACAGGAGTTCCCCAAGGTTCCATCTTAGGCCCTCTGCTCTTCTCCCTATTTGTCAACACGCTCCCTGCTGACAGCTTTACCTGCAACTCCCTACTCTATGCGGACGACCTTGTTATCTACTATAGTGACAAATCCCTCTGTTGTATTTCCTCCATCCTCACCCAGAACTACCATGCCGCTTGCAACTGGTTTTCTTCTAATCTGTTGTTGGTCAGCTCTAAGGAAACCAAGGCTATGTTGTTTGAGTCGAAACCTTTCCTTACTAAAGCCCTCAACGCCAACTCCTCTCTCCTCATCCGCTCCCCTGATGACCCCACCCTTGAAAACTTCTCGTCCTTCAAATACCTTGGTGTAATGCTGAACCCTTCCTTCTCTTTCAAAGACCATGTAAACCTCATAGTCCACCTGGTTAATATGAAACTGGGAGCTGCCTATCGCTTAAAGTCCTACCTAACCAAGGAGGCACGCTTGGCTATTGGTACAGGTACTCTCCCCCCAAGCTGTGATTATTGCTCCCCAATCTACTCCTGTGTCTCAACCATCCTTCTGTCTAGACTCTCGGTAGCATACAACAGCATTTGCTGCTTTGCCCTATTCACCCCTTTCTCCACACACCACTGCGACCTCTGTCGCTCACTTGGTTGGCTCCCCTTACAGGATCGCTTTGACTATACACTTGCCTGCTTTTTGGACCTCACCCTAAGAGGTGGCGACACTTTTTCACTCTCTACCCTCTTCAACACTAGAATCCTGACTAGGCACCTTCGCTCCTCCACTACCCCCACCCTAGAGGTACCTAGAACTACCACCAGAATGGATGGGAAAGCTCTCTCTGTGGCAACCCCCTCCCTCTGGAATGGGCTACCCACCTCTCTGTGAACTTTCAACTGTCCCCTAAATTTCAAACACTGCCTCAAATCCTGTCTTCTAGATAAAGGTTGAAGCAACTGCCCCTACTGTTAACACCCACCAACTCACCTGTCTCTTTTCTGGGTCCTTTTCTGCTACCTCTTGCCTCATCCTGCTATCATTTTGGTTACATAGTTTGGGAGCCCTCAAATTAAGTGGGGCTTTTCATAATTTTGGTTACCTGTAGGGCATGCCATCCCAGTACCTATGTCCACCTCAACTACTTGATGATATATATTATCACTGATGTAGTTTTTACTGCTGTCCTGTACCCACCTATGTGTATATTTTTATGTATTCTTTGAATGTGTAGTGTGAATAGTCTACTACTATATTGTATCATCGAATGTATCATGTAAATAGTTTTTTTTACTACTGTATTGTTCTCCTCATTCCTCATGGCCTGGGTCGTGCCTGAAAATGGTCCAGTGGACCAGTGCACCTACCCAGTTATCAAAGTCATAAATAAATAAAAATAAATAATCTGACTTGCACTACCCTGCTGCAGTATACATGAGACAGTTCTGCATGATCTAACTGTGTTTACCCTGCTGGAGGGTACATCAAATAAGGATTCATGATCTGACTACAATACCCTGCTGCATGGCACATCATATAGTGTTCTTCAATCTGAGTGCATCTCACTGCTGCAGGATACATAAGATTGATCTATGTGATCTTAACTGCATTACCATGTGGAGGGCATATAAGACAGTACTTTATCATCTGGCTGTGATACCCTGCCGCAGGGCACATTAGATAGTGCTTTGTGATGGCTCTATGATGCCAGTTCCACAAATATTTTGTCAACCGACATCACAGCAATAGATTTATGTCAACGCGGTTTGCGGTTGGCATAAACCATCAGAAGAAACAGATGCTTTTCATTGGGGGCTTTGCCCGAACCCTGAACTTAAGGATAATCAACTCCGGTCGAGTTGATTCAGGAAGGGTGCAGGACTTGGGGGGAGTGCGGGGTCCCAGGCGGACTTTACGGCAAACTGTTGGTGGTATGCGGCATCGGCGTGTTAAACTATAAAGGTTTCCATGATTGGGAGGCATACCGCTGTGATCATGCTGTGTTTTCTGCTACAAGGCACATCAGATAGTGCTGCGTGCTTTGACTGGTTTACCCTGCTGCAAGGCACATCAGAGTGTGCTGCTTGATTTGACTGGTTTACCCTGTGGCAGGGTACATCAGATAGTGCTGCATAATTTAACTGGTTTACCTTGTTGCAGGATACCAGATAGTACTGCATGATTTGACTCTTTTACCCTGTTGCAGGATACATCAGATAGTGTTGCGTGATGTGACTTGTTGACCCTGCTGCAAGCACATCATATTGTGTGTGTGTGCTGCGTGATTGCACTGGTTTACGCTGCTGTTGTATCCATCAGAAAGTGCTGTGTAATTTGCCTGGTTTACCCTGCTGGAGGATACAGCAGATAGAGCTGTGTGATTTACCTGGTTTATCCTGCTGCATGGCACATTAGATAGTGCTGTGTGATTTGACTGGTTTACCCCGCTGCAGGGCACAACTGATAATGTCTTTTTATCTGTATCTTTCTGTAGTTCATGGATGATCAAGTTTTTGATAGAAGAATGATATGCATAATACCATTTGATCTGATGTCTGAAAATCACAATATTTTTGCTCTGACGTTAGATCGATTGTGTTATGAGGGGACATTCAGGTGCAGCCCTTGATGATGTGATGCTGACTGCTGATTGACCACTTGAGCTGTCAAAAGTTGGGGGGTCTAAGGCAGTCCCTCCACTGGCCTTGGTTCTCCAGATATAAAACAAAAAAAATAGATGTTTACTGACTGGTTTCAGTTTCTGGTTCCCCAGATTAAAACAAAACAAAAAAACAGATGTCTACTGACCAGTTTCAGTTTCCAGAGAGTAAACTCCTTGTGCAAAGCATAAACGAATTTAATTCATCCTACACTTTGCAATTTGAGATCTGTTGGCAGCAGTCATATGATGTAGATAGAGAGGTTTGGAGCAGTTTTTTTTTCCAGCTCCATTTCTTCACCCTACCTCACTTGACTCTCTCCAGCTGGGTCATGCGGCTAGTCGGCTTATTTATTTATTTATTTGGTAAATCGGTTTACAACCTTTGAGCCAGAGGCTCATTTCCAAAGGTACCTTGTCACATTGAGGACAAACATAACAAATTTAGGTTACAGAATACAAGTAACTGAAATTAGAGTTACACATATTGATTTCATACATTATACAATTTAGTACAAACACATTTGATGCAGTTAGCACAAGCTGGTTATAACAGAGATAAGATGCACAGGGGGAGAAGGTGGGGGGGGTGAGGTGGAGTGCCGCCCAGCGGGCGTTGTCAAGTGTGGAGAGATTGAGGCCACATTTAGAGACAAGAGCAGCTGCGAGTGTGAAAGAGTTGGCTCCAAAGGGCTTTTTTGAAGTTGGAGATCGTGAGGGCATTGGAGATGGGAGCAGGGAGAGAGTTAAACCAGGATGGGGCTCTGTAGCAAGAAAGACCTCTGACCATGGGTGGTCCTGGATCTGAGGACCAGTAGAGTGGTCTTGTTGGAGATGCGGGTTGCGATAGTGGGTGGGGTATGGTGGATGTAGGCTGTCACCCCAGGAGGAGAGAGCCCGAGTAGGGTTTTTTTGTGAGGAGGCAGGCGTGATAGCGTAGCCGTTCATCTAGGTTAAGGAGTTTAGCCTCATCATAGAGTTGACATGTATGTGTGAGCCTGGGGGCACCAGTAATCAGCCTGCAGGCCTTATTTAGGGTGAGGCGAATTTTGTTGAGGGCAGTTGTGTCAGTAGCACCATAGACTGGCAGGCCATAGACTACAAGGGACAGTACTGAAGACGTAACAGCACGTCAGAGAGCATCAGGGGGGAGGCAGTTTTTATAGCAGTAGAAGATGCCAAGCCATGTATTAGTGGCGGATGCAAGGGCATCAATGTGGGTGTGGAAGGTGAGGGCTGAATCAAAGGTAACCCCAAGGTATTTGTAGGAGCAGACTTGTTCAAGCGGTTCTTTGGTACTAGGGAGGATAGGGAGTGGGTGGTTGCAGGCTTTGTTTTGGGGGTGGGCAAAGAGCATTGTTTTGGTTTTTTTTAAGATTAATGATGAGTCTGTGCTCCTTAAACCAGGCTTCAGCATCATTGTAGGAATGTTGTAGGGAGTCCTGGAGGGAGATGGGATTGCGGTGGGCAGCAAAAATGACAGCATCGTCTGCATACATAAGAATTTTGCCAGAGCATGCACTGGGCAGGGTGTTTAGATAGAGTGAGAAGAGAAGGGGGCCCAGGATGGAGTCCTGGGGTACCCCTGAGCGGATGGGACGGGTTTCAGAGAGGGTCCCATTGATTTTTACACACTGTGAGCAAGCGAATAGGTAGCTCATGCACCATGCAAGGGGGCCAGCAGAGAAACCAGTGTGGCAGAGGGCATCCAGCAGAAGAGGGTGGGAGACGGTGTTGAAGGCCTTTGAGAGGTCATCGAGTACTGCACCAGCTAGGGAGCTGGCATCCAGGGAGGAGTGTTGGAAATTGGAGAACTCAATTAGTGCAGTGCTGGTACTGTGACCAGCACGGAAGCTGTGCTGCTCTGGGCATAAGATGTTATGCTTAGTCAGATATTCAGTGATTTGAATGGCCACCACTTTTTCTAGGGCTTTGGAGGGGGGGGATGGAGATTGGTCAGTAGTTGCTGGCGGAGGACCTGTCGCCCCCTTTATGAATGGGTGTTGACTATGGCTGTTTTCCTTGCGGTGGGAAATTGCCCCAGGCAGAGGGCTCGGTTAAGTAGGCTGGTGAGTGGGGCAAGGACTTCATCCAGCACCAATCTGAGAATACTGGGGTCCAGGGAGTCACTGCCGGGACTATTGCCATTTAATGCTTTAATTAGGAGGGGTCTTATCCCATCCTCCTGATGTCCAGATGTCTCTCCTGGCAGCACCTTTCTCTCGTCGCATCTCTTGAACCCTCCCCCGGATCTATGCCCCCCCTGGGAGCAAGGACCACCATCTCCTAACCAGCGCTCTGTCTATAGTGTCTGGTGGGAGAGGACGAGAGGAGAACCTGGAGGACTTCTTGGGCCCGGAAATGGATGTGTTGCCGTGCTCCTAGACCCGCCTTCGTCTACCAGTGGGAAGGGGGTATTTGTCATTTATCTTACCCCCATTGGCCCGGCTATGCAATGTGCTCCAGCGTGGCACGTGCATGCTCCTACGCACACCCACAGGAGCACCACCATGGCCAATCTCCCTTGTCTGGATCCTGACTGTTGCAGAGCCCCCAGTCTCCACTGGGAGTTGCCAGACAGCAAGATCAGTGTTCCCCCTCCCTCCCAGGAAAGGCAAGCAGTCCTCCGGACGCTCCATCCTTTCCTCCCCTGCCAACCCCCAATGACCCAGTTCCGCTGCTGAACCCAGGTCGCTGGCGTGGCGCAAAGTGTGGCGTCCATTCGCCTCAACCCTCAGCGCCACCAGGCCGGCCCGGTTTGGGGCAGTTTGGAGACATTAATGAAAGCGTGAGGGAGGGATATATGTATAAAAAAGGATATTTATTGAGAGAGGAAATTGAGCATAGGGGAGTTAAGTTATTTGCTCAAGGTTACAGGAGAGAATGAGTATGGTAGTTGAGGATTTCAAATCAGGGTCTCCGGGTTCACAGTTCAGCTTTCTAACTACAAGGCATCTGTTTATTAGTTAAATAACTAGTGTACTAACTTAATCTAATGTAGCAACCCCCTCCCCACTGTCTAGGGGCCTGATGGAGAAATAAGGGAGGGGGTGCCGCTAGGAGTGGACACTAATCCAGAACAGGGAAAAAGATGGCACATACCTGCATGATGCTCACAGGGTTCATAGGATGGTCGTGATACTGCGGCCAAAACTGGGGTGCAGAAACAGGAGCCTGAGCTGCCGGACCAAACTGGAATTAGCAGCAGACATCTAAATTCATAAATCAGCAGGCAGCAGACTGAGGTAGATGTAAAACAGCAAATTAATTTATTGTGGGTAAATAACAAAGGGCAGCCCCCAGGAGCTGGGGGTAAGGCTTAAGGAAGCAAACAGGTTTTCTTTTCTGTGGCACAGAGCCACGGCACCATACTTGTGGCCAAAATAACCTTGGTGCTGAGTCCTGCAGAGCCGGAAGGCTCTGAACACATATTAAGGCAGCAGCACAGCCAGGTTGGTACCCTACACATCACAGCCTACATCAAAGAAATTTGAACCCTGGCCTACCGCTCTACCTTATTACACTATGCAGCATCATAAATTCACAAGGATGCAGCTCTCCTAAGCTCTTCTCTGCTCATCCTGCAACTTAGGGCCTTCAGGATCCAGGCCACCGGCATCCACGCATAACTTATACCCGCGAGAGATTCGAGGGACGCACCAGGCCCTATTTTCTCTCTCCCCTCAGGCTGTCCCTAAAAGGAACAGAGTGCCACCGTGGTATGGGGCAGGCAGGCTGCCACCACTGCCTCACCCCAAGACGCAGGCTGCCACCACTGCTCCGCCCCCACCATTTCCACCATCTTCAAACCTCACCAGGACATAGGCCCAACATCCACCCTGGTGCGGTGATGCATGCAGGTAGGCTTCCTTCCCTCTCCCCAGGCCGCAGCTCCCCACAGACCGAGACCCAGCACGCCGCAAGACCCTAATCCACCCAACTGCCTCTGAGCAGACTATTTGGCCGAGTTGCCAAGGCCCAAAACCCTGAGCTGGGGCTGGTCCTCCAGGCCACACTGATGTGCTTCCAGATCTCCTGACTGCCTTCCCCAAAATGCCAAAAATTGACCATTAAATACCCTTCCCCACAGTAGGCTGGTCCTGCCTGAGCAGCAGGCAGCCCACTAAAGCCAACCAAAGGAAATGGGAGGAGAGGGTAACTGTAGTAAGCACTCCCCAGAGAGGGTACTTACACTCCCCCCCTTTTAATCTTTTACCTCCTGGTGAATGGGGCACCTGGCTTCCATCACCAAGTGGAAAGGGGGCAGAATATGTGCACTCTCCTGCCCCCCCCGCAGGGAAATACTGGACTGTGGGCACTCTAAACTGGGGATACAGAATCTCATACAATCCCAAAAGTGTGCTGCTGCCAAAAGTAGGCCCCAGCATCAGTTATTAAACACCACCAAAAGAACAGTCCCCCAAAATTTATGCAAAACCAACAAGTTAAACGGAAAAAAACACATGCTGCAGGACATATGAGTTTTTTTTCAGTGATCCTAGGGTTTCCCCACCAGTCACCACCAGCTCAACATGCACACACACACACACACACACACACACACACACACACACTCTCAACAGGCATTCTTAAGTTAAACTTATCCCCCTTAAACCACAATTCACACCAACTAGAGCACTGCACACACAACTACACTCCCCCCCCCCCATTCACTACTACTAAAAAGGAGAACAACAATTCATAGTCCAAAGATTGTGCAAGTCCAAAAGGCTCAGTCCTTTGAAAGTCCAGGATATAAACTTTCATGAAGGCATGGACTAACATTAAACACTAACATTCCCTCTGACTAAACATGCACAAACAGCTTTAACAAGAAACAACACTTTTTTTTTTTTCAGAACAGCAAGCAGAGGGAATAATTTAGAAACATTTCACCCACAGTTAAGAGTCCAGGAAAGTGGAAACTCATAAGCAGATTACACTACTTCTGTTGGCTGCCAAGAAGGCCATAACCAGGCTTTGGCGCGTAACTAGAGTCCCTACTCGGGAGACATGGCGTGAGCTTACAGTGGAGGTGTATACACTAGAGAGACTCTGCTCAGATGCTGAACCACACTAAGTCATTTGAGATGAGATGGCACAAATGGGATGTGTACCAGTTGGAACATTTCCCCAAATTTCTGTCATAGATGTTCACTCAGCTAGGCACCACAGGAAAGAATGTCCAAATCTCTCCCTCATGGACACAACATATAGTAAATTCTAAAAAGAAAAAACTACTGACGCATCCTAAGAATGGCCTCCTGTCCAGTTACCCTTTTCTTCCCTCTTATCTTAGTCATCAAACCTCTTCACCATGCATTCTTAGTTTTGCATCCCGCCCTATTTTTTCCTATTAATTTTGATTATCAGTCTTGTGGTATCAACATAACCTGCTGTGTTTAAAGTATTTTCACTATGTTAGGAAGCTATTTATAATGGGCCTTACTTGGCAAGCAATATATCAAATGAAAGAACATATTTGCAAGTCTGGACGTTACAAGAATTATTACTCTTCCCTGTCGTGGAAGTTTATCGAAACAAGACAATTGAAAAATATGACTTTCTACTTCCATTAACTTAATTGGCCAATACAGTATAAGAAGGCCTCCAACTATCTGGATAGCACTTCCCTGATTAATACAGTATTCAAGACTTTTATATATCCTGGAGCACACTAACCAACAGGAAAGTCCAAGGGGCATAACACTGTCCTAAGCATTCAATTAATCAGTCCAGACAAAAAAAATCACCTTCTAAAGGGCGGGTCCACCGCCGTGGGGGTAATAAAACTATGGATCTGGCTTGGTAGTTTTGGCACCAAATGAATCCATAGCAATGACGTAATATTTTGTGCATCTTTCCATAACATCCCGGATGAGGGCGAAGTATTTAAACTAAATCAGTTCGTCCAGACCGAGAAGTTACTTAGGAGCTGTCCTGAGTGATGTTAGCCGCTGCAGGGGGTCCAGTTTGGCAGCTCCTCAGCTTGTTCACTGCACCACAGAAAACCCAGTTGGACCACTTTTCTTCTGTTACGTCCCAGATCTTTTTGAGGGCATAGGAATAATCCTCTTTAGGGAATTCTGCATGAATTCTCCGACGGACCCACTGTTCGGCCTGCAACCACTCTGGGATGCTTCGTACACTGGTCCAGCGGGCCATCCCATCTTCTAACCACACCCCGGAACAGTAACAAACGTTGAGAGGGTCATCAGGTAGCAGGCCATCCATTTTCTCCTGAAGAAGGGTTCACAGCTGAGGCAGCCTCAGGGTGTTATCAGGCAAGGTCAGCTGTGGGCAGTGATAAGGCTGGGGGATTGCCCTCTCCACCTCTTGATCCTGGAATGCCAATGGTTTAGACAACTGACCGGGAGGCAGCATAGGAGGTTCGACACACACAGAACCACAGGAGCTAACCTTCTCCACCTGGACATCTGGCGACTCCTTTCCTGAAGCAAATCCATCTTTCCAGAACCGTTGAAGGCCCTGGTGGGTGGGAAAGCAGGCCCTGACTCTGTGGGCCGTGGGGAGTCTGCAGATTTTATGGGCTTCCCACGCCCTCTCCCTCTGCCACAGGGAGGCTCAGGTGCCTTTGGTGAAGAAGGGCTGGGCAGACATCTGGGCACTTCTTTGCAATAGATGTCCTCCTCTTTCTCCTCAGGAAGGGATTCAGAAGCAGAGGGCTCCAGAAGTACAGTATCAGTAGCAGATTTAACCTCATCCCGAATGTCCAGGCTGCCCATTGACAGGATGACAGTAGTTCCCCGGAGACACAGAAGGTGGCCACGACCACTCCGATATGTAGGGTGGCAGAGAATATATATTAGCTATGGGAGATACTCCTCAGGTGCATGAAGAGCACAAAGGCAAGTGAACCACTCTAATCCCCTGGTAACTACACTGAACACACTTGTCTGAAGGAGCCCCCCTACCAGTGTTAATCCAGAGCCAGGACATGAGTGATGCTGGCACCACTGAAGGCGGATAATTTTCAGGAAGATTTTCTGCCATTGTGCCCCAGATCTCACAACCGCTGGTGTCTTCACTACTCCTCAGAAAATGGCACTTGAAACACAGTCTCCTACAATACTGGGCTCAGCCTCAGCTAGTCAGAAGCTCCACAGTCTGATTAGCATAGAATTAACTGTACATACGGTACCCAATATGGCGCCAAAGCTAGGAGAGGCACAAATATCCACAAAAGGCGATGTAAAGGAATGGTGCACACAAAATAGGCCCAGATCAACAACGATGTTGCCACATGCCACAGAACTCCACAGGTATAGTCTTGTACCCCAACATTTGTTTGTGTTTCATCCCAGATGAGCCCCCACATTGTAGCGACCAACTCCCCACTGTCTAGGGACCTGATGGAGAAATAAGGGAGGGGGTACCACTGGCAACAGACACTAATCCAGAACAGGGAAAAAGATGGCACATACCTGCATGATGCTCAGAGGGTTCATTGGATGGTCGCGATGCTGTGGCTGAAACTGGGGTGGAAAAACAAGAGCCTGGGCTGCAGGAGCAAACTGGAATAGCAGCAGACATCTAAAGTCATAAAACAGCAGGCGGCAGACTGAGGTAGATGTAAAACAGCAAATTAATGTATTGCAACCAAGTAACAAAAGGCAGCTCTCGGGAGCTGGGGGGAATGGCTTAGGGAAGCAAACAGGTTTTCTTTACTTTAGCACAGAACCACAACACCATACTCGTGGCCGAAATGGCCTTGATGCTGAGTCCTGCAGAGCCAGAATATAAACACATTTAAGGCAGCAGGACAGCCAGGCCGATACCCTGCAGACCACAGCCTACATCGAAGTGGTTTGAACCGTGGTCTACCACTCTTCCCTTATTACACTATGTGGCGGCATAAAGTCAGAGGGCTGCGGCTCCCCTAAGCTCTTCTCTGCTTATCCTGCAACTTAGGGCCTTCAGAACTCGGGCCCATGACAACCCCGCATAACTTATATCCGTGAGATATGAGGGATGCACTGGCCCCATTTTCTCTCTCCCCGCAGGCTGTCCCTAAAAGGAACAGAGTGCCACCATGTATGGTGTAGGCAGGCTGCCACCACCACCTCTCCCCATGACGCAGGCTGCCACCCCACCATTTCCACCATCTTCAAGCCTCACCAGGACATAGGCCCAGCATCCATCCTGGTGCCGTGGTGCATGCAGGTAGGCCTCTTTCCATCTCCCCAGGCCGCAGCTCCCCACAGGCTGAGTCCCAGCACGCTGCAACACCCTAAACCACGCAGCTGCCTCTGAGCAGACTGTTTTGCCAAGTCGTCAAGGTACCATACTGGTGCACTTCCAGATCTCCTGCCAGCTTCCCGCAACAGGCCAAAATGGACCATTAAATACCCACCCAGCAGGCTGGCATCGTCCAACCAGCGGGCAGCTCAGCCCACTAAAGCCAAACAAGGGAAATGAGAGGAGAGGGTAACTGTAGTAAGCACTCCCCAGCAGGAGTGCTTACACTAATAGTAGTTTTTAAAAGCAACGTGCCATTACCTTTTATATCTGAGGTACTTTTTTCTTTTTACCTTTGGTTAATTAGAAGATTGTTTACCTGATGTTAGTAGATGTGGTGTATGGGACAGCACTCTGCCTGGCAGCTGGCATATCTATCTCTGTTCCCCCCTCCCCCCCTCTTCATCATCAGCTCTGTGACCTTACTAACTGTGACATCGCTGCTGCTTAGGAACAGCCATTCAGTGGCTGCCAGATCAGTCGCCTGTGATGTCACAGTCAGTGAGATCACATTGCTTACTGCTGATGTAGTGGTGGGGGACAGAGACAGATACATCAGCTGCCAGGCTGAGAGCTGTTCCACATATCCAGCACAGTATTATAACATAGAAGACTCTCTAATGATCTAAAGGTAAAAGAAAAACACTTCAGAAATAAAAAGTTACAACTGACTACTTCTTAGAATTTGTATTATTTTCCTGTCTGCCTGTTTGGTTCCATTAGCTCTTTAATATATAGAGCCGCCAAGGGATGTCTCTTATGATGTAAAAGACTTTGAGCATGAGGTTTAGGTGAGAGCATGGCGAAGCGAAGCCGAGCATTTCTGTCTGCCTAAATTGCATGAGAAAAGTCCCTAATTCCATAAGAGACATGTCTCAGAGGCCCAATCACCTTATTATTAATCACTTGAGTATAGTTGCGTGATTTATAACAAGTTTAGAGTCTTTTTTTTTTAATGTTATTTTGCCCCAGCGCTGAAGTGGAGTGCTTTCTCCCACTGCTCGTGCATGAGATCACACTGTGCATAGGATAAGCGCATGCCACTGTCATGGCACTTAAAGCTCCTAAGGTACTCCCTTCCTCGCCAACTCCCGTCTCCTAGCTTAACCTTCCTACTACCTGCCTTATACAGACTGCTCGCCAGAGGCCACGTGTAACTCCTGAATAAACTATATGCAAAGTACTACCAATTGCTTACATGTCATGATGATAACCATGGCTGTACCCATGCCTGCATCCACTGCTTTTCTTTTACCGTGCCTGTAAGCCATGCCTGTATCCACTGCTTTTCTTTTACCATGCCTGTAACCATGCCTGTATCCACTATTTTTCTTTACTGTAACCACCTCATGATGTAACTCACAATGCCTCAAATGTTCCTTATGTCCTTGTTCATTCTTATAACTTGTATTGTTATCCCAGGTCGCCCCTGAAAAAGGGACCTTTGGGGCTCAGTGAGCCTACCCCGGTCACCAAAATTTAACAAATAAATAAATAAATAAATAGGGGCTTTTCGCTCTGATTGGCTGAAATCACCTTAGTGATTTATAATAGTCCATAAAAACAGCGCAGCACTCTTCAAACCCATAAGAGTATGTGTGTTATGGGAGGCACTGCTGCTACTGTTCTTCCTGGTTTAGAGCATCATTTGCACATCAGCTGTGAAAAAAAAAAAGTATTTTGTAGCATAAGTGGTTTAAGCCTGTGTAAGGGAGTTGGAATGGAGCCTGTCTGGAGCACTGGATGTAGCACAGCATTCTCTGCTGTTAGTGGCTGCTGGTCACACTGGTTACAGGTTGCACTGGGTAACAGAGTTAAAAATCCCTGGACCGTCAAAGACCAACTGATTTGTTATCAAGGTAGTGGTTAAAGATCTCATGATTAGTGGGTAATACTGAACCCTGTGGAAGGGCTTGTCATAATAATCATCATCATCACTGTTTTCCATCCCTGTTGAGAAATATCTCTGCAGTCACATGCTGACGGGGACAAGTAGAGTACAAAATCACAAGGAGGAAGTTTGAGTGATCAGCTTTGCGTTACTTCCAGCCTGAGCCTCTGCTGCAGTGGGGTTGGGTGTCAGTAACCTAAGTCTTGCTTTTCTGTTGCAGTGCTGTCCTTGACGTTGGATTATGAAGTCTACAGTAACTTTCAGACAGTAAAACACAAAGGTAAGCACAATCCTTATTCCCTTTTTAAACCCTGTCCTTATTTTTTGCTCTTCACGGAGTTAATTTTTGGGTTTCCTTGACTCCCCCATGTACTTTCTAGGTGTCTAGATGGATGCCAAGTTTGGCACACCTGTCACTATGCTGCTTCTATAAAGATATGTTTGACTGCTTCTGCTTGTCTTTCCTTTGCTCTAAACCTGTCATTGACTTACCTGCTGCATAAAGGATTCTGCTGTAGCATTCCTCTGGATTTAGCTAAGCAACAAAAATGCTGCTCTCTTGTTCTCATTTATGGGTGACACAGCAGAACTGTATTGATTGCATACCTGCCGTGATAAATAGCTGCTATTATAACGCAGTAATAAGATACATACAGTAGATAGAAGGTAGTGTTGTGTGTCTGTTATGGTAAATAGCTGGTATTATAATAAAGTGTTATGTAAGTGAGGAGCAGTTTTGTATGTCTGGGGTGGGAACAAGTTGATATTATAAAATAGTAAAGTGGTCCATAATTGAGATGCTAGCCCTGCATCTCTTGTGTCGTAAGTAACCGGTACGGTAACATAGCAAAGTGGTACGTACTGTAAATGAAGGGTTGTGTTGCATGTCTCGAGTGATAAAAAGCTGGTATTACAACATAGTAAAGTGGAACATAGGTCAGGGATCAGTACTGTATGTCTGGTGTGGTAAATAGCTGGTACTGTATTATCACATAATAAAGTGGTACTTATGAAGGGGCAGTGTTATTTAAACTGCATGCCTGGTGTAGTAAATAGCTGGGATGAAATAGCAAAGTGGTACAAAAGTGAGGAGCAGTGCTGCATGTCTGGGGTGGTAACAAGTTGGTATGAAATAGTAAAGTATTACATAACTGAGGAGCAAAGTTGTAACATATTTTATGTCTAGTGTGATGAATAGCTGGTACTGTATTATAACATAGTAAATTCATTTATAAGTGAGGATCCTGTTTTGCATGTTTGGGGTAGTAACAAGTTGATATAAATCAGTAAAGTGGTCCATAAGTGACAGGGTAGTGCTGCATGTCTTGTGTTGTAAATAACTGGTACTGTAACATACTGAAATTGTGCATAGTGTAAGTGAGGCGCAGTGTTGCACGTCTAGTGGTAAAAAGCTGGGATTATAACATAGTAAAGTGGGACATAGGTGAGGGAGCAATGCTGTATAGCTGGCATTGTATTATAATATACTAAAGTGGTACATAAGTAGGATGCTCGGATGTTGTGGAAGGGGTACTGACAGCAGGAAAAAGGAGGTACTACTACGTCTGTGTAGCTCACTGATCAGGCCACACCTGAAATAATGTGCTGAGTTCTGGCGTCCTCACCTCAGGAAGGACAGGGACAGGCTGGAGACAGTGCAACACAAGGTGGTCAAGATGATTCAGGGCCAACGTAGCAGATCTTAGGAGATCGTCTCAAGGCACTGAATGTGTACTCGCTGGAGACCAGGTGAGGGAGAGAGAGAGAGAGAGAGAGAGAGAGAGAGAGAGAGAGAGAGGGACAGGGGGTATGATAGAAACCTTCAGGTTCCTGAAGGGAATAAACAAGGTGAACTGCAGGGGAACTGTTTAGTATCAGTATAGAGTCGAGAAGCAGAGGTCACGAGTGGAAACTGGTGGGGAGAATTTTAAGCGGGATCTGAGGAAGTTCTGTTTTTTTGGAAAGGATGGCAGAGCCATGGAGCAGACTGCTAGAGGAGGTGGTGGGTACCAAGACCGTAAATGATTTCAAGCATGATTGGGACACAGTGACGGGATTAGTAATTTCTCAGGCTGGTAGCAGTAGGGAAGGGAGCATGGGGGTGGACTGGGAGGGGTAAAACCCTCCAATAACAGTAGGTCCCAGGGCAGATAGGGAACTCTGGGCAGACTAGATGGGTCTGTGGTCATTTTCTCCCATCATTGTCTGTGGTTCTGTTTCTAAGTTGGGGCAGTGTTGTTAAAGACTGCATGTCTGGTATAGTAAATTGCTGGGGTAAAACAGTAAACTGGTACGTACATAACTGAGGGGCCGAGTTGCATTTTTGGGGTGGTACAAATTTGATGCACAGTGGTAAAGTGGTACATAAGTAAGGGGTAGTGCTGTATGTCTGTGGGGGATAGATGGTACTGTATTATACCACAGTGGTACATAAGTAAAAGGCAGTGCTGTATGTCTGTGGGAGATAGCTGGTATGATATTATAGTACAGTGGTACATAAGTAAAGGGCAGCGCTGTACATATGTGGGAGACGGCCGATATGATATTATAGTAAAGCGGTACATAAGTAAAAGGCAGTGCTGTATGTCTGTGGGAGATAGCTGGCATTGTATTACAGTACAGGCTGGTAGTATAGCCTAGAGGTTAGAGTAACGAGCTGTGAATGAGCTTGGTACATCCAGCAGACCAGACCTTGGTTTGATTCTCACAACCTCCACTTGCATACTGTGTGACTCAGAGCAAGTCACTTAACTGCCCAGTGTTCCCAGGTCGCCCCTGAAAACAGGCACGTATGCTTAGTGGGCCTTACCCAGTTACCAAAGACTAAAATAAAAAAAAAAAATAAAAGTACAGTGGTACATAAGTAAAGGGCAGTGTTGTATGTCTCATGGATACCTGGTATTATATTATAGTACAGTGTTACATAAGTAAGTGGCAGTGCTGAATGTCTGTGGGGAATAGCTGGTATTATAATACAGTGGTACATAAGTTAGGGGAAGTTCTGTACGTCTGTGGGGGATAGCCAGTATTATAGTGAAGTAGTACATACGTAAAGGGCAGTGCTGTATATCCGTGGGACATAGCAGGTATTATAGTACAGTGATACTTAAGTAGGGGGCAGTGCTGTATGTCTGTGAGGAATAGCCGATATTATGTTATAGTACAGTGGTACATAAGTAAGGGGCAGTGCTGTATGTCTGTGGGGAATAGCTGATATTATAGTACAGTGGTAAGTAAGTAAAAGGCAGAGCTGTATGTCTGTAGGGAATAGCCGATATTAAGGGGATACGTGTTGGCTATGTATATGATAGCTGATATATCAGCACGGTGGCAAGTGAGCTCAGGGTTTTCACAGTGGCCAACCACGGTGTTCCAGCCCCTTGCCAGAGTCTTGATCTTCAACTATCATATCGTAAGCATCATGTATCCCTTTTATATAATAGGGGTTTGCTGCTTATTAATTTGTATTTCGGCTGTATATTTATGTGGTATGCTGTTTACCTTTGTGGGCGGAGAGCAGCGTGCCATAAAAATGTAGTGCACCAGTTTTTTTTTTCTTTTATGTCTTGACGTGTACACAGTGGAGATATCAGGTCTTGCGTAGAGAGAGTACTGATAACTTTTCCATTTTCCACTGTGTACACGTCATTCATTGATTGTTGCTCTCTAGTAGTGATCTGGGGTTTTATCAGATGGCTTATCAGCAAACCCCTATTATGTAATATAGTATAGTACATTGGTACATAAGTAGGGCGCAGTGCTGTATGTCTGTGGGGAATAGCTGATATTATAGTATAGTAAGGTGGTACATAAGTAAGGGGCAGTGCTGTATGTCTGTGGGGAATAGCTGATACAGTAAAGTGATACATAAATAAGGGGCAGTGCTGTGTGTCTGTGGGGATTAACTGGCATTATAGTAAAGTAGAACATAAGTAAAGGGCAGTGCTGTATGTCCAATGGGGAATAGCCGATATTATATTATAGTACAGTACAGTTGAACATAAGTAAGGGGCAATGCTGTATGTCTGTGGGGAATAGCTGATATTATATTATAGTACAGTAATACATAATTTAAGTGCAGAGCTGTATTTCTGTGGGGAATAGCTGATATTAAAATACTGTACAGTGGTATATAAGTAAGGGGCAGTGTTGCATGTCTGTGGAGAATAGCTGATATTATAGTACAGTGGTACATAAGTAAGGGGCAGTGCCATATGTCTGGGTAATAGCTGATATTACATTATAGTACAGTGGTACATAAGTAAAGGGCAGTGCTGTTTGTCTCAGGGACAGCTGGTATTATATTATAGTACGGTGTTACATAAGTAAGTGGCAGTGCTGTATGTCTGTGGGGAATAGCTAATATATTATAGTGCAGTGGTTCATAAGTAAGGGGCAGTGCTGCATGTCTGTGGGGAATAGCTGATATTATATTATAGTACAGTAATACATAATTTAAGGGCAGAGCTGTATTGCTGTGGGAAGAGCTGATATTAAAATACTGTACAGTGGTATATAAGTAAGGGGCAGTGCTGCATGTCTGTGGAGAATAGCTGATATTATAGTACAGTGGTACATAAGTAAGGGGCAGTGCTGTATGTCTGGGGAATAGCTGATATTACATTATAGTACAGTGGTACATAAGTAAAGGGCAGTGCTGTATGTCTCAGGGACAGCTGGTATTATATTATAGTACAGTGTTACGTAAGTAAGTGGCAGTGCTGTATGTCTGTGGGGAACAGCCAATATTATGTGTAGTGCAGTGGTACACAAATAAGGGCCAGTGCTTTATGTCTGTGGTGACTCTAGTCCTTTGGTTTGCTCAAATTGATCTACTGTGCTCCAACTTGTTTCCAAATTTAAGTGCATTTTTATTGTATTTTGTAATGCTATCCCTCCCATTTTGTATCCTGAATATTTTGTGAACTTCCACTTATTATTTCTTCGATATTGTCTCAACTGTATTTCCATTTTACTGTAAAATTGTATTGGACCTGTACCCACTGTTTCACCTATTGTTGTACTGTTCACAAACTGTTTGTTGTTATTGTACTCATGCTTGTACCCTCCCGGGTCATGCCTGAAAATAGGCATTGCTATGCGTAGTACACCTACCCGGTTACTAAAAGCAAAATAAAATGAATAAATAGCTGATATTGTATTATAGTGCAGTGGTATAAAAGGGGCAGTTCTGTATATCTGTGGGGGATAGACGGTAGTTACTGTATTATACTACAGTGGTACATAAGTAAAGGGCAGCGTTGTATGTCTGTAGGAGATGGCCAGTATGATATTATATTACAATGGTACATAAGTAAAGGGCAGTGCTGTATATCTGTGGGGGATAGCCGGTATTATATTATAGTGCGGTGGTGCATATGTAAAGAGCAGTGCTGTATATCTGTGGGGGATAGCCGGTATGATATTATAGTACAGTGGTACATACGTAAAGGGAAGTGCTGTATATCTGTGGGGGATAGCCGGTATGATATAGTACAGTGGTACATACGTAAAGGGCAGTGCAGTATGTCTGTGGGAGATAGCCGGTATGATATTATAATACAGTGGTACATATGTAAAGGGCAGTGCTGTATATCTGTGGGGGATAGCCGGTGTTATATTATAGTATGGTGGTGCATATTTAAAGGGCAGTGCTGTATATCTGTGGGGGATAGCTGGTATGATATTGTAGTACAGTGGTACATACGTAAAGGGCAGTGCTGTATGTCTGTGGGAGATAGTTGGTATTATATTACAGTACAGGCTGGTAGTATAGCCTAGAGGTTAGAGTAATGAGCTGTGAACGAGCTTGGTACATCCAGCAGACCAGACCTTGGTTTGATTCTCACTGCCTCCACTTGCATACTGTGTGATTCTAAGCAAGTCTCTTAACTGCCCAGTGCTACCAGATCACCCCTGAAAGCAGGCACATGTGCCAAGTGGGATTTGTCCGGTTACCAAAGACTAAAATAAATAAAACAATAAATGAAAGTACAGTGGTACATAAGTAAGGGCAGTGCTGTAGGTCTCAGGGATAGCTGGCATTATACTATAGTACAGTGTTATACTGTATAAGTAAGGGGCAGTGCTGTATGTCTGTGGGGAATAGCTGGTACAGTATTATAATACAGTGTACATAAGTAAGGGAAAGTTCTGTACGTCTGTGGGGGATAGCCGGTATTATAGTAAAGTGGTACATAAGTAAGGGGCAGTGCTGTATGTCTGTGGGACATAGCAGGTATTATAGTACAGTGGTACATAAGTAAAGGGCAGTGCTTTATGTCTGTGGGGAACAGCTGATATTATTTTATTTATTTATTAAATTTTGATGACCAGGTAGACCCACTGGGCCCCGAAGGTCTCTTTTTCAGGGGTGACCTGGGAGAGACATTACATGGAGAGGTACAAGCAGTGAAAAGGTAACAGTGTACATACAGGTTCAATAAATACAGGTTTTGACACACATGTAGAGCCATAAAGGGATTCTATCCTTAGAGGTATGTCACTATCCATGAATATGGGTGAGTTGCAGAACTGAAGACTAGTTCTGTTCCACATTAGTACAGGGGAGGAGATTAGGATAGTAGGGGGGGGTGGGTGGATTGTCAGGTGCCCTGACATCGGCAATTGCTAGCTACAGTACAAGTAGATGCGCCTTGAGCCTGGTATGGAAGTTCAATAGAGAGGGTGCTTCCTGTACCTCTGGTGGAAGTTTGTTCCACAGGTAGGGGACTTTGACAGAGAAAGACTTGCTGCCCATGTGGGTCCTGACCCTGGGGGTTTCCAGCAGAGTGCGGCCTGAGGTCCTCAGGGTCCGAGGGTTGCGCTTGGGTGCAACGGTAATGGAGAGGCTTGGAGGAGCCCCCGGGCTGCGTAACTTGAATGCTAAGCAGAGGAGGGGATATTGTAGGCGTGCTTCTAAGGAAAACCACTGTAATTTGGCTGAAGTATCACAGTGATGACTTCTGGAGTGATCTTGTGTAGCAAGTCGTGCTATCTTGTTGTATAGGATCTGCAGCCGTTGGACCTCCGGCTTTGCCATTCCTAGCAATACAGGGGCAGCATAGGTCAGTGTGGGGAGCAGGACGCTGGTGGCAACAGAGAGCCTGGCTTTGGGTACGAGCTGGTCCCTAATCCGATATAGGATGCCAAGTTTCCAATGGATAGTCTTGGTCACTTGTTCCACGTGGTTTTTGTAAGTGAGACCTTGGTCCAGTGTGAGCCCTAGGTATTTTAAGGAGGTCACAACTTCGATGCTAGTCCCTGCAAGAGTTTTGAGCTGAAGGGAGTTGGACCTGTCTTGCCCCAGGGGTCTGGGCCCAAACAGCATGGCTTTTGTTTTGCCTGCGTTCAAGACCATTCTGTTTGTATTTATCCAGGTCTCCAGTGACGTTAGGTTAGTTTGGAGTGAGGGACCAAGAGCCTCCAGGTTATCCGAGGAGTGGTAGATGACTGTGTCATCCGCATATTGTGCGACTGAGCTATTCCCGCAGTGGAGGTTTAGGTCATTCGTGTATATCGAGAACAGGAGGAGGCCAAGGATTGATCTCTGTGGTACACCCTCTTTTAGGGGTAGCAGGTCTGACAGCGTCCCCTTCCAGCTGACTCTCTGAGTGCGGCCAGATAAATAGCTCTCGAACCATTTGAGCACCAGAGGTTCTAGGCCTGTCTTATTCATTTTTGTTAGCAGGAGGTTGTGGTCGACAAGGTCAAAGGCCTTGGACAGGTCAATGAATACCGCTCTGGTGAGGGTCCCTTTGTCCATGGCATTGAGTAAGTCAGTCGTGAGGTTTGTGAGAGCAGTGTCTGTGCCATGGTTAGTGCGGAAACCGTGCTGAAAGGAGGCCAGTAGTTGTTGAGTCTCCAGGTAGTCACGGAGCTGGCAGTAGATGAGCCTTTCCTGCAGTTTGGCAAGTAGGCAGAGCAGGGAGATAGGCCTGTAGTCGCTTGTTTGCTCCCGAGAGCTTCCCTTGTGAACGGGAATCACGTTCGCCTGTTTCCATTGGCGTGGGATGGTTCCCTCAAGCAGGGATCTATTTATGAGCCAGGTCAAGGGTCTGGCGAGGGCTTGGGCTCCGTCCTTGAGGAGCCTTTGGTTAATTCCATCAGGTCCTCCTGGGCCTGTAATTTTCAGGGCCCTTAGGAGAGTCTGTACCTCTTTAGCCCTGACCAGTCTTAGATGAAATAAAGGCTGTTGTATTTTGGGGGGTTCTGTTCTGCCTAGTGTCGGGGTGTGGGGGGGTGTTCCGGCCTTGTAAGTGTCAAGGTTGGTGAAGTGAAGGTTGAGGGCTGCAGCAATTTGTGGGCCATCACTCACCATCCTACCATTGACTTCCATGGGGCCGGGTTCAGACTTGGTGTTACCTCTGATCATCTCGTTGATGTGGGACCAGAATAGTTTAGGGTTGCCCAAGCTGTTTTTTTGAAGGCTTGGTGACATGCTCCCTTTTAGCCATTTTTATGGCTCTCTTACAGTGGTTTCTCAGGGTTTTGTAAGCCACAAGGTTGGCCTGGAGAGAGGAATTCTTAAATCTTTCCCAGGCCTTGTCCCTGCTAAGCATCAGAGTTTTTAGGGCAGGTGAGATCCATTTGTAGCAGCTGCCTTTAGCTATGAGCTTCTTCAGCACAGCAGAGAGGTTGGCTGCTTTTGTCAATGAATTGTGGAAGAATTCTAGTGCCTCATCCAAGGTGGGGAGGAGCCTGATCGGGCTCCAGTCCAGGCTGTTTAGGTAATCAGAGTATTGCGCCACCGAGAAGTTTGAGTAATCTCGGGCAGACAGTATTCTTGGCTGGACCTTATAGTACAGTGGTACATAAGTAAAGGGCAGAGCTGTATGTCTGTGGGGAATAGCCGATATTATATTATAGTACACTGGTACATAAGTAAGGAGCAGTGCTGTATGTCTGGGGGAAATAGACAATATTATACTATAGTGCAGTGGTACATAAGTAAGGGGCAGTGCTGTATGTCTGTGAGGAATAGCTGATATTACAGTACAGTGGAACATAAGTAAAGGGCAGAGTTGTATGTCTGTGGGGAATAGCTGATATTATATTATATTATAGTACACTGGTACATAAGTAAGGAGCAGTGCTGTATGTCTGGGGGAAATAGACAATATTATATTATAGTGCAGTGGTACATAAGTAAGGGGCAGTGCTGTATGTCTGTGGGGAATAGCTGATATTATAGTATAGTAAAGCGGTATATAAGTAAAGGGCAGTGCTGTATGTCTGTGGGGGTTTTCTGGCATTATAGTAAAGTGGAACATAACTGAGGGTCGGTGCTGTATGTCTGCAGGGAATAGCTGATATTATAGCATAGTAAAGGGGAACATAAGTAAAGGCAATACTGTATGTCTGTGGGGAATAGCTGATATAGTATAGTAAAGTGGTATATAAGTAAGGGGCAGTGCTGTATGTCTGTGGGGAATAGCTGATGTAGTATAGTAAAGTGGTATATAAGTAAGGGCAGTGATGTATGTCTGTGGGGAATAGCTGATATTAAAATACCGTACAGTAGTATATAAGGGGCAGTGCTGCATAGTACAGTGGTACGTATGTAAGGTTTAGTCCTGTATGTCTGTGGGGAATAGCTGATATTACATTATAGTACAGTGGTACATATGTAAGGGGCAGTGCTGTATGTTTGTGAGGAATAGCTAATATTATATTATGGTACAGTACAGTGGTACATAAGTAAAAGGCAGTGCTGTATGTCTGTGGGAGATGGCTGGTATTATATTATAGTACATTGGTACATAAGTAAGGGGCAGTGCTGTATATCTGTGGGGAATAGCCGATATTATGAACTGGAGATCGTAAATGGAGGAAGCTGATTGGCCGAGAGGTTTTTGAAGCCGTGATGATATCGGGCTACATCATCACAGCTTCAAAAAACCTCCGACCAGCCTCCTCACTCCCAGTGCAACGCCTCACGCCCCACAGGCGGGCGCAAGTCAGACCTGCACTCAGACGGTATTAAAAACAAAACACATGCTTACAACTCCCCCTTACATTGTCGCCCAAAGCACACGCCTGCAAAGAAAAAAATCTTCTTCCTTTGATCGCGGCACGTGCTTCCTTTGAGAGCGCCAAGTACTGCTTGCCCTCGCTGCCATGCTGCCTCATGCCAAACGGCAAAATCTACAACCCGCTCCTCAAGAATACCAGGCTTGACCCTTACCGTCTTGCTTTCCTCAGAAGCACGGCATGACTCAAATACTGCAGGCAAAACACATTAGATCCAACGGATCTTAGGACACATCATAGAAAAACTTCTCTCACCTTGCAGAGCTGTGGTGTACGTTGATAGGCACTTTACTGTCCACCCGGCTATCTCCCTTTTCACATCGCAATTTTGGCATAAACAAACAAAAACATCTTCACCTCCTCCAACAAAAAACGCAAACAATATCAAAGTGGTTGAGTAAACTAAACTTCAGGGTGGGGTGTGGGGGCAATACCACAACAATTAAGACTTTGTAACAAAATCCTCATGCAACAGCACCACCCACTGGCCAAAACATGACATACATGAACTTTTTTTTAAATGTCTACCTACACTCATATAAAAACACTATTAAAATATTTAAAAACTTTCTTTTTTTTACATTAAATGCATAAAATATCAATTGGTCCAGTTTCATAATATCAATAAGGCACTCCAGGGTGTGATATATAATGGGATATCATCACTTCTCGGATGGTTGGACTCACTCGGCCTGCAGCCTCGTGCCCAACCACCCGAGGTATGACAATATCCCATGATATACCACACCCTGTCGTGCCTTATTGCTTAATTATATTATAGTGCAGTGGTACACAAATAAGGGCCAGTGCTGTATGTCTGTGGGGACTCTAGTCCTTTGGTTTGCTCAAATTGATCTTTTGTGTTCCAGCTTGTTTCCAAATTTAACTGCACTTTTATTGTATTTTGTAATGCTATCGCTCCCATTTTGTATCCTGAATATTTTGTGAACTTGCACTTGTTATTTCTTCGATATTGTCTCAACTGTATTTCTATTTTACTGTAAAATTGTATTGGACCTGTACCTGCTGTTTCACCTATTGTTGTACTGTTTGCAGACTGTTTGTTGTTATTGCACTCCTACTTGTACCCTCCCAGGTCGTTCCTGAAAATATTCATTGCTATGTGTAGTACACCTACCCGGTTACTAAAAGCAAAATAAAATGAATAAATTGCTGATATTGTATTATAGTGCAGTGGTGTAAAAGGGGCAGTTCTGTATATTTGTGGGGGATATATGGTACTGTATTATACTACAGTGGTACATAAGTAAAGGGCAGTGCTGTATGTCTGTAGGAGATAGCCAGTATGATATTATATTACAGTGGTACATAAGTAAAGGGCAGTGCTGTATGTCTGTGTGAGATGGCCAGTATGGTATTACAGTACAGTGCTACATAAGTAAAGGGCAGAGCTGTTTGTCTGTGGTGGATAGCCGATATTATATTATAGTACAGTGGTACATACATAAAGGGAAGAGCTGTATGGCTTTGGGGGACGTTTATTTATTTATTTATGTTTAGTAACCAGGTAGGCCCACTGAGACCAGATGGTCCCTTTTTCAGGGGCAACCCGAAGTTAATTACAGAGAGTCATGAGGCAGTTGGCATACACATTATACAGATATGAGCAATATTAGGATATATATCGCATGATATGACATATTATATTATCGTAAAGTGTTACATAAGTAAGGGGCAGTGTTGTATGTCTGTGCGGAATAGCTGATATTATAGTATAGTAAAGTGGTGTATAAGTAAGGGGCAGTGCTATATGTCTGTGGGAATTTGCTGGCATTATACTAAAGTGGTACATAAGTAAGGGGCAGTGCTGCAAGTCTGTGGGGAATAGCTGATATTTTAGTATAGTAAAGTGGAACATAAGTAAATGGCAGTGCTGTATGTCTGTGGGGATTAGCTGGCATTATAGTAAAGTGGAACATAAGTGAGTTGGCAATAGCCCAAGCCAGGGTGTGGTGTTAGAGGCATTTAATCCATGCCTGGGGTTCGCTGTGAAGCACAACACCACAGGCCAAGTGTCCTCACAGTGCCCCAGGCGTGGATTAAATGCCTATAACCCCACACCCTGGAAGGGTTATTGCATTTATAACATGTGTTCTGTGCGTGATCATATGAAATGGCCGCACATGCTGTAACTTTGATGTTAAAAACCAGGAAAGGACATGTATCCTGCCGCATGGTAAAATAGTTCCGAGCAAACAACTGTTATAATGGACAGTACTGATGCCTCAGATACAAGAAAATGTCACACAGACACTCATCACTACATCTCTGATAGGTGGGATGGACAACACTATTTGTTGCTGTATGTGCCACATATCACTGCACACAGACACATGCACTTTGGAGCTGAAAGGCAGCTCTGATGATCTGACCTCCCCATCACACACACACACTCACATTCACACACTCACATCATCTCCTGATCACACAGACAGAAAAGAGCTGCCCACATATATGGGTGTTTGGGGGGCCAAAAACAGAGAGAATTAATGACGCTATACACTTCAGCGGGAAGTATGCGATGTTGTGGAGGTACTTGACAGAGTGACACAGAGAAGGACAGAAACATGTAGTGCTCGCAACTGTGTCTGTCTCTTTTCACCATGTTACGGGTGCTCACTCACTCACAGGCTGGGGGGGGACTCTCTCTTGGTATGTCTCTGCCGCCGACCATAGCGGAGGACTGCCTGGTGTGGCATGCTGCGGTTGGGAACACTGACCCAGTACCCTTTCACGATCGCCAAAGACAACTGAAGAGAGACTTACATTTTACTGTGTCTTTCTGCTTGTCACTGTCTATCTCCCTTTCACACTATGCAGCTCACAGCCAGCTGGTTGGTCTTGATCACTGTCCCACCACCCGAACTCACTGCTGCGGTTAATAGGAGCACACACTCACTGTGTGTGGCTCCACATATCGGCTCCTGCTTGCAGCTACTATGGATGGCTAGGTAAATATACTGTGAGAACATGGGCCGTACACACATACATCCACACACAACAATGCAATACATCTGCAATGCATGTCCCCATCCATGGTACCTCTCCCTCGCCTTTGTACTGTGTGTGTGTGTTGTATGCATGCGTGTGTTGCGACAGTGTATCTGCAGTTGAACTTGATACCATTGTCCCTTGCTGTGTGTATAGCAAAGACCTCTGATTTCACTTGTTGCCTGCTGACATCCACTTCTGTCACTGTTCAGTATAACCTCTCATCAGTACTGCTGTGACAGTGATTGCCTGTCGGCCACCAGCTGAGTGTCAGTTTAATCCACGCTTGCTGTGGCTGATCTACATAATGCTACAATGTGAATGCGGGATCCCTGTACTTCATGGATAACTGTATATACTTGGGGAACCTACTAATTCATTCTGTCCCTGGAATAGCCATGCTAATTTACAACACATTGCTTGCAATATGACAGCAGTACAACTGTGATAGCTACTGGCCGTTGGACAGCAACTAACTGTGGATTAAATGCTCCCTGTTTAATCAACGGTTGCTGCGGCACTGTGTATCAGGCTGTCGGGGGAGAGACAACATCACTTTTGGCTGCCTGATCGCCCCCGGCCATGGTGTCCGATATATTACATTTTTAAACATGTTGGACCCCGGCTACCCTGTCGGGAAGTGTAACATTCAGCCGCTCGTTCACATTAAGGGAGCCAAATAATGAGAACTTTACTTGCATTGCACCAGGCTGGCCTATCCGTGCACTGCTCGCTGACTGGAACAATGGCAATGGCTACTGGCAAAAGTGAGCTCAGCAGCAGCATTGGATCCATCCATGCTGTGATGCAGTGTTTCCCACTCTAGAAACTAGAACTGGCACAGCAACTGTAGATTAAATAGGGAATTTAATCCACAGTCAGCTGCTGCCCTTCAGTGAATCGCTGTCACTGTCTCATTGAACCCATGTTATAAGGGGCAGTGCTGTATGTCTGTGGGGAATAGTCAATATTATGTTATACAGTAGTACAGTGGTATATAAGTAAGGGGCAGTGCTGTATGTCTGTGGGGAATAGCTGATTTATTATAGTGCAGTGGTGCATAAGTAAGGGGCAGTGCTGTATGTCTGTGGGGAATAGCTGATATTATATTATAGCGCAGTGGTACATAAGTAAAGGGCAGTGCTGTATGTCTGTGGGGAATAGCAGATTTATTATAGTGCAGTGGTACATAAGTAAGGGGCAGTGCTGTATGTCTGTGGGGAATAGCTGATATAGTACAGTGACGTATAAGTAAGGGGTAGTGCTGTATGTCTGTGGGGAATAGCTGTTATTATATTATAGTAAAGTGGTACATAAGCAAGGGGCAGTGCTGTATGTCTGTGGGGAATAGCTGATATTATATTATATCATATTATATTATAGTACAGTGGTACATAAGTAAGGGGCAGTGCTGTATGTCTATGGGGACTGGCTAATATTATATTATAGTACAAGGTTACAGTGCTCCCTCACTATAGCGAACCTCACTATAACGACATCCCGGTATAATGAATGGCTTCTGTGGCTCCCATTGTTTCCTTGTTGTTTTCAGGTACATTCCACAGCTGAGCTCCTTTATTATGATGAAAATTACAGTATGTCTGCACTAGCTGATACCTAGTGATTTGGCCAGACAGTGTGTATTTACGTGCATTATTTTATTTGGAACTGGCTGGCAAGTATGCAGTATCACGCAGTGTGTTGTTCTTTCGATCCCAACCTGACCGTGCTCGCTCAGTTTCTCAGTCTTTCTATTTCGCTCGCTCTGTCTGTCTCTCTTGCTTGTGCCTTTGTAGATTGCGTGTGTAAGCCAGCAATTATTATTTATTTTAAAAAAGAGAGGAGAGCCAGAAAGGACCAAAAAGCTACGACATAGTTTGAGTAGACCCTACAGCAGAGCAGCGCTGTTTACTCACAGCGCTGGTTGGAGTGGTAATGCGGTCATTTAAAACGGAATGCAGAAATTGAATGAGAGGTTGGTGAGATGAGTACTGTGACCTGACCAAACATCCAAAAAACGAAATGAAATAAAAAAATACAACAAATACCAGGTATCAGATAAAGTAGTGTGGGAGTGTGCAGCAGAGAAGAGACTCTAAGCACAGTCAGGGGCGGGGGTAGAGACGGGTAAATGGCAATTTATTATTGTTTGCGGCTGAGTGATTTTTTTTGTTTGTGTTTTAGTCTTTGGTAACCGGGTAAGGCCCACTAGGCACACATGCCTGTTTTCAGGGGCAACCTGGGAGCACTGGGCGGTTAAGTGACTTGCTCAGAGTCACACAGTATGCAAGTGGAGTTTGTGAGAATCAAACTCAGGTCTGAGTGCAGCATGAGAGGGGTGCTGCACTTCTGAGGTGCTGTCTTTTGGATGAGATGTTAAACCGAGGTCCCATCTGCCTGGATTGGTGATAGTTCAGGTGGATGTTAAAGATCCCATGGCACTTATCGAAAAGAGTAGGGGACCTTCCCCGGAGTCCTGGCCAAATTTCCCTCATTCACTAAAAATACCACCAACAGCTTAATCTGGTTCAAGGTCAGTTGGCATTCATCTGTATCCCCCTCCCCGGGTCGTGCCTGAAAATAGGCAGGATTTGTCTAGTGCACTTACCCGGTCAACAAAAACTAAATAAATAAATAAATGTGTACAGATCAACTAAATTAGCACTTTCATGAGCAAAACGCTAATCAATTTCAGAGTTATATAAAACCCATACATATATATATATATATACTGTATATATATTATATATATATATATATATATATATATATATATATATATATATATACTAACGATGCCATATAACCTGCATTATTACCACAATCATTTGTGGAAAGAAGGATGAGAGATTTAGAGGAACACTGCTAAATAGAGTGCTGTTTAATACAGCACATTACTTTAGTACACTGAATAACCCGACATTTTTTTTCAGCGTCCCTCGAAATAAAGAACAGGGAGCTATAACGAACACACGTCATGGCTCCCTTTCTGTTCGTTATGGCGAGGGAGCACTGTATATATAAGTAAGGGCAGTGTTATATGTCTGTGGGGAATAGCTGATATTATATTGTAGTACAGTGGTAAATAAGTAAGGCGCAGTGCTGTATGTCTGTAGGGTAAGATGGTATTATAGTACAGTGGTACATAAAGGGCAGTGCTGTGTGTCTGTGGGGAATACCTATTATTACATGATAGGAAAGTGGTACATAAGTAATACTGATTTATGTCTGTGGGGAATAGTCGGTCTTGTATTACGGTAAAGTGGTAAATATGTAAGGGACAGTGGTGTACGTCTGTGGGGAATAGCCAGGCTTGTATTACGGTAAAGTGGTAAATAAGTAAGGGACAGTGGTGTATGTCTGTGGGGAATAGTTGGTCTTGTATTACGGTAAAGTGGTAAATAAGTAAGGGACAGTGGTGTATGTCTGTGGGGAATAGCCGGTATTATAGCAAAGTGGTAAATAATTAATGGGCAGAGCTGCATATGTGCTTTGGTAATGATGATTGGGAGCTGTGAGACATGTTGTTTGGTGACATGAGTGATGAGTGGCAGGTGGCATGCATCATTGCAACTGATTTGCCATCTGTATTTTTAGCCCACCTTCCTGCCTTAGACAGACACTGTTTGGAAACAGGAGCGTCCTCTCTGGGGGGCAAAGGAAACAAACAACTGATCAGTTTTCCTGAAAGGCTTTGTAAGGTTTGTATAGTACTGCAACACCCTATATACATCCAAGGTATGGAGCACTGCTTCCCCCTGACTGGAATACTCAGGAAAATAAACTGGAAGGTGGATGGATGAATGGATTGATTCATAGTAAACTCCGACACCATCTTGGGTAAAAAAAAAAGCTCCTTCCATGACAGAAAGCACAGCTCGCGGCCGGTTCAAAGGGAGGTAAAGTGAGTTTCTCAAACATAAAGTTGAGGTCCCTTGGAGGGACCGGGTCCCGAATGGGAGGTTTCAGATGCAAAATGCCCCGCAGGAACATGCGGGACACCTCAAGCAGGGCCTGCTGCAAGAGCTTTTCTCGAAGATCTACTGTTATGGTAAGTTCTTACATAACTGTACTTTCTATCACCGTCCATGCAAGTCTGCACTCCTGCTATCCTGGTCTTTGGTGTGTTACATGTGTGTCCAGCACACAGCTTCAGGTTCTTAGATGTTACTTGGCCAAGACAAAGAACATAGTGGACAAGTGGGTAATAAAAAGCAAAAGTAGTTCCTCACAGATACTCACGCCAGAACATGCAACAAGGAGTTACAGGGAGACAGTTTCCACCAGTCAGCCCCAGGGTTTCTTGCTTCTGTCCGGCGAGGGACTGGCTGGTGGAAAGTGGTAATAAAAAGAAAGTTTATTACAGGTGTGAACCTGGGTCTCCAGCATGCAGGACGCCATGTTATGTAACTGGAGTTTTACCAAATTCTTTTTACTAGCAGTTTGAAAAGTAAAGGTGAAAATTAACTAGTATAATGGCATATATACTAAGTAAATATATAAGTAGAAAGGTTCTTTGTAACACGTCAAAGCTCAATTAATAATAAATTGCCTTTTAATAGATGACAGCACCTGATCTTTTGCCCAAGACATCCCTTCTAGGCTGTACTTAACATTACCGTTTTTATTTGTTTGTGCATTTGATTTTGTTGACTGTAAAAGGAGGGCTAGGAAATGTTTTATGTTTTCAGCTAGTGGTGGGGGGATGGTATACAAGTGCAAACCAACTGATATTGACTCAGGTTAAGCTGGAAGGTTATGGCAGACAGCTGCCTTGCTTAATTTATGGCTGCTTTTCATTTGAATATCTCTGGGTTACTAAAACATGTAGGTATGCACAACATTTAATTTGAAAGAGCTTTATCATGGGCTTTCAGACTTTAAGAGGTCCTGCAATCTTTACGTCCCCTTTAAGCTGAAACTTATTTGGTCAGACTGCTCCGCAGGGTATGACAGCCTTGAGCCCAGATGTCTCAAACTGGCTGCCCATTATTTCTGCTCCTCTCAGGAATCAGGTAAGGGAGGGAAGGCAGGCTATAAGAAATGAGGAAAAATACCCACCCTGTGGGAAAGTCCCTCCTGCGGTGGGGCCCGACTTGGCAAGGCAGGAAACACAAATGCTTGAGGTGGGGATAAGTGAAAAAGCAACTTAAGTTTGCAAAATGCATTAGCGAACCTCACACCTTCAGGGTCATCTTTATGGAATGTATTGTGGCACTGCTTGAAAGAAAGAGATTAACACATAGTGAACATTTGTGAGCGGGTGGCATTTTGGGGTTGGGAGTGCCCGAGGTTTACCTGTTTGTGTATGCTACTTT
This sequence comes from Neoceratodus forsteri, assembly GCA_016271365.2. Taxonomy (NCBI): domain Eukaryota; kingdom Metazoa; phylum Chordata; order Ceratodontiformes; family Ceratodontidae; genus Neoceratodus; species Neoceratodus forsteri. The sequence continues at coordinate 247,105,494 of CM057457.1, forward strand.
TCTAACCGAGAGCACCCGGTTTCCCAGTGCAGCTTATTTTTAATTTCTTCAGGGGGCAATGATAATGGGGATCCATCGGTGGACATCCAGTCTGGTTATCTTATTCCATCTGTGTGTGAAGTTTTGAAGTGGGTGTCATTTTTTCATGCATATATTGTTTCCTGGTTCAGTTTTTAATCTTTGTAATATCAGCATCGATAGCACTTGTACCTCACTTGCACTTTATTCAAGCGTGTATGTTATAAAAGCATTAGTACCTAAGATGCGCATAATCTCTGAAGCGTCTCCAAGGTACAAAACACTGGATTACCACTGAGTTTGTCGGTGTTGAGCCATCACCATATGTCCACCTTGCAGTGTTTGCACAAATAAAACCTTGATTTGCACAGTATCTTTGCATTTTGGAACGGTTTATGGAACTTGGTCTGCTTACATGGAATTGTGCCAGCTGGAATCTGACAGCCACAGCGAGGTGGTATGCGTGCCTATACTTTTGTTTGAATTGCTTCAATGACTGTTTGTTTGTGGAGGGCACCACACGGAACCTGGAAGCGGCTCTGGCATTTTTTTGGTTTGGATACTGTATATGGTGCTTGTCATTTGTGTAGGTGGTGAATACTATGTTTTTTGTTTTTTTTAACCAAGATTTTTGGCCCCTGGGCCACCTAAATCTGCTTCAGGCTTCAACCCAGCACCCCCAGTCCCAATCGCCACTCTTCCCCACCATCTCTCTGATGGGTATTCACATGGGGAAGGACCCAAAGGCTCTGGTGCTGTCATTCACAGTCACTGACACACATTGTTTTTCTTTTTTCTCCCTTGCCTCCCTCCTCCCCGACGCCCTAGTGCAGGGCATGCACTCCATGCACGCCACCTTCGACACACATAGGAAACAAGCCCACTTGGCCCACTGCAGGGGTTGCTATGGCACTGGAACCAGTACACCTGCCTCCCCTGGCTGGGAGCGCTGCTGCATGACAGCACTGCCACTGGCACTCCAGCTTCCTGATAGACTTTCCAGGTTTGCTTCCAAACCCGGATCATGTGCACGGAAGCGTGTGGCACTTGTGCTGGGCCATTGGGCAGTGGATTTTGCTTTACTGGTTTTTTTTTTTGTTTTTTTTTATACTTTCATTTTATCCCCTCCTTACTACCCACTCGGTCCACTCGTTCGGACCGATCAGTCCCCTGTAATCCCTCCCACGGCGTCTGCCCCTAGAGTGCCAGGCTTTGCTCCGTTGTCTCACTACCTTGCTCCTCTTCCTCCGGACAGCCTGCACAGTGGGGTCTGCCCATGGGTAGGTGATCAGGGCTCGTATCGGTCGGCATCCTAGCCCAAGAGGGTGTTTTTCCGTTTTTTTTCCCTTGGTCTCTCCTCCCCTGAGGGCGTCGGCACAGAGGACTGACGTCCAGACAGACGGCGTGCTGACGCATGCTATCGTCAAATGCCCACAACATTCTCCCCACCCTGACTCTGGAGGGCCGCCTAGTGCCCCGGTGCCCGTGTTTCCACTGGCGCCGGTGCGTCGGGTGCTCAGAGCACCCCAGGAACCTACCCCAGGAGGAGGAGAGCATCCGTTGGGATGCTCGATCCTCCTCCTTCCCTCCGACCCCCAGCGACTCGAGTCCGTTCCTGAACCCAGGTCGCCGGTGTAGCATGAGGTGTGGCGTCCAGCGACTCAACCCTCCGCGCCACTGGGCCTTGTTTTATTGTTTTAATGGACACCAGGTCCATCATGTTTGCTTCCCTTGCTTCATAAGCAGGGTTGAATAAAGCATGCAGTGCAAACACTACTAATTTACAGGGATTTCGCCTTGTGATCAGACATGGTAATAGACCAGAGCATAGAATAAGGGCCTCAGCTGGTCCCTTGCATTTGGCTTGAGACACTTGATCAGAGGTGCTGGGGGGTCGAAAAAGGCAGCATATTTTCCCACCTTAGCTTGAATTGAATTTCTTAGATATAAATTCCATGTAAATGCCGGCCCGGTGGCTCTGAGGGTTGAGGCACTGGACACCACACCTTGCACCACGCCACCTACCGGGTTCGAGGGCGAGCCTGGGACATCAGAGTGGGTAGGGGTGGGAAGGGATTGAGCATCCGGAGGACTGCTCAGTTTCCTAGGGTGGGGGGTTAGGCTAGCCACTGTTCCCAGGGGCCCCTAACGGTTGCTGGAGGTCACAGCAGCCAGCGGTTATAGCAAAGAATGGAGAGCTGCGGTAGATGTCTTACGAGTGTGCACGGAAGTGCACACACTATGTGCAGGATGTCATTGCACATTCAAGCTCAGGGAAACAAGTAAATAGAAAAATTCCTGATCCCTGGTAGGCGAAGGTGGGGACCAGGGACCACCCCCCATGCCCAGTGCCGAGTGCGTCAGCTGCCTTCGGTGCTCCATACACTGCCTGGATGCCTGTCCAGATTCCAGAAAGGTCATTGGAGGAGAATGGCAGTCTCGCCCTGGGGGGCGTAAATCTGGGGGAACGGGTACCGGGAGAGGTGGAAACGGAGCTGGGCCAACTGAGCAGCAGGACTGAGCCTTCAGGCCGGGTGGGATGGAGGTGAGTTGCGAGTTCCCACTGGAGACAGTCTGGGGGTCAGTGTCAGGAGTGATAAACAGAGTTTACAAAAAAAAATTAAAATCCATGTAAATAAGGAGTGTCTGAATAGTTTGATACCGTTTATTGGACTAGCATATATCTCGTGCGAAGATCTTACACAAGGTTTAAGGGCCTTTCTTACCATATAAATAATGTATTTTGTCAGACTATGGCTCTTTCAGACTTAGGGGGAACCTCTGAAAATATACAAGGAGTTCCCGGACTCTTTAAAAATGATTTTCCAGAAGTTTGTCAAACATTCCTTTGTACTACTACTTGAGGCATTCAGAGTGCCAGTCATAGTGAGCTAATTGTGCACAATTCTGGACTTGTGATTGGCTGTCACCAAATTTTATTAACTCCTGAGAACTGCTTATCTAGTTGTGATCAAACTTTGTGTAGGCGTCTGCTAAAGCAGCAGTGCATGACAGTAATGACAATTTTGACCTATATTTGTTCAAATTGATGCCTATCTCTGTATTTATGTGATGCCCAAACCTTTTGAGTCTACTTCATCACTTTTTTTACAGCTGAAATAATAAAAGAAACCCTCGTTTTAATATGCGTAGGACCAGGTTTTTCATCAGGATTCTTTGTTGTATTTGGATGCCTACTGTTTAAGATCACTTTTCCTTTGCCTATAATGAACTGTCAAGCTGCAGACACTGGTCCCTGACCTTATGGGACAACAGATGTACAAAATCAGCCGAGAATACCGATGAAAACCAGGTTTGAGTCATAGTAAAAGGACTGCTCCTAAAACCGGCCTAGTGGGGTGGAAGGCTGCATGGCATGCGCCTCACCTCCTGCCACATTGGGAACCCAGGTTTGGAAATGGTCACGAGTCGGTTGGGGACTGGCCAGGTGATGGAGGATTCATAGGACTGCTCTCTGCCCTCAGGGAGGGGTTTACTGTGACTTGCTTCTGGACTGCCACCCAGAGGTAGGTGGGTGGAAATGCATGCGATTCCACCAGGTGTTGAAGGGAACCCATGTTCAGGATGCCAGGGGTGTCTCTGCAGAAGCGGATCTCACACATTGCACCACTTGCAAGCCCGTGGGCCCAGGAAGAGAACTGGTGGAAAACCCTCCCAATTGCAGGATGATGACTGCCCCCTCGCAGGCACCACACCGGTGACTGGACCCCTCCCCCCGTCCTGTGGCAGAGGATGATGGTGGGACATTAAGTAAGTTTTGTAGAAGCCTGGTGATGGGGATGGCGGGGGGGGGGTGGTACCAAGGGGAGAAGCCAGGGCAGCACAGTAGATAAACAAAGAATGGGGGATCAGTGCTCCTTTTATTATTTCAAGTGTAAACAAAAAAGTGCTAAATCAGACTCAAAATGGGGAAAGAAGGGTACTGTACAAGTCAAGAGAGAAGGGTTAGTCTAGAATAGAATAAAAAAGTACAGGTCAAAACTGTCACCGCTGTGAAACTAACTTTTAATGGTTTTAGAATTTCATCCTTGGTAACTAATTTTGTATAAGTTCTTGCTTGTGACTGACTGTTACATTTTTGTGTATATCATGAGAACCCCTTTCCCCAGGATAGCACGTCAATTAAGTGCGGGAATTTGAGCAAAGTTATTTGGGTGACTCAATATGAGTGACTACAAATTGGGCAAATGTGTTTATAGTGCGACTCACAATTACGGTGACAGTATTAATAGCCTACCAAAGTGTCTAGGTGCATCGTGGAGTAGAAATCTAATAGATAGGGGGGTGCAGAGCCCCCCTGCGTAACATGGGTGTATCATTCCAGTTCTGCCTGCAAACACCGTCATTCTTCCATCGGATTCGGGCTGGTCAAAGGATACGGCGCTGTATTCCCCCTTGGGAGCTAAAAAGAGAAAGTTGTAGCAGTGGCTTAAGGGATGGAGGGTGATCCTCTCACACAGTACTGCAGTCCCTGATCTCCGACTTCCGTCTGGAGAGAGAGAGAGAGAGAGGAAGAGACTATGCTCACTATATAAAAATTGCCAAAATAAACCATCGCTGCGACAGGGGGCGCCAGAGAGCTAGCTTCCTGGCAGGACATTTTCTACACTAGCTCTGCATCAAGACCTACTTTTCAGCCTAAATGTATCCTATTAGAGTGCTGATTTTATAATTTGAATGATATAATTGGACTCCTTATTGTCTGAGCTTCGAAAGGATACCAAATTCAGACATATGGCGAACCAAGAACACGCAGCAAAAAGCATTGTGTCCCGTGCGGCCTGATGCATCACAGCCTACAACAAGCCTGGGCCTAGAGTTGCTAGAAACTCTCCCTCTGCAATCTCCAAGGTACCACCACGGCAAGCTATTCGAGAGTCAGTGAGGGCGATGGATGTGAAGCTGGAGAAATCCCTCACAAAGTTGGAAACCCACGATATCGCCTTGGCCACTCTAGCAAATTTGGTGGCTGACACAGATAAGCAATCCCTTAACACCCATAGCTTGCGGGCAGGGAATGTCTGTATAGTGGATTTACCAGAAGGAGTGCATCTCCTTGGTTTTTTGAAGTAGTGGATGGCCACAAACTTAACTTTACCGGAAAATTTTGACTGGACAGAACTGCGCCTTGTGTACAGAATAAACTCCCAAGTGTGACCAACTGATACCAATCAACATTGGATGATTCTACTAAAAATTGTTGGCAAAGAGGTGTGGGGCATTTTAATTTTAGCAGTGAGAGTGGCTTACCCTTTGACCATCCTGGGAAGGGGTATAAAATTCTTCCCTGATCTGTCGTGCCTAACCTGGGCCCGCCGAAAACAATTCGGCGCAGTTCGTCAAAAACTCCGCTCCCTGGGGATTGTACACTCCTTTTTGCTTCCTGCACAGCTCCGTATTACATACAGAGGAAAGAAGTGGCAATTTATGGATCCAAGAGATGCTGGTCATTGGATCGAAAAACTGAAGCCGAGTTTAAATCGCAGCAACCTCAGAGGAATGAAGAGGAAGCTTCAGACTCTGATGAGGGCTGAGTATGGTGCTCTGGGACTTATTAAAATGCCTTATTATGGTCCAGTTATGAGGACCCGAAAGTGATTTAAGTGGTATTATATACTAGGACTAGTAGGGCTGTAAGGTTGGGAACAGGAGAGAATTTCTATGCTGTATTGTATTGCTATAATATTTTTATATGTTTGTAAGCCTTTCCTTTTATTGACCCTCTTTTAAATACCCAGTGTCCTTAGGAGCATTATTTGTTTTATGAAGTACTCACTGTTGGAGTGTCTTTAGTATCTGTTCACATTTTTTTTCTTATAAGGCTGTAAGAGGTTTGGATGGGAGTTGGTGGGGAGCAAGTTTATTGTTAGTTTAATGTACTTAACAGGTTAATAGCACTACAGGTTAGTGCAGAATCATCCCTTTGAACTATATTAATTATTAGTAACCTGAGCCACTGAAGCAGCTAGCAAGTACTGGACTTTCTATTGGGACTTTTGGCTAAGATGGCCTGATTATATGTTATCCCCCTAACTTCTTCTCTACCAGAATGTGGGTATATATACTTGTTATCTCAATTATGCCTATAATGTCAAATGATATTTGAATTATCCCACGAGAATACTTTATGTATTGTTTTATTATGAAAACAATAAACAAAAAGTTAAAAAAAAAAAAAAAAGGTCGCTCAAAATGTAGTCACTATAATGGATTCGCTCAGTTTGTAGTTGCCCAATAAAATTAGCCCAATTGACATGGAATGCTTACCCAGTTGTGGTCTGGCTTGGTACAGCCATCACAGAATTATGGGCCACCCAATGCAATGACTGGGACCTGTCTGTACCAGGGTACAGGTTATTTCGTAGGGACAGGGTGATTGGGAAGGGGGGGGGGTGGCACTATATGTGAAAGAAGGACTGAAGTGTGAGGAAGGTTAGGAAGGTAGTACGGAGTCACTTTGGATGCAAATCCAGGATTCTCAGAATGGGAGTGGTGTACAGGCCGCCCTCTCAGACAGAGGAGTTAGACAGGGAACTAGTGGGACAGATCAGGAAGACTTACGAGAAGGGTAGTCTGGTGATTGTGGGGGACTCAACATCCCAGGAGTGGACTGGAGTACCCCAACAACCAGGAATAGAAGGGAGCAGGTACTGCTGGATGCCTTCCAGGACAGCTTCCTGCAGCAAATGGTCAGTGAACCAACCAGGTTAGGGAATACCCTTGACCTTGTGCTGGCAAATGGGGAGTTTGTGAGAGAACGTACGGCGGAAGAACCGCTGTCAGGGAGTGACCACCACTCAGTATAGCTCACATTGGATATGGGCAAGAAGGAGTAGAATTTGGCACAAGAGTGCTGGGCTTCAGGAGGGCCAACTTTGGGAGGATGGGGGAAGTGGTAAAAGGGTACCTGGCCAGAATTCAACCTAGTATGGGCACTAACCAGAGGTGGGAACTCATAAAGCTGGGGATAGTGGAGGCAACCAAAACCTGCTGCAAGGCCCAGATGAAGAAGGCTAGGGCTAAGAAACCGAGCTGGTTGAGCAAGGAGGTCATGGAAAAGGTAAGGAGAAAAAGAGCTGCCTTTAGGAGGTACAAAAAAACAGGGAGGGGGGTGGACAGGGAGGAGTACCTGACAGAATCGAAGGAGGTGACACGGGCAGTAAGGGGAGCCAAAGCATCTACGGAGCTCAGGCTGACACAAGGCCTTAAGAAGGGGGAGAAGGACTTCTTTAGGTACATCAGGGAGAAAAGGAGCTGTAAGGACCACATAATAAGGATTAGGAAGGAGGGAGTTGGGTGGAAGCAGGTGCGATAAGGCAGAGCGCTACATAGATTACTTCTGCTCGGTATTTACTGAGGAGAAGAGGGGTGAAATGCAAGGGGACATCAGAAACAGGGGATGGGTGACAGATGGAAGTATAGGCGGGCAGAGTTCGGGAGGGTTTGAAGGCACTGAGGGTGGACAAGGCGCCAGGGCCAGATGGCATCCACCCCAGGGTACTGAAGGAGCTGGCAGAGGTCCTTGCGGGACCTTTGGCAGACCTATTCAATGCCTCACTACACTCAGGGTGTGTACCTCAGGATAGAAGGATGGCTCATGTGGCGCCTCTCCACAAGAGTGGCCCCAAGGATGAACCGGGGAACTACAGACTGGTGAGCCTCACGTCCATCATGGGTAAGCTGATGGAGACTATCCTGAAGGAGAGGCTGGTAGCCCTCCTAGAGGCCAAAGGACTACAGGACAGCAGACAGCATGGATGCATATATGGCAGATCCTGCCAAACCAAGCTGGTGGAGTTCTATGATTGGGTAACTAGGCAATTGGACAGGGGCCATGCAATGAATGTCCTGTATCTGGACTTCAGTAAGGCATTCGACTCGGTGCCACATGGGAGGCTGGGAAGTAAGTTAGAAGGCACAGGGGCAGGTGCAAAGCTGGTGAGATGGGTAGGGAACTGGCTTCAGGGAAGGCAGCAGAGGGTGGTGGTGGGTGGGAGCTCTCACACCCAAAGGTAGTGACGAGCGGTGTTCCATAGGGCTCGGTGTTGGGACCAGTGTTGTTTAAGATATTCATTGCAGACATATCATTGGACATCAAGAGCAAGATCAGTCTGTTTGCTGGTGATATCAAGATGTGAATGGTGGTGGACGACCTAGGGGGATGGCAGGGGTTGCAGGATGATCTGGCAAAGCTTGAAACTTGGTCAGACACCTGGCAACTGGGGTTTAATGCCAAAAAGTGCAAAGTGTTGTATTTTGGGGTGAAGAACCCAAGGAGGAGTTACCAGCTAGGGGGAGTGCAGCTAGCCCAGACAGAGGAGGAGAAGGATCTGGGGGTGCTCATTACAGGCTCAATGAACAACTCGGCACAATGTAGGAAGGCAGCTGCAAAGGCCAATAAAATGCTGGGTTGCATTGCAAGGGGTATATCCTCGAGGAGGGAGGAGGTGATTCTGCCACTGTATGGGGCATTGGTTGAAGTAGACCGCACCTGGAGTACTGCATGCAGTACTGGTGCCCGTATCTGAGGAGGGACATTAAGTTACTGGAGGGGGTGCAGCGCAGGGCGACAAAGATGATCAAGGGGCTGGGGGACTTATCATACGAGAGGAGGCTGAGGGAGTTGAACATGTACTCGCTGGAGGAGAGGAGGAACAGGGGGACATGATTGAAACCTTTAAGTACATGAAAGGAATAAACAAGACAGGTACAGAGGGGCTGTTCAAAGTAAGGGAGGGGAGGGACAGCAGGGGCCATGATATGAGACTGGAAGGAGGAAGGTTCAGGAGGGAGATGAGGATACACTTTTTTACAGAGAGGATGGTAGCTGGGTGTAATGCATTACCTGCAGAAGTGGTATCCAGTAGAACAGTGGACTACTTCAAAAGTGGATGGGACAGGACAAGGGGTAGGGTCAATGGAGGGGAAGGGTGGAAGGGAGGGGCAGCTGCAGAATAAGGGGTACTAGCTGCACAATCGAGCAGACTTGATAGATCTCTAGGCCTTTATCTGCTGGCAAATTTTGTATGTTCATAGATATTCCATACTATTTCTTCATAGTTTCTAAATCTCAGCCATGGTAACCTAATTATGCATGAATGATTGGGCGATTAAGGTCACATTTTGGTAAATTCTCACCTGAATTTGATTAGGATGAATGCACATACAAATTTACAAGGTTATTCAAAACATTTTAAACATACAGTGTTAGCCATCCTAATCATCTGCTTTACCGCAGAACATTTCACCACATTACGGTACAGCACTTCCCCCTTACCACAGTATTATTCAAAGCAGTGCATTGGTTGAAGTGCTACTTTATTGAGCTAACTAAGCACAGTATGGTAATTTTTCAACACGTGTGGTAACTTATAGGATACTGTGGTACAGGGGAACTACTGAAATGCAGTACCTTAATGTGGTAAACTGTTCCGCGGTAAATTGGAGGGTTATGATGGCTAGATCTTGGTGACCTATTTTTTTCCCCAGCTCTTCGCCTGACTGGTGAGGTTATTCTTCCTACTTGGCTCTTATACAACCTCTTGCCAATCTTCTTACTTTTACTGTTTTTGTACTGTTTTACTGTTACTTATTTACACCTTTTATGTGGGATATGTATATTATCAATATACTTGTTCCATGGTGGAGTCGCCACCTCATGCACTCAGGCTTGACGTGTCAGTCACCAGTTGGTACTCCCACACTTGACTCACTGACAGCTGAGTAGCGTCTGTCTCCATGGCAGAGCCACCACTCTGCTCCCTCTCCCACTACTCTGACAGCTGATAAATGTGTCTCCATGCTCCGAATCATCATTCCTGAAGAAGGGCAGACTTCCACCTTAGATGCCACTTGTTTAGGGAAAGGTAGACACCTCCTTCCAGTGCACAGGCGGGGGTGAGGTGTGAGAATTGTGAAGGAAGGAAAAGAGAATCCCACAGAGCTGCCTTACATCGGTGTGCACCCATTAATGTAGCACATGACAGGAGGTTTCATACTCTCAGAGCAGGGCTGGCAGGGGAGTTTCAAAAAAAGGGGTGGGACTACAATCCCCCGCCCCCCCACACACACACCAGCAGCCCTGATAGACTGGATGGGCAAGACGCCCCACTGGATCACTCCCAAGGGGAGAGAGAATTAACGTGGATTATAAAATGGTTTATTTGCATACTGTAAGATTGCTCAATGAGGATTAGAACCTGTGGGTAAGTCTCAGTACTACTCAGGCTTTGGAATCTGTAACTATTTTTTGCATTCTGTTATTTTTTCACTTTTTCAGTGAAAGGATATTTTTCTTCTATTCTGTCTTTTTATTAGTTTTTAAAACTGAAATTCATTTGTAATCACAGTAAGATACTCCAAAGTGTGGGTTGTTGTGGGATTTGTTTCTATAGAGGTTTTTACCCCGGTGCTACTTGCTCATCAACATCAGGGATTTACCCTGTTGGGGCCTGCAGTTGCCACCCAGTCCCTTCTACAACAACTTACCCCTGCTGCTGTCTCCTACAGTTTTTTCCCCTCCCTTGCAGGGGTCCAGATGGGGGGTGGCCATCCTCCCCCACCCCGAGCAGTCCGGATCCGATAGCAAGTGGTATCTGTGGTGGGGGGACCTGAGTGGACCAACAGTCAATAAGATGGCAAGTTGGAGAGTGTTTTCTTCCCTGTAAAGCTCCATCCTCTTCCCCTGATGTTGGTACGCCTTGGTATAGCCTTACACACATATACAGATACATAGAATCATGACAGCAGAAAAAGACCCCTGTGGCCCATCAAGTCTGCCCCTTCCCCCCACCTTACTCCTCTCCCTGTCCTCTGTTCCCCCCCTTGTGCATGCACAGCATGCCCTGCTGCAGGAGCAAGCTATCTGGCCCAGTCGCAAGGGTTTCTGTGGTGGTGGAACCAGCCGCCAGCCTTCCCCAGTCAAGGCACACTGCTGTATGGCAGCTTTCCTGACCTGGCCTGCATCATGACATAGTGACCTGATTCCACTCAGAAACCCGGGTCGCCTGCATGGCAGGGCATGGCATTGCCACTAGGCCACTGAGGCAGTCCATCACTGTGGGATTTGCTTGCTTATTGGTGTCATGCTATACCACCCAAGGGATAGGTAAATCCCACAATGACCTACACTTTTGTTATGCCATATACTTCAAGGGATCTAGGCAGACAAAGATGCTCTACCCAATATGGCACAATAAGGCCCTACTGATTCCCCCTACTCCTTGCCAGCTTCTCCTTCTGAATCTCAGCTGCTGAATCAGGATTGTTCCTCTGGCATATGAAATCTGCATCCCTCTCATAGGGGTTAAGTTGTTGGTTATGGCTGGAGGCTCCAGCGAGGGATGTTGAGCAGAGACTGGCACGGGTTTGAGACTTGAGAAGAGAAATATGTTTATAATATGTATAGAGAGAATAAATGATTGGTATGTGTGGTATACAAGGAAATGTACCCTCCAAAGCGACTAATTAGATAATAAGGCCACAGCCCCGAAGGGGGAATAGCTTTATTATCTAATTAGCCCCCCAAGATGGGTATATGGCCTTGTATGCTACACATACACAATATTTGCTTTATATAATACATGTTCTTTTGTGCTTTTATGTACCTTTTGTGGGGCCAGGATGGTTTGCTAGTGAGCTGTGATTAGGGCCATTTTCAAGTTTGATGTGTTGTTTGGTCCCATGTGATTCCAAAATGTAGCAGTGTTTTGGTAATGGGCTCTCTTTTGGCCCTTTTTTTCAGTAGTGTATCATTCCCCTATCAAAATGGGTGTGTCTGGAGGTGCTGTGGAGCATGCCTACCAAAAAGACATGGAAAAGGAGAGCTCCTAGGAATCAAAGTTATAAAGCTAATAAAAGTTAATATTTTTTGATCCAGTGTCAGTTTGGGCAACAGAATTTAATTCTACTCATTGAATGGAGTCGAGTGATGCCAGACTTCTGTGATGGGTTGCAACTCTAAAGTGTCTGGAGCCACCACCAAAACTCAGCCACCAGCAGAAACAACCATGTCGGGAGAGTCACAACTCCATTCTGGGGCCTGAACCATCTTGGAACACTACAGAAATCCATACAGGCCATAAACTGAAAAAATTGAGCTGGCCCTAACTCGCATGGCAGAGCAGGATACCAAGATAGACATCGCTACAAAAACAGCTGGAGTGGCAGAGTTGATGGCTACTAAAGCCCTGGCCTCAACATCTAAATTAACCCAAGAAAATTCACAACTACGCTACTGACTGGAAGCTCTGGAAAATGCACAGAGGGCCCAGAATGTTCGAATAGTTGGGCTGCTGGAGCATAGCAAGGGGGAGAATCTGCTCAAATTTCTAAGCGACTGCCCACCTGCAACTTCGGGCTTAGAAACGAACCTCCTGACAGCATGCTTTCTCAAAGCATATTGCATCACTCCTAGAGAAGCCACCAACCAGAGAGATGTTCCATGGACCATCCTGCTCCAAACAGTAGGAGCCATGATGAGGGACACGATCTTACAAGCTGCCAGAGGAGCGGGGTCTCTCATTTATCAGGGAAGGACTGTACACTTGTTTCCTGACCTATATTTTGCCACCCATATCTGGAGAAAAAAGATTTGATGGAGTACACATCAAGCTCAAGAGTCTCGGTGTTGCGCACTCTCTGTTGATGTCTGCCTGCTTGAGAGTGTTCCTTGGCATGCATATGTACCAATATACTGACCCTGAGGAGGCCAGAAAGAAAGCTGAATCCATCGGGTGGGTGGGGAGGGGTGGAGTTTGCTAGACCGAGACCGAGGAATCAGAATCTGATGAGGATGTCTGAACTGCTATTTAACTGGTTGGACTTGATTTACTGCCCCTTTTATTCTAATTAAAATTTGTTCAGTTAAGCCTATTTGTAATGGGGATTTGGTTGGGAATGCACAGTTATGACTACGAGGTAATAGCCCAAACAGTAGAAAATATTGGTTAAAATATAATAATTGTTGGAGGGGCTAATGCCTGGAGATCTATGTGATTATTCCTTACTGTTAAAAGGGGTAAACAAGTTTGATGGATAGCTGGGACTAAATGCAGCTGTTATCTTGAGTTCTGCTTCGTCTTGGATACTAGAAACAGTGAATTTAACTGCGTAGTTACCATTAAAACCTGATTTTTTTCTTTTTTAGCTTTACGGCTTTGTGTGTTTAAAAACCAAAACTGAAAGCCAGCACTGAGGGCTGAGGCACCGGATGCCATACCTTGTGCCACGCTGGCGACCTGGGTTTGGGAATGCACCCGGGCCATCGGGGGTCGGCAGGGGAGGGAAAGGATCGAGCATCCGGAGGACTGCTCTCCTTTACCTGGTGTGGGATATGGGCTCCCGTCACTCTGCAGAGGCCCCCGATGGAAATCGGTGGCACTGTTAGGAGCAATGCACTCAGGGGATAAAGCACAGCAGACGTTGGCACGTTGTGCCTTGGATGTCATTGCATGTCCGTGCCTTGAGGGGTTATAACCAGGAGGAGAAAATGGCAGCACTGTCCGAGCAGCTTGATGGCCACAACATCCTCACCCAGTGGGAGCCTGTCGTTCAAGGTCGCACTCAGGTATTGGTTCCCGGCCTGTCACGGGGGTTTGGGGGTCACCCTTCAAAGGTAAGGCAGCATATGCCAGATGGTTTGTGGGCGAGCCTGCGGGCTGCTATGGGAAGAGAAGCGGTGGCTGGATGATCGCAGGTCAGGCTGCAGGAGGTAAAAAGAAATACAATTAAAAAAAACAACCTGTTTGTACATTGTTGATTTGCCTATCTCCATGATCACATAAAATGTTAAGCAACACAATTGTTGGAAAGGGGTCACATTAGCACTGGCTGCTGAGTCTGTATTTTTTAAATACTTACATTTTAGTTTTGAAATGACCACCCAAAGTTTTGTAGGGTGCAGCATATCCTGGACTATGCAATTCTTGAACTTTAAGTTACAGTACTACCCCCATATTCACAATCCTGATTGCACAGACTAGATATACTATATACATTGAATGTATCGTCTAACAATATGTGGTGATCTCTTGCATGAGATGATTATTGTCAGTGTCAGTGGCTCAGTAGGTAGCACACTCGCCTCTGAGGCCGGGTGATCAGAGGCTGTGGGTTCAGTTCCCACATCTGGCACTTGGGTTAATATCCCAATACTGACACTGTAGTGCAGCATGAGAGGGGTGCTGCACTTCTGAGGTGCCGTCTTTCGGATGAGACGTTAAACCGAGGTCCCATCTGCCTCGATTGGTGGTAGTCCAGGTGGATGTTAAAGATCCCATGGCACTTATCAAAAAAGAGTAGGGGAATTTCCCCGGTGTCCTGGCCAAATTTCCCTCATTCACTAAAAATACCACCAACAGCTTAATCTGGTTCAAGGTCAGTTGGCATTCATAGGTACATAGATACATAGACAGTGTCGGCAGATAAGGGCTTATGGCCCACCCAGTCTGCCCATTTGAGCTTGTAAGTTCAGTTTATGTTTTCCTTGAAGTCTGTTGCCCCTTACCCCTGACCTCCAGAATTCTTTTATGTCTATCCCATGCATTCTTAAATCCCGTGATTGTTTCAGCCCCCACCACTTCTTCTGGCAGGGTGTTCCACTTGTCCACCACCCGTTCTGTGAAGAAATTCTTCCTCATGTTTCCTCTGAATCGTCCTCCTCCAACTTCATCCCATGCCCTCTAGTCCTGGAACATCTTTTTCGCTTAAAAATAGTGTATTCCTGCACCCTGTTCCTCCCTGTAAGATACTTGTATGTCTCTATCATATCCCTCTCTCCTCCTCTCCTCCAGGGAGTACATGTTCAGTTCCTTCAACCTGTCCTCATAGGACTTGTGATGCAATCCATGCACCATCTTTGTTGCCCTCTTCTGAACCTTCTCTACCCTGTCTATGTCCTTACGAGGTAAGGTATTCCATCTGCACACTGTACCCAGGTGGGGCCTCACTAGTCTTGTATAGTGGACCTATGACCTCCCTTTTCCTGCTGGTGATGCCCCTGCCTATGCATCCTATTTGCTTTACCTGCTGCCTTGTCACACTGTTTCCCTACCTTGAGGTCATCAGAGATGATAACCCCAAGATCCCTTTCCTGCTTGGTGCATGCTGTATCCTCACCCCCCAACTGATATATTGTGCCAGGGTTTTTGTGCCCCATATGCATTATCTTGCACTTCTTTGCATTGAATTTCAACTGCCAAACCCTGATCATTCTTCAAGTTTCTGCAGGTCCTTCTCATTCTGTCTACACCCTCTGATGTGTCTACTCTGTTACAGAGCTTTGTGTCATCAGTGAACAGTGAAATTCTGCCTTCTGGGTCCTGCGTAATGTCACTGATGAAGATGTTGGACGCGGACCGGTCCCAGCACTGATCCCTGTGGTACCCCACTGGTCACTCTTCCCTCTGTGAGTGACAGCCATTTACCACCACCCTCTGTGTCCTGCTTCCCAGCCAGTTACCTACCCACCACACTACTGTCCTGCCCACACCCATATTCCCCAGTTTGTGTAATAGTCTTCTATGTGGCACAGTGTCAAAGGCCTTGCTGAAGTCCAGATAGGCCATGTCCACTGCCCTCCCGATCCACCTCCCTAGTCACCCAGTCAAAAAATTAACGAGGTTGGTCTGACATGACTCCCCCGGTGAAACCATGCTGCCTTGGGTCCTGTAGTCCATTGACAACCAGATGTTCCACCAATTTCTCCTTCAGTAGTGCTTCCATGATCTTCCCACTACCGAGGTGAGGCTGACTGGTCTGTAGTTCCCCGCCTCTTTGTTCCCACTTTTGTATAAGGAGACTACATCTGCTATCCTCCAGTCTTTGGGTACCTCCCTGTTTCCAGTGATCGCTAAACAGGATAGCCAGAGTTCAGCCACCACCTATCTTAGTTCTTTAAGGACCCTGGGGTGCACCCCATCTGGCCCCATTGCTTTATCAACTCTTATTACTTCCAGTTCCTTCAGGACCCTTTCTGTTAAAGGGACTTGTGTCCATTTCTGCACCATTCTCACCCTTGTACTCCTTCAGACCCATTACCCTCCTCTTCCTCAGTAAAGACTGAGCAGAAATACCTGTTCAATATGTCAGCTTTACTGTTGTCATCCACCACGGCCCCCATCCTCCCTTCAGTCTCACTATCCCTCCTTTGCCTTTCTTTTTCACTTATGTACCTGTAAAGGTTTTGTCCCTCACCCACTGATTTTGTAATGTGTTCTTCTGTCTGAGCTTTGGCTTCCTTACTGACCTCCCTGCCTCCCTTTGCTTCTCCTGGTACTTCTCCCTATCCCCTTCTGCCTGTGTCTTTTTGTATTGCCTGAATGCAATCTTTTTGGCTTTCACTTTCTTTGCTACCTCTTTGGAAACCATAATGGTCTCCCTTCCTTTTCCTCTTGCTAACCTGCTTAATGCATAATTCTGTTGCTCATGTAATCCCCATTTTAAATACTGCCCACTGTTCCTCAAACCCTGATTCCTGCCCCATTTCCTTAATGCCTCTTTCAGGTATCTCCCATTTTCCCAAAGTCTGCCCCCTAAAATCCAGGATACGTGTTTTGTGTGGTTTGGTTCTGCTCTTTCTGTGATTTCAAACCACAATGACTGGTGGTCACTGTTACCCCATCACACTGTCCCTGTTTGTGAGCACAAGGTCCAGTATTGCCTTCTGCCGAGTTGGTTCCATGACCAGTTGCTTGAGGAAGGCACCCTGAAGGAGTCCAGGATAAATCTGCTCCAGTTGATGCTGCTGCTGGGATGCTCCATTCCACGCCTGGAATACTGAAGTCTCCAACCAGTACTACCTCACCCTTGTCTGCCATCCTTTGGATGGCTAGCATCAGCTCCCTATCTGTTTCTTCCTCCAGGGCTGGTGGTCTATAGACCACACCTGTCTGGATGGCTGGCCCCATTTTCCTTTCCAGCTAACCCACAGTATCTCTCCCCATTTTGTTCCTCCTGGATCTCTGGCCCTTGTGTCATTTTTCACATACAGTGCCTCCTCCTCCCTTCTTCCTCCCTCTCTTCTGGATATGTTGTAGCCAGGTATGGCCATCTCCCGGTCGTGGTTATCAGTACACCAGGTTTCAGTGATGGCCACAATGTCCAGGTCTGACTGCACCATGACAGCCTCTAGATCTTCCATCTTGTTGCTAAGGTTGCTGGCATTTGCACACATGGCTTTCCATGATTTGACCTCCCTAGACTGTTTCGCTGTTCTACTCCAGCCCCTTCCTTGGTTGTCCTTTATCCCTGGTTCTCCTGCTGTCTGCCCTTCTGCTGAATTTTGCCCCTTTCTGCCTATCCACCTCTTGGCGCTAATCTCCATCTTTTGCACACTGCTTTGTAGAGATAGCCACTCCTCTGGTTCACTGGTTCCACTGTTAGCTGTGGGGGTGAGCAAGTAGGTACCTCCCTTGCTGGCCTGCCACCCCTTTGCTAGTTTAAATGCTTGTCAATGTAGCATTTAAATTTATCACTGAGTGCTTGGATTCCCCTCCAGGATGGATGCAGGCCATCAGGCTTGAACAAACCTCCATCCTCCAGGGGGTCCCCAGTCACCAGTGAATCCAAACCCTTCCTCACAGCACCAGTTCTTCAACTATGAGTTAAAGTTCCTTGCATGCACTATATGTCTCCTTGCCTCTACATGAGTACTACTGAGAAAGTGACAGAAGTAGCTACTTGCTTGAGACCCCTCCCAATTTCCTAAACTCTTCCTGAACTTCCTTTGGCTCCCATTTGCCAGGTCATTAGTACCTAGGTGGATAATGACATCCAGCTCACCCTCCCGCCTTGCCTTCCCAGTGATCCCCAGGATCTTCCTTCCATCCCTCCATGCCATGGCACCTGGTAGGCACTTCACCTCCCTGTCCCCCCCTCCTGTGTTCCTAGCTGGATCCCTGTTATGATGGAGTCCCCCACCAGGATTCGCTTCCTCCTCCTCTGGGTCCACTGCTTTCCCGCTGAGGTCACCTCCTTGGCTAACCTCCACATCCTTTCCTTCCACTCTCTGGGTACCTCTATTTGGTTGTCCCGCTTGCCAGTGTGGCATATGAGTTCTTGAGTGGAACAGGATCTGGGATGGCCTCTGCCTGACTGCTCTAACCTCCCTGAGCCCACTGTCATCCAAGTGCTGCTGATTCGGTATCCTTTGAGGCAGTTGCATTGGACTGGGTGGTCTCTGGATAGGGGTGATGGTAATTCTGACCCAGTTTACTTCCGCTCTGAGTCTGGCTACCTCATCCCGCAGTCCAGAGAGATGCATGCAGATAGGGCAGCACCTCAGTGTCCAGAAGGTCTGCCTGAATATGGCTGCCCCACAGCTACTGCATTGCACCTCTCCCCACATTATACTGCAATTATACTGCTATTCCACTACTTGTCTGCTACTGAAGCTCTCCTAGTTCCCTTTTTATTGATTTACTGTCCTAAAAATCCTGCCACTGATCCTCAGATACTTTTCTTTTTTAAAAAAAAAAAAATAAACCAATAAATAAATAAATGAGTCAAAACACTTCCCCCGGGCCGTGCCTGAAAATAGGAAGAATTTGTCTAGTGCACTCACCCGGTCAACAAAAACTAAATAAATAAATTATATCTAATTGTTTTTTGTTTTTTTTTCAAAAGCAATAAAACTAGTAAAACAAAAAAAAAAAACAGGTGTGTCTAAGTGGGTCATTCTTTAGAAACATAGAATTTGATGGCAGATAAGGAGTGCCTGACCCACCCAGTCTGCCCATTTTCCCTATCTACTGTAACACCACAGCTCCTACTTGATCTCTGGTTTTACCCCTTCTTTCCATACCACTAAGGTTCTGCTATGCCTATCCCATACATTCTTGAATCCTGTCACAGTTTTTGCCTCTACCACCTCTGTTGTGTTCCTGCAATGTTCCAGGCATCCACCACCCTTTCTGTGAAGAAGTACTTCTTTTAGGTAGTTGGTGGGGTCATGGATTGTGGTGGTGTGTAGTTTCGGTGGCAGTCGGGGTGGCCTGTGGAGAAGGGACCCCTTTGGCTGCTTGTGTCTCTGGAGCTCCGTGGCATGGTACTGGTAGCAGCAGGAGTGTGGCATGGCACCAGAGGAGGCAGCTGAGGCTCAAGGAGTGAGATGTCAACAAAGACATAAAGGGCTTGACATTTTAGGAGAGGAGACGAGCATCAAGGGAACATGGGTGCTTGGTGAGTAGAGGGGGGAGTTATGTATTTTGTGGTCACTGTTCTATTCTCGACTTTACCATGCATTGTATACCAATTGAATAAAAACGAGGACACCACGTTGGAGTTTCTAACTGCTTTACTCCATTGCTTCTCGTGCACTGTTACACCCACGTCCTCAGGCGTGGTGACGTCATTACGCATATACGACATCCCCCCTTTACTTAGATTTAAACTTGTTATACATCTTTTATTCCCTTAATCTTGCGTATATTTGTTTACTATATATATATTTTTATATATATATATATATATATATATATATATCTATAGGTGGTTACTCTATGGTATAACTACTTAATAATGAAGTCCTTAAGTCTCTGAGGTAATTTAATTTGCCTATGAGGCCTGTCTGTTCTTGGTGTTATAGGCCTTTGTGGCGATTCCTGGTTGGATTCACCCGATCTCTGTAACATAGGACTCTGCCCTCCAGTTTCCTCGGGTTGGTTATTCTCATTCATCTGTAGAGTAGTCTCCTCAGGCATGTATCTTTTCACGAACGTTGTGTTCCTGCAATATCTTGCTCCCGTTGGTGACTGAACAACCACTTGGTTTCCCTCCTTGCTGTTCACCGTATGTGGTATCTTATTAAAAGGTGTTACGAACTTATCTACTTGGTCTTGTTTCACAAGGACTTGATCCCCAACATCCACCTCGCAATATTTGGCTTTATGTTGGTTGTCAGCATAGGCTATGTACTTCCCCTTTTTCTCCAGCGCCTCTGTCTGTGCCTCTAGGTCACTCTCCGAGTGGATATATCTGGAAGTTTCCCCTTAGTTTTCTCTTGAAAAAGCTCAGCGGGCTCCGACCGTAGTAGAGTGATCAATGGATCTGTATACAGTCACATATTTGCGTAGCTCTCGTTTCCAGTCCAGCCCTTCAGCCTGTACAATCAGAATCCTCATGAGGAGGCATTCTGTCTCTCTACCTCACCGTTCGCCTGTACTTCCATTTTGGTGTCAGTCCTCACGTGCTGTATTCCATTCTCCCGACAGAATCTCTGGAATTGAATCGACATAAACTGCGGACCACAGTCCGACCTGATTGTTATGGGAAGGCCATGGCGACTGAAGATGGTCTCCAAACTATCAATCACCTTTTCAGCAGTCGTGGATTGCATCACATCATATTCATAGTACCTGCTGTAATAATCGACAACTACCAATATTGACTGTCCTGTGGGTAGTGGACCTAGTAAATCAGTGGCAAGATCCTGCCACGGTCCTTCAGGTAACATCGTTGGTCTCAACGGTTCTGGTACAGCCTGGTCGCTGCCACAATCTGGCAACCATGGCATGATTTGATATATTCTCGCTGCCTTGTCCATTCCTGGCCACCATACTTTGCTCCTGAGGTGCTGTTTGCGCCCACATACCCAAGTGTCCCTCATGGGCTAAAGTTATAGCTCTCTAGAAGTCCACGGGCAACACAACACGCCATCCCCTGAGAACTAACTGTCCAATTGTGCTCAGCTTGCTTGCCACGGGGCATATGCCTTGCACCTCTCATAGCACCCCATCTCAATGGCACTTCTCAACTTCCTCTCAGTTCCTCATCAATCGCGATGCTTCCTCGACTCTCTTGTGGTCAATGCATCCGAGTTGCATTAACGGCTATGAACCGTATGTACTCTTCTGCTCCATGTGTGTGTGTGATTCCTTCATTGCCGTCTCCCAATAGATGAGACAAAGGGTCTGCTATGTATATCTCCGATATGTTCACAACTCTGAATTGTAAGGTTGTAGTCTCAATACCCAATGCTCAATACGAGCACACGGTTTTGAGCGGACTGTAGATAGCCTCTAGCACCTTATGGTCAGTCATTAAATGAAATCTCTTGCGCACATATGGGTTGAAGCCTCACAGGCCCAAACCATGCAAGGCCTCACGCTCCGTTTGGCGAGTACCTCGTTCGCCTCCGATAGACTCCTGCTCACATAACAGACTGGAACCATCTCTCCATGTTGCTCCTGCACCAGTACAGCTCCTATGCTCTGTCGTCCAAGGCCTGCTATCACTTTAGTGGGCGATCCTTGTCGAAGCAGCTAACGCTGTCGCTCGGCTAACTTGCTCTTCAGTGCTTGGAACACCATCTTGTGCTCCGTCCAAAATTGAATATTGTGTCCTTCTTGTCAACTTCCGCAGAGGCTCCGTGGCGTGGAGAACTGAGGGATAAACCTACTACTATATCCCACTAATCCAAGGAAGCTGAACCTCTGACGCTGTCTCAGGCTCCCTGGCCTCGACCACTGCTCTTTACTCTTTTCAGTCGTGCGGCCTATGACCTTTGCGGTAGAGTAACATACCCATGAAGACCAGTTTGTCCATATTGAACTGACATTTGTCTGGATTAAGCGTCAGGCCAGAATTCGCCAATCTGTTCAGCACCTTGTGCAGCCGCCGGTCATGGCTCTCCTTGTCTGGGCCATGGACAGTGATATCATCCGAAATGTTCTCCACTCCCTCAATGCCAGCCAGTACTGTTGCAGTTTCCTGCTGATACTGCTCACTGGCCGATGAAACTCCAAAAATGAGTCTTTTGCATCTGTACGTCCCATTATGCACTGCAAATGTTGTTATACCTTTTGATTCTGGTGTCAGTTCCAGTTGATGGTAGCCCCATTTAAGATCCAACTTACTGAATGTGGTAGACCCGTTCATGCCTTGCAACAGTTCATCCACCGTGGGGATTGGGTACCTGCCACGTATAATCGCTATGTTCGCTTGTCTCATGTCCAGGCACATCCTGATTTCTTTGTTTGGTTTCGGTACGATCACTACCAGATTCACCCATGGTGTGGCCTCAACCACCCTCTCGATTATGTCCATGTCCAGTAGTTCCTTAATTTTGGTTTCCACCGCTCTTCTCAGGTGAAAGGGTATTCGCCTAATGGGCTGTGCCACAGGTACCACCTTCTCATCTATGTGCAGACTTATTTGCTTTGTGTTAAGCTTTCCCACACCTTGAAACAATCCAGGGTATTGTCGCCTTATCTGGCCTCCCACATCAGACACTGCTGCTACACTGACACCTAGCCTGAAGTACCCCCAGTTTTACAGCAGCCTCTCTTCCCAGCAGCGGTTCGCCATGTCCACATATCACTGTGAATTGGCCTGTCTACGATTGCCTATGGCTACTGTACATGTGAAGATCCCTTTTACGGTCAGTGGTTCAGTTGCTGAATATGTGTACAGTTTCTTGTCGGTCTTTGACGATCGACACTTGATTCTTTTACTCTTCAGCATTTCCCAGGTCTCCTGGTCCACAATATTGCTGGAAGCCCCTGAGTCTATTAGCATCAACAGGTTGACTCCCCCCACCGAGAACATTGTTCTGTCCATGCCGCCTTTTTCCTTTTTCATAAATGCATAGTCTCTGTCTGGCTTCTCTGAATCGACACATTTGACCGTATGCTTCACATTTCCTTTTGTTTTACACATTCTAGCGAAATGATTTCTACCTTTACATTTCTTGCACGCCTGTCCTCGCGCTGGGCAGGTAGGGTCTTTTGCCAAATGATCTGCGTGGCCACATCGGTAACACACTTTCTCCGTTTTGTCTTTTCCCTCTTCTCCTTTTGGCTTTCTTCTGTGATGCTTTTCCTCATTTTTGAATAGCGATTAACTGTTTCAGGTTTGGGGCCTCTGAGCTCCGTGCATCGTGCCATTTGCACCTCTATTCTTTCACACTGTCGCGGACAGCTCAAGTAATCTCGCTAATGTCAGCCCAGACCCTCCTCTAACAATTTAGGCATACATATTGAGAGTTACATTTACTTAGTATTGCATCCCTTATCTGATTGTCCTTATCGCCTGCAAAGTCACAATCTTTGGCTGATTGTCTCAGGCGGTGACAAATTGCTGTACAGTCTCCCTGTCTTCTGTCTCAGCTGGTAGAAGGCCTGCCGGCATAAGCGCCAGTGTTCACTTGTGTACCAAGTAGGCATTTAGTGCTGTTACCGCCAAAGCATAGTCCGTTGGCCCGCCGGTGTCCCCAGGCGTCGAGAAAATATCTTGTACATCTGTCCCTGCATGATGTAGTAATAAAGCTCTCCTCCGTTGCTTTGTAGCTGCACTCACATCGTCAGCTAATATCAATCCTTTCCCATCAGCAAACAGTTCAAAAGATGTGAGCCATCTTGTCCATATCGGCCCAAGCGTGGCTGGTTCCGTGTAACAATCAAACTTTGGAATAGCACTTTCCATTTCTCTGTTTTATTTATTCTTCTTTTTTTTTTTTTTGTTTGGGGTTTTTTTTTTCAGTTCCAGATTTAGCCAACACTTCACTGATCCCACCTCGTCGCCATTGTTCTATTCTCGACTTTACCATGCATTGTATACCAATTGAATAAAAACGAGGACACCACGTTGGAGTTTCTAACTGCTTTACTCCATTGCTTCTCGTGCACTGTTACACCCACGTCCTCAGGCGTGGTGACGTCATTACGCATATACGACAGTCACCTGACCTTTTTTTTTTTTGTGTAGTACAGTATTTAGATAGAGCATCGGGGTACATGCTGTTGAGGTTGTGTAGTGGGGGGGTGTTGTAGAGACCCACCAACTGTTTTTTTTGTTAAGGTTTGAGAAAGGCAGGTTTTTCTTCGGGTTCCCCAGCTCTCATGGAGGGGCAAGCGCTCCCCCATGGGTGGGGATGGTTTCTTTTCTAGGTGTGTTCTTCTCTGTAGTTGTCGGGGGGGGGGGCAGAGGGTTCTATCCATTGTTTACAGACTGTGTACCTCTGGAGGTAAATAGGTATTCCTCCAGAGGTATACAGCCATAATAGGGAGGTACACAGCTCTAATTGGGTGGTCTGCAGGTTTAAATGGTGCGGTATAAAGGGAAATACATGATAATGTAGAAAGGGCTACTGCACCAGGATGAAGCCGTGCTACGTCTAGTCAAATGGTTTTAAAACGAACAGTGGAAAACCAGCACCTTTGCAAAGACTGAGAACACTGTTTCGATATGTAGAGAAAGCAAGAGGACTCACCGAATCACCAGATTCTGAAATAGTTCTTCTCTTGTGCAGAATCCTTTATTTTGAAGTGCATATAACAAGAGTAAAGAAACCACGGTTAAGAGCGTAGAACAAGCCTGAAGCGAGCCACCTCCTGGTTACTCAAAGTCACCTGACGAGTTTCACCCTATCAGGGCTTTCTCAAAGGTACAGGGTAACAAAATAAAACAATCCATTTATATTGTGACATTTAAAGTGATACACACAAAAATCTAATTAATGGAGAGCTACTATAAATATTATTAACACTTTTTAAAAACATAGAGTGAACAGAATGTAGCAGTCTTTAAGTGTTTATACAGACAGGTATATATTTATGTTTCTTTTTCTACCTTCTTTCACTGGTAATTAATAATCTCCAGAAATAACACTTGCCCACAGAATGTTAGTACTAAAATATTACGCATTCTGTAAACAATAAAATTAAAAGTCAAACCTGGAATTGATTGACAGATAGAAAAAAGGTTTCTTTACTCCTGTTATATGCACTTCAAAATAAAGGATTTTGCACAAGAGAAGAAATGTTTCAGAATTTGGTGATTTGAAGAGTCCTTTTGCTTTCTCTACATATCGAGACAGTGTTCTCAGTCTTTGCAAAGGTGCTGGTTTTCCACTGTTCGTTTTAAATACATGATAATGGTTTCTATGGTGGACATACCAACCATTCATGATGGCTAATTGTGGTAATAATACCATCAAGAGGTCGAACAAGCCATAACGCCATGAGCCTGAAGGGCAAGTGGCCTTTATGAGTTACATAGAAACATAGAAACATAGAAGTTGACGGCAGATAAGGACCGCAAGGCCCATCCAGTCTGCCCATTTCTTTTTCTACCTTATAAATGTGCCATCGGCCTTTGCTCTGTCAGTGACCTATCTATTCATAGTCATTTGTATTGCTCCCTTATGCCTATCCCATGCCTGTTTGAAGCCCTGCACTGTATTCATAGCCACCACTTCTTGTGGTAAGCCATTCCATGCATCTACCACCCTTTCTGTGAAAAAGAATTTCCTCACATTCCCCCTTAATCGGCCTCCCTCTAATCTCATGCTGTGTCCTCTTGTCCTGCTATTTTTCTTATATTTAAACATGTTAGACTCTTTCACCTTGTTTATGCCCTTAAGGTGTTTAAATGTCTCGATCATATCACCTCTCTCCCTCCTTTGCTCAAGGGTATACATATTGAGCTCCGTTAATCTGTCCTCATATGTCTTCTGATGCAGTCCCTGCACCATTTTGGTTGCCCTTCTCTGGACTGCCTCAATTTGGTTAATGTCCTTGTCAGGTGTGGCCTCCAATACTGCACGAGTACTCAGATGGGGCCTAACTCAATGTCTTGTACAGAGGGATTATTACCTCCCTCTACGACTTGTGATACCCTACTAATACACCCTAACACCCCCTAGCCTTACCTACTGCTTTAGAGGTCTGTTTGGATGATTTTAGGTCATCAGTGATGATGATGCCCAAGTCTCTTTCTTCCTTTGTGACTCTAGCAACTCCCTCCCAGCCTATAAGTGGCTTCAGGGTTTCTCTTCCCTATGTGCATGATTTTGCACTTCTTTGCATTAAATCCAGTTGCCACTCTTCTGACCATTCTGCTAGTTTATCCAGATCTCTCTCATTCTGCCCACCCCATCTGGATCATCTACTCTGTTGCAGATCTTGGTGTCATCTGCAAACAGACAAGCCTTACCCTCTAGTCCATCTGCGAGGTCACTAATGAAGATGTTGAATAGGACTGGCCCCAGGACTGATCCCTGAGGTACCCACTTGTGACTTGCATCTCTTCTGACTGTATACCATTTACCACCACTCTCTGTTTTCTGCCAGTCAACCAGTTTGCCACCCAGTTGACCAACTTGACCCACCCCGAGCCTACCTAGCTTATTTATCAATCTTCTATGTGGAACAGTGTCAAAAGCTTTGCTGAAGTCAAGGTAGGCGACATCAACTGCTCCCTTGGTCCACCACTCTGGTTACCCAGTCAAAGAAATCTATGAGATTAGTTTGACAGGACCTTCCTTTGTAAACCCATGCTGTCTTGGATCCTGTGCCCCTATGGATTCCAGGTGTTGCACTATCCTTTCCTTAAGGAGTGCCTCCATAATCTTGCCCACTACTAGAGGTAAGACTGACCGGTCTGTAGTTCCCGCCTCCTCCCTGCTACCACTCTTGTGGAGTGGGATCACATGAGCCCTTCTCCAGTCTTCTGGGACCTCTCCTGTGCTCAGAGACTCACTAAACAATTCTGCTAATGGCTCTGCTAGTTCCTCCTTTAGCTCCTTAAGTACCCTGGGATGTATGCCATCAGGTCCCATTGCCTTATCCACCCTGAGCTTAGCAAGCTCTTGTAGGACCCTTTCTTTTGTGAAGGGAGTAGTGCTCACCTCCCTCCCCCTGTGTCCATGATGCTGAGCTGTGGGCCCTGCCCTACCTTCTCTTCAGTAAATACTGAGCAAAAGTATCTATTTAGGATAGATGCCTTTACAGGGTCCTCCTCCTCACATGCTCCCTTTTCTCCATTAAGCTTAGCAATACCCCCTCTGGACTTTCTCCTTTCACTAATGTATCTATAGAAAGTCTTGTCACCTTCTTTTACTGTTCGTGCTAGTGTTTCCTCAGTTTGGGACTTTGCCTGCCTTACTGCCTTACCTGCTTCCCTTAGGGCAGTTTGGTATGCCTCCTATCTTCATCCCGCTGTGTTCCTTATATTTTCTGAAGGCCAGCCTTTTGGCTCTGACCTTTTCTGCTACTGTATTTGAGAACCAAAGTGGTTTCCTTCTTCTTTTGCACTTCCTTTTCTGTCTAACACAATGGGATGTTGCTTCAAGTATTGTATCCTTAATGCTTGCCCACTTGCCTGTACCTCCTCACCTGTGTTTCTTTTGCCAGGCTAGCTTAACTCTGTTGGCCATCTTATCAAAGTCAGCTCCTCTGAAGTCCCATATTTTTGCTTTGGAATGGGATGATTTAGATGTAGTAGCCAAATTGAACCATACCATGTGATGGTCACTGGCCCCAGGTGACCTTCTACCTGGAGATCTGTGATCCCTTCTTTGTTAGTCAGTACTAGATCTAGGATAGCCCTGTCTCTTGTGGGTTGCTGTACCAGTTGTTTGAGGCCCTCCCTGCAGGGAATCCACTATGAGTCTAGTTCTGGCAGATGTTCCTGCTGGTATTGACCAATCTGTATCTGGCATGTTGAAGTCTCCCATTATCAGAACCTCCCTTTAGCTGTCATGTTTTGTATATCTTCTAACAGTAATGTGTCTATGTCCTCCTCTGGTCTGGGGCCTGTAGACAACCCCAGTTTTATGGCTGTCCCATTTCCTGTTTCCAGGGTGACCACAGTTCTTCTGGCTCCTTATGTGTATTCTGAATTTCTGTAGCTTTGATATTTTCATTAACATACAGGGCCACCCCTCCCCCCCTTTTTGCACCTCGGTCTCTTCTGAACAATACATAGCCAGGTACTGAAGTCTCCCAAGTGTGGTTACTGGTAAACCATGTCTCACTAATTGCTACTATGTCCAGTTTAGCCTCTGACATTATTGCCTGGAGGTCTGGGATCTTATTTCCCAGGCTGTGAGTTTGTTCAGCCCTAAGATGGTATTATTTCCTGAGTATGCTGATCTTTGCCATCTTTTATTTTATTTAATGCATTAGGTTGGACACTTTTTGCTGTGTCCTATGATCTTCGAGGATATCTCTTTCATCAGGCCACACCTATGGAACTATAGACGCCGGGCACTAGGACCACACGGAAACATTTCTGCAAGCAGTTCGCTAGAGCACACCCATGACGACGTCCTACATTAGCACTTCTCATATAAATGTGGACGGCCCTTCCCTCCTCAGTTCTTTTCCCGCCATTGACCATACTCGCTGGAACCTATACAGAAACTCCACTGCTATAGTCAACTACTGTTATAGACATTTATCTCCTTAGTTGGTTATCACCTTTTAAAGTGATACCTGAGTGATGATGTGTATGTCAACTATAGAGTTGTTGAAGCTCTTCAGATACTGTGAATGGAGTGAGAAGATATATTTGGGTGACTCACACGACATCTACATGTGCTGCCTCGGTGTGGCCCATAACATGAAGGCCCACCAGATTTGCTGTAAATTTACTACCGCTACCCGCTGCTCCCGAAAGGACACCTTGGAGAGCCACCTACTGAGACAGCAGGTAACCAGAATGGAGAAAAAGGTCCAAGAAAAGAGCTTCACCATGTCGCTGGCCCGATTCTCGGGCTTCCATTCCTCAAAGTCACGGGAGAACACTTCGGGACAACAGAAACACAGGCACCGGGAGAGGGAACACAGTAAGAAGACTCCAGCGCAACCACTTCTGCACCATCGACCGACCCAGTGGCACTGCTGCCAGCCACCCAGACTGTCAACCCTTCCAGGCTGGGACAGGCTGCAAGACTGTCGACATCAGTGACGGTGCCTCCCCAGCAACTTTACCTGAGATGTTCCTGTCAGCCACGTGGGCGCCGATGTTCAGGTGATACTTTTGTCCTTTGTGGACATGTTAAAATGCCTGATACCTCGTCCTCCTCCTGTAACAGAAGATGCATCGACAGATCAGCTTCAGCATGCCTCAGCACCAACGCCTGTCAGGCCGACGCTCCAGTTTCCATCTTGGGCGTCGACGGCGCCATCTACTCCCTCCTTGTGGCTTGCTGAACACATTGATGAGGGTCAAGAGTACAACCCCAACCTCATTATTCATGAGGAAGAGTATGTGGAAAGCTCCTATGAGAGGTCCAGTTATACTATCTCTACAGGAAGTGAAGACTTGGTAGTGTATACACCAAGGTCCCATCTCCATGATGCAGCAACTCCAGAATGCCATGGAGTTTGAATCAGAAAAACAGGACATCACCAAGAGAAATTTGGTGGAGTTCCTGGAATTGCCCAATTCTCCACGCATCCTTATTCCTCCTCTACTGCCTGCCTTGGAAGATGCCACCATTGCTGCTTGGCATAGGCCAAACATGCATGATACCTGTCACACCCAGAAAGGCAGATAAAATGTATCAGACCCCTCAGGCAAACCCTTTTTTGTAGGACAACCTGAGGCTAATTCAGTGGTCATAAATGCTGCCCATGACAGATCTAAGGTGCCAGGACCCTGTGGTTCCCTCCCTCCTAACAAAGAGCCCAGGAGGCTAGATGTCATGGGAAAGAGAACTTTTTGAGCCTGTGAACTGCACTGGAGCTCATTTCCAGGTGCGCCCCAGGAGCACCAGTAGGTTGAGTGACTTGCTCATGGTCACACATATGCAAGTGGTTGTAGGAATCAAACCCAGGTCTGCGGAATGTACTAAGATCATTCACAGCTCATTGCTCTAACCTCTAAGCTATATTGCCAGCCCTCATATGTCATGACCTTAGGCCATTCATACTGGCGCTGGTGTACAGCCTGCTCCCTGCTCCCAGAGTTCCACCACTTGGAGTATGGGAGTCAGACTTGGTGATAAAACCTGAGTCTCCTACATGGCAGAGAGAAATACCACTTGACACACCACCAGATCCACTTCACTGAAGGCCTTTGTCTGAGGTATGGGTGAGAGTCTGATCACTGGGCTAAGTCCTTCTGTAGCTGCAAGAAAATGAAAAGGACCCAGAAGTCAGTTCTTGACATGTTTGCAGTCACTTTCTCAGTGTGAACCCGGTTACATAACATTAAGTGTTGACTTGTGTCAAGGGAAAATAGGGAGTGCAGTTTGATTTTCTTGTCACGGTCAGTGATTTTTTTAGAGAGAGGCTTTACTGTAAATTTGCCTCTGGCTGTTATCAGTAGCTGAGTTAGGAAGTTGAAGCAGTGTCCCTCCCCAGCTGAGCAGTACAAATAGGGAGAATTGGCAACTTGAGAGAGAGAAATAATGTGCCACCTAACGGGTGGTGATGTTTTCAGTGGGTGAAGGTGTTGGCTGTAGCTGGGAGTCAGCTCAAAATTAATTAGATTGCCTACATTTGTACTGTTTATCTGAGAACTCCTGCAGGTCTGTTGGTGGGTGGGGGATTCTGCTGAATGTGAAGTAATCCGGACTGAAGGGTCGACTCCTCACCCATAGCAGGTGGATATGGAGATGACTGAAGCTTTGCCTTAGGACCTTCGCTAGTGGCATGATCCTGAGGTTTTTTTTTGGGGTCCTTATCTTAAACAGCAGGTATGCAGTTCAGTATATCATTTCGTAAAAGTAATTATACAGTAGCAAGAAAGAATCTCTGGCTCTGATTGGTCACTTTGGGACTGGACCCGTGGTGTTATCCTGGCATAACACCATGGATCTAGTCCCATCACACAGATGACCGCATTATTAATATAAAAAAAAAATCAGTCAGCCGTCAGCACAGTGAGCTTCACTGACCACTCACCAGTCCATGTCACTGTGCCCCACTCCTCATTTCAACCACGCAAACCACCATATAAGTAAAAGAAAAAAAAGTCCCGAAAAGCCACAAAACAATCTGTAAATATTTTTCTGTCCTTTCCCTTTTTTTGTTTGCTTGCGGTATGAAACACAGAAAGCGAGTGATTTAAGAAAACACTGGCACGTGGCTTCTTTGATAACACTCGCTCGCTCCATCTCGAAGCTTAATTTTCTATCCCATTTAAAAAACAGAGAAAAACATTTTCCCTACCCCCTCCATAGGTTGTTTCTTGTTGGGATTTCACAGCAATGGCAGTGGTCATACGGCGGCGAAGATGGGGCGGGACCTTCAAACCGTCACAGCAATGGTAGCGGGCATGCAGCAGGAGCAGTGAGGATGGGGGGAGCTCCAAACTGTGAGTATTTTCAGGAAATGTCCCACTTTAAAAAGGTCACCTGTACAATATTTTAACATTGCGGGGGGAGGAAATTAAAGAAAGGAAACCCTGTGCCACACTGCCAAGCAGATACAGAACAGAAAGAATTCAGTTACTGGCCACACAGCTCCACCTACAGGACAAACAGGATAAAGAATCTTCTTTTTAAATAAGTATACTTCCACACACAAAATCAAGTGAAAAACTGTTCTAAAACCTATTTATTATTTTTTTTTTCTTTTATTAAAACATTATCCATTGTATAATGCACTCCAGGGTGTATGTCGTGCTGGGATAATGTCACGCCTGGGTTGTTGGACGCACTCGGCCTGCGACCTCGTCCCCAACCACCCTAGGTGTGGCGTTATCCCGGCACAACACACACCCTGTCATGCATTATTCCTTTATTGTTCAGCTGTTGCAAATTACTAGACAACTTTTTTTTAAATTGTACTTTCTTGCTGAGGTTCTGTAATACATTTTTGCAGCTTATCCATGACATTTGAATAAAATGCTTTGATTGGTATTTTCTGACATCGTAGTGCACTTTTTGTGACATAATTAAAATGCATTAGACTATGATGTCACTGACACAGCAGTTGTGAGGTCTGTTGAAGGCAGATGTTTTTGAAACAGACTGTAGCATAAGGATAAATAATTGTTAATATAAAATACTTAAAAGTCAAATATCATATTAGAAATCCTCCCTCGAAAAACACAGATGAAAATTAAATGTATTTTGTTTATACACAATAGTTTTCAGTACTGTAATTTAGTGGATGCCTGCTCTTTAAACTCTGAAAATAATGGTTTAACTAGCTTACTGTCACCAACAGAAGATAGGTCTTGGCACGAAGGGGTGGAAGGATAAAGGGAGTAGTTTAAACCTGTTGAACCTCTGTCTGGGTGTGCAGACATGGAACAAGTCACTCAAAAACCTCCTGCTTCATCTCTTCTGGCTAACAAACTGAACAGAAGCTACAACACCCCCAGACGTTTAGGTGTGCAAATTGGTAGAGAGGATTGAGAGAACCGGTATGGTGGTTGTTGTTCCCATTTAGCTATTTTACTGTTCCTACAAACATACACACACACAATCTCTCTCTCCACACACACACACACACACACACTCTCTCTCCTCCCACACACACACACGCGCACACACACACACACTCTGTCTCCACCACACACACACACTCTCTCTCTCTTTCTCCCCACACACACCGCACACTCTCTCCCCCACCCCCACACACACATAATCTTACTTTCTCACTCTCCCCCAACACACACACACACTCTCTCTCTCCACACACACACACACACACACCTCTCTCTCCCCACCACACACACACACTCTCTCTCTCCCCACCACACACACACTCTCTCTCCCCACACACACACTCTCTCTCCCCACCACACACACACACTCTCTCTCCCCACCACACACACTCTCTCTCCCCACACACACACTCTCTCTCCCCACCACACACACACACTCTCTCTCCCCACCACACACACACACCTCTCTCTCCCCACCACACACACACCCCTCTCCCCCACACACACACACTCTCTCCCCACACACACACTCTCTCCCACCACACACACACACCTCTCTCCCCACCACACACACACACTCTCTCTCCCCACCACACACACTCTCTCTCCCACCACACACACACACTCTCTCTCCCCCACACACACACACTTCTCTCTCCCCACACACACACACCTCTCTCTCCCACCACACACACACATCTCTCTCTCTCCCACCACACACACACACTCTCTCTCCCCCACACACACACTCTCTCTCCCCACCACACACACACTCTCTCCCCACCACACACACACACTCTCTCTCTCTCACCACACACACACTCTCTCTCTCCCACCACACACACACTCTCTCTCTCCCCACCACACACACACACTCTCTCTCTCCCACCACACACACACACACCTCTCTCTCCCCACCACACACACACACTCTCTCTCCCCACCACACACACACACTCTCTCTCTCCCCCACACACACACACACTCTCTCCCCACCACACACACACACTCTCTCTCCCCCACACACACACACTCTCTCTCTCCCCACACACACACACTCTCTCCCCACACACACACACACACTCTCTCTCCCCCACACACACACTTACTTTCTCTCCCCACACACACACACACACACACACACACTCTCTCCCAACACACCACACACATATTACATTTCTCCCCACACACACACTTTAGGTGTGCAAATTGGTGAAAGGATTGAGAGAACCAGTATGGTTGGTGATGTTCCTATTTAATCCATATCAAAATGGGTTTTAATTTACTTGCTAAATTTGATTTTCAACCCTGGTGCCCTTTACTACCTGGGTGCTGTTTAAGGATTGGTAGATTTCTCCAGTATTACCCAAACATGTTCAAACCACTACTGGGAGGGACACCCAATGGGCTGTTGTCAGCATGTTAAGCTGTTGTGCAGCAATATAGGGTTCTGGAGCAAACTTGGAATGCCAGTACTCAAGCGGCCTGGCTGCGAGTATTGCTTAGGGCAGCTGAACTGGGAATGGTGGCATGTTCTGCCACTGCTGTGACCCCTAGGGGAAATTGCATGCATCCGAGTGCTTCTGTGGGGTTATGCATGTCACTACAGGGTGATAGCAGGGATTGTGGGAAAAAATGGAATGACCATGTTGCCTCCAGGATGATGGTTGTTGGCATTTTCAGGCCATGCATTGTTGGTACTTTCATCAGGGAGGTCGCTACCCTGGTAACAGATGATAGATCAGAGAGGTTGACTGGAGCAGTAACTTGGCCCAAGGACCAGGAATATGACAGCTGTGGGATAAATATAGTATAATGCATATGAAGTAGTACACTATAAGTTTTTTTTTATGCTCCTAAGGTGTGTGATGTCCATAAACCTCGCAAGCAAAGCTTGCGAGGTTCATGGAGACATCACACACCAAGGGTATATAAACAAAAGAAAAATAATTATGCTGTTTTTTTTGTGTTCCCACCCCCATCTACACACGCTATATCCACTGGAAGGACCATGGTCGTCTTCTGCAGACATTTCTGTGTTTTCATGTTTAAAAAAAAAATTGATACTAGCATTGTGCTTCCAGTTGGTGGCGTTGCCAAATCCTCATCCTCCTCCAAACCACTTCATTTATGATTTGTTATTTATTTACTTGCCTGGTTGATCCTGCCATATCTTTCAGTGCTTTCAATTTTAAAATAAGCAGAGGCTCACAGCGTGATTTTTTTTTTTTGCCAGCACGAGTAAAGATGCAGACGGCTGAAATGGAACACTGCTCACTGCTGTGAGTTTTTGTTTAAAATCAGTAGCAGGATGGAAACAGCAGGATCAACCATATAAGTAAAACAGTTAAAAAGAATAGTGGTTTTGGGGGGGCTGGAGGGTTTGGTGATAACATATACAGGGTGACAAGGGTGAACAGGGTGTAGTGAAATGCCATATAAGACACAGTTGTGATGCCACAACAATGCTTTATGTAGCATTAGAAGAGTGCTGGTTTTAGGTTGATATGGGGGTGGGGTCACCCATGATTATAAAGAAGTATAAAATAATCAGATAAGGGATGATGTTATTTATTTAATTAATTTATGTTTTAGTAAGGGAGGCAAACTGAGGTTGGGAGCGGAGTGTTACAAATAAAAGGGAAGGCAAGATCATAAAATATAACAAAAGATGCCCTCATTTTAGTACCAACTGGTTCAGCAAAATGGAGAATGAGTCATACTACAGTGTATGTGATTATTCACTGTTTGCAGGTGTTAGAGCTGAAGGGGAACTGGGAAAGGGAAGACTAACTTCGGGAGTAGAAGTGAGAGGGGAATTCATGGACCAGGGGTGTGAAGGAAGACAGCTAGCTAAAGCTAACAAAGTTTGCTTTTTGTATTTACTTGCTAATCATAGGGCATTTGAATAACTTGCTTAGGACCACACAGTGTGTAAGCGCAGATGGGATTCAAATCGCAGCTCCAGGTTCATAGCTCGGTGTTCTCATATAGCCCCCACCCCCCATGATTTGCTCAGGGTCAGTATGCAAGGAAATCTTTTGTTGGATAGTCCTGGAAAGTATTTTGTCTTTATTTTCTTTAGGATTCTTTTTTTGATTGTTTTATGAGGCCACTACTGTCTCACATTAAAAACATCTATCTGATATGGGTATCTGTTTGTGACTACTTGTACAGTACATGTTCTCAAAATTTGAACTGAAAACCCCTTCTTACCACTACTTGATGGATGAAGCAGCTTGTTACAGTTATTTGCCTATTAAAATACTTCTGCTGTGCCATACTAACCTGCATTAGATCTGCCCTGTATAAAGGATATTTAGTAAATTATATTTAATAACACCCCCCTTGCATTTTTAACCTCATTACTGGGGTCACTGCTTGGAGTTTGTTTGGTATATTGGTGCTGTGGAGGATGTTGGGAGAGAATGAAATGCAAGATAGTGGTCTGATATAGTGTCTTGTTGCCAGATATTCACTGTGGGAGTGGTGGGATGGGTAAAATAGGGTTGGCAGAGTCTCATTTGCTACATGAGTCTATTTGGTATTGAATTAGATGAGTGGTTAGCACTTGGCTGTGATGGCCAGCTGGCATTCTATCAATGTGAAATGTGGTTTGAGGAACAGGGCTGATGCTGTCTAGTTTGCTTGGCTGCATGCATTTAGAAGTGTTTATGGTGGAGAGTGACTGATGATCCTTTTTGGTCAACTCTCCCATCTCCTGCTCCATCTTTACTGTTGGGGGTTTCTTCGGCCCTTGCCCTGAGTCTGATACCTTCATAAATATCCTTTTCTTACTATCCTCCCTCCTTTTTTCTGGTGAACGCCTAATTCTGGATGATGTCAATACCAACTGGCCATCCCCTCCTCCAAAAATCTAATTCAGCCCCCCCCCACACACACACATACATACACACTGCATTTTACTTGGATGACCCGACTTATCTATGTCCTGATGCGTTTTCCTTCCGTAGTCCTTCTATGACAGTCTTCAGGAAGACCCACTCCATTGTTTCCATAGAATCTATCAGCAGAAAAAGGCCTATTGGCCCACTGTGTCTGTCCATTCCTACCTATGTTTAATGAGAGATTCCTAGAGGCTCTTCCCTCTCCCATCCCGCCCCACTCTTTCTGGTGTAGTCTTTACCAAACCCTTGTATCTTTTCCACCCTCATTTGAATGCCCCCACTGATTCTGCACAGACCTCCTCCCCTACATATGTGACCAATATCAGTTAGTCTTTGTCAGTCCCTCCCCTCCGTCTCAGTTGGGTTCTGAATCCCACTGGGCTCAGTCCCGGACATTGTCTTGTTTTTCATCTTCTGGAATGACCTCCCTATGTAACTTATTGCTGTTTTTACTGCCAAAACATGTAATTTGTGCCATGCCTTCTCTGTGGTACCCTTGAAAATGAGTGTTGCTCAGTGGATCAAAACAATAAACTTGAACTTGAAGATCCTGCTCCTTCACCTGTACACTGATGACTCCGTGCTCTTCCTCAATAGATACTAGGGCCCCTGAACTGGATGTGGATCTCCATCACAACTTTAGTAGCGTTCAAGCACTGGTTCTACTTGAGACCACTCACTCTGAATGCTAAGAAAATCGTCTCTGTGACCTTAGATAGCAGATAGGTTGAAAAGCCTTCAACTCTGGATGCTGTCCTGACCTCTTACTCGATCTGCTTATGAAAGGTGATTTGGTGGAGTCTGCCTTAGTAGATCCTAAGGAAACAAATTCTTTGTAGGCGAGGAAGATTTAGTATTTCTAAAAATGTGTGAAAGTCTTTTACTGTAGTTAGATCATTTTGAAAAGTCACCGAAGATGCAAAACAGCTAACCTTTCATGGCCCTGGGGTCACTTCCTCAGGGCCCATGGTGGTCAGTATAATCAGTTTTCTATTTACTAAACCATCAATGGGTTTAAATTGCTTAAACTTCAGTTTTCTGTTGTCCTTTATAGGCTTGCTCAGCCGTAGTACTTTGTTTCATATTGCTTGGACATATCATCTTCTGTAGTGACCAGCGTTTGTGATGGCTTGCTCACTACTCTGCCCTTGGTAGTAGTCGATGCTGGCTGTTATGTATCTTAGGTGGCTTTTCATGATGATTTAACTACAGTGTAACCCCTAGGTGGCGCTATCCCAAGGGGTACTACCCCTGCCTGCTTGGCTAGTAGCAGGTTAAGGGGGCCTGAGTTCTGAAACGGGTGCCTCCACCCGGAGGTCAGGGTTGGTAATGGTCAAGCTAACCTGGGCACAGCCTTCGGGACACTGTAACTCCCCTCTTTCCCCTCTAGTAGCCTGAACACTGTACAGTAATCACTTTCACAATACCCCTAGTACACCACACAAGTACCCACACTGTTTGCACTTACTACCAGGGCTGGTTCCTCTGGTCGACCCTGGGGACCCCTGTAAAACAAGGTTATGCACAGCTAATAGCAACAGTGCAGTACTTTGAGCACAAACTGGAACCACAGTCAGATTACAAGCAGAAAAGTTAGATCTGATTTATTCAGGGACTTGAACAAGGAGGGCAAAATCAGGTTAATTAGCTTAAAGGTTATATCAGTCAAGCAGTTTTGCATGCGCTTTGAGTTCCCCCACACAGTGTACCTCTGGGTACCCAGGTGGAGAAGATATGGGCTAGCCAGGACCGTTGCTCGGGGTTGCAGCTGGTTAGGGCCCTGTGATAGAAAATACAACATGCACAGTACACAATATTTGTGATCCGGAGCCAGAGGGCTCAGTTCGAAAAGGAAACGAAACAACAAGACAATCAGATGACACACTCAGATTAAGCTGTTGTTGCAGGGAGCTACCCTGGTATTTACTCACGATACCCAAGACTGACCACAGGCTGGATGAAAATCAAGACTGCAGGTGGTTGATCTGGGATGCCAGGA
Organism: Neoceratodus forsteri; assembly: GCA_016271365.2. Taxonomy (NCBI): domain Eukaryota; kingdom Metazoa; phylum Chordata; order Ceratodontiformes; family Ceratodontidae; genus Neoceratodus; species Neoceratodus forsteri. The sequence goes on from CM057457.1 coordinate 247,143,564, forward strand.
GAAGCAGGGCCCACACGAGTTGCAGAGGTTCGTTCCTGTTCAAGTGTGGAGCAGGGGGCTGATCCCCAGGCAGGTCTCTCGTCGACGGCTTCTCTGTGCAGTGTGTAGTCTGGCTGCCAGGGCTGGGCTAGTCTGGCAAGGCCCAGACCGCATGGAAACAAATTCGGATGCAGTCCGTTTTGGGCTGGATACAGCTTCCAGCAAGCAGAACACAGTTCACACAGTGGGGAACTAACTCACAACCCACTAGCAGCTCATAGCACATTTACATGTATGGGAATTCTACTGTACCAGGCAAAGCGCTCCCCGGTCACAATCAGAAAGTCTCTGCACACACCGGGAGCTTAGGGATAGCTGGAACTCCTGACAGGCTGATCGCATTCAGCAAAATCTTTGGTCTTCTTCAGGTTGAGCCTGGCCCACTTCAGTAGCTTACTTTAGTCACACACACTTGGATTTAGTCCAAAATAATTCTCTTCTCTCCCCTCTCAGGAGCAGCAGGCAGACATACAGGCCAAACACTCAGCCTTTTCCCAGTTCTCCCATGCGAATCTACTGAGGATTGCTGCTCAGAATTACTTTAGCTCCTTCTTCTTGAGCTTCTAGCTCAGAACTAACTGAAAACTGCAAGCAGCCCAGGACTTCCCCAAGATCCAAAAGATTTGGTTGGCTAATTTGGCTGTCAGTCAAAACAAGAGCTCCCCCTTCAGTTGCAAAAAAGGCGCAAAAAACTCCAAACTACAGTTGCTACAGATTTTGAATTCAGACAGCTCCTGTAGTCCGGCTACATTTTAGGTCCCACCAGAACTGATTCGTCCAATTTGCAGTCCAGGACCAAGATAGTGGAGACAAAGAAAACAGTCCTTGCTACAAAGAAAGCATGTTAGACAAACTACATTATCATTATCATTCTAAATGATTTTTAGCAAATAGTTACAGCTTTCAATAGAGCTCCCTCTCAGATTACTTAAGCTGCAATCAGGCAGCTCTTAAAGAGACAGTACACAGTGGCTATACAGGCTCTGGTAATCACATTTAAACTGCTAAAACGCAGGATGCCAGCCTGGCAGTGAGCAGTTAGGCAAGCTCAAGGAAGACTTTTTGGGAACCCCCCATTTGTAGGGGGGTTACAACAGTAAAAGACTTTCACACATTTTTAGGAGTATTGAGTCTTCCTCACCTAAAAAGAGGCTGAAAAGCATTCTCACATCCTCTGACTTCAAGACCCTGGATGATTCTTTGTTGGAGGTGGTGCCCACCTTCAAATACCTTGGCATCTTGTTAGAGCAACATCTTGATTTCTCCAGACATATAGATGCTATCCACGTGAAACTCCTCCCCAATCTGGGTACACTGTATAGGTACGAGTCATGTGTCGTCCTCCCTTCTGAATGGGAGCATGTGAAAAAATGATTTCTCCATTGTCTGACAAGATCTCCCTGTCACAAACCCATGCTGCTTACTATCCTGGAGCCCATTTTCTCTCCAGGTGGTCCACTAGGTCCTAGTTGACTAGTGTCTCAATAAGTTTACTTACAATTGAGGTAAGACTGATGGACTTGTATTTTCCAGATTCCTCCTTGTCCTGTCCCTTGTGGAGTGGCACCATATCCACTTTCCTCCAATCTTACAGAACCACCCTTCACTGTAGTGAGCTGTTGTGTATTCCTGCCAGGGGTTCAGCCAGTTCTAGTGCCAATTCCCTGAGCATCCTCGGGCGCATCCCATCCAGCCCTGGATCCGTGTCTATTTCCAGGGCTGCAAGCCCTTTTCTAACCATCTCTCCTGTAATTACCACCTGTCCCACTTCTAGGATCCCCCTTGCAGTAGTATTCTTGCCGCTTTTTGGCAGAGGCCGCTATCCTCCACTGTAACACTGAGTTAGTAGTAGTCGCTTGAAGCAGCTGCCTCTGCTGCTCGTCCTCCACCACCCCACCCCTCCATCAGTTTAACAATTCCCCCTCTTGTCTTCTTTTTTCCCCTTATGTACCTGAAGAACTGTTTTTCCCCTCCTTTGACCCCCTTCACAATATGTAGCTCTGTCAGTTTTGCGTCCCTGACTGCCTTCTTGGCCTCCTTCATCTTTACCTGGTATTTGCTCCATTTCTGATCCCCCTGTTTCTCCTTGTAGCCAGTGAAGGCCTTCCCCTCCCCCCCCCCGTCTTCCTGCCTTTCTTAGAAAAGCAGTTTGGCCTCTTGTGCCTATTCCCCTTGGTACCCATTCTCAAGCATCATTTGGTTGCTTCCAGAATGATCCCTTTAACTTCTCCCACCTCCCTGATTTTGTCCACTGCAACTAGCTTGCCCTTGACTAATTCCCTCATCTAATGAGAGTTTGCTCGTTTGAAGTCCAGAACCACAGTTTTGAAGAGGGTGTACTGATACCTATGGCCAGTTCAGGCTGTATGGTGTTATGATCACTGGACCTCAGTGGTTCCCCAAACCGTACTCCACCTACCATTTCCGAGTTGGTGAGTATCATGTCTAGAATGGGAGCCTAATCTGCAGGTTCACTGACCAGCTGTGCCAGCAGGCGAGCATGGTGTTGTGCCATATCTACACCTATGCTAAGCTCAGTTTTCTGGCAACTTTGTGTTATTTTCATACAGCTTACATTTTTTTTCTCACGCAAATGTTGCATGCAAATTCGTACTATTTATTTGCAGATTTGTACTATTTCTGTGCAGTTTTCCACAAGTTTTCTCTGCTTGGTGCAGCACAACTGCTCCTTGTTGCCACTGAAATGGAGGGTAACAGGACAAGGGCTGTCTGATGTGATCCTATTTGGCCACCTTGGCTAGACAGGTGGTCAGCAGTACATCCACTTGTGTCCGAAGTGGATATTTCTGTTCATGAAACAGGACAGCTGGTGCCTTTTGCCTGCATTATGAAGCATCACCATGGCCAAGTACTGCAGTATCTCTGGACTGAAGTGCACTTCTTGTAGGTAGTCACTAGCACTTTGTATTTGTATGGTGGGCGTTGTGACCATTATTTTTTGAGCCTTTGTAGATAGGTTCCCCTCCCTACCCGGTTGAAGCATGTCCTTTCAGGGACCTTCCTTCTGATTTTTGCTTGGAATACAGTATTTACCAGTGCAGACATGTTCCTCTGAAGGCAGCGTTGCAGTAATTCCCTTACCTAGACGATTTAAGAACATGTCTGGAGAGTAGATGCATAGTGCACGTTGGCCTTTGTGTCAGCCACAGCTAATAACAGTGCCCTGGTGAGCTTGTACATGTACAATATGCTTCATATTGACTTTTCTTTCACCTTGTCTGCTCAAACATGGAACCTTGGCTCAGATTGCTAAGTTTGCCAATAAAAATGTGCACCTTTTGGTGACTGCTTGGCCAAGTTTTTGAGACCCAGTGGCTTGTGCCAGTAAGTATCCCGATAAGTCCTGATGTGCCTCTTTGTTCCTTTGCAAATGACTCCCGACAGACAGTAGTGGCTTTAAAGTGTGATTTTTTTTGTTTTATTTTATTTCTAGGCTCTTGCCTCACAAGAATGGGTACTGTGATCACCACCAGCCTAGGTCGGGGTGGGGAATTCACACCAGTTGTCCCTAGCAGTCAGTATTTTAATCCTTGTGTGCTTGAGGAACAAGACTGCCTAGTCTCTATGAGTATGAAACATGCATACCCGGACATAATACTCCAACCCATTCTCCGCAAGTTCCTCATACTCTGCTTAGGCCTGTAACTGTTTAAGTTCAAAGTGCTGTCCGTTGGGCTTGCTTTACTGCTGCATCTCTACAGAGTGCTTAGCAATTCTAGCTGTGCATCTCTGTGAATTATAGATTCAAGTATTCCCTTATATAGGAGATGGGCTAACACTAAACCCATCCAGAGCTCCAACAGAGGGAGCAGTTCAGGTTCTTCACTCCTTCTTAGCAACCAGAGGAATACTTCTGAGCAGGGCTAGAAATTCATTTTAAAAAGTGGTGTTCCACACGGAATACTGTTTCCCAAGATTTGGTATTCCGTCATGAAAACTGGTATACCAACCCATTTTTTTTGTATACCATTCTTTCTTCTAATTACGTATTGAGAAACAACATTTTATTTTTTAAATGCTTGGCACTTAGTGATAAAATTGATAAGAAAAGAAAAACACCTAGAATATGGCTGAATGCAACCAGGCAAAGTAGTCACATTCAGGTCCTACCCACATAGCAAACAAATGTTTTTTTGTTTTTTTTTCATACAATGTTTTATTGCCAAAATTTGTTTTTGTTGTTTTTAAAGGTCACTCGCTTTCCATCAGGATTATCATTTAATTTTCTTAGGATGGTGGACTCTGAATAAAATCTCTCTGGTACTTAACTACTAAGGAATGTAAGAGGTGCAAGACTCTGGTTGCTGCTAATGGGATAAATGGATCAGTGGTCTAAAAAATTAGCATTTTTTGACAGAGGAGGGTTCAACTACTTGATTTGGCTAAGTATATCTTTTGTAACAGACATTTTAGCGTCTACACACCTGTTGCTATCAAGGACTGCTGAATTTTCAGAATGTAGCCCCATTTCTCTCATTACCAGCAACACAGCTGGCAAACTTCTTTTTAATGCAAGAGTGGTCAACCAACTGTTCCATCTGGATTTCATACAGTGGGAGTAACTGCTTTTCTTAGACCCCGTTCGCACTACAGCACGGTTGTGCAAAACATTTTTAAAAGTGGATTAGCATTTACCGTGCTGTAGCGTTCATACTGCAACCCCTTTCCTGTGATCCGCATCAGCCAATGCATTTTACAGGGTTCACACTGCAGCAGAGATCCATGCCCACTATAAACCGAATTCAGCAGCATGGAAGAAGCTGCTTACCATGATGCTTTGCGCGCTTGCTTGAAGTGCATTAAAAGGATAGGAGCTGGAAGCGTTCGCACTCTAGGTAAATCGCTTTACTTTTAAAACGGATTTCTGGAAGCGTGCTCAAGCCCAGGTCTCATCAGGGTTTGAGCACGCTTCCAAAATTCCAATCTAAAAGTGGGTTATGTGCGAACGCAATCCGGGCCAGCATGCATTTGAAATGGTTCAAGCGCTGAGAACCGTTTCAAATGCCCCAGTGCGAACGGGGCCTTAAACCTCTATGATTTGCACACTTATTGCACTAATAAACCCACAATTTTTTCCTGACTGCAGATTTTACTGTGTCTTTTACATTCAATGACAGATCTGCTGCACAAAAAAAAACAAAAACCTCCAGTTGTGCTCACGACTCCCCCTTCCAGCAATCCTTTACAATACCACTGCTTGTCTTTTTTCCCTACCCACAGCCACCTTTACAACTCTGCTTTAGCAGGTTCAGACTTTTTTGTGGCATCGGGACCCCCACACTCAGTTCAACAGATGCTTTCTTTTATTGACTCACCCATATGTTAGGCTAAGTTGAAGAACGCAACAATGTTCTTGCTGGCTGCTGTTTTTCATGTCACCAGCTTAAGAGCTGGAATTTAGGAGTCCACAACAAGCTAGTTTGCAAGAGCCAATGTTGGCACATCTGGGTTAGCGAGACACGATTGCAGCGCTGCAGTCGTAGGTCCCCGAGAGTCCTCAGAAAAAGAGGTACCCAGCCTTGCTCGAAATGTAAATGGCACCAAACTAAAACAGGCGGGCAGGAAAGATGCAATAGTGAAAGATCTTGTATTTGTCAATGCAAGATTTTGAGCAAGGGTATTGGGCATAAGCCAATATGATGCCTTTGCCTTCTGGCAGCAAGGTAACCAGCTTCTTGAAATAGTGGTGCAAAAATTGGCTGTGGAAGGGGGGGGGAATCTAAAAAAGGCTACAAGTTACTTGGCTTGAAACAGCAGGGCACAGAGCGGTATACATAGCGGCTTACCAGCTGACAGTACTTGGTGTTCCGTGCATGATTTTTGGTGTGCGTGGAACAGCAAATAGCTGTGAATTTCAAGCCCTGCTGAGTCTGTGAAGCCTCAGCTGGTCTCAGTTCAAAGAACGCAGTTCTGGAACGCAATTTAGAATGATTTTTCAGTTTCTCTTGCATGACTTCGTAGGAGGTCTCCAAGCATCACAATCACTAGATCATCCTGTCCGAGTGGCAGCTACATGCTGTTGTGATAGAAACGCAGCATCTCCACAGTTGCCTTCCCCTTCCCCTTTCCTTTCCGAGTCCTCAAGTGCCAATGATTTTTCATGGTGTGGTGAGCCCAGTGCCAGGGGTTCAGACCCTGGGGAACTGGTCTCCCAGAGAGCATAATCACCACATAAACCTGCTGGTGATGTAACAGCGCTGTTCGCAGTTCAAGTTCTAAAGGATGCAATTTGAACCTAGCTGACTCTACTATAGCTGGACAGCAATGTTTAGGTTCAGGCCATTCACATCTGGGAATGAACAATGTGCTAGCTGCAGATCTTCATGAGTGGTCTGTATGGACATGATCGTACAGTCCCTATTCAACAATGTTCAAACTGAAAACGGACTGCTTTTGCTTTCCCCTAGATTTGTGCACCCTCATGCTGGCTAAATCAAATATGATGACTGCTGCTTCAGCAGAGAGAGAGAGAGAGAGAGGAGAGAGATCCTTGGCCCAGTAGACTTCCCCTGCGACCTCCATTGCTGCCCTGGTTGTAGAACCAGTTGTGTCTGAACCGTCAGCCTCTGCATTGATAAGCCAGGCTCCAGATGAGATAGAAGTCACCAGGTTTAGTGTATTTGGTCATGTAATCCAGATTTTGTTAGCAACAGGAAACCGTTCTACCTGAAAGAGCCTGCAGGCTTGCTTCAAATTAGAGTCCTTTATGATCCTTTGACATGTATACCTCTCCTTGTGTGCAGATCCTGGAGTACTGTGGGTTATGGGACAGAAGTAGACCACGTCGTTCACAGAGTCTGACCTCCACTGTCTCAATTGTCACATCCTGTTGTGTTCTTGTCCTTCATAAAGAATCATAGAAGCTTGATGGCAGAAAAGGACCACACCGGCCCATCTAGTCTGCCTCATTTTCCTCCTCCCCCTTCCTGCTAGCTTCAGCCCTCTCCCTGCTACTCAGCTCCATATGCCTGTCCCATGTCCTCTTGAATTCTTCCACCAATTTAGCCTCTACTTCTTCATCTGGCAGTCTATTCCAGGGCTCCACCACCCTCTCTGTGAAGAATTGCCCTCTCGAGTTGCCTCTATATCTTTTTCCGTGCAGTATGAGGCTATGCCCTCTAGTTCTGGCCCCCTCTTTCTTCTTAAGTAAACTCCCCATCTTACTTCAAGAGGGCTCTTACAGTAGGTATTCACATATAGGACTAAGCCACCAGGTGTTAGGACCCCACAGAAAAAATTTCTAGCTAGCAGTCTCTGGCGGGGGACTGCCCCCACGTCAAATGACCGGCACCAGCCGACGTCCATATAAAGGGGCGATCTCCCATGCCTGCCCCCACAGTTCTTTCCCGTCGTTGGCTTACGAAAGTACCTCGTGGAAGAACAGCGCTCACTTGTCTCACCATTTTGGATGAGTATTAATCCTTTTTTGACATTTATTTAGTTTCTCTCAAAAAAATGTTAAATTACCTCGCTGAGTATGTCGTCCCCGATGACCTCGGAATCGCACAAGAACAAGTGCGACTCGTGTGGATCCCAACTTCCTCACAAGGACGGCCAATCTCTCTGTCTTTTTTGCTTGGGCCCGGACCACCATGTGGAGGAGTGCGAGCAGTGCCGAAAATTTAATTCTGCCACCCGGAAACGGAGACAGCAGTCCCTGGAGGCCCATTTGTTAAAAAAAGAAAATGGCATCCATGGAGAAAGAATTGAAGAAATTGAGGCAGGCATCCACTTCTCCTGAGGGCCATCAGGAAAAGAAGAGGGACAAGGAGAAACACCGAGACCGGGACTCATCGTCCACAGTGGCCGCAATTTCGACTGGAGTCGGGGCTCTTCAGGTAACTTCCCCTCTGGGGGAGATCATCCTTTGACGGCTGCCTTGGTGGTAACTGAGCCGGTGTCAACCCTCCCGATGGGCTTGCGCTCAGGCCCGCCGGGAGTCTCCGGGGAAAAGGAGGCCTCCACTATCGCTACAGCCCCTAAACCTTGGCCTACTGGTAAGAGTGGGTCTGATAAGTCGGGTGTCAGCTCCACCGATGTCCGCCCAGAGACAGCTGATAAGTCAGCCCTTCCGATAACTGCCCAGCCTGTGACCGCACATCAGGCTCTGACACCACGCCTGACGTCCAGGAGTCGCCGCAGCACACTCTGGTTGCATTGCCCTCTGAGGTCCCTGCGTCTCCTCCGACTCCCCCTGGGGAATCTGCTCATCCCTCCCCCAGCTGGGGTTGAGGATGCTGGAACGCTGCCATCAGGGGTGCCCCCCGACGCCAGACCCGATGCCAGATAACCCGACATCACCCTCTGGCATTCCGCTCCCTGACGGCAACCCCGCTCCGCCGTCAGGGCCGGCTAGGCTCCCAGACCCTCCTGTGGGTCCGCCTACTCCAGGCCCCATGCCCTCCTGGCCGACGCCTTATCTGTCCGGTCCACCTGCAGGGCCGACGCCTGGACTTTCGGCTCCGTCAGAGCACCTGGCACCAGGATACCTTCAGTGTCCTCAGCTCCTCAGTACCCAACGCCACAGTACCCGATGCTGCAGTACCCGGCGCCACAATACCCAACGCCGGGCCTCCCTCCGTCAGGTTATAGATACCCTTATTATGGGTTTCCAGGTTACCCGTATCCAAGCCCCCCTCCTCCAACTCCTCCGCAGTCTCAGGTGGACTTGAGGGAGGTTTTGGCCTCCGGGTGGGTTGAGGCTAAGACCAGGCTCACCAGGGAGATTGAAAGCCATTTGCCGATGCCAGACCCCTTACGTCAGTGAGAAGAGACTCCTCTACCTTTACCCGATGCCAGGGCAGAACCATCTGGATCTCGGGCTAGGGAGGATACGCTTCTCCAGGGTACCCCCAGAGGGGACGATCCACCCCCACATATGGAGGACTCTTCATCTTCATCGGAGCCGTCAGATTCTGATTCTGATTCTGGCCACTTTGATCCTGGGAATGAGACACATACTCCGGAAAACCCCAGGCCGCAGGGCTCTACGAAGTCTCCTCTGGAGGACCCTTTCTTTCTGGAGCTGCTGAAGAAGATCCAGGCTGGTTGCGAGTGGCAATCAGTGGAGCCAGATCCCCAGCATAAAAAACTTGCTGCTCATCTGGACCTCCCGAAGACCTCTCCCACCCTGATTCTACGCTGGATCGAGCCTCACATGGGATCTTGTTTCCACTATTTGGAAGCAACCTTCCTCAGTAGCCCCTCTCTCTAGAAAGGCAGATAGGCTGTACCAGGCTCCAGAGGGTAAAAACTTCCTTAGTCTTCACCTCAAGTCGGATTCGGTGGTGATTAGCACCACCCATGACCGATCTGCCAACCCAAAGCACCTCAGCTCGTCCCCTCCTGACAAGGAATCATGACTTCTGGACCAGTATGGGAAGAAGATTTATGCTTCTTCCACCCTGGGTATGAGGGCCCTAAATTACGTTGGTTATATGGAGGACTACCAGAAGTCCGTCTTCAGTCAGGTGGGAAGCAAAACTGGACTACCTCCCAGATTCCCAGACTAAACAGGAACTGGGAGACCTGGTCCGTTCCGCATGTCCGGCCTGTAGACACATGCTTCATGCTACCTATGATGCGGTGGACACAGCAAGTAGGAGTTCAGCTTTCAACGTAGGCCTATGGCGTCATGCCTGACTCCATGTGTCAGGTTTGGCCCCTGAAGTGCAAACTGTGCTTTTTGGTGGCGATGTCAAGGACATCATTATCGAATTGCAGGAGAAGGGTTTACATTGAAATCTGTCCAGATAATGTACAAATCCTCCCAAGAGCAGAAACGTCCCTTTCGGTGCCAAAGCCACCAGAAAGAAAAAACAAACACAAGCAAAATGCCCAAATAAGCATAGAGTCGCATCAGCAGCCAAGGCTCCCCCCAGCAAAAAAGTCTCCGGAACTCTGGCCACTGCTCTGCTCTCTGCTTCCTTGACTCACTGCCTCTCCCACTGCCTCTGTCAGTATCAGAGGAACCGGTAGGGGGGAGATTTTCCTCCCATCTGCCGGGTTGGGAGAGGATAATGGCAGATGATTGAGTGCTTCAGCTGATATCAGCAGGGCACTCGGTAGAGTTTATCAAAAAACCTCCTCGCAGACCCCCCACAGTCCTCATACACCTCTCTGCACCGTCAGTTGGTACTAGAGGAAATCTGCTGTCTTCTTTTGAAGGAGGCAATAGAATCCGTCTCCTCCCACCTGCAGGGAACGGGTTACTATTCCCATTTCTTTCTAGTACCAAAGAAGACCGGAGATCTGAGACCCATATTAGATCTCAGCTCCCTCAATCAGTTTGTGGAGTACAAACGGTTCAGAATGCTATCGCTACTGAGTCTTCTTCCCATGCTTCAGCCGGGACTGTGGCTGTGTGACTTGGATACGCAGGATGCATACCTCCATGTCCCCATATGCCATTCCCACTGCATGTACCTCCATTTTTGTTTTCAGGGCTCACACTACCAGGTCAGGGTCCTCCCATTTGGCCTTTCCCCGGCCCCCCAAGTATTTACCAAATGCCTGGCAGTAGTGACGGCCTTCTTGCGTACCAAGGGAGTTCAAGTCTTCCCCAACCTGGACGACTGGCTTCTAGCAGGTCCGTCCCGGGAGGAACTCTTATGCTTCCTTTCTCTCACTCTACAAGTTTTCTCCAGCCTGGGTATCACAGTTAACCAAGCCAAGTCCCACCTAGACCCTTGCCAATGGCTGCAGTTCATAAGGGCAGTGCTGCTCACGACCCTAGGCAAAGCTTTTTTGCCCCTGGACAGAGTCGAGACGCTTTCAAGTCAAGCTTGTCTCTTGTCAGGCCTCAGATGGGTCGGAACCAGGAAGATCCTTCACCTTCTCGGGCTAATGGTGGCTGCCAGTCCCACTGTCCCGCTAGCGCAACTTCACATGAGAATCTCTTAGTGGACTTTCAGGTCCTAGTGGGACCAGTCTCGAGACGACCTGGACTGCGAGGCCCTAGTGCTGGACCCGATGATCAGGGACCTGCAGTGGTGGATGATTCAGGAACACCTCAACCAAGGGGTCCCGTTTTGGACCAATCCCCCCACCCAGACTGTGACGACAGACACGTCAGGGGCAGGCTGGGGTGCCCATCTGGGGTCCCACAGGACTCAGGGCAGCTGGTCTCAGTTTGAGGAGAAGCTTCACATAAATGTCCTCGAGCTAAGGGCAGTTCTCTATGCCCTTCAGGCTCTCCTTCCTGGCATTCTTCCCGGTCATCTCCGGATCCAATCAGACAACATGTGTGTAGTCTGGTACCTCAACAAACAGGGAGGAATTCGTTCCTATCCCCTCTGCCAGGAGCAATGAGGGTCTGATGCTGGGCATCTCAGCACAACCTGCACCTGATGGCTGTCCACATTCTGGGAGTGGAGAATACTCTGGCAGACACCCTCAGTTGCTCGTCGGCCAGATCTCATGAGTGGGAACTCAATTAAGACGTCATAATCCACATCTTCCAGCAGTAGGGGACTCCTCAAGTGGACCTCTTTGCCTTCCCCTACAATGCCAAGCTTCCTGCCTATTGCTCGCTTGCTCTGGGGGCGAGACTTTTTTGGCGGGACGCGCTGTTTCTCTGTTGGAAGGGCAGATTTGTTTACGCCTTTCCTCCCATTCCTTTGATTCCGAGAGTGCTCAACAAACTTCGGGTGGAGGGGGTGTGAATGATTCTCATCGCTCCCTTCTGGCCGAGGCAAGTTTGGTTCTCTCTTCTGCAGCAGCTTTCCAAGGAACCTCCTCTTCCTCTACCTCTGTCACAGCATTTGCTGACCCAGGATCAGGGGACCCTGGTCCATCCAGGCCTCAAATCACTTCACCTTCATGTGTGTTTCCTACGGACGTAGCCAAGGCATCCTTTGGCGTTTCCCCCCTTAGTAGTGGATATTCTGGTGGAGGCCAGAAAGCCTTCCACCAGGTCTACCTACGCTCTGAAGTGGAAGCGTTTTGCTATTTGGGCCAGCTCCAAGGATTTGGAACCTTTCTCCTGCCCAGTGAACAAAGTCCTGGATTACCTGAGGCATCTGTATGACCTGGGCCTTAGCTACTCCTCTGTGAAGGTATATATGGCAGCTATCTCAGCCTGCCACATCCCGTTCGGAGACAGGACTTTTGCTCAATTGGAAGTCTCCAAGACTTTCTTGAGAGAGGTTCTCCATTTAAGGCCCCCGATCAGCAATGCTGCTCCTCCTCCTTGGGACTTAAACTTTATCCTAGAGAAGCTCACGCTTCCTCCTTTTGAACTGGCAGCTGAGGCAGATTTAAAGTTTCTCTCTTGGAAGACACTGTTTCTAGTGGCCATTACCTCCACTTGGAGGATTTCCGAGCTGCAAGCCCTAATGTGCAAAATCCCATACTTGATTTTTCACAAGGAAAGGGTGGTCATGTGCACTAATCCCAAATTTCTTCCAAAGGTGGTGGCTGAATCCACGTTAAATGCATCCATTGAACTTCCAGTGTTCTTCACAGAACATTCCAGTCATGGAGAGTATCTTCTGCACACCCTGGATGTGCATAGAATACTGAGATGCTATACCAATAGGACTAAGGATCTCAGAAAGACGGATCGACTCTTCGTTTCTTTCGCTAATAAAAGAGAAGGCAATGCTGTTTCCAAGCAATGCCTTTCTAAGTGGTTAGCGAATTGTATCACTTTCTGTTACGAAAATTATAATGAGACCCTGCTGGGTCAGGTCAGAGGCCACTTCACCGGGGGGGGGGGGGTAGCTGCCTCTGCTGCTTGTTTCAGGAATATGTCAGCGGCAGAAATCTGTGCAGCCGCAACCTGGACTTCCATCCATACTTTCAAGAAACATTACAGTTTGGACATTGCCTCATGCCGCAGAGCAGGCTTCGGGTAGGCTGTTTTGCAGGGACTCCTTTTGTGATCCCTGATCAGACTTTCAGTCATTTGTGAATGACGACCACTCCTCCCGTTTTTTCTCTTTGCTCCAGACTGCTTGGGAATCTGTCCTATATGTTAATACCTACTGCAAGAGCTCTCTTTTATTTTATTTTATTTATTTTATTTAGCTTTTGTTGACTGGTAAGTGCACTAGACAAATCCTGCCTATTTTCAGGCACGCACCGGGAGGGGATACAGATGAATGCCAACTGACCTTGAACCACATTAAGCTGTTGGTGGTATTTTTTAGTGAATGAAGGTAATTTGGCCAGGACACTGGGAAATGCCCTACTCTTTCGATAAGTGCCATGGGATCTTTAACATCCACCTGAACTACCACCAATCCAGGCAGATGGGACCTCGGTTTAATGTCTCATCCGGAAGACGGCACCTCAGAAGTGCAGCACCCCTCTCATGCTGCACTACAGTGTCAGTACTGGGATATTAACCCAAGTGCCAGATGTGGGAACTGAACCCACAGCCCTCTGATCTCCCGGCCTCAGAGGCGAGTGTGCTACCTACTGAGCCACTGACACTGACACTTGAAGTAAGACAGTACAGTTACATAAGAACTTACCGTAACAGTAGATCTTTGAGAGAGGCTCTTGCAGTAGATATTACCTTCCCTCCCTTCGTCCCCCTCAATTTCTTCTTTTCGTCTATGGGGGCATATCCTCTTCTCTCCTGTCATGCCTTTCTGGCTTTTGGCAGGAAAGAACTGGAGGGCAGGCGTGGGGGACCGACTCTTTATACTGACGTCGGCTGACGCCAGTCACCTGATGTGTGGGCAGTCCCCCGCCAGAGACTGCTAGCTAGAGATTTTTCCGTGGGGTCCTGACGCCTGGTGGCTTAGTCCTATATGTGAATACCTACTGCAAGAGCCTGTCTCGAAGATCTACTGTTATGGTAAGTTCTTGAGTAACTGTACTTTCTCCTACTTTACTGAGCCTCTTCACATATTTAAAAGTTTCAGTCAAGTCTCCCCTTTCCCTCCTTGACTCTAGTATGTCAGATCCAGCTCCTTACACCTCTGCTCATATGTCTACCCCTGCATACCCTGCACCATCTTGGTTGCCCTTTTCTGAACCCTCTCCATCCCTCCTTGCAGAGGTGAGGTCTCCAGAACTGGACCCCATACTCCAGATGCGGCCTCACCATGGCTTCGTAGAAGGGCATCAATACCTCCCTCCTTCTGCTAGTAATGCCCCTGCCTATGCATGTCAGCATTCCATTGGCCTTTCCCACTGCCCTGTTACATTTCGTACCTTAAGGTTTGAGGAGACTATGCTCCCCAGATCCCTCTCCTGTTCTGTTACTTGATGGTCTCTGGTCTCCCCTCCTAGAGTGTACCCTGCTTATCTGTTTCTACTCTCCACGTATATAACATATCTATTTTTCCTTTAAACATGGTTTTATTTTTTACTGTTTATGTACCTTGATCCAGTTCGTTCCATATTTTTGTCACTCTTTGGATATAATACTTGTCTGTTGTTTCCTCTTAGAGTACTGTCTATCCCTTAGGCTCCGTTTTTAATTGTTATTATAATTGGTCATCTTTGATTATGTCAGCCATCAGGAGAAGATGTCTTAATCTCTATCTCTAATGAGAATAAGCCTGTGTCCTTTAACCTTTCTTCTTAGGTCTCATCCTTCATTCCCCACATCATCTTAGTAGCCTCTCTTTGGATCTTTTCCACCCGATCAGTATCAGTTTATTTTATATGGTAACCAGAATTGTGTGTCATAATCTAGGATGGGTCCACAATCGATATATACAATGGCAAGATAACTTTTTTTACATATGAATATATGAAAAATGCCAGTAGAAAGGATGACCCTGGGCGATAATGATCGGTGTCTCTTTATATTAGTTTGGAGGGGGCTGGGACAGGGGATGGGGCCACACAGCTGGACAGAGCCCACTTTGTTTGTTCCCTCCCCCCTTGGTGCTATCTAAGTAAATAGTTTAGCTGACCTCTCTGGGAATCAGAATATTTTTAAAAAAGAAAAGAAAAAAAATGTTATTTTAATAAAATTTGATAAAAACAGCCTACTCGGTGGTGCTGAGGGTTGGGGTGCTGGACACCACACCTTGTGCCACGCCAGCAACCCATGTTCGGGAATGAGCACGGGCCACTGGAGTCGGCAGGGGAAGAGAAGGATCGAGCATCCCAGGGACTGCTCTCCTCTGGGGAGGGGGGATTCCAGTGGTTTGCGAATGCCTGGCACCTAGAGGAGGCCGGAGGTGGCGCGCTGATGCTGCTGATGTGGGCAGAGATGGGACTGACACCTGGCGGAGCATGTATGGGAGTGCGTGCGCTGCCACCACTGGCGTCATTGCACGCGCCGCCTCTGAGGGGCGTAAAACTGGAGAATGAAAAAGGTTCCTCTGGTGGATGACTGAGGGTGCCTCACAGGTCCCACCACGGTGCTGGCCACACTGGATCCGGTCTTCGGCGAGGGTTGGGGAGCCCCGGCAGCCCCCTCCCCAGGGGGAGCCCTAGAGATACTGGTCGGTGTTGTCTGTGGACATCGGGGAACGGGACTGGGGGCTCCCTCCAGAGATAGGGCTGGAGCAACAGAAGCATAAAAAATTATGGCAAAATTTAATAAAAATGGCCTGTAAAGTAACAGGTTGGTATAGTAAGGAAGAAATGCATTACTCTTAAAATGTATGTTTATAATGTGTGATCTTCCTCCCCTTCCCCCAAGAGGGTGTATTAAGTTGATTACTTGGGTTTGATTGACTTTATATAACTTATAAGTACTAAAGGACTACTGGAGTGAGATGCGATAAACAAATGAGAAGTGTTTCAATCTATTTTCTCTGGGATTATCGGACAGGACTTTGAAGTTCAGGTAATTCATTGCATAGTAAAAATCACTTATACAATATCTACAGATACAAGAAGATATTGGCACTGAATCCCTCTACTGGGAAAAAAAGGACAAAAAGACTGGTAATTTAAATAACTTGGCTCCAGATGTATGAAGTTACATCCCACTGACCTGATCAAATCCATTGAAAACCTATTTAATTTAATGTTATTTATATTTGTTTGCATCTGTTTGTATGTGGGGGAGACTTATATGTCTGTTTAAAAAGTAACATCAATAGGTATTTATGTATATGATGATTTCTGGAGATACTCTGAATTACAATAAAAATCTTAAATATAAAAATGCCAGAAGAAAAAAGCCAAAAGGTCTATTTTGTCTGCTCGTAATGCAGATCTCTCGGTGATTACTGAGTGGTCTGCTCCCCTCCCGAAAGGAGCCCCCACATGTTTCCGCTTTTAACTGCAACCCTCTCCTTTACTTTCTCCCAACCCTGTTAAAGCTGTCCACTTTCTTTAGGGATACAGTGCATGCTACTTGTACTGTACACACTTTTTATGGACAGCCACTTAGAATGGACAAAAAGCCTTTGCTCAAACTGTTCCCATAGATCCCCTTGTTGTACTGGATTATAGCTGCTGGCTACAGCGAACACCAGGCACACCTGATAAGGTGCTAATCTGCCTCTCGACCATCCTGACCACCTTGATGAGGCACTGATGAGGTGACGAAGGGGCCGGGCCGAGATCCACTTTCAGCTAGGTGGTGAGAATCACCGCACTGCACAGCACTTCTGAAGGGATAACTGTTGTTAGGGTTAAAACACCCTTCTTCCATTTTTTAGAGAAATTAGCTCTCAAGTCATGACAATTGAATTCTACTGCAACATGGAAAAAGTGAAAGAAAAGGAACTGAGAGGGCAGACGTTATGTTATTTTTTAAATTACCCTCATTCTATGACCCCAGTTGCCGCCTCTCCAGGAACTGGGAGAAGTCTGCCACAGGCTGCGGAGAAAGTGACTCCTGACCCTTGATTTTTTGGCACAAGCTGAGGAGAAAATGACTTCAGAGTCCTGACCCTCAAATTTGCCACAGGCTGAGGAGAAAACATCTCCTGAGTCCTGACCCTTGATTTTTGCAGCATGCTGAGGAGAAAGCAACTCCCGAGTCCTAACCTTTGATTTTTTTTGTCACAAGCTTTCCCCAAAAAAGTGACTGCCGGAGAGAGAGAAAGAGTGAGAGAGAAACTGCCACAGCTCCCGAGACCTGACAACAGAATTCTGCTGTAAGTTGCGAACTGAGAGAGAGTACTGTACAGTATTTATAGAATTTTGTACAACTGAGCAGTGTGCTGTTAACGTAAAGAAAGACAGCTAAAAAGAAGGGGACAGTAGACAGAGGATCGCAAGTCTTCACTGCACTGGGCTGGAAACACTTTCCTTTGAGTATACTGGACTTTGCTTATAATGGACAAATGTGCTATGCACAGTGTAGTCTGTTATAAGCAGCTTTCACTGTACCCCTCATCTGGCAACTTGTTCTACTTAGCCATCACCCTCTCGGTAAAAAAAATGCCTCCTCATTTCTCTCTTAGTACATTTTAGTGAATATTTCTTTAATACATCACAAAGCAACCAACTTAGGTACATTAGGAAAAACATTTGGTACATTCTTTGGGTATAGTAACATACAGCAGACGTACAAAAAGGAAAAAAAGGAATAATTGTTTGTTACAGGATTAAAATTGCATGCATGTAGCACCTTCTGGACATAGAGAGGCTTACACCTGCTCTCCCCGTACCTATCTCTCCCCCCTCCTGACCATCTTTGCTTCTCTTTTTCCTTCCTCCTTTGTCCCCGTCTCACACCTATCTCTCCCCTACCTGTGTCTTTCACCTGTACTTGGTGCTCTAATGCTTTTGGTGCTTAATCGTAAGTTCCCTAGTGCTATTAACCTTCTGCAACCATACCCATGGTCTGCCTTCTTCCCAAGTTGACTCTGTGCTGTACTAAGTTATATGGATCCTCCCACCTATTGTTTCCTGCGTTCACCTGCAGTTGTATTAATTGTTTATGCACTATGGATGTTTGAAATGCTCTTCACATCAGTACTTCCGCTCCCCCCATTCCCGGGTCGCACCTGGAAACGAGCCTCGGCTCAGTGTACCTTTCCCGGTTACCAAAACTTTAAATACATAAATTAATCAATAAATAAATAGCATTAAACCCTTCATGTGGTGTAGCCACATAACCTAAGAACATAAGCAACATATAGTAAACAGTTAACACTGAAAATTGGTTAACTCTCTTGTAGAAGAGGCTTTATCAGGAAAGATTATAACGTCAGCAGGGTTTCAGTTAACTCCATTTTGGGAGTATTTGACTCCCAAAAATAAGGCAAAAACTTCCAAAATATAGGGGAGGAAGTCATTGACTTCCAAATGTGAAAAACAAAACTGGATAACCTCCAAAACTGAAGGTACAGAAGCTGAAAAAATATGGATTTTTCTAAAAGAAACTGTATTTTACCACTAATATTTGTATTAACATCCATCATTTGATCATTCTTAGAATACTGCTTTTACATTGTTGGATCTGGGAAGTATTTTGACTTCCAGAAAATTGAAATGATTTCCAGATTTTGACTCATGGAAGTATTTGACTTCCACAAAAAATAAATTAACTGAACTCCTGAACGTCAGGTGTTATTTGAGTTTAGTTTACATAGCCAAGCACAATACATAATAACATAGCCAAGCATATGTCTGGGACATTCATAGATACATAGATACATAGACAGTGTCGGCAGATAAGGGCCTATGGCCCACCTAGTCTGCCCATTTAAGTTTGTAAGTTCAGTTTATGTTTTCCAGGAAGTCTGTCGCCCCTTACCCCTGACCTCCAGAATTCCTTTATGTCTATCCCATGCATTCTTAAATCCCGTGATTGTTTCAGCCCCACCACTTCCTCTGGCAGGGTGTTCCACTTGTCCACCACCGTTCTGTGAAGAAATTCTTCCTCACGTTTCCTCTGAATCGTCCCTCCTCCAACTTCATCCCATGCCCTCTAGTCCTGGAACATCTTTTTCGCTTAAAAATAGTGCATTCCTGCACCCTGTTCCTCCCTGTTAGATACTTGTATGTCTCTATCATATCCCCTCTCTCCCTCCTCTCCTCCAGGGAGTACATGTTCAGTGCCTTCAACCTGTCCTCATAGGACTTGTGATGCAATCCATGCACCATCTTTGTTGCCCTCCTCTGAACCTTCTCTAAAATTCCCCAAGGTATTGGCTATTCTGATGGTGATATCATTGTTGAAAATGTTTTTGGTACAAGAGGGAAAATTATGTGTTTGAGATAATAAGACTTGAGAAAGGGATAACAGGTAGAGCAATAGTTAAGTCACTTCTCGAGCGATGAGTTAAGCATCTTCCGGGATTACAGTCAGGGCATCTAATTGACCAGATTTCCTGAGGTATGCATTGTTTGCATGTCTAAGGCCATGAACTAGTTTTTATGTTTCTATGACATCTTGCAGCCATTCATTATATGTATGTCTTTTATCTAGCTAGAATTTTAAAATGTATCTTTTGGCTGTATTAAGGAGATACATGATGGTAAGGGGCTTGATATGAGTGATATCCCAACGAGTGGCAAGTCAGCTCGGGGAATATCATGAGTGGGGCAGCCATGAGTGATTGTTCCCAGAGCTGACTTGCCACAAGTTGTGATATTGCTCATATCAAACCCCTTACCATCACGTATTCATTTTATGCAATAGGGGGCCTTTTTCCCTTTGCTATTGGTTTGTTTCTTAAAGTATTTATGTGGTACCTGTGTTTTTTTCTGTTGGCGTCATTCTGCTGCGTTCGGCTCTTCAGACGTGTGATGGCTGCTCAGACATGTGACGTAGAGAGAGTACTATATTTTCTGCCGACGTGTACACAGTATATATATCTGGTGGCTTTTCTCACTGTGTACACGTCAACATGCTGATATCAATATATAGTGAGAATACGACTCTTTACTTACGGGCATATCACTTCACCCCTATTGTATAATAGCAGTTAGACATAGAAACATAGAATTTGACGGCAGATGAGGACCACTGGGCCCATCTAACCTGCCCGTGTTTCCTACCCAGTGCTTAAACTGCATTCCCTACTGGACCTGCAGCTTCCCCTTTCTTCCCTGTTGTTAGTGTTCCTTTATGTTTGTCCCATGCATTTTTGATTTCCCTCACCATTTTTGCTCCCACCGCCTCCACCAGGAGGCTATTCATGTAGCCACCACCCTTTCTGTTAAGAAATATTTCCTCAGGTTACCCAGGAGTGTACCCTGAAGATATATGCTGTGTCTGCTGCTTTAAGTTACTTGCATGTCTATTACTTGGCCTAACACGCATATCTCAGGGCTCTCGGTAGGATTTTTTCTTGAGGAGTCCCGGACTTTCTTAAAAAAAAATGGTGGTCTGACCGAAAATCCTGGGGTCCTCGTGAAATTTTTGTGGGTCCCCATTGAAATGAATGGAATGAGTCTGGAAAGTGCATTTCAGTGTTTTTTATTTATATACCCATTTTTTTTATATTCCTGAATCATTATGTTGCTAATATAATGCCAAAAAGTCTTTTTTTTTTGTTGTTTTGCATTCCTACAAGGTACCAGTGATGGCTTAGCAACCACAGCAGTAAATGATCACATAAAAATAATGAATCACCTGTGTGACTGTTGACCGTTGTTCATTCATTTATTCAATGACTATCACAAATTAACAGTGAGAAAAATGTACTTACAATTTTGCAGTTCTGGTACATTGAATTGGAATTTCTACTGCTGCTGCAGTTGAGTGCAGTTGCCCAACTTATTTATTTGCCAAACTGCTACAAACAAAGTTTGCCATTAGATTAGGTACTGACAGAAAGAAGATGTAAACATTAATAGACTAACAGTCATTGCTGACAGTCACCTATGTCTCCCAGTCACTCACCTCCTGCCCAAAATACTTCTCCTTCATTTTCTCCTGCACATTGACATTTTAGATGCAATTATAATCACCCCCCCCCATTTCAGACTCCCTGGCAGTGCCCACCCACCAAACATTGCAGAAACCTCCCTCCCAGCTCCCACCCACCAATGATGACTCGGGCGTAGATGACACAATCTAACATGATTGTGTGGTTGCTGCCCCTTGGCTTAGTGTAATTTTTTTAACTGGCTACACTGCACACCTCCTGCCCAAATGTATTGTTGTCACCAGTGGTGGTGCCATCTGTGTGGCAAGTAATTGTTGTTTTGTGTCTTGACCTGGCATATAAGTGATTATTTCTTTGCCTACACCCTCCTGGCCACAACTTCTCCTAAAACACCCTCCTGCCCACAGCTTCTCCTAAAACACCCTCCTGCCCACAACGTCTCCCTGCTACTCTCCTGCACAAAATCTTCTTAAATTGTAAGAATACCTCAACCTGGCTGTACCAAAGACATTGGATTTGACTGGGGTGACTGAAAGCCCCCCCCCCCACATTCCCACCCCCACCCTCTTAGCCTTGGCAGCTGATCTGTTGTTAAGAAGAGACAGTGCAGTGGCACAATCTGGTGGATATGACAACTGAGTCTGCAGTGTGTCTGCTTTCTGTGTGTACGAGTCATGGGTACTTCTATGCTGGCAGGCATTCTCCTAACACCCCTCCTGCCCAATTAATGTCTCCACACAACTCTCCTGCCCATAACTTCTCCGACTCTCCTCCTGCACATTTCTTACCCACCCCACCCCACCTACAACCTACCTTGGCTCATCAGGTCTCCCAGATCTGTCCGGTTTAAGACAGTGGCACAATCTAATCTGGTTGGTGGCATGAAATCTGCACAGTCTGCTTATCTAGTAAACTTCTTTTTTCATGGCAGTAGATTGCCATTGTTTTTGTGGCAATTGCCTAACACCTCCAGCCCATAACTTCTCCTAAACACCCTCCTGCCCATAACTTCTCCTAACATCTCCTGTCCATAACTTCTCCAAAACCCTCCTGCACATTTCTTAATTGTGTGTGTGGCAGCTAAAAGAGAACTAGTGCCAGTGTTCATGACTGGATAGCACATGGGGTGACTAAAAGCTCCCCATCCCCACCCACCCCACCCACAATTACCTCGGCTCAGCAGGTCTCCCAGTCTGTCTGATGTGTGGCACAATCAGGTGGTGCCTTGGTGGAATTATCTGCACGTGGCCGGCACACTGCAGTCTGCTTTTTTCTGTTTGAACTTCTTTTTTCATGGTATGCCATGTTTTCTGTGGCAATATCTTCTCCTAACACACTCTTGCCCATTAACATCTCCTAACACCCCCTGCCTATAACATCTCCCATATCCCAACACCTCTCCCTCCTGCACATTTCTTAACTGTTATGCGTGTTTATTGTTGATGACAATAGAAGCCACTGTTGCAGACAGATTGTGGAAAGAGCAGAATGGGTTAGGTAACTACATTTGACAATATAATCTTAGACTGTCCCCCCCACTGAAAAAACAAACAAGCACAGGGACTGCACTGGGGCCATAATAGTCCCCCCCCCCCACCTAATCATCTGAACTTGTTAGACTGTGATCCTCTACCAGCAAAATCAAAATGATATTAAATTTAGCAGAATGGGGTAATGACCATCCACCCACCACCTGGGCCAGTCCCCAGGAAATGAAATCTTGATCCGTTCCCCTGAACGGGACCCCCACCAAAAGTAGCATTGACCTTAAGGGGCTAAATTTAAAAAAATGTATTGCCCCCCCACCCTTGTTGGAACAAAACATTTTGATACTTATCTTCTAATCATGTGTCCAAGTTCCTCCATCGTCCTATCTCTGGGCCAGTGTCAGTCACTCAGATTGTCTCTGAAACTAAAAAAAAACTATTAAAGACAATTATTAAGACATTTTAAAATTTAAAATAATTATTTTCTACGTAGTCTTATGGTCTTACATTTCTTAAGTGCTGGATGAAGGTCATAGTCTTCAAGTTCAGCTCCTTCTTGAGCAATCCACATGAGTTTGCTCACAGTGTCTGCCTTTAGGGAACATGTACCTTTTGTTTTTATTGTGTTTTGTACAGAAAACCCTCTTTCACATGCCACTGATGTAACAGGTGACACAAGTAATATGATTGGCCATTGTGACAAAATCTGGGAACACATCTGAATAGTTCTCAAGTTAAGTCTTGGCAGACACTGCTGAGCAAAGTCAGTCCTATTTTAGATTTCAGAACAAGTTTGAATTGTCCATAATCTTTCTCAGCCCTGTCTTGGTCAATAAGTGCTGGCAGTGTTTCTTCCTTGAAGGTTGTTTCTTGGAAATAAATGCAAACATCCTTGAGTTCCTGCAGTCCATGGTCCATTATGTTGGAGTCATCTGGGAGACACTTTGGATTTAGAAGAATATTTAAGTTATGCAGCAGCTGCACTGAAGTTGTCTCAAATCTTATGTGAATGTTTTCAATGAGTTGCGTCAGATATCCCTGAGATGCCGTCTGGAACTGCACTCGCAGTGATGGCTTGTCATTCACTTTTTGATCCTGCCGCATGCCAGGACGTTGGTCGAGTACCTGAAATGTGTTCTGTAGCTGTACCCCATTCTGCTCTTTAAACTGCTGCAGTCTAGTAACTGTGGCTTCTATCATGCTGCTGGCCACCGAAATGTCAACACTATCCCGTTGCATGACTAAAGACAGTTTATTCACCAAATCTAAGACATCCATGAAACAAGCATTTGTCAATGCCGAATGTTGTCTCGCTGGCATTGGTAGTGCAGGAGTTAGAGATGCATAATAGGAATGGCAGTGAAGTATTGAACTGATGCCAACCTCACCCCCACCCTGCAGAGGCTGACGGGCGTTGGGGTGTGCCTTTGGGTCGTCAGCTATAACGCTCATGCCATTTTACCCCTCACCCTACCCTATAGACACTGATAAGTGTCGTGGTGTGCTTTGGGGTCTTTGGGCCTTATACTTACGCCATTCCATAAGGAAATACACTGAGATGGGTGCAGTATAGGAGAATGGGGTGAACTTTAGGGCCGAACACTCCAAGGCACACCTCGATGCCTGTCACTGGCTGCAGGGTGGGGGTGGAATGGCATGAGCATTACAGCCAATGATCCCAAGTCACACCCCGACGCATGTCAGCCTCCACAGGGTGGGGTGTTACAGTGGGAAACCCAAATGCTGTAAGCGTTTGTTGGTATTTTCACTCCAAATTTTCAGCATGGGCTTTTTGTGACCCCACCTCATGAAGAGCGGCATGATCAGTTTGTTAGCTGAAAGGTGGTTTTGCACAGCGACTATGCCATTTGGCGACACAGGCACGAAAACACATTTTGGGCAGGATGTGAAAAATGACAACTGTATTGTTCATGAGGAGGTGTAAAAATGGCAATATTGAAAATCTGAGTGAAACATGAAAATTAGTGAAGTCATGAGCATGCATAGAAACTGCACAACACACGTCCGTAACTCAATTATTTTGGGATTTTTAACCACATTTTCAACATAGGCATTTTGGGACCGCCCCTCATGAACAGTGGTGCTGTGGTTTTGTTAATCTGTCCCAAAAGTTGATTTCCCACAGCGACCACACCATTGTGCGCCACAGGTGCGAAAACACATTTTGAGCAGGATGTGAAAATTGACAGCTGTACTGTTCATAAGGAGGTGTGAAAAAATGCCAGTGTTGAAAATCTGGCATGAAAATATTGCAAATTTGTGAAGTTACAAGGGTGCATGGAAACTGTGCAATGCATGCTTGTAACACAGTCATTTTATGGACGTTCATCACCAAATTTTCAACATAGGCATTTTAGGACCTCTGCTCATGGACAGCGTCAGTGTCATTTTCTTAATCTGTCCCTAAAACTGATCTCCCACAGCAACCGTGCTATTCTGCGCTAGAAGTGCGAAAACACATTCTGGCTAGGATATGTAAAATGACAGCTGTACTGTTTATAAGGAGGTGTGGAAAAATGGCGATGTTGAAAATCTGGAGTGAAAATATTACAAATTCACGAAGTTATGAGCGTACGTGGAAACTGTGCAACGCATGTTTGTAAAACAGTAATTTTTGGGAATTTTTTTCACCAGATTTGCAATATAGGCTTTTTGAGAGCCCACCTCATGAACAGTGGCACTGTTGTTTCATTAATCAATCTCGAAAGGTGATTCCACGCAGTGACCACGAAATCACCTTTGGGGACTGAATAACACCGTGATAGTGTCTGAATCTATGAGGAGGGGTCTCAATAACCCCATGTTGAAAATTTGGTGCCAAAATTCCCCAAAATGCCCGAGATATGCACCGAAGTTGAAAAAACCCTATTTATGTCATTATACAGCTTACCGGCATTTCTTCAGTTCGCGGATGGCTTTGAAGAGTGCAGACATGTTCCCAGTCCACCGAAGATCGTCGCGCCAGGCTCCGGAGGTAAGTATGGGGTGAGGGGTGTGGGAGGCAGGGCACGCAGAGGGTGGGCGTGGGTTGGGGGAAGGGCAGGAGATACCGCAAGGGACCGTTTTTTGTTTTACAGGAAACAAACAAACAAAAACAAGACAACGAGGGTCGGTTTCTTTTTTGTAGGTGTTTGTTTGGTACACTGGGGTGGCCTCCCAGTGTACCACCTGCGATATGGGAGGGACTGCGGCCGCGAGGTTGGACCTCCACGTCGGCGCAGAAATGGGTTGGTGGGCAGCAATGATGTCGAGGGATTGGGCACCCCGCCGCGCACAGCACAAATCGGGCTTGGGGACATTATGCCGACGGGGAGTAGGCTCCCCATCAGCAAATTGAACTGGGCAGGGAGACTGAAGCCGGCCGGGGATTGGGCCCCGTCAGCAAAGAAAGACTGTTGGGGGTGCATGATGCGAGAAGTTGTGCACCTCACTTCTAATTGGAATCGGAGGGGGGGATTATGCCGACGGGAGTGGGCTCCCCATCTGCAAATGAAGTGGTTCAGGGCATGCCGACAGGGGGATTATGCACCCCTGAAGTTGGCACTCTGCACGGTGACAGTCAGTGCCGCCATGTTTATTGAACTTCTTCACCAGGAAAGGCACGTTGGGAGATGTGTTACTGTGCTGCTGCGTGACGAGCTTGGCTCTCATTGCAGCGGCACTTTTCTTAGATCTGTTGGCCTCTTTATGTATTGCTGGTGTCAGTGCCTGCATGCTGGCTTATTGGGAAATAAGGAACGCACCTACTGATGCATGCCCTGCATTCGCCCACAGTGACCGCACCTCCAAATCTGCTACTACTGCAGTATGTTGGCTGGCACGCAAGCGCGAGCCAACATAAAAGGAAGTGCATAAGATAAAGCAGACTGATTTCAGTTTTGTGTGAAGGCCCTTTTTTTCTGCCGCATATTTTGCTGCATCATGCTCTAGGGCTTGTAAAAGTGCAAGATATGATCTATGAATTGCTTGAACTGCAGTATGCAGTGACAGCCACCGAAAACCTGCAGGTTCTTTTAAGGACAGATATCTGATATTGTCATCATTGAGTGTTTCTTGGATGAAAGCATGAGGCATTTATACCATACTGCAGAGTTGTTTGTAAATACCTGTCACATTTTGATGGTTACTTGATATTCATTGAATACAGGGTTGTCCGAATGTTGACCTGCTGCCAGTGCCAGTCTGTGGGCAACACAATGAATCTGAATCAGCCTTGGGTTAACTTGCTGTCTTAACTTTGCACCCAACCCATTGTGCATTCCAGTCATGATGCTGGCACCGTCACTTGCTAATTTGATGATCTCGATAGGGTCAACTGCATTAGCAGAACACACACTTAATAGTTCTGCCACAATTCTGTCTGCCCTCCCATCAGGTATTGCAATACAGTGAGTGAAATGAATTTTGGCCTGTGCTTTTTGTACACACTTCACATAATTGTTCAGTTTTTTGTGAATGGTTACACCAGTGGTTTCATCCACTATTACCCCAAGGAACTGAGAACCTGCTAAGTGAGATTTGATTTCTTCCTGTAGGACTTCATTTATGGAGTCAAGCACGTCATATCTTGCATCCCAACCAGAGTAGATTGTGCCACTGTCTTGCAAGGCTGGACAGCCATTTCGTTTCTGTGGATTGAAAAACACACCAACATTAGTGTCAATCCTCAAGTTACAGCCGCTGCCACCCTGTGGCCTGGCCCGAAAGATTCCATTCCTCGCCTGTAGAGCTATCAGTGTTTCAAACTGGTTGAGTGATTGCCCTTGTTTGGTAAGGTAGTACATTGTCATTAACTGAGCAACTTTACTGTCATCCTTTGCTTCAGGACCCGAGATCTGCTTCTCAAATGCCACTAGCAGAGATTGTTTTTCTGCTGTTTTCTTTCCAGTGTGCACCAGCAAATGTTCTTGGTTTCTTTCATGTCTGTAGAAAGCAGACACTTGCAGATTGGTTGTGCCAGTTGCGGCAAATGGATTGTTTTTGCCACCTTTTTTACACCAACTGCACTTCCCAACAATATTCCTCTCTGCTTCCTCCTTTACAAGCCATGGAAATAATTTTGTCCAGCTGTCCCTCCACAACCTTAATTTCTTGCTGCTTTTAGCAGATACAGTCTGCTCAGACTGATCATTTTCAGTTTCAACATTCACGATGTCAACTGTCTCCTGATATGTGCGTAAGTCACACTCAGTGGATGATGTTGTTTGTTCCTTATTCTTTGGTGTGGAGGATTCTCCTCCACCAAAATAATCAGTAATGCTTCGTTGAGACGTGCTGCTCACAAGGCTTCCCCACCCAGCTTCTTCGCTCTCCTCCTCCTCTCCTGGGTGCAATGCACTCCTGACTTTGCCCTGCACAAATCACAAACAAAAGACACAGTAAACCCTAAGCTCACTAAACCGTCACCAGAAATAGTCGCAATGCCCTAAAATAATTGTAAATAAAAAATGTACCCTTTTGTGTTAAGTCTAACACTGGTGCCTCTAGGGAATGTGTGCAGCCTGCACCTGCATGCCTCCTTCGTCTACTCGAGTGACTGGGTGTTCTGTTCGACCGCGCATTTGTTTTTAAACAAATTAACACTTTTTCTTTTCTCTGCCTTCTCTCTCTCCTGTCACATTTTCTCCATCGACAGCAAAATGGCTTGGGAGCCTGTCGCTGAGCGCTCCTTCAGCTCTCTCTCCCCCGGCAGAACCAAGGCGCAGACGGCTTAAAGGAGGAACTGATTGCGTGTGCCCCCACGAATACTGCTGCTGGCACTGTCTTCCTCCTCATTTCCCCCCCTCCACCCCACCTGGTGGTGTGTGCCACTCTCCAGGGCACTGAAATCACCAGGCGGCAAAGGAGAGGGAAGGGGGAAAAAATAAACCAATTGCACATTTCACGCGTGCGCAGTACACGGCCCGCTCAGGACTCCTGGAGCCTGTACTGCGGAGAGTCTCGAGGACTCTCTGGGCTGGCGGGCGAGCGTCCCGAAGCACAAAATGTGCGTAAAGGACACGGTTGACCACGTCCCCGAGAGCCCTGTATCTCTGGGGTGAATAGGTCTTGCAGGCCTAAAAATGGGTTAAGTTTGCTTTTAATTTCATTGCAAAATGTCCTTATTTCTGTACAGTCCCATAGCACATGCATTAGACTGACATTTTCTCTTCTTTACTTGTAGCACAATGGGGAAGGGATAGTTTTCATTTTAAATGGTTTCCGTGGAGTGTAGTAGAGGTTATTGATGATTTTAAATTGTTGAATTTTCAGATCTATAATTGATGAGGCCTCTTTTCAGAAAGTCTAAATGTCCGTCAACTTCCATTGTGAGGTGTTTTTGTTTAGGGCTTTGCTCCATGGTTCGGTTATTTGCTTTGCCTTGCCATATTATTTATTAATTAGGCTGGTGTACCAATGCAAGACTGAGCATTCATTCACAAAGCTCCCTTTGATTTCCTCTTTCCAAGGTGAGACAGTTTCTGCTAAATGTTCTTTTCCCCAGTGTTGCTTTATAGTGTGCTGAATCTGCACTAGAAAAAATGCATCACTTGGGCGTACTGTAGGTCATGCCAGTTTTGAACAATACTGCAGTGAGTAAATTTTCCCGTCCCCTAGATTTACAACTGAGTAAATCCCTACATTTTCCCAGTGCTCACTGTATATTATTTTATTATTTTAAAGTTGTTGTTCCTTCATATTGTCTGATCTAGACGGTTCCTGAAGGTGGTGTCAATTTCCTTCATAATGCTGTAGAAAATGTCATGGGTATATTGTAGAGACCATTCCCTTAGGATTGGTGGCAGTTTGCTATGTGTAAGAGTTAGAGGTATCTATATTTGTTGGTTTCCATATATGTTTTTCAGTTTGGATCCAGGATGGTATCTATTTGTGAGGGTCATTTATATCTGGATAAGTTACCTGTTGACTAACATGATGCATTTGTGTAGCCCAATTATAGATTTAATTATCTGATACCTTGAGACCTACATTACCAGTTTGTGCCATCCATTTCAAGCTACATCTTGCTTTTTTACCTGCCCCTATAAAATTCATAATCAGTCTTTGTGTATGGGTTATCCAATCAATTTTTTTTATGCTCTGTCTCCCCCGCACACACTGGATGGCCCCACTTCTGTCCCAGCCACCCCAGCCCTGTCACCCTGACATCCACTGGGACTTACCTGCCAGCCAGTACCCCCAGGGCTTTCACTCCCGGCAGGGTTGATGGGGTCCCCCAATCCCCATCAGGAACTGGATCCAGTATTTTAAACTACTGAGCCCAGCTAGTTGGGTGCGAGGCCTGTGGGTGTTGGAGTGCCATCCTGCTGTCGGTAGGTGTTTTCAGGAGTCCTGTGTGGACCATGAAGATATCTATGGCACAAATTTACAAGGATTCAAGCTTTTCCAAAACAATCTCCAGGTACCCCCTGAGGAAGCTGTAGCGAACGAAGCGCCGGGGCATCTGGATAACGATCCCAGCGGCTCACTTTGTCTACATGTCTGTGTGGTGACCTGCATTAATACATTTGGAGATTGTTTTGAAAAAATTTGAATCCTTGTGCATTTATGCCATAGATCTTCACAGTCCACACATGACTTCTGAGTGAGGCTGCTTTTTGTTTGACTGTGTCTCAACTTGGGTATACAGAACCCTAGACCTGCACCCATTCCACTACATGTGAGTGCTGTACTCACCTGATTCCTGTGTCAGTTGGTGTTTCCCTGTTCTCTCCCAAGTGGTGTGGCGTGCAGTGATACCATGACATGCATTGTACACTCCTGCGTGCTGCACATCAGCATTTGCCCTGCCCCTCCTGCCTTTCTAGGCAGTCCTAGGTGCCTTTCCTGTAGCTGCCAGTAGGAGCCAGGCAGATCCTGTGCTCTGCAAACCCCGCCCCCCCAAGTGAATGTGAGCAGTCCTCTGGATGCTCGATCCTTCTCCCCTCAGCCAGTCCTCCGATGCCCTGTACTCAGGTCACTGGCATCGTGAATGGTAGTGCTACTGCTATGTCGACAGAATGGCTAAGTTATCCAGTTATTCAGAATTTTGTTGTGTAACATGCGCAGGACAAATAGCACTTGAGATAAGAAGTTCATTTTAATGGCTAACATTCTTTGTCTCATGGAGTTCCATAGTTTGTTCCTCCTGTCAGCATCCACTTTCAGTTTTTGTACTAGGTTTTTGGTATTCAGGCTGCTGTTTCCTTTCCTGAGGAACACGGATAATTTCCAAAGTAGGCAATATCTATGTTCCCCACTGTAGTCCAAGACCTTCCACTTGTGTTTTTCTGCATTATAAGGAATTAATAGGTAAGACTTCAGATTTCCCTACATTCAACTTGTAGTTAGAAACTTCACCTAATTTGTGTAAGATGTCTATCAGGTGAGGCGGAGGTTCCCCTGGTTGCGTAATCAGTGCCATTATGTAATCCACATAGATGGTTCTTTTATATTGTGTTCCTTTGTATTCAATACTTTTGATCCTGTCTTCGTGTTATATTTTCAGTAGGAGTGGTTTCAGAGCTAGGTTGAATAAAGCAAGCGGCAGTAGGCAACCCAATCTGGTGCTTCATTCCGGGGTAAAGAAAGACGATTTAAGACCGTTGCGGATACAGTGGCTTGAGGCAGGTTATATAGGAGTTTTATTATGTCAGTAGAGACCGGGGAATGTCTTATTTTCCTAAGGTATTAAATAGGTAGGGCCATTCCACCCGGTTGAACACCTTTTCACCATCTGGTGTTACTTAGGCTGCTAGATCTTTTAAGGTTTCTGCTATACTCATTAAGTAAGTCATTTTCCTAGTATTATCAGATATATGAAGTCCACTCATAAATCCAGTTTGAGCTGGGCTAATGAGGAATGGCATCATGCTTTGTAACCTGGTTGAAAAACATTTTTGTGAATATTTTTACATCAATGTTTAATAGAGTGATTGGTCTGTAACTCTTGTACTTTCCTTATTTTTGTTAAGTTTCAGTAGTAGTGTAATCACTCCCTTCATCTGTGAATCCTGTAATTTCTTATTTTCTTTTGCGTCCACGAAGATTTGTTGCAGTACTGGGACTAATTCTGCAGCAAAGTTCGGTAGTGATCAGGTGCAAAACCATGTTCTCCAGGAATTTTTCCTTTTGGCAGGTTATTTTTTGCTGCAGCAGTTTCCACTGTGGTGATATCTACTCACAATATTCCTTGTTGTTCTTCTATTAATTCCAATAATTGTAAGTCTCCCAGGAAGTTGTTATGATCTTTTAATGACCCAGAGAATTCCTTTTCATATAGATTATTGTAGAAGTCGAGGAAGTATTTATTTTTTTTATATGGGTCAGTTGTTATTTCTTCAGGGTTCTTGCTTTCTATGGGATTTCGTTCTTTCTTGTTTAAGGTGTAGCGCCATAAATTTTAGCTTTGTCTCCACCAAAATTTAATCTGAACTACCACCTACTCAACCTGAGTATATTAGTTAAATAGATTTATACTTGTTAATTAGATTCTTGTTCTGTCTTACTACCTCTCCCTTGTCAGGATTAAACCCTTGCTTGAGGATCTTTTTCCACTTCTGAGGCAGATACACCTTCCGCTACGCTGTCTGATTCTTAGCATCTTAATCATCTAACTAGGACCTCTTCTCTTATCAACTCCCTGTCTCTACCAAACTAACTTGAACCTAATTTTATTTTTCTCTCTTACTACCTCTCCCCTTGTCAGGACCTTTGCCTGAGAATCTCTCTCCACTCCTGAGGCAGACACACCTTCCACTACATCATCTGATCTCCTGACATCTTAGTCATTTAACAAGGGCCTCTTCTCTCATCTCCACCTTGTCTCTACCAAAACTAACCTGATC
Organism: Neoceratodus forsteri; assembly: GCA_016271365.2. Classification (NCBI taxonomy): domain Eukaryota; kingdom Metazoa; phylum Chordata; order Ceratodontiformes; family Ceratodontidae; genus Neoceratodus; species Neoceratodus forsteri. The sequence continues at coordinate 247,175,670 of CM057457.1, forward strand.
CTATCACCTGCTTAACCGGTGTATGTTAGCTGAAATAGATTACATTTTCCACTACCTCTCTGCCACTATCTGCTACCTATTTATTAAAATGTTTCACCAGGAAGGCACACTGAGCAACAGGTTGCTCGTCTCCCAGTTTAACCTGGGGGGAAGGGAAAATGGAGGGGTACATACATACATACTTGCAATTAAGCATAAATCATCAAACATCAAGCAGTTCCCGAACTCTGGCGGTCCCCCGAGGGTCTGTGAGGGCAGACGGACGCCCTCCCCCACAGCAGCCCTCCCTTCAGAAAGCAGAAGCAGCTCCCGAACTCCGGCGGTCCCCTGTGGGTCCATGAGGGCAGACGGACGCCCTCCGCAACAGCAGCTCTCCCTTCAGAAAGCAGAAGCAGCTCCCGAACTCCGAGGGTCCGTGAGGGCAGACGGACGCACTCCCTCACAGCAGCTCTCCCTTCAGAACGCAGGTACGCTGCTCAGCAGCACCGCGCTCTGCTTCTGACTGAGGACTTTGCGCCTTTTTTTGAACTAATTGAAACAGAAGCACCTTTAAAATTAATTCCAGCATACGAATGGAGATTGTTTTTATACCATCCTAAAAAAGACTCTTTCCCTGTTTAAATCTACTCCTTATATGTGGTGCTTTAATTTCTGAACAGTAGCCTGGTCTTTAGATGCATTTGTAAATTCAAACAGTTGCAACATCTTAGCCAAGAGTTAGCTTTGCCTATTTCGTTCCAAATGTGTTGTAGAATTTATTTCTTCTTTTAATGTAGAACTTACATGCTGCAAATAGCCACAGTTAAATGCCATCCCTGCCTCAAATTAGCTTCCTGCGTCCCTTTGTGATTCGGATTACACTCCACTTCTAACTCCCCAGACCCTAGCCCCTCCAAAAAGCTGTCTTGTATTTAATTCTGTGTCTCTCTCACCTCCACAGAAGCAGCTCCCAAACTCCGGCGGTCCCCTGAGGGTCCGTGAGGGCAGACGGACGCCCTACCCTACAGCAGCTGTCCCTTCAGAAAGCAGGTATGCTACTCAGCAGCACAGCACTTGGCTTCTGACTGAGGAAAGCCCCGCCGACGTGTTGCGTCGGCTCCCCACCACCACCCTTGGTGGGCTTCGAGATATATAGGTGTAGTCACGTGACGGCTGAAACCAATCAGCCAACATTCCCATCTGCAGGTTATATTCTATCACCACCAGAGGTCATACCATCTCCCAGGATCTCACTCACTATTTGTTCGAGCCATAATCTTTTACCTCTCTCGCTCCCTCCTTCTTAATACTATAATTTCACCTCCCCAATCCAACATGCTACTGCCCACTTTCATCTCTATCACTATGCTGCTCTCCCTCCTTCCCCAGATGAAGTAGAACTTCATGCGTGCTCTACATCTGCACACAGACTGGCACTCTCCCTCCTGCCCTCCCCTCTCCTGTTTACTGCTGAGCAGGGAGTTGTCACAGTGGCTGACAGGTACCCCTCTGCCTGCACCCCTCACCCTCGCAAAAACTGCAACCTTAAAACTCCCTACTTTCCTCCTCTCTATCAGTAGGCATCATTATGGGCACTGGACTCTATGTAGCCCTCCGCTCTCCTGCCCACCCCCAGTTGCACTCCCACAACCACTCCCCCTTCCCTACCTCCTCCTCCTCCTGGCTGCCCCCCAAACCTTGAAGCTTCCAATACCCACCTACCATCCAGCCAAAGGGTATATGCTGCGTAAATGTCACCAAATATATACCCAAACAAGAAACAATCACCTCAGGTCACTTGTCCTATTACTGCTTCTTACAGGCAATGTCCACTCCAACCCTGGCCCGAAGACTGCCCCCCAGCCCACCCCTCCCTTCCAATGGGTTGCGATCGCCTCACTTAACATCTGCAGCCTGCAAAAAATGGGACCCTTTTCAGAGGTGGGTACTCCGGCACCACCCTGACATCATCGGACTGAGTGAAACCTGGCTCTCCCCCTCTGTACCAGACTCTGCTACTACCCTCCCCGGTTACATCCTCTATTGTTCTGATAGAGTGGATAAACGAGGTGGTGGCTGCGCTGCCTACCTTAAAGACTCACTGTCAGGCCAACTGCGCCCTACCCCACAGCTAGCATCAAGGACACAGGCTCTAACACTAAAATTAGCTCTAGGCAGGTCTACTGCCCCCCTCCTACTCACCATTGTCTACATTCCACCCAACGAACACAAACTAGCCTTCCAGGCCATTCTGAACTATATCACAACTCTACCGCCTCAATATGAAAAAATAGTCATGGGTGACTTCAACATAAATTGGTTGGCCAAGAAAACTGCCCCATATACTGATGATGCCGCAGCGCTCAACCTCACTCAGGTTGTCACCTCACCCACCAGGGTAAATGCCCATTCAGGGACATCCTTCTTCCTGGATTTGGTCTTTACAAACCGCCCTCACAAAATAACCAACACCCAGGTACTCCCCGATGTTCTAAGCGATCATTCTCCTGTGCTCTGCTCTTGGTCCTGCAATTACCTTACAGCACAAACTTGGCCCTGGCAAACTCTCCCAACTCAAGGCCTTCCTTAGAAACTGGGATTGGACACCCCTAGTAAATACCCCAGACCCCGATCATGCGCTTGATCTATTTATCTCCACATTCAATAGAATCTGTGATAAATTCGCCCCCCTTACAAAGAAAATGTCCAAAGGCAACCAGGTCCCCTGGTTCTCTGATCACCTCCTGGGCCTAATGCAACAGCGTGACTCCCTTTGGCATACTGCTAATGAAACCAAACGGCCAGCTGACATGCAACGCTATAGGGAGTTTCGCAACAAATGCATGTGAGCCCTCCGCACCGCCAAAGTGGACTATTACAAAGTGTCCTTAACATCCACCTGGGGTGATGGGCGTAAATTCTGAAATAATATTAAGGAACTCTGCGGTAAAACCCCAAACCACCCCCCAGACCAATTAGAAATAGATGGTAACATCTCCACGGATCCCCTTAGCATAGCCTCAGCCCTAAACTCCGCTTTCACAAATCTCAACCATATTCTCCCCCCTAACTTCTTCGACCCTCCGCCGGCCCGGGCCACCAACCTCCCTTACTCCCCTCTTCTCCTTAGCGTTCTCCCATGGGATGCCAAACCCTACCTAGCCAAAGCCCTTAGCCACTCAATTAACTGCAGCGATTCCCTAGACCTGAAACTTCTTTGCCTTACTCTCCCGGAAGTCCTCTCCCTCTCACTCATATTCTAAATCGCCCCTTTGTCAAGGAAATTTCCTCCGAGAAAGCTGGCCAACATTACTCCCTATCTTTACGAGTGGGGATCAAGACCTCCACCAACTACCGTCCCTATATCCATTCTCTCTCACCCTTTAAAGCCTTAGAGCATATCATACAACCAAATCACTGACCACCTCACAAAATACAATCTTCTCTGCGACCAACAACATGGCTTCCATAAGGGCATAGTACCACCACCGCCCTCCTCACTTTCACCTCCGCATGCCCACTCCACCTTGGATGTTGGCCACCTCACAGGTGCTATCTTCGTGGCCTCTCTAAAGCTTTTGACACTGTCAACCACGCCCTACTGCTAAACACTCTCGCCTCCAGTGGCTTCTCCAGTGATACTTTAAACTGGTTCGCCAGCTCCTGTCGGATAGAACACAACAGGTCAGGGTAGGCACTGTCCTGTCCCCTTGCCTCCCGGTCTGCTCTGGTGTTCCACAGGGGTCGATTCTTGGCCCCCTACTTTTCAGCCTATACCTAAACTCCCTCCCGTCGGCCGTCTCCGGAAACCTGCTCCTCTATGCAGATGACGCCGTACTGTTCGCCTCCGACTTCGACCCACTTAAACTCCACCAAACACTCCAACATAGCTTCCACGAAGCAGAACATTTCTCCACCCAGCGTCTAACTATCAACTACAAGAAAACAAAAGTCATGATTTTCTCCCACCTGCAGAACCCCCGCAAGAACCTCTGTCCCCCATTTCTCACTGTCAACCACACCCCTCCCCAAGCAAGTTAGCAACTTTAAATACCTAGGGATCACTCTAGACCCAGCCCTCAACTATAAACAGCACATTCTCCTCCTTGCCTCGGCCCTAAACTCGAGATTAGGTGTGCTTTATAGGTACAAACATTGCCTCACCCCAGAGGCCCTACAACTCACCGTCAATTCCTCCGTCCTCGCCCTCCTTGACTATGGTATTATCATATACAGTGCTGCCCCAAACTCCATGCTAAACAGACTCCGCCTTGTACTCAACAAAGCCTGCCGTCTCATCCTCGGCTGTGATCACCTCACCCACACCTGTACTCTCTACAACTCCTCAAAATGGCTAAACTAGATAGCAGAATCCGGTATCATACATGCCTTATGACAAAGAAGATACTCTTAGGTCTCACCCCTCCCTCTCTCTCTTCTATTATTCACCCAGCGTCCCCAACCAGATCCACATGAAACTTGCACAAGCCGCTGTTATGGGTACCCTGCCCTCATACCTCCCAACTTCAAAGGACTTGCAGCTACCAAGCCCCTAATTGGACTAACTCTCTCCCTATCCAAATAGCCAACGCAACAAGGCTAGGTCCTTTTAAAGCTAGACTAAGGGTACTCCTCCAAGACTGTAATGTATGTGATCGCCCCTGACACAGTCCTGCAGCATGCTGTCCTATTAGCGCCCATAACATTCTCTGTTTCTGGTTCAAATTCTCTCCTATCTCACTATCAGCTAGTTACAGTCTTTTCTGCAACTATGTGGCTGTGCTAAAATGCAACTCAATTACTATACTGACCTAGATCTCCTCCTGATCAACCCTTGACTGCCATGTAATGAAATGTAATGTAATTCTTCATTATGTATTATACTGTACTGTCATCTCTGTTAGCAATTATTTGCTCTGTGCCTTAATGTATGACGTGGAACCTTTGTAAATGAGTCTTTGACTCAAAGGTCTTTCTGAATATTTCCCAATAAACAAAACATAATACAGTAAAAATGTCATAATAGAAGACAATTCATGAAGACAGTGCACAGTTTACAGCAAATGCAGGAAATTAAATGTATTGCTGAGGAGTCAGAATAACATCATGTAAAATATTTACAAATATACAAACATCATATCATAATTCAGTACAATTGTCCATTGGGATGGCAGAAATTAGTGAGAACAGTGCACGTAAAAATACAGGGAGTTTAAAGCATATAACTAGGAAGGCAGAGAAAATTAGAATTAAACATAATGAAGGCAGGTTTGAATGCAAGTGCTAAAGTCCCAGTGGAGGGTGAGGTGCAAGGTCTAGAGGGGGGCAGGTTAAGGAAGAATCTAACAAGTACAGTTAGAGGAGAGGAAGTTATGAAGGACAGAGGAGAGAGAGAATGGGGGTGTCGTAATTTCAGTGGGGAGGGCATTCCAGATTTTAGGAAGCTGTGGTTGAAAGCAGACTGTCCAGCAAGTGTAGAACAGTGGGGGATTAGAAAGGAGCGAGTGTCAGAGGATCTTAAATCGTGAGTGGGGGGGCGGGAGAGAGAGAGAGAGAGAGAGAGAGAGGAGGATACGTATTGAGGAAGAGAGCCTAGCCAGTATTTTGAGATGACTTTGGCACAGTGGGAGAGGCACCTGTTAGCAAGAGAAGGGAAAGACAAGGAGTGATAGAGATCGCAGGGATAAGTGCGTGCAGGAGAGTCCAGGGCAAAGCGGCAGAAAGAATTAAAAAGGGGGTCCATGACGCAGAGGGTTGAGGCACTGGCGCCTCACCTCATACCACCCTAGCAACCCAGGTTCGGGAATGGACTCAGGTTGCCGGGGGTCGGCAAAGGAAGGAGAGGTTGAGCGTCCTGTGGGACTGCTCTCCTCCTCTCCCGAGTGGAATTACAGGGCTGCTTGGCTCTGCAGCAGCCCAGGGGAGACCATGAGCACTGCAGAAGCGTCGCAATGTGAGAAGTGCCAGAAAATGGAAAAACCACTTCGGCTTGGCTGGATGATGGCAGCCGGTCCACTGACACCCTCCAGGCTTCCTGCAGGCCAATTCACCTCAGCAGCGCCCCAAAGGCTGAAGGAAAAATGTAGTGTGCTGTGTTGCCCTTACCAGTGCCTTCCCCTTCGTCGGAGTGGGACCCACTTGGCGAGAAGGGTAACGCCAAGCTACCTCAGGGGTTGGCTGCGATATGAGGCGAATGCTCAAGGGAGTTAGAGGAGGAGTGCCGGTGACCTAGGCTGCCTGAAGAAGAGGCACATCTGGAACACGGTAGGGGAGAAAAATAGATAACTCAAAAAAAAAAGGGGGGGGTCCAATCTGGATAAGGTGGATTTGGGAGCAGCACTGTAGACTACATCACAGTAGTAAAAAATAGGGAGAATCCTCTTTTGGACAACATCATGCCTGGCTGTAATAGGGATGCAGTTACGGTTCCAGTATAATGCGCCAAGCTTGGGGTACAGCTTTTTCAGGATGGTGTCAATGTGACAAGAGAAGGTGAAGTGTTGGTCCAGCCAAACCCCAAGGTATCTAAAAGAGGAGGTGTCCTCAAGTGGTGTCCCATCCAAGGTGTGGAAGGTGGGCAAAACAGGGAGCCTAGCAAGTCTTTGCCTTGTGCCGAAGGTCATGGAGACTGTTTTCTTGGCATTTAGGAAGAGTTGATGTGCTGCAAGCCAATGCTGGAGCTTATTGACGTCAAGCTGAAGTCTGGTTTCCACATAAGAGGGAGATTGGCCAGAGGTGAACAAAACAGTATTGTCAGCGTACATGTGTATGGATGAGGAGGAGCAGGCTGATGGGAGGTAGTTTAAAAAGGTAGAGAAGAGCAGAGGACCTAGCACTGAGCTCTGAGGTACTCCAGTGTGAATTTGGTGGGGAAGGGAGCAGGACTTCGCAATCCTAACTGAGTGCGTCCAGTGAAGTAGACCCTGAACCAGTTTGTGGCAGGAGGTGAAAGCCCTGCTGTGGAGAGTGCTTGAAGGAGCAGTGTGTGGGAAACTGTGTTGAAAGCATTGGTGAGGTCGACAAAGTTGGTGGAATTAATCAGGCCATTGTCCATTCTGGTGAGGACTGAATCAGTAAGCCTGAGTAGGGAGGTAATGGTAGACTGAGTTTTCCAAAATCCAGTTTGGAAAGGGGTGAAGAAATTTGAGTCGGAGAGAACTAGTTGCTCCTGGAGTTTAGCAAGGGTGGGGAGTAGGGAGATTGGGTGATAGTTATTTGGGGAAGTGGAGTCACTACCTTTTTTTTTTTTTTTTTTGAATATTCTGTTTATTAAAATTTCCTTTTACACACAATACACATATAACATACAATAACAAACGACTACAGAAACAAACAGACTAACAAATAGATGCAATCGAGTGTGTATTCCATTATAGACAATTATAGATATACAAGCACAAGTATATATAAAGAAAAAAAAGGGAATCCTATTTCAATCCATTCAAAATACTGAATACCATTTCAATTTATATTTATATATTCAGCCCTGTTCGGAGCATCATACTTTCAGAGACACTCAAGGATGCTAAGAAGGGTGACCATTCTCTCAGGAAAGCCTCCTCCCTGTCCCTAACTATCTGTGTCAGCCTTTCCAATGCCAGGGAGCGTAAGATCGTCCTCCGCCACTCAATCACCCTAGGCCTAATCCCTGAAACCCAGGTATTCTGAATGCAGTGCCGGGCCAATACAAACAGGACCCTCATCCATCTGGGTAATGGTACCCACTCCTCCCCACCTCCTACTGCCTCAACCCCAAATAAACATACCAGGGGGTCTCAGGGCAGTTGCCCTCCAGTTATCCGATTTACCGCTTTGACTACCTCCCCCCAAAACTTGACCAGATCTGGACATGACCAGAAGCAGTGGATATAGGTACCCAACCATCTGTTACACCTCCGACACTGCGAAGATACTGTAGGGTGTGCTCTATGCACCGCTGCTGGGGGCCAATATATTCTATGCAAGAATTTATAGAAGGCCTCCTTGAACTTATTACATACCATTATACCCTCAGGCATACCTAAGGCCAATTTCCAGCTCTCCTCCAATATTTGCTGCCCTAGATCCGTTTCCCATAGGGCCTTTGTAGCACCAGTTAAATCTGTCAGGCTTTACTTACCATGTTTAGCGACCTGCCCTATGAAACTTTCGGGTCTTTCTTAGCTTGATATACCATCTGTTCCACCATGTTCGGTTGCATTGCTCCCTTGTCCCCCTTTCCCACAAATGCTGTTACGTGCAGGTATCTAAATAACTGGGATGTCCCTAGCCTCAGGTCCTGCCTAACCCTATCAAATGTGTTGAGCTCTCCTTTCTCTAATAAGACACCCACACAATCTGCTCCTCTCCTTTCCCATTCTTGGAATCCCCCATCTTCCATCCCAGGCAGAAAAAAGGGGTTCCTCGCTATCGGTAATAATAATACAGTCTCCCTCTGCGCCAGGCCTTTCCACCTCCAAAGGTGATCCCATGCCTCCAGTGTTTCCCTAACCAGGGGGTTACCACTCCCCAGCTCTCTATAAGCCCCGAGTCCCTTACTATGCAGGTAGGCCGTGAGTCTCCCTGGGATCCCCCACTGTTCTAACTCTACCCAACTTGCCACCACCGGCCTGTGAACCCAGTCAGCTATCCCTCTGAGCTGCACCGCCATATAGTACATACCCAAGTCTGGGAAGTTGAGCCCCCCTTTAGTCCTATCTGCCTTGAGTCATTTTAAACTAATTCTGGGCTTCTTACCCTGCCAAATAAAGTCAGAGAACCCTTTCTCTATTCTTTTCACATCCCCCATCGTTAACCTCACCTGCAACATTTGTATAGGGTATAGGATACGGGGGAGGATGTTCATTTTTATCAGGTTGATCCTCCCTAACCACGTAACAGGGAGTTGCATCCATCTGTTAAGGTCTGCAAGGATCGTCTTAATCATAGGGTGGTAGTTTAACTTATATAAGTCTTCCCATCTCTGCCCTACCCTTACTCCTAAATACTTAAAGCCAGTCTGAACCACCTTAAATCCCATTCGCTGAACTTCTGTGCCAACATCTGGGAACCCCATAATTTCAGATTTCCTGACATTAATCTTATATCCTGAGAAACCTGTGAGCTTCTCGATAATAGACATCAAATGTCCCATGGACCTATGCAGGTCTCCCAAGAACAGTAGCATGTCGTCCGCATATAATGCCACCTTGTGTTCCCCTCCACCCCACCAATTCCTACCACCCCTTATGTTGACGTATCGCCACCGCCAGTGGTTCAATCGCCAAGGCGAACAGGAGGACAGCGGACACCCCTGTCTCGTGCCTCTCCCTAGCCCAAATCTGTCCGACAAGCACCCATTTACTATAACACGTGCATTCGGCCTAAGGTACATAGCCCTAATCCAGCCTATGAAAGAGTCACCCAGACCAAACCGAGCCATCACTTCAAATAGGTAGTCCCATTCCACCCTATCAAATGCTTTTTCATCGTCTAGAGAGATCACCCCCATTCTCTCTCGGGTTCGGCTTGCCCTCCATATGACATTAAGTAATCTTTGCACGTTATGATAAGACTGCCGACCCCTAATGAACCCGGTCTGGTCTGAGTGAATCAAATCCGGGAGAATATTCTCCAATCTGGTAGCCAAAACCTTGGCCAGAATTTTTAGATCCACGTTATTTATTTATTTATTTATTTAGTTAAACATCAGTTTAGAAACCTTTGAGCCAGAGGCTCATTTACAAAGGTACCTCGTCACAAAGAGGACATCAGAACAGTAGTACAAGGGACACAGTACTTACAAACAAAAAAAGTTACAGTTCAATTACAGTTTTGTTACAATAGAGTACAATCTCCAACGAGCAAAAGATAACAAAAGGTGCAAAACTTATGGTCGGGGGAGAGCTGGTGGGGGTAGAAGGGAGGGAGATAGGGGAGGAGGAATAAGTAGGGAAAGGAAGGGGGGAGCCGCTCAGTGAGCATTGTCAAACAGAGTATATATATATATATATATTTTTTTTTTACACTAGGCTAGCGGCAGTTGCAGTGAGATGGGTCGATAGGCTGTGCAGTCCAGCTCATCTTGTCCTGCCTTATGTATTAAACAGATGTCAGCATCATAACACGAGTCAGGTAATACAGGGATCTCCTCCTCTCCATCCCAAACACCCTACTCAACACTCCGCCAACTGTCCCTCCAGGATTCTATAGTACTGATGGAGAACCCGTCCGTGCCACTAGCCTTACCTTGCTGCAGCTTCTGAATAGCCCTTAAAATTTCCGCTCTGGAAATAGGTTGCCCCAGCAGCTCCCTCTGCTCCTCCGTAACTTTCTGTAAGGTCACTCCATCCAAAAATTCCCGAATACAGTCCTCTTTCCCAGTGTATTCAGCCCTATATAGTCGCTCATAAAATTTCCTAAAACAGTCCGCTATTTCCTCTGAGCTAGCGCAGACCCTTCCCTCCTCATTCCTAACCCTCAGTATGCGTGTTGAGCACCTATCTCCTCTCATCAATCTCACCAACATGGGCCCTGGCCTGTTGCCCCACTCAAAAATCCTCCTCTCTGGCAAAGAACCATGCTTTCCTGCCTCATCCCTCAGCAATGTGTTAAGAGCTTCCCAACCATTAATAGCAATCTGGGGGCTTCCCACCTTCTCCTCCCCCAACCCCTTCTCCAGCTTCTTCACTTGCCTCTCTAACTCCTCCCTTTTGCACCTGTTTTGCTTCTTAATTTTCGCTACATAGGCTATTATAGTCCCCCTCATATAGGCTTTCCCTGCTTCCCAAAAAATAGTACTGGAGATCCCCTGTGTAGAATTTGTCTCCTCATACAGCTTCCACTGTTCCACTAAATAGTCCCTACAAGTCTGATCTTTAATCAGATATGTAGGAAATTTCCAGATTGAGGGCCTATCTTCAGGTGCCTTACCAGTCAACTTCATCTTTACCATAGCATGGTCTGAGACGAAGATAGGACTGTGAGACATCTCCCTTATCCAAGCCACCCAGCGTGTGGGAAGATAGATGTAATCCAGGCGGGACCAGGTCTTGTGGGGGTTAGAATAAAAAGTATATTCCCTCACACTGGGGTTAACCGCCCTCCAGCCATCTACCAAATCCAAATCTGCTACCCCAATCCGCCACTGAGTCATAGCCTCTGAGACTTGTCCTTTCCCTTCAGAATGGTCCATGTGTGCGGAGTCACCACCTTTGGAGAGGGGGAGGACAATAGCATGCTTCCAGGGTGAGGGAGCTGTGGCTGTCCTGAAGGAGAGGTTTAAGATTAAAGAAAGTGGATAGGCAATAGCTGGGGCAGGGAGGTAGAGGAGTTTGGGGTCAAGCTCATCGGGAGAACTGTCTTTTGATGGGTTAATAGTTAGAAGGGCTTTGAGGGTGTCGGCAGGTGAGACCAAGGAGAATGAAAAAGGGTGATGGTCATAAGTTGGGAGAGGGCGGCAGTTTCAATGTAGGAAGGGGAAGGCGTAGCTACCTCTTCTCTTTGCAACATTTAATATCCTCCCTTTTCTTTTTCCTCCCACATTGTGGCTTAAACTCTGGTCTTATATGCACTATACTTCTCTAGAGTCAGGTACACCTTCCCATAGACCAACTTGCCCTCCTGACTCTTTTCTACCCCTTGGAATACCTTTACTGAGTTGGTGGCATGCCTGTGCGTTCCGCCCTGCCTGTCCTGGCCAGGAACAATATGAAAGACCTACAAATTGCCCATATGACTATCCAGAGCCTTAGACCTAAACTTTCCGAGATTGAAGCCTGGGCATGCCATTACAACCCAGATATACCTGCTATATCCAAGACCTGGCTGAAGCCAGCCATCTTTCCACATGATGTCTCCATCCCTGGCTATACTGCCTTCCAGAAAGATCGGCCAAATAAGTGTGGCAGTGGTGTGCTTATCTATGTTTGATCCTCTCTATCCGCATCCGAGTTTGCACCCCCCCCCCGTGAAACCCCTCTTGCTGAATCCATCTTCCTGACCATAGTACTTGGGAAAGTGAAGAAATTGTTAGCTGGTTGTACCTACCTCCCCCCGAGTGCTCCCGTCTCTTCCTTCCTTATCTCCCTCATTTCTTCCTGGGCCTGCCTCCCACCAACAGACTGGATCTTATGTGGGGATTTCAACTGCAACTGGCATGGCCCTGGATTAGGTCATGATCATAGTGCCCTTGCTGACAACCACCTTTCCCAGCTCATCAGCGACCCCACAAGACTCAACAACAAATCTGGTCACCATACCCTCCTTGACTGGGTTCTCACCAATGCCCCCATCATATCAGATCTTCTGGTGTTCTTTCTGATGCCTTAAGTGATCACTCCCCCACCGTCTCTGTATGGAGGAACAATTCCCTAACCCTCCCCCCCATTATCGTGTCATCTAGGGAAATGACCTCTTTCTCTCTCAAAGCCTTTCAAGCCTCCCTATCTCAGACTGATTGATCTCTGGTTAACCGGATGGTGATTCTGCATTGGAATTCTTTATAAATACATTTAACTCAGTAGTCAACCTCCGTGCCCTTTTGTCCAAGCAAAGAGCCAAGGGGGCTCACACCCCTTGACTCTCTAAAGAGCTCAGTAACCTCATGGCTTCACGGGATACTGCCTGGATGCTTTATAAGAGCTCTAGCCTACCTACCATTGCGTTGGCCCGATGTTCTCCAGGATTGCCAGATTCTCGATGACAGAGCGGGTCTTCCCGGTTGCTTTGAAAGAAGCACTGGTGAAGCCCCTCCTAAAGAAATCTTCTCTCGACCCAGACATCCTGGCAAATTATTTCTTGAGCAAGATTGTTGAGAAATTAGTGGCACATCAGCTTGAGGATCGCCTGGTGTCCTCGGATATCTATGAGCCTTTCCAGTCAGGTTTTCGGGCCAGACATAGCACTGAAACTGCTCTAGTGAGAGTGCTTAATGATCCGCTCAGGGCTAGAGATAGAGGAGACAGGTCAGTTCTTGTGCTCCTCAGTCTGTCCTCAGCTTTTGACACTGTGGATCACATTGTGCTTCTTGATTGGCTCTGTGAGTTTTGTGGACTTGCCGGCACCATTATCAAATGGTTTGAGTTCTATCTCTCAGACAGAGTGCAGCGGGTGGTGATGGGGAATTTCTCCTCCTCCCCAGTGCCTCTGTCTTGTGGAGTACCTCAGGGCTTGATCTTGTCGCCAGTGTTGTACGTAGTGTATATACTGCCCCTGGGTGAGATCATTCGACAGTACAGTGCAGAGTTTCACTGCTATGCAGATGACACCCAACTTTATTTGTCTTTGGCACCCAGAACATCGGGAGTGGTCGATGTGCTTAACAGCTGTCTGGCTAAAATCAATGACTGGATGGCTTCCAGCTGGCTGAAACTCAGCCCAGCTACGACTGGGGTGCTGGTGATCGAGTCTGGTCACAGGCGTGATGGGTTACCACTAGAGGCTGACTCTGGACTTGTTCTAGGGTCTGCTCCGTTAGTGGTTTCTCTGAGGGTGCAAAATCTGGGCGTGATCCTTGATTGCAGATTGACCTTTGAAGATCAGGTGTCAGCTGTAATCAGCAGTGGTTTTTACCACTTGTGGAACATTGCCCGGATTAAGCCCCTCATTCCACCTGAGGACCTGCCAATACTAGTACATGCCTTCGTGACTTCTAGGCTTGACTACTGCAACGCTCTGTACTTCGGGATCATGGAAGGGACTCTCCACAGGCTGCAGCTAGTGCAGAATGCAGCGGCCCGGTTGCTGACGGGCCTCTCGAGGTCCAGTCATGTGACTCCTGTCCTGCGTGCTCTGCACTGGCTGCCAGTCAGGTGGAGGGTCCTTTTCAAGGTGGGTCTTCTCACCTTTAAGGCCCTATATGTCGGCTGGTTTCTGGTTACCTGTCTGATGTCCTGACACTGGTGTCCTCTGCTCACTCCCTCTGCTCCTCCTCGAGGGGCCTCCTGGACGTTCCCAGGGTTCAGCTCAAGACCTCAGGAGATTGTGCTTTTAGTGTCTCTGGGCCAGCCCTGTGGAACTCCCTTCCATCTGCAGTCTGGGAGGCTCCCTTGATTGAGGTATTCAAAGGGAGGCTAAAGGACCACCTCTTCAGCCTGGCCTTTGACTGTTGACATCTTTTTTTAGTTTTGACCAGTCCCTTGAAGTCTGACTTCTGGAAACCTCTGTTTTACTGAATTTAATCTTGTTATGTTTTTATGAGGTTTTATTATGTTTTAATTTGTTGCTGTGTGTCCTCATTTGTGTTCGGCACCCAGAGCCTCCGGGATTGGGTGCCGTATAAATAAAATTGCCTTGCCTTACCAACTGGCAGGCTTATAGACAGCTGAGTAATTGATGCAAGAGCATGCTGCAGTCATCCAAATGCTCCTTCCTCCAGTCCCTCCAGATTAGCAACTTTTCCAACCCCAAAGAATTCTGGGGTCAAATGAACTCTCTACTAAAGGGTAAATCCACATTCCTTCCCAGCATTATGTTGCGTGATGGCGCTAAGGTTACTCAACCATCGCCATTGTCTCTGAATTTAACATGGCTTTCTCCGACCTCTCTAAGCATAAGGCCTCCCTCCTGGCCCTTGTTCCGTCTCCTCCCTCCTCTCCCAATCTCTGCTAGCTCCACCTTCCACCTTAAACTGGCCTCCCGGAATGAGGTGATGCACCACCTCAAGAGTATCAAGGAAACCTCGCCAGGGTTTGGCACCCTTGAACCCCAATTCCTAAAAGTTAGAGTTGTCGCCATTGCCTACCCTGTGCATGACTTAATCAACAAATCCCTCTGCTCCAGCATGGTGCCCTCAAAATGGAAAGCCGCTATTGTTGTCCCTATTCACAAGAGTGGCCCTAACTCTTCATTTGAGAAATACTGGTCAATCTCCATACTCTGTGCCCTCACTAAAATACAGGAAAACATTATACATGCACAACTTCAGCAGCACCTAGAGCTAAATACTTCACTCTCCATTAACCAGCATGGATTCCGTAAATCCCACAGTACTCACACTGCCCTCATTAAGATAACATCTGACATCCTTACTTCTGTGGGCAAAGGCCTTGTAACTGGAGCTATTTTTGTCGACCTTACCAAGGCCTTTGACCTTGTTAACCATAACCTCCTGCTCCACATGCTTCTCTCTTTTGGTCTCGATGTCCCATCATTAAACTGGTTTTCGAGCTATCTCTCCAGCTGTACCCAGTGTGTGAGGTAGGTAGGACATACCTCCACTTTCAGTGCCATAAGAGATGGTGTCCCCCAGGGGTCCATCCTTGGCCCTCTCTTATTCTCTTTATTTATCAATGAACTCCCGCAGCACTGTGGAGGTGTGTCAGTTCAGTTGTACGCAAACAATGCTGTATTGTACAGGTTCTCTTCTGACCCTATCCTGCTGACTCTACACTTGCAACAGGACTTCCAACTTCTTGAAGCTTGGTTCCTCAATAAGCTCTTGGTGCTGAACAGTAAGAAAACGAAATCAATGCTGTTCTATCACTGGACCCCTAAGTCTACCCCTCGCCTCTCTTGGTGATCAGTTCCTCTTGAGGGAACCCCCTAGATCAGGTTCAATCTTTTAAATATCTTGGCGTCACACTGGACTCCCACCTATTCTTTGACCTGCATGTTTCAGCCGTTGTCAAGACCATCAACCAAAAGCTCAGGCTGCTATACTGCCTCTTACCCTACCTTATGTTCCCCTCCCGACTTGCCATAGCATCTTCCTCATTGCTCCTTCTCATCACCTATGGTGCCCCTATTCTCCACTGTGCTCATGTCTCCCATCTTGCCAAACTTAAGCAAGCTTACCACAGGGTTGCTTGCTTTGTCCTGGGTGCTAATGCCAGGACGCACCACTGTTCTGTCCTTGATTCCCTTGGCTGGTCATCCTTTGAAGCCAGACTTCAGTACCCTACCCTTTGCCTGACCTACAAGCTCGTCCATACCTTCACTCCTCCCCCTGCCTCTTACGCATCATCCAGTGTAAAACCTCTACTAGGTCCTTAAGGTCAGCTGACCTACCTCTACTCTCCATCTCAAAACCCTGCCTAGCAGTAGGTTGGCGTGCCTCTTCGCCATTTCTGGGACCTTCCTCCGGAATGTACTACTCTCTACTGTTCTGACCTGTACCTCTCTTTACTTCTTCAAGAATTCTTTTAAATCCCACCAATCTTCCCCTCAAGTCTGCACCTGTAACTAATAGTTTCCCACTCCTACTATCCAACCTCACTTCTTCCACCTCCATTGCCTCGTCCTGCTCCCTTCCCAGCTCCTTTCCTCAGTCGGCCTTGCAACCCTCTCTTGAGTTGTTCATGGGGTTACTCTGGCTGCATTGTGTCCTACTCTATTAACTGTCTACTTCCTGGCCCTAGTCCCCTGTTCTGCTTGACTAGCTTGCTGACAATTTTGCACTGTTTGAACTGCTTTCTGCATTTATGTAATTATGTGTATTTGTCTAACCTTGCCTAAGCAATGTGTATTTATCTGCATCACTTGTTTTGCAGCATCTGTACTCACTGTATTATTTGTATATAATGTATATGCCTTGTATTATTTATATTTGCCTTTTGATACCTATATTGTGCTCCACATTGTATTGTACAAATGTCTTTGCACACTTATCTTGTTTTATTTTGTATTCTCTGTACCTCCCATTGTATCCTCCTCTGGGTCGCCCCTGAAAAAGGGACTTTTTGTCTCAGTGGGCTTACCTGATTACCAAAATTCAAATAAATAAATACATTTTGGTTGCTTTTGAACTGGTTGAAATATAATTTGTTTTTGCCTTCCTGTAGGTTAGCTCTGTGGCTTGCCTAAGGTTTTCATTACATTTCTTTTGGGCAACTGCCCATATAGTCCACGCTTCACCTGATGTGTTGTTAGATAGTGTTTATTCGGCACTCTTGATTTCCTTGAGTAGATTTGCTCAGACAGCCGCTTCTTTTATCTTCCTGTCAGTGTGGATGGCGAGGCAATTTCCTCTAATGGTAGATACACTTGATGGCTTCCCAAATGATGGACCGACTAGTGTCTTCTCATTTCCCTCTTGAATTGTCCTCCCACCAGCTTGAGGCAGAGTCCTCTAGTGGTTTTGTTGCTGCTAAGGCTGAAGTGATCCTCAGAGTTCACCTTGTTTATACTGTTGAGATATTTAAACATTTTGGTCATGTTTCCCCTCTCCCTCCTGTCCTCCAAGGAGCACATATTGAGGTCTCGGAGTCTCTCGTCATAGGTCCTACCTTGCAGACCCTGGATCATTTTAGATGACCTCCTCTGGATGGTTTCGAGAAGATTGATGTCTTTCCTTAGGTATGGGCACCAGAACTGCACACTGTACTCCAGGTGCGGAAGCACCAGAGATCTGTACAGCGGCAAAATGACCTCCTCCTTCCTGCAAGTTATTCCTCTGGCTCTGAAGCCCAATATTCTAGTTGCTTTGGCTGCTGCCTTCCTGTAATACATAGAGTGTTTCGGGTCACTTGTGATGATCACCCCCAAATCTTTCTCCTCTTCTGACTTGGTAAACTGCACACCACCCAGACAGTATTTGGTCTTTGGGTTCTTAGCCGTCAAGTGCATGACTTTGCCCTTCATTGCACTGAGCCCCAGTTACCAAATACCTACGGGAGACCTAGGCTCAAGAGCTGAGCCTGTCTCCTGTGCCACAAACTGGTTGGGTGTGGAGTGCAATGCAGAGGCATCACTAGCTCACTCCAGGGGAGAGAGTTAGTGCGTCTCACTAAACAAGTACCACCCCCCCCCGAGCTACTGGGGTCTCGAGGAGATGCAGAAGTTTAGCCAACCGGGGCGAGGGGGGGGAACAAGTGCATTTTACTACATGAGGCTACACCTGCCCTGGGCTGATGGGTTCTGGAATGGGATGCAGAGGAATTGTGAGCCAGCCTGGTAGGAGGAGGGTTCGTGATTCCCTCTATGTGAATACTACCCCAGGCTGGTGTGTAAAGTACGATATGAAGGCATCACTAGCAGATCCCTTGGGGAGGGTTAGTACATCTTGCTACAGGAGCATCACCCCATTTCAGATTGGTAATGTCAGAATTGTGATGTGGAGGCATTGCAAGGTCTGCCCCTAGGGGGAGGATTACGGCATTCTGCTACATAAGCATCACTCTTGCCAGGCTGGTAAGGTCTGGAATGAGATGTGGAGGCATTGGGAGTTGCCCGTAGGGGGGAGGCTTAGTGCATTCTGCTACACAAGCATCACCCCTGCCTGGGCTGATGAGGTCTGGAATGAGATGCAGAGGCACTGGGAGATGCCTTCTGGGGGGGAGGCTTAACACATCCTGCTATATGAGCATCACCCCTGCCTGGGCTGGTGAGGTCTGGAATAAGGTGGGAGGCATTTCGAACCACCCCAGGGGAAGGGTTAGCGCATCCTCCTACTCGAACACCACCAGTAGGTAGCAAGTGGGGGCTTCCTTGATACTGTAGGTGACCACACAGTGTCGGATGCTTCCCACCTCTAGATCTTTGCTGCGGCTGACTGTTGGTTGCGAGTCGGGGAGGACGGAGGGAGGAAAGGGTTAAAGGGCAGGAAAACAGCTCTGGAGCATGTAGCATGAGAGCCTGTGTATTTGGGCCCCACTGTCCCCAAGTTTAATCAGTTTAAGAGATCCTTGCAGTCTGCCTTTGCAGTCCAATGCAATTGCAACCGTTAAACAGTTTTATTTGGTTTCTCTCTATACCTTACCCATGATTTTTTATACAAATATCTGTATATTTTTTTTTTTGTTCAAAACTGTATGTAATTGTTCTGCCTTAGATGCTTTGATCCTGACTCGATTGTATTTCCTGTGAAACTGCTTAGTGTACTTGTAATGTCTTTTGTGACTATGTATTTGATGTAGAACCTTAGTGAATGAGCACTTGTGCTCAAAGGTAATTCTCCAAAGTTCTCAATAAATAATATAAATGAATAAACTCTCTGCTATCATCCTATCCAATCCTGGCAGAGGCTTCTCGCACTGCTGTAGCTGGAGTGGCAGATGCTATTACCCAGTTGTGGCTTGGCCTTCCCACTGGGGAAGCTGTGGCGTCAGGGGATCAGAGATAAGAGCTGGAGCCATGAAGAGTTTAGGTTAGGTCCACCACACCTAGGTTAGGGAAAAATGTGAATTATTAAAAAATATATATATATATATATATATATATATACAGTATATATATATATATATATGTGTATATATGTATGTATGTCTCACACTACCAGTAACCTGGAAGTATCCCTTTGGAGAACTTATTTTGTAAGCACAGACAGAACTATTTTTAAGTCTTCTGTTTGCAATTATTTCATAGGCTAATCTGGAAATGGAACACCACAGAATTGGTTCACTGCATTGTTTTATGGAAGGGTATCAGTCATTTGATCTTCATTTGTCTGTTTGGAACCCCCTCCCGCCCACGGCAGGTTGGCTGGAGAAGCTAAAATTGCTTGGTGTATCTTAGTCATAGTATGATTAAGCTCCTAACATGTTCTTTCTTAATCATCAACTGATAAGTTGAGTCAGAAAGCATGGGTGGAGTCAGGCACATTTCTTCTGTAGCCTAAGGAGCTGCTGCCACCTCACTGAAAATCTTTGGAGTTATAATATTTAGACACAAGTCATCTTATATTGTAGAACACACTTACAGTGAATTTTGACCTACTAAGTTTGTTTTTAGGGAAGTTCTTTTTCTAGTAACCTGGATTTGTCTATAGCCTTGTCATAGCTTGCAGTGTTGCTCAAGGAACTGGTGCCCAAGAAAGTCTAACAGAATTCAAAGTTAACCTTCCCCATACCTCGCACCTGACTCTCTCCAACCATCTGATCTTTCTTTTCTACTGATGACATTGTTTTCTTCCAGATTCCCTCCATCTTGTGTCAGCTTCAGTTCGTCATTTTTGTTCGGCCACAATGTGTTCAGTTTCATTTTCATTCCTTCCAGTTATGGCACCATTTACAGTGTTTTTCTTCATTTTTGGACATTGTTTGTTAAATGTTGGGTGCTCTCTTCCGCACCTTGTCATCGGAAAACAAACCCTGCAGGTGTTTTCAAGACCTGACAGGCCTGCAAGAAGGCCATGCCTATGGCTGATGGGCACAGATAATACTTGGGCTGCCTGCTTCCAGAGCATTTACTGGTCAAGGACTGTCCCTTTTGCAAGAGAAGAGAAATGAGAAAGAAGTCCTTGGAGTGCAAGAACAAGCAAGACCTCACCTTATAGAAACATGGGACGACACGAGCAGATAAAGACACAGTGTCCATCCAGTCTACTCTAGAACCCTATAGTACTTTAGACACTACTGTCTTTTTATCTTTCTCCCATTTCTCCCTTTAGAAACATAGAAACATAGACTTTGAGGGCAGATAAGGACCGCTAGGCCCATCTAGTCTGCCCATTTCCCTACCTACAGGATAGGGTGCAGATCCTAGTTAACCAACAGCCTATATCTTCCTGCCCCCCACAAGAATTGCCTTATGTCTGTCCCATGCGTTCTTGAATTCTCCCATAGTTTTAGACCCCACAACTTCCTCAGGAAGGCTGTTCCATGCATCCACTACCCTCTCTGTGAAATAATACTTCCTCCATTGCCCCTGAACCGCCTCCTTCTATCTTTAAATTGTGTCCCCTTGTTCTTGCAAGTCTCTTTTCTGAAAGATATGCTACCCTCTTGGACTTTGTTGATTCCTTAGAAGTGCTGAAAGTTTCTATCATGTCCCCTCTCCTTCTTTCTTCAAGGGTATACATATTAAGCTCCTTTAGTCTCTCCTCATCCTGGCTTCTCTTGCAGACCCTGCACCATTTATGTTGCCCTCCTCTGGACTGCCTCTATCCTGTCTATGTCCTTGCGGAGATGGGGTCTCCAGAACTGGACACAGTATTCCAGATGGGGTCTCACCAACTGTCTGTACAGGGGATAACAACTTCCTGTTTTCTGCTGCTGATGCCTCTCCCTATACATCCCAGTATACCCCCGGCCCTCCCTGCTGCCTTCTCACATTGCTTGCTAACCTTAAGGTCATCTGATATGATTACCCCCAGATCCCTTTCCTGTTTTGTTGTTGTTACTACCTCCCCACCCATTGTGTATTCTTCTCCTGGGTTCCTGTTTCCCAGGTGCATTATTTTGCACTTTTTTGCATTGAATCCTAGCTGCCATACTTCTGACCATTCCTCCAACCTTGCCAAGTCCCTTTTCATCCTTTCCACGCCTCCTTGTGTATCAACCCTGTTGCAGATCTTTGTGTCATCTGCAAAAAGGCATACTTTTCTTTCCAGTCCCTCTGCAATGTCACTGATGAAGACATTAAAAAGGACTGGACCCAATACTGAACCCTGCGGTACCCCACTAGTAACCGCCCTTTCTTCAGAGTGGACTCCATTTACAATTACCTTCTGTGTCCTGTTGTCCAGCCAATGTTTTACCCAGGCTACCCTGGGACCCACTCCCAGGCTGGTTAATTTGACTAATAATCTTTTGTGTGGGACTGTGTCAAATGCCTTGCTAAAGTCTAGGTAGGCCATGTCCACAGCCCCTCCCTGGTCTACTACTTTGGTCACCCAGTCAAAGAAATCTTTAGATTCGTCTGACATGACCTTCCGCTGTGAACCCATGCTGCCTTGGATCCTGTGCTCCACTGACCTCTAGGTACTCAACTATTCTTTCCTTCAAGTGACTCCATCACTTTCCCTACCACAGAGGTCAGACTGACAGGTCTGTAGTTTCCTGCCTCTGTCTTGGTCACACTTTTGTGAAGGGGAATCACATCCGCCTTCCTCCAGTCCTCGGGTACCACACCATCCTCCCATGACTTATTAAAAGAGTAGCCAGTGGTTTCACTAGTTCCTTCCTTAATTCTTTTAGAATTCTGGGGTGAATTCCATCAGGACCCATTGCTTTGTCCTTCAGATCTTATCTGTGTCAATCTTCACCATTCATCACAGATGGGGTACTGGCTGGAGATCAGGACCCATGAGAGCCTTTTTTTTAAAAGATGGCGAGCCGATGCAACATCGGTGGCGATCCTCGAACCCGGCGTGCTACGTGGGCGCTCGAGGGATTAGCCGATAGGCTGCATCGACTCCACCTGCCTACCAGTTCTTCGTCTCCCGCCGTCGAGGTCGCCTCGTGGGAAGCCTGAAGAAGCCTTATTCTAAAATTTTAGGCCTTGAAGCCTGCGTCTCTAGTCGTCGGTCTACTAGTTCTGTGTTTGCCTCCACTCGACGTCGCCGGTAAGATCTTTCCTTTTTATTACATTTAAAGCGACGTCGAGTCTGTTTTTGGTGTTTTTTTCTCCGTAGGTCATGTCGCGGTCGGAGGGCAAAAAATCGCAGAAGACGGGGCGGCCCCCTATGCGTCGGTGCCCGTGCGGCCGCAAGTACTCCGTCACCGACCAACATGACCGGTGCCTTTCGTGCCTTGGCCCGCTACACGACATGGATTCGTGCGACACCTGCTTCTCGATGGACCACGAGTTTTGGAACAGCGCGCGTTTAAGGTCAGGCGAGCTCCGCCAACTTTCGGGGGTAGGCCGCGCACTCGTCGGGCCAAGCCGCGTTCTCTCGGCCCCTCCTCCGGGTCCCCTCCCGGTTCTATACGGACCGCGGAGGAGGGAGCCTCGGCCTCTTCTAGCCTAGCCGTGGCTCCTTCCGCAGCGCAGGAGGCCCGTCCCGCTTCCCCCCAGGAGCGGGCGGGAGGCGCCGCTCCGGCAATCACTCGCCGGTGGAAGGCTCCCCGGTGTCGCTCCAGCGATCCGCTAGGCCGGGTCGATGCCGTCGTTCGATGCCGTCAGGGCCTTGGTGCCGTTTGCGGTGCCGAGGTCCTGTTGGTGTCGATGCCCGACCCGACTGTCGGCGTCGTGGGCGACGGCGCCGACACTGCTGCGGCGCCGTGAAACTGCCTTGACGTGGATCGCCCGCCATGTCTCACCTCGGCGCCGAGGTTGAACGCGGCGCCGTGGGAGCGCCGGTGTCGTCCGTCGCAGTGCCCGGCGTAGCGCCATTGGGACTCGGCGCGCTCGCGGCTCGAAGCGGTCTCCGGCGCCAATGTCGGCGTCGTGGTCGAGCCGAGTCGCCGAAGTCGTCGCGCCGCCTTGGTCCCGGCGTCGAGCGGCCTGGCGGCGGCGTCGGCTCCAAGACTGGGGTTGCTGACGGCGCCGTCTCCGTCCCGGGTGCCTCCCCTGGCACCGGTGGACCTGATGGTGCCGCAGCTGGCCCTGGCCTAGGACTTCTGGCCCAAGCTGCCCTGCCACCTTCTGCTGGCACCGCTCGCGGTGCTGTGGACCAGGCGGGGATTGCCTTGGCTCCTGGGCCCCTCGGGAAGGTGTCCCTTCCTTGACCCCCTACTGTTTGGCTTAGGGCCTCGGACTCTTCCTCTTCGGGGTCGGAGTCCAGCTCGGAGTCGAATGGGCAGTCACACCCTTCAGGGTTGTCTGCAAGGGAGGACGAGCTGGTGGTTTCCTCTTCGGGTCGCGGCCAGTCCCCCTCCGAGGTGAGTCGGGTTTCCTCTAGGGCTAGGGTCAGTGGTGCTGACCAGCGGGCTGTGGTGTGTGCCACCATCGCCTTGCAGCCCTAGCCAGGGGTTCCTTGACCCTCTACGGTGGTCCCCTACTGTGACATCTCTCGGTCGCCCAACTTTGGGGCCCTGTCAGAGAGGGCCACGGGAGGGAAGGTGCTCCTTCCGGATTGCCCTTCAGGGCAGCCCTGGAGTGCGGAGCTGCCTAGACTGGCCACTTGAGGCTAGGACCCTTCCGGACTCGAAGGGTCGAGGGTATAGGTTTGGCGCGGTCCTTCTCTGGGACCTACCCGGGTCCTGGACGGAGCTGGAGTGCGGACTTCCGCCCTTCCCCTTCGGGTTCCTTGAGAGGGTCCCATTCTTTCGAGGCAGGGGACCGTCCTTCTGGACCTTCACGGCCCCTGGTCGCCTCACTTGGGGGATTCTTTTGGGCGCAGTCTAGGCAGTACCGAAGCGGTTGTGCAGCTGTCGACTGCGGAGTCTTCCAGGACTCCCCCCGTGGGAGTCCGTGGTCCGCTCCTTAGCCCTGGCAGAGGTCAGCCGACTTCTTCTCTCGGCTCTGTCCACTCCCCTCTGCCGCCTTCTCCTGTGTTCCCAGGTATCTTTGGTCCTAGCGGGCCTCTCACCTGGGAACAGTTCAGAGCAGTGGCTGCTCGGTTCCCTGCTTACGTTAGGGCTTTGGACAGCCAGGTTTTTCAACCTCCCCCCGAGCAGCCACCCTCCGAGCCTATGGTGACCTCCAGCTCCTCATCCCCCTCTTCTGGGGGAGAGGAACCTTCTGTCCACATCTCTCCTGCTGCTGATCTCTCTGAGTATCAGCGTTTCCTCGTGAGGATGATGGAGGACCTTTACCTTTCTCCTTCTTCTGTGAGCAATCCGGAGCATGCGGCGCACGCCTTTCTAGGCGATTTTGGGACAGCCACCCTCGTGGTGCGCGCCAGCCGCTCCCTTCCGGGCGTCCATGCGTTTCTGGCAGAGGCCCTTCTCCGGGTTCCTGCCCCTAGGGACCTCTGCCAGAGGTATTAGCTCCCCGAGTCTCCAGGCTCCTTGCCTCATCCGCAGTCCGGATTGACGCACCTGGACACTCCTGATGGGCTTCACGCCCTCCGCCGTGACCGGCCCCCAGATCAGGACTCCTCGGATTTTGATTTCTGGGGGAAGAGGACTTTCTACTCGGCACGGCTGCTTCTCTCCATTTCTGCGCATCAGGCCCACTACGCTACCTATAACAGGTACTTGTGGTCAGCGCTAGGTCAGTTCCTAGCCGCTCTGCCTGACTCGGAGCAAACCAGGCAAGCCATTGCTCTCTCTGCACGTGGCCTGGAGCTAGCAAGGCACCAAGCAAGGACATCTTACGACGCCAGTGAGGTAGCTACCAGGGTCGTAGGGACAGCGATCTACACCAGAAGATCGGCATGGCTTCGCCTTTCCCGGTTGTCACCCTTGGCCCGGCGTAGGGTGATTTGCTCCGCTCACCAGGGAACCTACCTCTTTTCCCGTAGGGTGAGACGGCGTTTGTCGGGGCAAATTCCTTCCCCCTCCGGGGGAACCCCGTCTCGCTCTCCCCTCTCTAGGGTCTCCTCAGGCCCAGAAGGTCCCCCCCCCTTAGTGTGTCACCCACTGAGGGCTAAGGGACACTGTCCCTTAGGGTGCAATCAGTCAACGCCCTTCGGGGGGCTTGGTACTCACCCATCTGTGATGAATGGTGAAGATTGACACAGATAAGATATTCAAATTACGTGCTACCATAATTGCAGTCTTTCTGTGTATCTTCACCATTCATCTAATCCACCATCCCCCTTGGGGCTTCAGTCTCTGGAATCCTCCTCCCTCTGTGCCTTCCCTATCTTCACTGCATAGGTGCTGGAACCTCTGGGGCGAAAGGGGCGGTAGCCCCTCCACTTGTTGTTCCTGTATGGTTAAAACCAGTATAGGGAAAGTGCCCTTTCTTCCTTAGCCCCCTCAACTGTTGCCATCTTCCGGCACCCTTGCTTGAGTGAGATTAGTTGAGACACAGGGGGACAGTCTTCCCTAAGGGGTATAGTTTGAGTGGCACTCCTCTCTTCTACTATCTTCTCCCCTACGGGGTAGGAGCTGGTGGTTGCCCTCCTTCTGTTATCCATCTAATCAAAAAAAAAATTTTTCCTTTTCTTTTTTCACAAATATCTCTTTGAGAGAGAGTACTGAGTCCCTGTACCCTGTCCTTCTCCAGAATAGCCAACTCTGCTTTGGGGTATTGTCAGTTATTCTGTGCCTTGAATTCTGGCAAAGAGCTTTGCTAACTCCTTGCAGTTCCTATACAGTCTGGTGACGGACAAGGGTCCTGGATCCCTGTTACCTCTCACTCTCTCTCCTGAAATTCTCTCCCCCCTTCCCTCCCTTCTTCCGTTTCCAAAGATTGGGGCCCCTACCCAATCCCCCTTAGTCTTACTTCTTCTATGCTGTCCTCTCAGTCGTTATTTCTCCTTTTAGTTCAGTTTTCTCTCCTTTTTCTGTCCCTTGGCCTCTCTTGTCCCACCCTCCATCCCTTCCTCTTACCTTTCCAGCGACTCAGAACTGGTAGGCAGGCGGAGTCGATGCAGCCTAACGGCTAATCCTCGAGCACCACGTAGTACGTCGGCCTCGAGGATGGCGCCGATGCTGCATCGGCTCTGCCTATCTTTAAAAAAAAAAAAAAGGCTCCCGCGGTCCTGATCTCCGGCCAGTACCCCATCTGTGATGAATGGTGAAGATACACAGAAAGATCATAATTGCAGTAAGTATGTAATTTGAATTTTTAGGAGTTCTTGCAGAACCCTTTCTTCTGTGAAAGGACTGGGATCGACCCCCCTATCAAGTGTTTAATAATTGCTTCTGACAGCTTAGTCCTCTCTCCATAGCTTTGGTGCTTTGTCATCTGACTCCAAGGCCACGGAGCAGAGGCAGTTGGGGCCAGTGCTGCTTTATATGTTGGCAGCCCACTTATGGTGCTGTATGCCATGCACCAACATCGCTGGCCCCAAAAGTTCTGGTTTCCATGAGGTCCTAGTGCCTTCAGCTCTATGACCAAAGAGTGTTGCTCCATGGAGGAGTTCAAGAGTTACTGGTAGGTACTCTTTTCTCTGTCCTCTTTCTGCTACCACATTTGGACCCCTTCCCTCCTCCTTTGCCTACTTGTTCAGGAATGCGAGTCCACAAATTTTTAAAACCCACCTTTGTAAAAGGAACCCTTGCAACCCTAGACTAACAGGTGGAGAAGTGTTCTGTGGCTCCTGTAGAGAACCATGAAGCCCTCCTGACCTAGTCTTCAGTTAAGGGACAGGTACCTGCAGTGACGAATGGCAAGTCCCTTATCTTGGCCAGCTCTTCTGGGAGGGAGAGTAGCAAGAAGGGTACACTAGGGGACAGCGCATACTCTACCGCCTCCCTGGCATTTCACCAGTTGGCCTGTTTAAGGTATTTGTCATAATATCAACACTTTCATTGTCCTTACTGCAACATGTGGACAAGATACCTGCAGCAGGTTCAGCATGCCAGCAACATAGCAGCATGAGGAATGGCTTGCCAGTAGCACAGCAGCCTCAGGAATGGCTACTGGTGTTGTCACATGTAGGGAGGCTTGATCGAGGTATTCCCACCTGTTCTGAACTGCAGCAAAAGGTGGCAGACCATCTGTTTGGAGGTTTGAGTCTTATTTGGTCCCCAGGTTGAGTCCTTAAAGAATGCTAAGGAGGCCAAGAGGACTGTTAAGTCCTTGACGGGTTTTGACTCCTTTAGAAAGCCCTCATTCCAAGGTGGATGGAGATGGGCCCCTTTTTGTGGCTGGTGCCATCCCCCCAGGACAGAAGCATCCTCAGATCATACTTTACCCTACTAATCATGACAAGACCCCTTCCTCCCTCCCTCCCCAATAGCCACTGGTCCAGACCAGACCAAAGTACAGCAGAATGAACTCTTAATGCCACCCTCCCAGGGTCTAAGGGGCCTTCAATGGGAGATGGAATCTTCCGCACTCATTCCAGTTGCCTCTCCATCAGCAAGGAAAAGAGGGTGCTGGTGCATGTCTGGAAGGTATGTCTCTGGAATGTACTGTATGTCTTCTCCAATCAGTCAAGGATTAAGGTACAGTGTGTTCTTCCTCAAGCAGGACTGCTCAAGGAGAGCAGTCCAAAAACTCCAGCTTGCAGGAGCAGTAGAGTAGCTTTTTGAGAATCGCTAAGGAAAGGGGTTAGTTTTTTACAGTATTTCCTGGTCCTCAAGAAATCAGGAGGGTGGTGACCCATCCTACACCTCAGGGGTCTGAAGAGGCAACTACAGTACTCGAAATTTAGAATGGTTTCTTTGATAGCTATAATCCAGTTCTTCGAAGAATAAAAATTGCATTGGTATTCATCTATTGTCACACAGCTCCCACCCATCCTCTCTGACTGTTGCTGTGGGTAGGAGATTAGGTTTTAGGCTACCTGTGTAGTTTTTCTCTTCTGTGGGGAAAGAACTGATTGTTGGAGGGAGCTGGGCTGTAGGAGTAGAGAGGGTGCACACAGTGCACTGCAAATCCTATTGGGCAGTTTGGGGTGCCCACTCATTAAGCCAGACTCTGTAAGTTTGTGGCTTTAGATGAATACTTCTCAGAGAAACATAGTTGCATGTAAGTAACCTTTTCTTATGTCCCAAACAATAGGCTATTAAAACATTCTCATGATATGATGAAGCCCCTTATGTATGCTAGGTAGGGCTGTGCAAATACCTTTTTTTGAATATTCAGCCGAATATTCGGTATTCGGTTCCCAGATATTCAGTATTTGTTATTTAGCTAGCGAAAATGCCTTCTTAGAGAATTGGTATACAAGTCCTTTAAATGGCTTCAGGGAGCGTAGGATGAGCTGTCATGGCACTTTGGCTTGTACAATGGTATCACAGGCTGTCGTTTGGCATTACTGCTTCAATAGGAGGATGCAGAGGTCACAGCACTTTGTATTGTACACTGGTACTACAGGGTACAGGCTGCCTTGTCCCGCTGCTGCTTCAGGAGAATGCAGATGTCATGGCACTTTGGCTTGTACACTGGTGCCACTGCCACACAGGCTGTCTTGTGCTGCTGATGCTTCAGGAGGAGGATGGAGATGTCACAGCACTTTGGCTTGTACACTGGTGTCACAGGCTGCCTTGGCCCGCCGCTGTTTCAGGAGGATGATGCAGATGTCATGGCACTTTATCTTGCACACTGGTGCCACAGGCTGCCTTGTCCCATTGCTGCTTCCAGAGGAGTATGCAAATGTCATGTCACTTTGGCTTGTACACTGGTGCCACTGCCACACAGGCTGTCTTGTGCTGCTGAGGCTTTAGGAGGAGGATACAGAATCCATGGCACTTTGGCTTATGCACTGGTGCCACAGGCTGTCTCGATGGGTATGGTTTTGTTGAGTAGAATGCAGATGTTGTGGCACCTTGGCTTGTACACTGGTGCCACAGGCTGTCTTGTTGGATACGGTTCTGTTGTGGAGGAGGATGCAGATGTCGTGGCACCTTGGCTTGTACACTGGTGCCACAGGCTGTGTTATGCTGCTGATGCTTCAGGAGGAAGATGCAGATGTCACGGCACTTTGGCTTGTACACTGGTGCCACAGGCTGTCTTGTTGGGTATGGTTCTTTTGTGGAAGAGGATGCAGATGTTGTGGCACCTTGGCTTGTACACTGGTGCCACAGGCTGTGTTGTGCTGCTGATGCTTCAGGAGGAAGATGCAGATGTCACGGCACTTCGGCTTGTACACTGGTGCCACAGGCTGTCTTGTTAGATATGGTTCTGTTGTGGAGGAGGATGCAGATGTCGTGGCACCTTGGCTTGTACACTGGTGCCACAGGCTGTGTTGTGCTGCTAATGCTTCAGGAGGAAGATGCAGATGTCATGTCACTTTGGCTTGTACACTAGTGTAGGAGGGCAGGCTACCATGTCCCACTGCTGTTTCTGGAGGAGGATGCACAGGATCTGGAGGAGGATGCACAGGAAAATAGTTCCTCATGGGCATTCCATTCAGTTTCCCATAGGATTCAACTGGAAGTATAAGAAGACATTGTCACAAACCCACTCAGCAGGTCAGGCCCTCTAGTCCCAAAGTGCCAACCTCTGAGCGCAGTCTTGTGAACAGTGTAACAGACTAGGTAACCTTCTTGTCTGTTTTTGTGAGTTCGGATCAACCTTTGGTCTCAAGTTCTGGAGGGATTCAAACTGTTAACCTCTTGTTAGCATACCCAATGCACAGACTCAGAAATATCTGTCTTTGGGGGACCAGATATCTTTGCCTATGGGCACCTAACCAGGTGTATAGAGTGTCACAGATTCACTCAGCAGGTCAGGCCCTCTACTCCCAAAGTGCCAACCTCTGAGCACAGCCTTGTGAACAGTGTAACAGACAAGATAACCTTCTTGTCTGTTTTTTTGTGAGTTTGGATCAACCTTTGGTCTCAGTTCTGGAGGGATTCAAACTGTAACCTCTTGCTAGCCTACCCAATGCACAGGCTCAGATATATCTGTCTTCGGGGGGCCAGATATCTTTGCCTACGGGTACCTAACCAGGTATTCAGAGATGAACCCTTAAAACGTAATAAAGACCTCAGATTTAAAATGCTTCTGTTTCCAGTTTGGTACCACCATACAAGCTTATGTCTGCTGAATCATAAATATTTCTTAGCAAAAGAAAGCAATTCAAAGACAGACCAGGTTTGCTCTAAAATTAGAGTTTTTACTAAAATATATAATAATAATATGTCAAACATACAATACAGAACTCGTATCAAAAGACATACAAATCTTTAAAACAAAACAAGGTTTAAAACAGTGCAATTCCTACAACTATATTTAGATTTTGTCTAGCTTTCAAAATAGCTGTTTTCAGTGCTCAGATGTTTCCTTAGTCAGTGTCAGATACAAATGCATCTCTATAGTGAAAGAGAATAATCTTTTCAAGCAGTCTTGGCCAACCCCTTTTTGGCGAAGTCATCCAGCCCCTCCTCTGGTCAAATATCTAACAAAAATATATTTTTATACAACCACAGGATGTAATTTTATTAATCTATACTATACAGCTATACAGGATATATTAATTATGCAACCTTAGCATAACTCAAGTTTCAGTGACACCTCTTTTGATCTCATGCTGTACCCTCTTCACACAGGCTTCATACGGTCATTTACAACCTTACACCTCTATGTAACATCCTAGCTTCCCTTATTTTAACGTCATAAACCTAGTTTATGATTTCTCTCTTAACAAAATTAACTTAACAACTCTGTAATTAGCTCAGAGAAACAGGATCCTTAATAAAAGTCTTCCAGTAACACATTGTCTCTAAAAAGACTGAGTGTATGATACAATGCTGTCAGCAGTTCTCTTGGCCTGCATCTGTCAGCTAAAATCTTGGGGGGGGGGGGGAGATAAGAAAGGTCATTCCTAGAGCATTTGAATTTTCAGCAGAGACATTAATACATTTTATATTAAAAAGATATAATACAGCACTCAGAACTGGCTGTCTACGTCACATAGAGATGAACCCTTTAAAACTTTAATAAAGACCTCAGATTAAAACACTTCTCTTTCCAGTTTGGTATCACCATTCAAGCTTATGTCTATTGTCTGCTATAATTAAACTTTTCTCACAAATAAAAAGAAGTCAAAGATAGACCAAGTAAGTTCTAAAAAGAATTTTACTATAATGGATAAGAATATGTAAAATACAACAATACAGAACTATTATATCACAAGACATACAAATCTTTTAAAAAGAACAAGGTTTAAAACAGTGCAATTCCTGCTACAGTACTTAGTCTCTACATACTTGCTTAAAGTTCTCCAAAGATGTGTTCTTGTCAGAGTCTAGGTAAAAATGTGTCTCTGTGAAGTAAAACAGACTAAATTAAATGCTGGCTTTTACCCCACCTCTTTTCAGGAGGTCACCTAGCTCCTCCCTGTCAGGATATATGAAAATATATATCTTATACAAAAGTATTACATTCTGCAACTCCAGCATAATTCATGTCCTTCAAATGACACTTTGTTTGATCTCATGCTGTATCCTCCCTCACACAGGCTTCACAGGGACATTTACAACCTTGAACCCCTGTGTAACAACCTAGGTTCCTCTCCAACGTCATAAACCTTCTTTATGATTTCTCTCTTAATAAAATTAACTTAAACAAGTCTGTAATTAACTCAGAGAAACAGGATCCTTGATTAAAGTCTTCCTTGTAACACATTGTCTCTAAAAACTGAATGTGTGTGAACTCACATGCTGTCAGCATTTCCTCATGGCTTCCATCTCTCAGCTGAAATCTGGGGGGTGAGGTCACTCCTAGAGCATTTGATTTTCAGCAGGAGACATTCAGTAATACATTTTATAGTAAAAAGAAATGATACAGCACTCGGAACTAGCTGTCTACGTCACAGACATAACTGTCATTTATTGTACATGGGTGAAAAAAACAATGTGTACTACAAGAATAAAATATGCCACACCCTTAAATAATTGTGGCCTTTAAGAAAACCAACTAATAAAACATAATTATGCACATAGTGCAACAGTATAACTTCAATAGGCTTAACTCAGGCAATACTGGTATTTAATTGACAATCTACATATGGGCACACTCCTCTTAATGGGATTGGGTATTACAGGAAACACATGGCAGATCGTTAACTAATTCTGTGCTTAAAAAAACTAGTAAAACATAATTATGCCCATTGAACACTGTAACTTTACTTCATTCAGTCATTTCATTGTTTTCTTTCTGTTTGGTGGTATATGACTCATTCACATATCTGGAATGTGTAGTACGGTAGGGGCTGCATGCCCATTGGCTCACGCTTTAGCAGACAATGGCGTGCAGCTCCTAGTAGTCAGTCGGCGGGGCGGCAGGCGGGTGGGTGCTGCCGAGCCGGCTGACCGGGGAGAGGAGGCAGTGGGACCAGTGGGAGGGGTGCCCTAGACCACCAGGGTCATAGGACGATTTCTCTTACGGATGCCCACGATCGGGCAGCATTCGGTCCACTGGACCACCAGGGATATTGGACGGGGGGGGGGAGTTTATTATAACGATGCCCGTGATCGGGCACATAGCGGTCCACTGCACCACCAGGGATATTGGACGAGGAAGTCATTTTTAATACAACACATGCCCACGATTGGGCACATAGCGGTCCACTGGACCACCAGGGATATTGGATGGGGACATTATTTTTCGACATATGCCCGCGATCAGGCATGGGGGGGGCACTGCCAGGTGCAGATGGAACTCGGGTGGCCACCCACAGGTGGCAGCTGCCATGTTGAGCCCTGCAGTGCAGCAGGTCACCTGTGGGGGGCCATCAGTTGTTCCTTTTTTTGGGGACTTAACTGTGCAGGCGCGAAGTAGGGGTTGTGCATGCATGGCTCTGCACATCCGAGCTGAATGTCGAGCTGTACAGGTTATGCATGGAGCGCCCCCTACCTGTGCCTGCATACATTACTGATGTGCCGGAGCATTGGGATTTATGTGGCGCACTTTCCTTTAGAATATCGCCAGGGCGAAGATTGTGGGTTGCGATGGTGCAACACTGTTGCACCATGCGCAACCCTTTTGAATATCTGGGCCACAGTGTTTTTCAAAGAGTCCATCAGGCTCTTGATAAAAGTCCTGCAGGGTAAAAAAAAAAAAATAATAAAATAAACATGATTAATTTCCATCCAAGATACAGAATTACAGAAATACAGATGCACTGTTCAATCATAAGTCCCAAACCCCTTCACCCAAACAAACATAAAACAATTAAACGATTTCATACAATTTACTTGCTTTTGCTGGTAGCACACAATGTGGTACTTGAAGATGAGCAACATCACTCTGGCTTTGGCGGTCATCATCATCCAGACTTCTTCTTCATAATTGTTGGTGATTTGACATGGTAAATGAATAGTGGAGTGGAGACTTGTGAGGCCACACTGGTATCTGGCATATTTCAGTCATGGGGAATACTGGAGAGCAAATCTCAGGCATGGGCAGTACTGGAGATTGGTGATGCCGCATTGGTATCTGGCAAATTTCAGGCATGGTCAATACTGGAGACTGGTGATGCCACTCTGGTATTCAGCAAATTTCAGGCATGGGCAATACTGGAGACTGGTGATGCCACATTGGTATCTGGCAAATTTCAGGCATAGTACGTACTGGAGACTGGTGATGCCACACTGGTATTCAGCAAATTTCAGGCATGGGCAATACTGGAGACTTGTGATGCCACACTGGTATGCAGCAAATTTCAGGCATGGGCAATACTGGAAAATGGAGACTGACGATGACAAACCAAATATTACATTTGGCTGGTGCTGCTCTAAACAACTACTTAGAATATTTGTGCAAAATTATGCTGAACACCCACCACCTCACATTTCATGGACACCATAAATGGTTTACAAATTCATGTGATTATTAAAAAAGCACAACGCCTGACGCATTCAGATCCCAAAAGATCCTTTTTCAAAGCAATTACAGCAAGACTGAACGCTGTTATATACACATAAGTGTTGTGACATCACAGTAACATCATAATGCAAACAACCTTCAAATTCATAGGATGTAATACACTCTGACCACATGATGTGCCCATTTGAAACATCCATTACCAACCCTTAGGTGCTATATATTGTTAAACAGACAATTCCAAAGGTAATAGGCAGTCACTACAGCACACCCGTAGCGCTAGCAGGCAACTCCTCGTGGTTCCCCGGTGCTGAACTTCCCAATTCCAAAGAACCTTCAGCTACCAAGCCCCTTCCTGGGTCAATAAACTGCCTAGCGCACTCATAAACATGAATAGTCTTGGCTCCTACAAAGCCTACCTTAGGAACCACCTACAGTTCTCAAACCTCTGTGACTGTCGCTGAACCTGCCCTCCCCACTCCCAGTATCCATTGACCTAGGCCCCTGGCCGTAAAACACCCCCCCCCCCAACACACACACACATGCACACACTCTAGAAGCTCTCTTTAGCCGCCTTCTGGAGTTTCATATGAACTGGGATATTGTATCCAATACCTGAATCAACAGTATCTAATCTGTTAGCCGACTTCATGTATATTTGTATATAATTTGCTTGCTTGTTATCTATTTCTGTATTGCTCTATGTTGCTCTCTTATTGCTTTTATCTGTACTGACGTGGAACCTTTGAAAATGAGTCTTTGACTCAAAGGTATTTCCGAATCCTCAATAAATAAAAAATAAATAAATAATACAACACAGTGTTATTAAACTGCAGTGCATAACCATTGAAAGTACAGATGTTGAAAACATATAATATCATATATATACAACAGCATAGCCACATAATCGCCTCTATCGTAATGTACAGAAAAGCAGTGGAAGACCAGTCCTGGTGGCTGAGAATTCCCCCAATATCTGTCTCCATACTCATTTCATGGAGTACTTGCTTCTGCTCCAGTAGCCTATGCAACATGTAGAATGTTGAATTCCACCGTGCTGACACATCCTGTATCAGCCTATGCTGTGCTATCTGAATGCGCTCTTGCACCTGCCGCAGTTGGTTTGTGGCTTTAACTGAGTGATGGAAATGGGCACAAATTTTTCTTGCTGTCTTAAGTGTTTGGTCAATCTCTGGTGTCTTACAGATGGACTTTGTCACCACCAGATTCAAAGTGTGTGCATAACAATGGATGCCTTTAAAGTGCCCATCAGACAAGGCCTTTATTATATTTGCTGCATTGTCAGTCACAATGAAACCAACATGCAGCGACATGTCTTCAGTCCACACACGCAGCATGTCTTGCAAGAAGGCCAAAATGTTGGCGGACCAGTGATCTACAGGCATAATGGACACATTCAGAAGTGCAGACCTGCTGTGAGACAATGTGGAGCCTACACCAGGGGAATGACAGGAAGTATGTAGACCTGCACCTTCACTGCCTGTACCAGTTGGGTATGCTGCACACCAGTGTGCAGTCAGCGACATGTGTGCATGGTTGGAGTTTGTGCTACTGCAGATGTCTGTTGTGCAATGGAACACATCCCGGACTGCGTTTGATAGTCGCTACAAGACTGCCTTGTGCACATCCTCATAAATGTTGGGCACAACAGTATGGGAGAATGTTGTGCATGATGGTATCTGATACCGTGGGTGCAAATGTTGCATCAGCCGCCTAAAACCAATGTTTTCTACCATTGAAAATGGCTGCAGATCAAGTGCAATCATTTCCCCAATTAACTGGGTGATCTGTTGTGCACATGGGGTGTGACAGGTGATATTTAGTCCTTGCATGAAAGGACCGCATAATAGGCGCCAAAGAAGTCTGGGGCTGTAATGGGATCTGATGACTTTCAATGGGAGATGTTGTGGACCGTGCAGCAGATGAATCATCAGGAGGCAAAGAGGCAGCCACAGTTTGTCCTTGTTTTGTGACGAACTGTCACTGGTGTGGATGGGCACAAAGAAACTGTGTCAGACTCACTGACATGATGACAATCACCACCTTTTGTGACTGGGAATCATCAACGTGGTCTGGACCCCCACTAGTACCACAAGAGGCTGTTGTCGGCATACTGTGGGGCAACACACTGGATCCCTGCAGTGCACTGGCATGCTTCAGCTTCAAATGATTATTCATTGCTGTGGTAATTAGCTTAGAGACATTTTTCCCCTGCTAATTATGGTGTGACACAGCCCACACACTGCCTTAGCTGGATCATTTTTGGATAAGCTAAAATGAAGCCACACAGCACTTCTTACAGCCTTACTTGAGCCAGCACTTTTCGCATCAATAGGGCGGCCATGGCTACTCCTTTGTTTCCCACTTTTACCACCAGCTGAACTGTGTGCTGCAACAGCACCTTGATCTTCCTCCACAACAGCTGTCTGACTTTCTTGATTAGAACTTTCCCTATCTTACACCTAATATGGCATTTTCTGGAGGAAGGGGAGATTGTTTCTTTTGAAACACTATTCAACAGGTATGGAATCCTTTGGCAAGACAGATTCAGATACTTTCAAATTAGAAACTGTATTAGAAGCATCATTACAGGAGTAGGGATTGGGATCTCAGCGCCTCCCCAGATTGCATTTATTCACAAAAAAGCAATAGAAGGTACACCTATCAGAACACACATTATCTCTAATTTATACCAAGCTTTGCTAGCATGGAAAGGTGACACTACTTCCACTATAAAAAAGGCGTGGGAACTTGTTATGGAGAGTCAGATTCCATTGGAAATTTGGGCATGGACCCGAACAAAAATCCACTGGGGCCTTTCAGCAATTAGCTGGCAGGAAATTTCTTGGAAAATCTTTGTCAGGTATTTCCGGACTCCAGCAATACTGGCGAAGTATCAGGGCAATAACCTTTCAACCTGTTGGAGAAACTGTGGTCACTCCCCGGCAGCATTTGTACACATGTTGTGGAGTTGCCCTGTGCTATCCACCTTTTTCAGGATTTACAGCAGGCCCTAAAGGCAATAATTGACCCAGGTTTAGTTTTGACTCCCTCCTATTATTTTTTCTTAGAAGTTCCAAAGGAATTCAGAGACCCCCTCACAATCAAGTTCTTGAAAATTTCACTCTTAGCAGCCCAGAAGGCTATAATTAAAAATTGGATGACCCGACTTCCTATCACATTAAATATGTGGCAGGAGATTATGATCAGGATTTATAGGATGGAGGCATTGACAGCGTCCCTGAACAAAAAGATTGCCCCAGTTTGAGATTCTGTGGAGGCGTTGGATCCTATATATGGCAGAGACAAGATCTGACTTTATCCCATAATGAAGAGGGTTCACAGGATACTAGGGTAGGTTTTACATGGAGGACTCTAGATCTTGTGAAGAAAGGTAGACTCCAGTATATACAGATATGGTATATTTCTAGTTAGGTAAATTAGTCGACAAATAAAATCAACTTGAGGCAAAGCTGGTTCCCCCTGATTGTGGTAGAAGGCAACGCGTCCTGGGTGTGTTATTAGTGTAATGAAATGCTTATGCATATAATGCAGCTACTAAATAACTTTCAGTAACATAAAAAAAAAAGGGATAAAGTAATTTAATTTCAATAAGATTAAAGACTTGATTGTTTTAATCTATTGAGCACAATCTATCAGATAATCTGTTCAGGAAATGAGTTAATGTAACTGCCTATGAAAACATTGTAATTTATTGTGCCTGTTACTTGTTTGTATGTAAATTGTTTGTCTTGTTCTACGGAACTAAAATTACAAATAAAGAAAGTTTAAAAAAGAACTTTCCCTATCTTGTATGGATGGAGGTGACACAACCCTGCTGAAGCTTAGTGTGGACTGCTTCATTTTTTTGACAGATGGAGGTTTAACGCCTTGCTTGCTCCGCTGGCCGTGCCTATGCTCACTTTGCTCAGTAATCCTAGCACCTTTCCTCAATTTGTCTGCAGACCCTGCAGCTCTTAGGTTTTTACTAGTCAGATATGAGGCATATTCTGGCTCATCCCCAAAGTCACTAATGTGGGTGTCTGTGTCATTGCCAGATGCTGATGATGATGGTAGCTCACTAGGGTCTGTAATATATTCGGAGCCAGAAGACTGGTCTGCAAACTCTGCATCCTCCTCATGTAATACATTATCAACCACCTGAGCAGCACGACTGCTGCATTTGGATTGCATCCTAGGGGTAGGGGTACTTGTTGTCACAGACATTGTGGAAATATCTGTTGGTGTAGTATCCAGGGTCATGGCAGTAGCTGCATTTACAGTGACTGCACTGATAGTGGTTACAGTACTAGTAGCCATGTGTAACCCCCTTACAAATGGGGGTTCCCGAAAGTCTTCCTTGGGTGTGCCTAAATGCCCACTGCCAGGCTGGTATCCTGTGTCTTAGCGCTTTAAAAGTGTTTGTGTGAGAGTGCCTTAATGCCTCTGTGCTCTGTCCCTTTAAGAGCTGCCTATAACGTGGTGCTTATTTAATCTGAGAGGGGGCTGAGTGTTTCTATGCTCGAGTCCCGCCTGGGGCAGCCAGAGAATCGCTCTGTTCTGCCATCGCTATTTGCAGAGAGGGAGCTCTGTTAGAAGCTGTACTTATTTGCTGATTATCTATTAGAATAGCAATAGTGTTGTAGTTTGTCTAACCTGCCTTCTGTGCAGCATGAATTTTCTGTATTGCACCACCATTTTGGTTTTTTGGGTTGCCAGTCAGCACCAATCAGTACCTTTGGGGACTCTAAAATGGAGCCTGTCCCCAGGGGTCTTGTGGGAGCAAATTTCTGGAGGAATTGTAGTTTTTACATTTTGGCGCCAAAACAGACATGGAGTGGGAGCCCCTGCTTTGACAGACAGTTGGATCAACCAACCAGAACCTTTTGGACCGATGGGAAATTCCCAAGCTCCCTGCTGCAGTCATTCAGTCTGGAGTTAGAGTTTGAAAAGTAATCAGCTTGAGTGATTCGAGCAGCAGCCCCTGCGTAGGTTGCGCAGGAGATTGGTGGTAAGGCTGAGTTTGGCCTGTCTGCCTGCAGTCCCTCAAGAGGGAATCCTTTGAAAGGCTTAGCAATCGGACTGTATCCGAATTTGGAGTGTGACAAAGCCACTGAAGAGTGACCAGATTTGAGCCTGAAGAAGATCAAAGATTTGCTGTACGCGATCGGCCTGTCAGAACATCCATTTACCACAGAATTCCTGGTTTTGCTCAGAGACACTGATGTTGCGGCCGGACTGCCTTCCGCATTGTGGTATGGTGATTGCTTATTATAAATATGCTGTGTGCTGTTAGTAGGTCACAATTTGGTTCTCCACTGTGTAAATGTGCCATGCCTGCTGGAAGCTGCATCCAGCACTACCGGACTCAAAATCCGAACTGTTCCACCTGGCCCAGCCAGCTACTTCAGGCACAGAAACCATCATCAACGAGGGACTCGCCTGGGGATCAGTCCACTGCTCAGCCATCTCGAACAGGAATGACACCTCGGTGATTCGTGTGGGCCCTGCTTCTCCTGGCAAACCAGTCATCAACCTGCAATCTCCATTTTGTCTAGCCTGTGTCTCATATTGCGTAGCGTGAGCAACAATTAGGGTAGCTCCCTGCAAAAACAGCTAAATCTCAAGTGTCGTCATCTGATCGCATTGTTGTTTTTCCTTTCATGAATTGAGCCTTCAGGGTCTGGATTATAAATTGTGTGTGGTTGTGCATGTCTTTTCTTTTCATCACAGGGCCCCAACCTGCTGTGACACCGGCCTGCCCCAGGCAACGTTCCAGGCTAGCCCACCTTACTTCCAACTGGGTACCCACAGCGTGTGACTGTGTAAGGACTAAAAGTGTATGCATAATTGCCTGACTAGATCAGTTTTCAAATGAATCAACCTGATTACGCCCCTCCCTTGTTCAATTCACCTGAATAAATCAGATCTCTTTTTGCATTTAATTTGACTGTGGTTCCAGTTTGTACTAAAAGCACTGTACTGTTATTTGCTGTGCCTAACCTTGTTTTACAGGAGCCTCCAGGGTTGAACTGGTGGAACCAGCCCTGGTGGTTCGTGCAAACAGTATGGGGATTTGTATGCTGAATAGGGGCTACTGTAAAAGTGTTTGTTGCATATTGTCTATGCCACTAGAGGGAAAAGAGGGGGTACAGTGTCCCGGAGGGCTGTACCCAGGTTAGCCTTGCTACTAACAACCCTGTTCTCCCGGTGGGGGTACCTGTTTCAGTACCCAGGCCCCTTAACCTGCAACTAGCCAAGAAGGCAGGGATAGTAGCTCTTTGGATAGCGCCACCTAGGGGTTACACATAGGTTCGACATTGTCACTGGAGGCACTTGTTGAAGTGGTGGTGGTAGCTATAGTGGGGGACGGGGTTACAGTGACCGGGACAGCAAAAGTGGTACTGATGGCACTGGCTGATGTGCTTGTGCTACAGGTGGTCATAGGGACTGGCAGTACGCTAGTGGTGGGAAGGGGTGAAACATCAGCAAGAGTGGCAGAAGCTACAGGATAACTCAAGACAATGGCTGCTACTTCCTGACTTGGAGCTCTGCTAAGCTGTAATGCCCTCCTACTACTGCCATAGAAGGCTGGGGCAGAAAATGGGTGACTGCTACTGGTGGTGGTAACAGTGCTATCAATTAGGTTACTACTACTACTAGAGCTTCTTTCACCACCCAATGTACTATGTGAGCTTACCGCCTTGCTAGGTGAAAAAAATATTTTGGGATGCCGCATGCGTCCAGATGAATGTATAGTACCTTCCGATTTGGCATCACTGCTGCTTGCTGTGCTTGGTACAGGCAGGGCTGTGGACTTGCTGGGGTTAGACCAAGTCCTTTTATGAGTTTGCTTATCACCAGACACGATAAATGATACTGCTGCTGGTTAATGTTACAATCAGTATGTAACCCCTAGGTGGCGCTATCCCAAGGGCTACTACCCCTGCCTGCTTGGCTAGTTGCAGGTTAAGGGGCCAGAGTTCTGAAACGGGTGCCTCCACCCGGAGGTCAGGGTTGGTAGTGGTCAAGTTAACCTGGGCACAGCCCTCTGGGACACTGTAACCCCCCCCTCTTTCCTTACTAGTGGCCGGAACAATACACAACAATCACTTTCACAATACCCCTGATACACCACCCAAGTACCCACACTGTTTGCACTTACCACCAGGGCTTTCCTCTGGCTCGGCCCTGGGGACCCCCTGTAAAACAAGGTTATACACAGCAAATAGCAGCAGTACAGTACTCTTGCACAAACTGGAACCACAGTCAGGGTAAATGCAAAAAAGAGTTAGATCTGATTTATTTAAGGGACTTGAACAAGGGAGAGGCGTAATCAGGTTAATTTGCTTAAAAGCTCTATCAATCAAACAGTTATGCATGCACTTCAGGGTCCATAAACAGTCACACACTCTGGGTACCCAGATGGAGAATGGTGGGTTAGCCAGGAATGTTGCAGCTGGTTGGGGCCAGTGATGGAAGAAAACAACATGCACAACACACACTATTTGTAATCCGAGCCGGAGGGCTCAGTTCATGAAAAGAAAACAACAAGACAATCAGATGACACACTTTTAGATTAGGCTGTTGTTGTAGAGAGCTACCCTGATGATTACTCATGATACCCAAGACTGGACACAGGCTGGATGAAAATCGAGACAGCAGGTGGTTAATCTGGAGTGCCAGGAGAAGCAGGGCCCACACGATTCGCCGAGGTGTCATTCCTGTTCAAGCGTGGAGCAGGGAGCTCATCCCCAGGCAGGTCTCTCGTCGGTGGCTTTCTCTGTGCAGTGGGGTAGTCTGACAGGACCGGCGTGGCATGGCCCAGGCCGAATGGAGATGAACGCGGATTCAGTCCGATTAGGCTGGATAAAGCTTCCAGCAAACAGAACACAGTTCGTGCATTGGGGAACCAAATCACAACCCACTTTCAATACACAGCACATTTACATGTAAAGTATTCTATGATACCAGCAAGCAGAACACAGTTCACACAGTGGGGAACCAAATCATG
Source organism: Neoceratodus forsteri (assembly GCA_016271365.2). Taxonomy (NCBI): domain Eukaryota; kingdom Metazoa; phylum Chordata; order Ceratodontiformes; family Ceratodontidae; genus Neoceratodus; species Neoceratodus forsteri. The sequence continues at coordinate 247,217,596 of CM057457.1, forward strand.
ACGCACTTTCAATACACAGCACATTTACATATAAGGAAATTCTACTCTGCCAGGCAAACCGCTCTCCGGTCACAATCACAAAGTCTCTGCACAAACGGGATTCAAAAGCAGCTGGAAATCCTAACAGACCGATCACATTCAGCAAAATCTTCGGTCTTCTTCAGGTATGAGCCTGGTAAAAAAACAGTGGGTTACTTTGTTCTCACAAACTTGGATTTAGTCCAAAATAATTCTCTTCTCTCCCTCTCAGGGGCAGCAGGCAGACATGCAGGCCACAACTCGGCCTTTCCACAGTTCTCCCACACAAAACTACTCAGACGGCTGCTTGACTGTCTCAAGCATGTTGCTTCTTCAGCTCCCAACTTAGATCTAACTCAACTGCCAGCAAGCCAGAGACTTTCCCCAGAATCCAAAAGGTTTGGTTGGCTGATCTGTCTGTCAGTCACAACAAAGGCTCCCTCTTCAGGTGCAAAAAGGCACCAACAGCCCAAAACTACAATTCCTACAGATTTTGACTCCGGACAGCTCCTGTAGTCCGGCTCCATTTTAGGTCCCACCTGTACTGATTGGTCCAATTCGCAGTCCCGGGCCAAATGGTGGGGATAAACAAAACAGTCCTTGATGCAAAGAAGGTAGGTTAGACAAACTACATTATCATTATCCCTCTAAATGATTTTCACCAAAGACTAAAGCAGGGAGGTATCACCAGAGGGCATGGTTTGAAGTTGAAAGGTGGAAGGGTGAGGGGGGAAAGAGGAGGAGGTTTTTCACTGAGAGGGTGGTGGACCCTTGGAATGCGCTGCCTGGAGAGCTGGTTCAGAGATCCACAGTGGAGGGCTTCAAGAGAGGGAGGGACAGACACAGAAAGCGGATGTATCAGATGATGGCCTGGCCCGGGGGGTGGGGATGGTTGATAGGGGTTTCTGGAACACAAGAGGGAGGAGGGGCTTGGCACCCCACTAGGGATCTGAGGTTCGAGCAGACTCGATAGACTATGAGGCCTAATCTGCTGGCAATTAGTATGTTAGTATGTTAGTTACATCTTTCAACAGAGCTCCCTCACAGATTACTTATGACTGCAATCCAGGCAGTTCTTAAAGAGACAGTATACTTAGGCTATACAGGCACTCTCTGGCAGCCACATTTAAACTGCTAAAACACAGGACACCAGCCTGGCAGTGAGCATTTAGGCAAGCTCGAGGAAGACTTTTCGGGAACCTCCATTTGTAGGGGGGTTATACCCTTCCCTGCCTTGAGAAAACTTGGCATCCGTGTCAAGTCTGTACCATCATGCAACAGTTAATATAAACTTATTACTTTACTATACATATTCACTACACTTCATGATACTATATCCATTCTGACAATACATTAGGCATATATCACACAGGTAAATTGAACATTACTATACTGAATCAGATAATGACTTCTTGTACCTTAAACAGTGCAGGAGGGGGGCCCTTCCCTATCAGCTAACTTGGGGCTAGAGGGGGCAGGGGCACCACGGTGAGAGGGAAAGACAAGTAACCAGGAATTGGCTGTCAAGCTCAATTGGGGCAGTGAGCTTGTAAGACATAAACACCTTTGTGCACCACATTGAGAGGCAAATCCACTGGTCTCCCGTAAGAATCACAACTAAGGCGTACTACTGGCTTGACAGCTCTGCCAGTCTTTCTGAGGGGGAACAACTACAGTCTCTGTACTCTCAGCACTGGTCTGGGGATTCTCGTTACTTGTGAGGGGTGCCTCTGCCTGGGTGGGAATGTCCAAACTTGGGGCACTGTCAGCTCCTTGCTCTGGAGGCTCTGTTTCTACAACACTTGACTCATTTTGCGAAGACTCAGGCACAATTAAACTTTGAGGCACTGAAGGGGCATGGTCAGCACTCTCATAGTGTTCTTCAAGTTCTGGTATGTCCCAGAAAGACTCAAACCCTCAGCCCCTTCTTCAGGCAAATCATACAGTTCCACAATACACAGAGACTCAACATCTTCAGACGTGATACTTTGCACTTCACTTTCTGGGAGCATTGGTTCCAAGGACGAAGCTGTGGGGTAAGGCAGTCCAGAAGGCCCAGCTTCATCCCCACAATTTATCACGGGGTTATATCGAAACAGCTGACTCAGTTCATAAGAGGGGTAATATACATGGTCGTATTAACTTTCGTCAGAAATGGACTGACAGTCACTATCATTCTGGGTCTGCTGTGGAGGAAACCTTATATCTGTGACCACTGGGGTAGGCCGACTCTATCTCTTTCTTGCAGCAGCACGAGTCACCGGCCCAGGGGGCTCAATTTCTGGGGGTTCAGCCTCAATCATGACTTGGCCGATAGGTAGCAAGTGGTTACGGTGCATGGTCTTGATAACTTTGGAGTTGTTCTCTGGGCGCACCTTGTACACACGTAAATCATCCAACTTTCCAACTACTACATGGGGAAGATGGTGCCATTGATCAGCAATTTTGTGTTTACCATGCAGTCCCAAATTGCGTAACAACACACGGTCTCCAGGTCGAAGCTCTTGAGCCTTTACTTTTTTATCATGCCTCTCTTTGTTGGCTAGATTTCTCTTGGTGGCCATTGTCTGGGCCAGTTGATAGGCATAGTTCAATTGAGCTTTCAGTTTTTGTACACACTGCAAGTAGTTTTCGTCTCGGACCCCATCTGGAGAGACCCCAAAACAGACGTCAACTGGCAGCTGGGCCTCTCTCCCAAACATGAGGCAGTAGGGGGAGAACCCAGTAGCATCATTTTTCCTGCAATTGTATGGGTGTACCAATATGCTAATCTGCTGGCTCCATTTATGCTTGTCTTTTGGGTGGAGGGTGCCCAGCATGTCTACAAGGGTGTGGTTAAAACGTTCTGGTTGAGGGTCTCCCTGCGGGTGATAGGGGGTGGTTCTTGACTTTCGCACCCCCCCTAGAGAGAGCATTTCTTTGATTAGCCGACTCTCAAAGTCTCTGCCTTGATCAGAATGAATCCACTGGGGGGCACCATAGTGGACGAAGACATTTTCCACTAGCACCTTGGCCACGGTAGATGCCTTTTGATCCTTGGTGGGAAAAGTTTGTGCATACCATGTGAAATGATCCATAACCACTAACACATTGTCAGTGTTTCACTGATCAGGTTCTAAACACCAAACATCTATGCAGAGTAGTTCCACGGGGGGCGCTGGTTGTAATATTAACAAGGGGGGCAGCCCTCTGAAGCAGGGCTTTTCTTTGCAGGCAGCGACTTCAAGTCTTTACATGGTGCTCAACATCGGCCCCCATTTTGGGCCAGTAGAAGCGAGATCGTATCAGGTCAAGGGTTCTGTCAATACTGAGGGTGTCCCATGTGATTGTGGAGGGACCTCCATACCAAATCTTTAAAGGCTGTGGGCAGGACCACTTGTTGCTTGTCTACTTTGCCACTACGCTCTACTGTCTCTCTATACAACAACTGATTGAGCAACTTCAATCTGGGGCCTTCTTTAAACGATAAAGCAGTTCGCAAGTCAGTGGAACGTAACTTAGACACATCTTTCCCCGTACGCAGGGCATCAAGTGCTGGCTGAATCATCGGATCTTGAGATTGAGCCCACTGAATGCTGTCATTGTCAAATTGAGGTAGTGCACTAATATCTAAAGCAGAGAAGTGGCAATAAGCAGCTGGTATGCAGGTGTCAGAAGGGCCCAAGCAATAGAAACATAGAATTTGACGGCAGATAAGGACCGCTTGGCCCACCCAGTCTGCCCATTTCCCTATCTATTGGATAAGCTGCAGATCCTAGTTAACCAGCAGCCTACTTCTTCCTACCCCCAACCCCTAGAATGGCCTTATGACTGTCCCATGCATGCTTGAATTCTACCACTGTTTTTGACTCCACAACCTCCTCCGGAAGGCCGTTCCATGCATCCACAACCCTCTCTGTGAAAAATACTTCCTTAAATTACCTCTGAGCCTTCCCCATCTTCAAATTGTGCCCCTTGTTCTTGCACACCTCTTTTTTGAAAGATGCTGCCTTTTGGACTTTGTTGATTCCCTTGAGGTACTTGAAAGTTTCTATCATGTCCCCCTCTCCTCTTTTCCTCGAGGCTATACATATTAAGCCCCTTTAGTCTCTCTTCATATGTCTTCGGTTGCAGACCCTGCACCATTTTAGTGCCCTCCTCTGGATAGCTTCCATCCTGTCTATGTCTTTATGGAGATTGGGTCTCCAGAACTGCATGCAGTACTCCAGATGGGGTCTGACTAGCTGTCTGTACAGAGGGATAATAACTTCCTGTTTTCTACTGGTGATGCCTCTCCCTATGCATCCCAGTATCCCCCTAGCCCTCCTTGCTGCCCTCTCACATTGCTTGCCCACCTTTAGGTCATCTGATATGACTACCCCCAGGTCCCTTTCCATTTTTGTTGTTGTTAGTATCTCAATCTACTAAACAGTCCACTGTGTCCGCAGACATCTGTTCATCTCTATCAAACTTTTGGCACAATGCTCAAATGTCAGGTTCAGACAGCCTGTCCCAATCACTCTTGGAAGTGGGCCTTCGTGATAGGGCGTCAGCATCAATATGGTTCAGGCCCGGTCTGTATTCGACAGCATAATCATAGGTTGATAATGTAGAAGCCACTGGTGCCCGTGGGCGTCTAACTTAGCTGAAGTCTGTACATAGGTCAATGGGTTATTGTCAGTCTTCACCAGTATCTTTGCCCCATAGAGGTATTCATGAAACGGGTCAACGATGGCCCATTTTAGCACAAGGAACTCCAACTTATGCACACGGTAGTTTCGTTTGGACGGGGTCAAGCTCCTACTGGTGAAAGCTACTGGTCTCAGGCCATCCTCGTGGTCTTGATACAGCACCGCTTCTAGACCCTGCAGACTAGCGTCACATAGGGTTTGGTGGGGTCAGCATAGGCGAGGATGGGGGCATGGGTGAGGTGGTATGTGATCTCATGGAAGGCTGCTTCACAGTCGGGCGTCCAGCATGGCCTGAAGAGTTCACCTGGGTGGAAGTATGCTTTTTCTGGTTCTTTAATGGCCCATTTTTTGTATTTACAATTGGTAGGAGGGTAACCCTGTGTGAGGTTCAAGAGCGGGTGGATCACCTTGGAATAGTTTTTTATGAACCTGTGGTAGTAGCCACAGAACCCCAGGAAGCTTTGTAGTTCTTTCAGATTATGGGGCTGGGGCCTAATAGTCAGTGCTTCAACCTTACTGGGATCAGTCTCTATCCCTTTTGTAGATACTATGTGCCCCACATACTTCACAGAGGTTTGGAAAAACTGGCACTTGTCAATGGACAGCTTGAGGCCGAAGTCTTCCAGTCAGTCTAGGACTTTAAACAGTCGGTTCTCATGCTCCTCTAAGGTGCTCCCAAACACAGTGACATCGTCCAAGTACACCAGGCATTCCAGCAAATTCATATCTCCCACCGCACGTTCCATCAGTCGCTGAAAGGTGGATGGGGCGCCCAATATCCCCTGTGGCATCCTCAGAAACTCGTAGAACCCCAACGGACAAATGAAGGCTGTTTTCTCACGGTCTTCCGAGGCCATTGGGATCTGGTAGTATCCACTACGAAGATCCAACACCGAGAACCATTTGCTCCCATTCAAGCAGACCAGGGCATCTTGTATACAATGCATAGTGTATTGGTCTGGGATGGTCCGCCGTTTCAGGGTTCAATAATCTACACACATCCTCACAGACCCATTCTTCTTATGCACAACCACAATGGGAGAGAGGCGTATGGGCTCCTGGATTCTTGTATCACACCAGCAGCGAGCATTTCCTGCAGGTGTCTTCTCACATCATCTGTGTCTGCTGGGGTTAGGCATCGTGACGTCTCTCAAAATGGCCGTTCATCATGCACGTGTATGTGATGCTCCGCACCCTGGACACATCCCATATCCCATTCCTTCAACGAAACACTTGGTCTCTCTGGGCAAGTCTCTTGCTAAGTCTGTTCTTCCATTCAGCTGGCAATGGGGAGTCACCAAAGTCAAACAAGTCTGGGGTCACTCTCTTCTTCTCTCCAGGGTGCTTGTTGCTGGACAATACTGCAGTGTCTGCGCAGTGTACCGTAGCTAGGGTGCACCCTTTGTTCACCCGGATCTCCCGATCTGAGACATTGTGAATCTGGACCATCACTCATTGTGCATAGGCGTGGGCATGAGCAGGCAACATGCTGGGCTTGACAAATAATCCTTCTGGCAATTTTCCATCGCCTGGCGCATCCAACATCAGTATTTTATTCTTGACATCTTTCCAGAGGCGGACCTCCCCTTGAATGGTACACTGGGTGTTAGGGGGCCAGTACCATTGAATTGGGATCCTTCTTGCACACGATCCCCACCGGTTCATCCTCGTCTACTTCCTCGGGTTGCTGTTGCAAATCATAGGCCCTCTTGATCAGAGCCGGAATTCTCAGGGCCCTCCCAGTCCGTCACCCTTGTTTCTCGTGACAGAGTTGCGCCAGTCTCCCAAACATATGGGTGTTTGTCCCAGTTAGCAGGGGAACCCCATCATACAGTCCAGTGGAGGGACACACTAGGGCCAATGTCTCTACTTGCTCCTCTACACCAGTCACAGTTGCAGGAAAAGACAATCAGAGGCGGACATACCCTCGGTAGGAATAAGACTTGTCGCTCAGGCCCCACACATGTAGGCCATCCAGGGATTTTAATGGCACATCAGATAAGTGTTTGTCATACCAGTCCTGAAATACAGTGGTCACTTGCGACCCGCTATCGCGCACAGCCTGAGCATGGATACCATTGACAGTCACAGAAGTCTTCATCGAAGGGCCCACTATTCTGGACCAGTCTGGAGAGACAGTAGCAGAGGCCTGGACAGATGATTTAGCCACAAAGAAATTTGAGTTAGTATTTCTTGAAACCTCACTATGGTCATTACGGGCACTCCTCGGCCATTGATTTGCTTTTCAGAGCTCCCCTTGGAGTCTGTTTGCTACCTTTTCTAAGTCTTTCTGAGACCGGCACTCTCTCTCTTCATATGGCCATCCTTCCCACAGTTGTGACAAATGATAGATTCCTGGGTCATCCTTGGAGATAACATTGCATGAGGGACTGAGGCAGTAACAAGAGATCAGAGTCCAATATCTGCTTGCAGTGGTGAGAGTGGTGCAGCGTATTTTAACAGTTCCTTTAGGGTGGCAGTCAATTCTTGGATTTCAGCCTGGGAGCTACCCTCGGTAGAGGATGCCTGAGGGTGCACCCCCACCCCCATGGCAGTCACGTCCTGAGAGGGATCAGAATCTTGTTCCATGGGGGAAACCCTTGCAGAGGCACCCATCTTCAACTCTCGGACTTCTTTTAGTAGCTTGTCTTTGCAATGCTGGGCCTAGGGCGGGAAGTCCTTTGCATTCTCAGAGTGATCATTAAGTGCCGACTTTTGCCCCTGAGCCTCACTTGGCTGATCACTCTCGGTCACTTGCGCAGCAGCAGCAGCAGATATGGGTACAATTTCCCCATGGAGTCACCTTTGCTCAACCCCCCCAAATTTCTTTCATTAGCTCATCATAGGAGGCGGGTGATTCCAGTCGAGAGCCAAGACGCAACTGAAGCAGTGACAATTCTGAAAACGGTGCAGGCTTAAGGATACACAGACAATGGCTCCACTGGGTACTGAGGGCTCAATTCGTGAAAAGAAAACAACAAGACAGTCAGATGACACACTTTTAGATTAGGCTGTTGTTGCAGGGCGCTACCCTGATGATTACTCACGATACCCAAGACTGGACACAGGCTAGACGAAAATCGAGACAGTAGGTGGTTAATCTGGAGCGCCAGGAGAAGCAGGGCCCACATGATTTGCCGAGGTGTAATTCCTGTTCAAGCGTGGAGCAGGGGGCTGATCCCCATGCAGATCTCTCGTCGGTGGTTTCTCTGTGCAGTGGGGTTGTCTGGCAGGGCCAGCGTGGCATGGCCCAGGCCGAATGGAGATGAATGCTGATTCAGTCCGATTAGGCTGGATAAAGCTTCCAGCAAGCAGAACACAGTTCACACAGTGAGGAACCAAATCACGACCCACTTTCAGTACACAGCACATTTACATGTAAAAGATTCTACAGTACCAACAAGCAGAACACAGTTCACACAGTGGGGAACCAAATCATGCCCCACTTTCAATACACAGCACATTTACATGTAAAGAAATTCTACTGTACCAGGCAAACCGCTCTCCGGTCATAATCGCAAAGTCTCTGCACAAACCGGGGATTCAAAAGCTGCTGGAAATCCTGACAGGCTGATCACATTCAGCAAAATCTTCGGTCTTCTTCAGGTATGAGCCTGGTAAAAAAAATCTGTGGCTTACTTTGTTCTCACAAACTTGGATTTAGTCCAAAATAATTCTCTTCTCTCCCTCTCAGGGGCAGCAGGCAGACATGTGTAACCCTCCTGCAAATGGGGGTTCTTTGAAACTCCCTCGGAGCCTGTTTAAGTGCTCTCTACCAGGCTAGTGTCCTGCTCTTTAGCTGAATAATGAGTAACAGGGAGTGTTCTGAAACCTCCGTTTACTATTTCTTTAAGAACTGCCTGTTGCAGTTATGATTTCTTGAAATGGAGAGGTTGTGGGTTGTATGCCGAGTCCCACCGAACTGCAAAATGGCTCGCTTCTGGGGTCGCTAGTGGCCCAGAGGAGTTTGCTGGGGATGTGATTGTCTACTGAAAATAGCGTAAACTGATAATGATAATGTAGTTGTTCTAACCTGCCTTCCTTTGCAGTGAGGACTGTTTCGTTGTCTCTCCATTTTGGTCCGGAACTGCCGAATTGGACCAATTAGTACTTCAGGACTTTGAAGAGCTGCCTGACCAATAGGAGACCTGCTTGTAGGGTGGAGAAGGCATTATGGGCTATAGCGCTTTTTTCGCACCACTAGGGGCAGAGGATCGTCTGACTGACAGGTGTGCCAGCAAATGGATACGGGTAGCACCTGAGAGTTTAAGGAGAGCCCCAGGCTGAGAAGGAGCAGATGCATGGTACCTGTGGTGAAGGAAGGAGCTGTGTGCTTCTGCGCTGCCAGAGTGTTCGCGCAGGAAGCGCGTGAAGGCCTGCGTCGGCTGTTTGTCCGCTGTTGAGTGGGATGGATTAAATCCGCTGTGTGCGGTCAGAGGAGGCTGGAGCCAGCCCAGCTACCCACCAGGCTTGACCTGTTTTGAGGATTGGAGAACCTGCTGAATCGCGCTCGGTCCTCGGGAAAGTTGAAGCTGCCGTTGCAGCACTGTGTTTGGCTGAGAGTCATGTGAGCCCGGGAAGCTGCTGCCTGGTGTGGTACCCCTCTGGAGTCACCATATAAATGTGTGAGGAGGCTGGTGAAACTCAGGCTTAGCCCTGCCCGTTGTGCAGAAACTGTTGCTTGCTGGAGACGTGAGTACTAAATCAGGGTAGCTCCCTGCTAAGTTACAACAGTGGTCTCAAGTTGTTTATTCTACTGCTGGCTGCCTAGCTGAATCTCCTTTCCATCCTGACTTTTATCAGTATTGTAAAGGCTATCTGTGTCAGGGCCCCAACCAGCTGCCACGGTGGACTAGCCATTAGGGCTTGGGTACCCAGGGACAGTAGATATTAGGGTCACGCCTGTGCACAGAGCCCTAGGTAGATAAGTATTGTGGTAAGCCAATCAACTTGATTCCCCCCCCCCCTTTTTTGTCCTTGTTACTCCCCCTTCCCCTCTTAAATAAATCAAATTGTTTGTTTGCAACTACACCCTGGCTAGCCTGTGCATTTATGGTGAACTACTGCATAGTGACTGTGATATAACTGCACCTTACTTTACCAGGGTCCCCGGAGCGGGCTGAGAGACATCAGCCTGGGGGCAAGTGTGTTGGAGAAAAGTACTGTTGGTACCTTGTGTGAGCCATTAGCGGGACGAAAGGGAGGTTGCAGTAACCCAGAGGGCTGTGACCAAGGCACTCTCATCAGTATTAACCCCGACCTGTAGGTGGAGGCACCCGCCAACGGATCTGGGCCCCCTACCCTGTCTCCGTGGAGGCAGGCAGGGGTAGTAGCCCTAAGGGTAGCGCCCCCTGGGGGTTACAAATTGGAGGCACTGCTGGGATCAGCGTCCCCTAGTGGCCAAGTGGGAAAGCACACAAGAAATGGAAAAAGTGGAAGGGGTTATGTTGGGCAAAATTAAGCTGGGACCTATTAAGACCATGGTACACAGATTGATGGGATGGGGTGAAGCCGAAGAGCTGGACTCCCAGAAGATTGTGTTACTGTTAGATGTGCCTTTGGGAACCCCAACTGCTGACATCATTTCTGCAGCAGAGCGAGTAAAATGTTTGGGCAAAGTGGAGGTAAAAAGGCATACGGCTGATTTGCTTGACCAGACATTGCAGGTGTTACTTCTGTGCAGTGTGGCCATCGACCCCGAGAAGGTACCTCCCGTGATTTATCCGGAGGGTGCTTCACAGGGATGGAGACTAATTCATATTCGAAGTGGGTCAGTCACTCCTGGGGGGTCTCCTCAAATGAATAGTTTTAAAGACAAACTGCTTAAATTGTTGGCCGTGGAGGGGAGAACTACCCAGGAACTGCTATAAGCCTTAGATTTGTCCAGTGATGCTACCCCTCAAGGCTCCCCTGGCACCTCCCCTTGTCCGCCCAAGAGTTCTGTGCTGGCTTCCCTGCCCCTAGTGGTCCCACCCATACAGCTCGATTCTTACCGTAAGTTAAAACTTTTCTTTGGCACGGTGCCAGTGCCTCCAGGGGAGGATGACCTGGAGGCTTGGATGGACTATGCCACCCCTTTAGTCCAGGAATGGCAATGTTCTGAGGGGAAGAAAAGGAAGAGGCTGATGGAGAGCTTGCGGGGTCCCGCTTTAGAAGCCATTAGGTTCTTCTGGGCCACCAGTCCAGACGCCACCGCTGCGGAGTATCTCTCTGCTTTAGAAGGGGGTTTTTGGGAGTACAGAGACTGGTGAAGACTTATTATGGAAATTCAGGTCTGCTAAGCAGTGGAGAAATGAGAAACTGTCTGCTTTTGTCACTAGAGTGGAGCGGGCCTTGCAGAAGGCCTATAGAAAAGGGGGAATCACTGCCGCAGCCCTGAATCAGGTCTGGTTAGAACATGTTTTAAAATCTGCCAAATTTTCTAGTGTAATACTGCTGAAACTTAAGTTACATGATCGGCGGGCCACCCCGCCTGAATATTGTCAATTAATGAGGGATATTAGAGAGGTGGAGACTGATGAAGAGGGGTGGAAGCCATGTGTGGGGGCGGTAAACCCTAGTGGGACCCCTGAGCCTAACACCCCTGAAGAGGTCAGCCTGTCCAGAGGGTCTGAGGGATCCCCAGATTTTTCTGGTGTTGTGGGAATGCGAGTTGTCTCCTCTGACCCCCATGTGGAGAGTGAGTTGAGGGCTGAGGTCAGGAATTTACGGGAACTGGTGAGGGACTTAAACCAATCTGCTATGTACCCTGTTAGGTCCGGGGCCCCTGAGATAAGCCGAAATCAGACCCCCGGCCCAAGGGAGACCCCTCACCCCTCTCAGGGCCCCCCACAAATACGGGGCCCACCGACAAACGGTGTTCTCCGGGACCCCAAGTTCTGTTACCATTGCGGAGAAGATGGACATTTCCAACCTAAGTGTCAGAGGCCGGAGAATTTAAGGAAAGTTAACAGCAGACTGATCAATCGGCATCGCCGGACCCAGTCTTGATCCCCCAAGAAAAGTTTTGTGACTCGGGCCCAGGCTCAGTCGACCCTCAATGCTGTGGCCCCCGATTGGTCTGATGTGGTCGGGCCTTTAATGGAGACCTCGGTGCGAGTAAATGGGATTCCCGCTCGGGCTGTATTAGACAGTGGCTCTCAGGTAACCATCATGTTTCAGGACTGGTATCAGACACATTTACCTGAGGTGCCCCTGCAACCTTTGAATGGTCTACATGTGTTGGGGTTGAGCGACAAGGCATATCCGTATTTGGGATATATTCGAGTTTGGTTATCATTCTCGACATCTGTAGCTGGAATGGATGAGCAGGTGGAAACTTTACTTTTAGTTTGCCCACCCACTGGACTGTACGATGGGGTGCCTCTATTGATTGGGACGAATGCTCATATGTTTGGACGATTGGCCCAGTTGTGCTCAGAAAAGCAGGCGTTCAAAGCTGGGTGAGTTCTAAAAAAAACGCTGTGCTCCAAAACGCAGTTGCCACCCAGAGGAGGGTTGGTCAGGAGGAACCAGAGGGCCCAGTGGGGGTGGTGTGGAAAAAGGACCCGGCTCCAGTGATACTTGCCCCAAAAGGCCAGTGTGTCTTGCATGGAGAAGTACGATTAAGGACGGATGTCAAGAATAAATTGTTAACGTTGGATGCGCCTGGAGAGGGAAGATTGCATGAAGGACTGTTGATAAAGCCCAGTATCTTGCCGGCTAGAGCTCATGCTTATTTCAAGAGAGTGATGGTTCAAGTGCATAATATGTCCGACAAAGAGATTCGAATCAGAAGAGGGTGTACCCTGGCAAGTGTCCATTATGCGGATACCGAGGTACTGCCAAGTAGCAAGGGTCCCGAGGCAGACTGTTGGGTTACTCCTGATTTGTTTGATTTCGGTGACTCTCCGTTGCCAGCTGAATGGAAAAAGAGGATCAGTGAGAGGCTTGCCCAATGGGACCAGGTGTTCTCCCTGAAAGAATGGGATGTGGGATGTGTGCAAGGGGCCGAGCATCACATTCGGCTGCATGACGAAAGGCCTTTCCGAGAGAGATCCCGGCGCCTGGCCCTGGCTGACATTGATGATGTACGGCGGCATCTGCAAGAGATGTTGGCGGCTGGTGTGATACAAGAGTCCAGGAGCCCTTATGCTTCCCCATTGTGGTGGTAAGGAAGAAGAATGGGACGGTGCGGATGTGTGTAGACTATCGCACTTTGAATCGGCGGACCATCCCCAACCAGTACACCATGCCCCGAATACAGGATACCTTGGACTGTTTAAATGGCAGCAAGTGGTTTTCTGTGTTGGATCTCCGCAGTGGGTACTATCAGATCCCAGTGGCCCCAGGGGACCGAGAGAAGACTGCATTCATCTGCCCCCTAGGTTTCTATGAGTTCATTCGGATGCCTCAAGGGATTTCAGGTGCCCCAGCCACCTTTCAGCGCCTGATGGAGAGAGCTGTGGGGGATATGAATTTGCTCGAGTGCCTGGTCTGTTTAGATGACGTCATAGTGTTTGGACGCTCGTTGGAAGAACACGAACAGCGACTATTCAAGGTCTTGGATCGGCTGGAGGAGTTCGGCCTCAAGTTGTCTATAGATAAGTGTCAATTTTTCCAGACTTCTGTAAAATATGTGGGCCACATAGTGCCTACTGAGGGCATAGAGACTGACCCTAGCAAAGTGGAGGCATTGACTACTTGGCCCCAACCCAGGAACTTGAAGGAGCTGCAACGATTTCTGGGGTTTTGTGGATATTATAGGCGATATGTCAAGGACTATTCTCGAGTGATTCGTCCCCTCCTCAACCTCACTCAGGGGTACCCTCCTACGCACAAAAAGTATAAAAAAGTTGCACGATCCGACGCCGAGAAGAGGTATTTCCAGCCAAATGAACTGTTTGGGGACCGTTGTACTGTTGAGTGTGAGGACGCTTTCCATGACATCATATATCAGCTCACCCATGCCCATGTTGGCTTATGCTGACCGGCCAAGCCCCTCGTTCTTCATACCGATACTAGTCTTCAGGGATTGGGACGTGTTGTATCAGGAGCACTCAAATGGCCTGAGGCCTGTAGCTTTCCAGTAGAAGTCTGGCCCCATCAGAGAAGAATTATCCTGCATAAGCTAGAGTTCCTGGCTCTGAAGTGTGCCATTGTTGATCAGTTCCATGAGTATTTGTACGGTGCCAAGATATTAGTAAAGACGGATAACAATCCTCTGACCTATGTACAAACCTCAGCCAGGTTGGACGCCACTGGCCACAGGTGGCTCTCTGCCTTGGCCACCTACGATTATGCTGTTGAATACAGGGCCAGTTTAAACCGTATAGATGCGGATGCGCTTTCTCTGAGGCCTATGCCCTAAGCTGACTGGATCAGGTTGTCAGAGCCCGACATAAGAGCTCTTTGCCAGAAGTTTGACAAGGAAGATCAGGTGTCCCCTGATGCTGTGAACTGTATGGTGGATTGCTTGGGGCCATCTGAGAGCTGTATACCTGCTGCCTACTGTCATTTTTCCACCCTGGACACTAGTTCACTGCTTCAGTTCGACAATACTAGTCTTCAACGGGCTCAATCCCGAGATCCTCTGATAAAACTGGTGGTGGAAGCCCTGCAGGCCGGGCGAGATGTGTCCAAATTGCGCTCTACTGACTTAAGAGCTACCTTGTTATATAAAGAAGGGCCCAAACTAAGGCTGATTAACCAACTACTATACTGAGAGACTGTACATAAAGGGGACCAGATCGTCAAACAACAGCTGGTGCTGCCGGCAGAGTTAAAGGAACTGGTTTTAAGGTCATTGCATAATCAGATGGGACACCTTGGTATCGACCGAAGTCATGACTTGGTACGAGCCCGGTTTTACTGGCCAAAAATGAGTGCAGATGTGGAGTGGTATGTCAAGATCTGCAGTCGCTGTTTGCAGAGGAAAGCCTTGCCCCAGAGAGCTACCCCTATGGTCAACATTACTACTAGCTCCCCCATGGAACTAGTCTGCATTGATTTCTTAAGTCTGGAACCTGATCTAAAAAATATCAGTAATATATTGGTGGTTACCGATCATTTCACCCGGTACGCACAGGTGTTCCCTACCAAGGATCAGAAAGCAACTACCGTGGCTAAGATACTTGTTGAGAATTTCTTTGTCAACTCACGGGCCCCTCAACGGATCCATTCTGCCAGGGAAGAGATTTCAGAGCCGCCTGATTAAAGAGATGCTGTCTTTGTGGGGGTGCGAAAGTCAAGAACCACCCTTACCATCCTCAGGGAGATCCCCAGCCTGAAAGGTTTAACCGAACCTTTACTTGACATGTTGGGCAACATTGCAACACAAAGACAAACCGAGATGGAGCCAGCAGATCAGTACCCTGGTTCACGCCTATAACTGCACCAAGAGTGATGCCACAGGATTTTCCCGCACCGACTGATGTTTGGGAGAGAGGCTAGGTTGCCCGTGGATGTGTGTTTTGGAGTTTCCCCCGATGGGGTGCAAGCAGAAAATCATCTGCAATACGTGCAGAAGCTGAAGGCCCAGTTAAATCATGCTTATCAGTTGGCCCAGACCATGGCGGCTAAAAGAAACCTGGCCAATAAGGAGAGGTATGACAAGAAAGTGAAGACATTGGAGTTAAGAGAAGGGGACAGGGTGTTGCTGCGGAACCTGGGACTGCATGGAAAGCACAAGATTGCTGACCCGATGGCATCACCTCCTCACATTGTTGTGGGACAACTGGCTGATTTGCCTGTATAAAGTCGACCTGAAAACAACTCCAAAATGTGAAAACTATCCATCGAATCACCTGCTGCCAATCGGGCAGATCCTGATTGAAGCTGAACCTTCCACTGCCGCCCCCTCGCAGCCGGTGACTAGATCTGCCGCTAAGCAGAAAACTAAACCCGTGGATACTTCAGCAAGCCAACCAAGACAGCCTCTTTCAAACCCTGCAGAAAGAGATAATCAACTATCGGTGTCGGAGGACGATGAAGATGATGTTGAATACTATCCCTCTTATGAACTGAGCCAGTTGTTTTGGGGCAATTCCCTTGTTAACTCCAGAGATGAGGTTGGGCCTTTTGGACTGTTTGAGCCCCCTACCTTGTCTCCGGGATCAATGCCTCCAGAGGATGAGCTGGGTAGCAGTAAAGCTCAAGGGGTGGGGTCTTTGAGCCTGGATGAATTATCTGGCCTGGCTGAATTATCTGACTTTTCAGAAGAAGAGAGTGATATGGGGGAGTCAGCCAGTGATATGCTAGAACTGGAAGAATATTTTGAATCCCCTGATGGTTCCTCCCTAGTGTCTACACAGTCCTCAACTGAGCCCAGTGGGGTGGGTCCTGGGGTAGAGGGTCAGGCCCCCGATAGTGCTATGAGCCCTGGGTCCTCTTCCCCTGTGGAGATTCCCGCTACTATCTCCAGTAAGGGCGGATTGGAATCAGGTCTCTCTGGGTTTTCGAAACGTGGCGCTCCAGCCGAAGTCTGACCTGTAGTAAAGTTGATTCACGAGTCTCTGGCCAGCCTGTGGACCTGCCCTTAAATGTGGTCCATAAGGAGGTGTATGTGTCCCTGAGCTCTTTGCCTAAGTTGGCCCTGGGGGATGACTCTAGTCTGTTAATATTGCCCTTCGAGTGTGGTGCCCCCGCTTTAGGTGACCCACCAGTAACTGAAATGGAGGGGTTCCCCCAGATCCGGGGCTGTGAGCAGGAATAATGACCTGATTGAAAAAAAAAAAAGAGGGAACTGAGGGTTGTGTGTGTACATCGTTGTATAATCTATAGTGCGCTATAAATATTCATGTATGTAATGCAAAGTGTGATGTACTGTCACTTAGGCTGTGTACCTTCAGGTGAACTAAGGGCAATTACTTGGTGCGGACGCCAAGTTTTCTAGGCCAGAGAGGGTGTAACCCCCCTGCAAATGGGGATTCTTTGAAACTCCCTCGGAGCCTGTTTAAGTGCTCTCTACCAGGCTAGTGTCCTGCTCTTTAGCTGAATAATGAGTAACAGGGAGTGTTCTGCAACCTCCGTTTACTGTTTCTTTAAGAACTGCCTGTTGCAGTTATGATTTCTTGAAATGGAGGGGTTGTGGGTTGTATGCCCGAGTCCCACCTGGGCCACTGCAAAGTAGCTCGCTTCTGGGGTCGCTAGTGGCCCAGAGGGAGTTTTGCTGGGGGATGTGATTGTCTACTGAAAATAGCATAAACTGATAATGATAATGTAGTTGTTCTAACCTGCCTTGCTTTGCAGTGAGGACTGTTTCGGTTGTCTCCTCCATTTTGGTCCGGAACTGCCGAATTGGACCAATTAGTACTTCGGGACTTTAGAGAGCTGCCTGACCAATAGGAGACCTGCTTGTAGGGTGGAGAAGGCATTATGGGCTATAGCGCTTTTTTTGCACCACTAGGGGCAGAGGATCGTCTGACTGACAGGTGTGCCAGCAAATGGATACGGGTAGCACCCGAGAGTTTAAGGAGAGCCCCAGGCTGAGAAGGAGCAGATGCATGGTACCTGTGGTGAAGGAAGGAGCTGTGTACTTCTGTGCTGCCAGAGTGTTCGCGAGGGAAGTGTGTGAAGGTCTGTGTCGGCCGTTTGTCCACCGTTGAGTGGGATGGATTAAATCCGCTGTGTGCGGTCAGAGGAGGCTGGTGCCTGCCCAGCTACCCACCAGGCTTGACCTGTTTTGAGGATTGGAGAACCTGTTGAATCGCGCTCGGTCCTCGGGAAAGTTGAAGCTGCCGGTGCAGCACTGTGTTCGGCTGAGAGTCGTGTGAGCCCGGGAAGCTGCTGCCTGGTGTGGTACCCCTCTGAAGTCACCATATAAATGTGTGAGGAGGCTGGTGAAACTCAGGCTTAGCCCTGCCCGTGGTGCAGAAACTGTTGCTTGCTGGAGTCGTGAGTACTAAACCAGGGTAGCTCCCTGCTAAGTTACAACAGTGGTCTCAAGTTGTTTATTCTACTGCTGGCTGCCTAGCTGAATCTCCATCCTGACTTTTATCAGTATCGTAAAGGCTGTCTGTGTCAGGGCCCCAACCAGCTGCCACGGTGGACTAGCCATTAGGGCTTGGGTACCCAGGGACAGTAGATATTAGGGTCAGGCCTGTGCACAGAGCCCTAGGTAGATAAGTATTGTGGTAAGCCAATCAACTTGACCCCCTTTTTGTCCTTGTTACTACCCCTCCCCTCTTAAATAAATCAGATTGTTTGTTTGCAACTACACCCTGGCTAGCCTGTGCATTTATGGTGAACTACTGCATAGTGACTGTGATATAACTGCACCTTACTTTACAGGGGGTTCCCGGAGCGAGCTGAGAGACATCAGCCTGGGGGCAAGTGTGTTGGAGAAAAGTACTGTTGGTACCTTGTGTGAGCCATTAGCGGGACGAAAGGGGGGTTGCAGTAACCCAGAGGGCTGTGACCGAGGCACTCTCATCAGTATTAACCCCGACCTCTAGGTGGAGGCACCCGCCAACGGATCTGGGCCCCTTACCCTGTCTCCGTGGAGGCAGGCAGGGGTAGTAGCCCTAAGGGTAGCGCCCCCTTGGGGTTACACATGCAGGCCACAACTCAGGCCTTTCCACAGTTCTCCCGCGCAAAACTACTCAGACAGCTGCTTGACTGTCTTAAGCATGTTGCTTCTTCAGCTCCCAACTTAGATATGACTCAACTGCCAGCAAGCCAGGGACTTTCCCCAGAATCCAAAAGGTTGGGTTGGCTGATCTGTCTGTCAAGTCACAACAAAGGCTCCCCCTTCAGGTGCAAAAAGGCACCAAAAGCCCAAAACTACAATTCCTACAGATTTTGACTCCAGACAGCTCCTGTAGTCCGGCTCCATTTTAGGTCCCACCAGTACTGATTGGTCCAGTTCGCAGTCCCGGGCCAAATGGTGGGGATAAACAAAACAGTCCTTGCTGCAAAGAAGGCGGGTTAGACAAACGACATTATCATTATCACTGTAAATGATTTTCAGCAAGTAGTTACATCTTTCAACAGAGCTCCCTCTCAGATTACTTATGACTGCAATCCAGGCAGCTCTTAAAGAGATAGTACACAGAGGCTGTACGGGCACTCTCTGGCAATCACATTTAACTGCTAAAACGCAGGACACCAGCCTAGCAGTGAGCATTTAAGCAAGCTCGAGGTAGACTTTTTGGGAACCCCCATTTGTAGGGGGGGTTACAAGTAGAAGTGCTATGATTAATTAACAACACAGGCAAATATTTTTATTTATGTTATGGTATACAACTATGTGTAACTGTGGGTGTAATACATGCAACTTGCAAATAAGCCCACAACAGAACCATACCCAACAGGCCCAACACACAAACAATTCATTGTGCCACAACTGACACGCTGAAAGACCCCAGAAGAAACTGATGGACAGATGTGTGAGTCACTCTGTGCTTACACTCAGACACAGTGGGGAAGGGAGACTAGGTCTCAAAATACTTTCTTTTTCTAAACAAAATATGATTGTCATTAATTTTCAGTTACATCACAGGCAGCCTGTCACACTCACACTGCTACATTTTGTGTGTATTGGAATGTTAACCACTAGGGTAGGGTTGGGGGGGCACTAAGCAGCAATGCTTACCAAACAAAACAACCCTCTATGTGTGACTGTTACTGAGCCCAGAAACAGTTCCCCAAATTATATATATATATATTTGGGGGCGGTGGTGGATGGGGAGGAGGGGAGGGTGGCCCTACAGGGGGACCTGGAGGCTCTGGAAAGATGGTCTAGAAAGTGGAAGCTGAGGTTCAATGCAGGGAAATGCAAGGTACTCCACCTGGGGGCCAGAAACTCGGGCCAAGTGTACACCCTGGTGGGGAAATGTTACAAGTCTCGATGGCTGAGAGGGACCTGGGGGTGGTGGTGGATGTCAAGATGAACAACTCTGAGACTTGTAGGAGGGCAGCAGCCAAGGCCAAGAGGATGCTGGGATGCATCGCTAGGGGGATCACCTCCAGAAGGAGGGAAGTGATACTCCTTCTGTATAACTGCTTGGTGAGGCCGCACCTTGAGTACTGCATGCAGTTTTGGAGGCCACACTTAAAGAGGGACGTTAACCTCCTGGAGAGGGTCCAGAGGAGGGCAACCAAAATGATTTGGGGCTTGGGGGACAGGACCTATGAGGAGAGGCTCGAAGAGCTAAATATATACACATTGGAAGAGAGAAGGGACCGGGGGGACATGATAGAGGTCTTCAGGTACATGAAGAGGGTAAATAGGGAGGAACAGTCAGGTGCTTCAAGGAAGGAGGAGGGGGCCACTAGAGGGCATGGGTGGAAGCTGGAGGGGGGAAGATTCAGGGGAGAAAGGAGGAGGTGCTACTTCACTGAGAGGGTGGTGGAGCCATGGAATTCGCTGCCTAGGGGGCTGGTGGAGGCAGAGACAGTGGAGGGGTTCAAGAGGGGGTGGGACAGGTACAGGGGAAGGGTTCTGGAAGCAAAATCCAATGCAGCAAGAATATCCGGAACTGGGAAGGGAGAAGCCAGAGAAGGTGAGGGGGGCAGCAAGGTCAGCACCCAGGGTGGGGGCTGACCAAACGAGCAGACATGAAAGACCGTTAGGCCTATTCTGCTGGCATTTTAGTATGTTAGTATATCTTTTCTAAATATTATAATTCTGTCACACTAGGCAGAAAACTTAAGCCTGACTTTACCAAGCGAAAAAAGGGCTTTTTTCTGACACAAAATAAATCTCTTTGAATGAAAAAAATTCACACACTGTAAGATTAGACAGATGTGTGACTCGCTCTGCGCTTGCAGCACACAGACGCAGTGGGGTGGGGGAGACTAGGTATCAGACTACTTTCTTTTTCTAAACAAAATCAGGTTGTCATTCATTTTCACTTGCATCACAGACAGCAGCCTGTCACACTCACACTATATTTTTTGTGTGGTTCGAACTTTAACACTGGGGGTGTGGGCTGGGGGCCACTAAGCACCGAAGCGGCGATGCTGCTTAGGAAAAAACCTTCTGTGAACAACTGTTACTGAGCCCAGAAACACTTCCCCAAAATTATATGTATTTTATAATACTATATTAACTTTACTGAGATTTCACCTAAATTTGGTGTAGACTGGAACGTTAAAGTTAAACCGAAGGGAGAGGAGAGACTATGCACAATATGCACTGGCTGTGGCAGCAATTACTGTAGTGAAACCCTCTCTGAATTACCATTTACTGAGCCCAGAAACAGTCAGCTACCCTAAATTATTATATTATGCTATATAATTCTGTCACACTAGACAGAAAACTAAAGCCTGATCTTTATTGAGAGCAACAACAAAAGCCTCTGCTGCCACAAAATAAACAATATGTAAACCAAACCAGATCACACACTAGAGCAGTGTGGAATGGATGAATGCAGTGGGGGAGGGGGATGCAGACTCAAACAACGGTCTTCCCTCTCTCCTAGGCTAGGCTGCTACTCCCTGTGTAACTTAACAAAAACACAAAAAAATCAGTCACAAAAAAGTCTATCTAAAACTTAAGGATCACACTCGAGCAAAAAAAAACTAGTTCAACAACAAGATTCTGCAGTTTGAGAAGCTCTGAGACCGAAGCACGATCACTCCTCGGAGAACGCTGTCTCTTGGTGAGGAAATCACATGATCTGCAGAGCTGAGAAGCCTTTGATTGGCCAAGGAAGCTCTGCGAGACTAGGAAATCTCGTTCCCCGAATACCTTTCCCGAATACCGAATAGCCAGGTATTCGGAACGGCCCTCCGAATATTCAGAACGGCCGCTATTCGTGGTATTCGGGAAATAATATTCAGGGTGTGCACAGCCCTAATGCTAGGTACTGTAAGCAATAATGCTTTAGAGTGTGTGTGACTGTGGGTCAGTAATCACACACCTCTCGAGGGTGTTCTTATCAATGAGGCACTCAGTATTATAGTATCAAACCCAAAGACGACCAGCCTGATATACTGGCCTATATGGTTCCCTGAATAGCTATCCCTTTATTACACTATAAAAAACAATGGATAGTTACCTTTTGGTAACAAGCCATGTTAGTTCGTCTCGAGGTTACCAATGGCGACCTAACCTCTCGAGCTGTGCTCTTGAGGTTAATGCGGTCGCCATGGCAACATCTCAACGAACTAACCAGCTTGTTACCGATGGGTAACTATCCATTATTCTCTGTTTCTGTGGTTTTATATCTTATGGGATGCAGAGCCCCCCGAAGGTGGAGAAACACCTTCTGGTTCATCCCACAGTGCACAAGAGGCTGGCACCTGCCACTTTGCACTATCCTGATTAAAATAACCAGTGTTAGGTAGAAGGATAGAGTTTTAACAGCTACAGGAAGAAAGGATTATTTACATTTTGAAAAGGCTCTAATCCATCTCTTTCCTTATCTGAACTTTGCAACAAGTCACAGGACACAGTCCTCAAATACTGAGATGTGGGCCCACAAGTACTTGGGGATCTTCCAGCATTGTATAGTATGTAACCTTTTATTTTCCTGAATCCGTGATTTGAATGCTTGTAACAGGATGACTCTGTAACTAGGCCATTAGGCATGAGGTGTAGCCAAATGCTGCAACTACCTAAAAAGTACATTATTCTCTTATCACTGCATGACTGCTCACCCTGTAGTGTGTTATTCCTCTTATAAAATGGGCTTTTATTTGTTACAAATATGTAGCTCAGGGCAGGCCTGATGGTGCTGAGGGCTGAGACGCTGGATGCCACACTTTGTGCCACGCCGGTGACCTGAGTTCAGGAACGAGCTTAGGCCACCGTGGGTCAGCAGAGGAGGGAGAGGATTGAGCGTCCGATGACCGCTCTTCTCTCCCAGGGATGGGTGGGTATGTCATCCCATTCCTTGGTTGCCTCCTGGTGGAGGATGGGGGGCAGTGCCAGATTCTGGGAGACTCAAAGCATAGCTTTGTAACACATGCATGCCTTCACGCACGTACGATCACAGCTGTGTGGAACCAGAAAAGAGAGAAAACTATGGTTGCAGGCTCCATGATGTCCCCTCCAGTGGACTGGCGCCACTACCTTGGGAACACCCATAATTAACCACTCCAGATATGTTCATGTGAGTGGAGGGAGGACAGCCCCCTCCCGGCCCGCCATGAATCCGTGGTGGAAATCCGTGGGTAATCCGTGGTGGAAATAGGGCTCAGGGGTACCTGGGGGGTGGTGACCAGGTGACTGGAAGAGGACAGACCTCTGCTTGCAGACCGAGGAGGATAAACATAAGATGGAAAAAAAAATATGTAGTTCATGTGAGGGGTGTAGTTGTCAGAAAATTATCAACAGGCTAGCTCACCGGCGAAGCGGCAAGGCATCCATGTGCGACGCCGACATCCCAGGTTTGGGAACGGACCCGTGAGTCAGAGTGCCAGCCGAGCAGAGAAGGATTGTGCACCCGAGGTGTGGCTCTCCTTTTTCGAGGCGGTGGAAGGGTCGAGCGTTTGGTGTGTTAGTGGCCCCTGGCGGAGGCCGGGGGACCTACAACAATCGGCATTAAAACATTATGTTGGAGGTGGAGAGATGCCGGACGTCACTGCACATCCTGCCTCCAGGGAAACACTCAACATTTCAAAATCCGTCCCTCCCCTTGTATGAAGCCCTGCCCAGTCACAGTTCCTGCTGCCACCAGTGTCTGCAGTGGGGTCCAGCTCCCGTGGCCCCACCCTGGGGGGTTAGCCAGAGCAAAATACCATTGACCTTGGGATGGGGTGCCGCCTGGCAGCCCCGCCCAGGGGGATAAGCCTGGGCATGGTGGGATGACATGCTGGGCAAGGGCTGAGCCTCAGCCCGGAAAGGGGAAGGCCGGTCCAAAAAAAAAAAATATATATATATATTTAGTTTTTGTTGACCGGAAACAAGGACTAGACAATCTTTTGCCTATTTTCAGCCTCGTCCTGTGGGAGGGGGATACAGATGGATGCCAACTGAAATTGAACCAGATTTTATGCTGTTGGTATTTTTAATGAATGGGGGAGATTTGGCCAGGACACGGGGGAAATTCCCCTACTGGACTGTAGGGGGCCGCTTTGAGCATGTTTGGCTCACTCCTTTTCCGAGCTGTGATGGAGACGGAGGTGCGGCAGGTTGAGGATCAGGGGTCTCCTCCACAGGCACCATTTATGGAATCTGATACTTTTTATGATGCTACCAGTGGTGCTGTACCCGAGATAGCTGAGGGAGCGGAGATCCTGAGATGGCAAGATCTGATTTGGCTACTTTATCGGCTCTACATTCGGCTTTGGGTGAGAAATCTCAGACTGTGGATGTTACTTATAGAATTAAATGCTATGGAAGAGTGGTACCGGCAACAGAAAGAAGATTTGTGCACTGTATTGAAGTTGGTGACACCTGTGTCTGATTCGGGAGATACTGTGTTTCTTGCTAGTGTTTCCGTGCCTGATGGTGGGAGTTGTAATGTACCATCCCAAAATATGCTTGCACCTGTAACGACAGCTGCTACGGCAACGACTGCTCCAGTGTTTGTTCTGACTGCAGCTTTGAAAACCTCACTTGACCGTGTTTTTAAGAAAGCTTCTGTGAAATCCTCTTGGGATGATGTTTCGGCAGCACCGCTTGGTCTGTGGTCTGTGGACAGCTCGTTAAAAGCGGCCAGTTGGGTGCAATCACTGACTACTCGCCAGTGGACTTCTGGCTTTTCTCCACTGAAGATTCACGGGGTTTTCGGTTGACATCTGTACTCTCTGACGCTCCTGTTCTGCAGACTGGCCCTGCCACTATCGTATCTCAGGTAGACCCTGTTTCGGATTTGCAACTCCCACCTGAGCTAACTTTAACTCAAAATCCGACATTAACTTTCCCTCCACAACTTTTGAATGGGTCACAACAGGTCCCTTCAGAGGATATTGTTCCTCCTGGGCCTGATGATTCTTCCTCGCATGGTGCACCCTGTGGTACTGATGACCTTAATGTTGGTGCTTCTGGACATGGTTGGTCGGGGGGGGGGGGGGAACAAGACAATCTAAGTCTTATGCTTCCTTCTTTCATCAACGTGTATTTCCAGCTAAGCTACATAATGCTGTCTGCCTGGTGTACAAAGGGGGTTTGGACATCTTCCCGGACAGGGCATATGTGGGTCGTGTGTTATTGAAAGATTCCTTAAGGTTTCATGATGATGAATTGTATGCCCTGATCCATGTGTCGGGAAGTGCTACGATGTCAGCTTCAAGATGCAGAGTGGCCTTGAACAGTTCTGGGTTCGGCACCAGAGGGTGAAAGCTTCCCCCGTGAGGCTCCTTTTGAGGTCATTCCCCTTTCTAAGCCTACTCAAAAAATGATCACTGTTCTCTTTCGAAATGAAGGCGTTAGTATTGCTGACTTGTTGTTTTGGTTGCGACAAAAATGCACTGTTTTGGGACATCCTGAGGCTATTTTTGACGCTGAGAATATCTGGACGGGAGGGTGGAAGGTCCGGGTTTCCTTGAAGATTGTGAATGATGTACTTCAACATTTGCCAAATTCCTTCTTTTTGGGGGGCGATGGAGGTGTCCTGTTTTATCCTGGACAACCGAAAACATGTTACAAGTGTGGATCCCCAGGTCATATTAGTAATGCTTGTGATCAGATTAAATGTGTTTTATGTGGTTTGTTAGGTCATAGCAGGACACAATGTAGAGTACTAGTGAAGCACAATGTAATCTTTGTGGGACTCGTGGTCATTATTATACTGACTGCATACATGCTGCCCATAAAGAGACTAGGTCTAGTGACTCAGAGGAGCAGCGGTTACTGGTTGCTGTGGTCCCAAGAGAGCATGCGAGACACACTCCTGAGACTACTTTGGTGGCCCCTCCTGTCTACCACTACCCTTCCCCCATGTTCCATTTCTGAGATGGAGGGGTTCAGGATGTGCCTTCTGTGAATCCTGTTCTTGTTCCTGATTCAGGTATCCCTGTTGTTTCTGAGTCGGTTCCTGCAATTGGAGAACCTGACTCTGAGACTGTTGAGATGCCTCCTCCACTCCCACCCCCGGCTGTGCCTCTTTTTGAGGTGGGGAAACGAGTTACGAGACACCGACAGCCTTGGCAGCAGCCGGCGTCTAAAGTGCAAAAAATCTCTGAAACACCACTCTCTAATAAATATGGGCCTTTGCAGGATTTATCTGATCACCAGGATCAGGAGTCTGTTGTCTCCTCTGAAAATCAGAGCAGCCTGGGGGGGGGGATCATGTCTGACTCTGAGCCGAGTGAACTGGGGGAGGAGGGTCAGCTGATGGGGAAAACGAGAAGGCGTACTACGCCAAAGGTTAAATCTGACATGCCTGGGAAGCATGTTAGGAAAAAATGAGGGCTGTCTGTTTTTGAGCTATGCAACGTTTGACTTTCCTCACTGTTAATGTTAGTAGTATTCAGAATGCGTCTAACAAGGGGATTGTATTTTATCGTTTTAGGTCTGATCCTGTGGATATTACCTTTCTTTAGGATACCAGATTGCATACCACTAGGGATACGATGCTTGCTTATACTGAATGGTTTGCTGGGGCCTCCTACTGGTCAATGGGCCTCAAGCGGTGTGTGGGTGTGGCTATTTTATTTACTATTCCCATTCAGGTATTGAACGTTTTGGAGTTAGTACCTGGGCAGGTTTTGCTGCTTGATATTAAACATGATTTTAAATATTTTCACTTGATTAATGTATATGCCCCTCACTCTAAGGCGGATCGGGTGGAGACGTTTAGTGTTATATGTCCTCATCTCTTTTCTGCTCAGTCTGTCATTCTAGGGGGTGACTTTAACTGTGGTTTGTCCAGTGGTGATAGAAGCAGTACTACCCAGACTACAAAAATATTTAGTGATATGAATTTCCTCGGTTCTGTGGTTTGGTTAGCGACCTTGGTTGATGCTTCTAAATGTTTGCATGGTAAGGGATGCCCCACTTTTCAGCAAGGGCGGTTTGCCACTTGAATTGATTTCTTTTTTATTAGTAATCATCTTACTATTCAGAGGGTGTCGGTGGAGGCTGTTGAATATTTGGACCATATATATTTGGAATTGTTGATCGTGACAGGTAAACCTAATAAACACTTGGGGCCGGGGCTTTGGAAGTTTAATATATTGCTCTTACACTTTGACAGTATTCGACAACAGATATTGCATTGTATAGGTGGTAAGAAGACGTTGTTTGACTTGTTTGATAATGCTTCCTTATGGTGGGATAGTTTGAAGGCTGATTTGCGGTCTCTTTTACTGTCTTTGGGTAAGCAGAATAGGGATGTGGACCGTGTTCGTTATCAGACGCTCTGTCGACAGTTACATGTCATGAGTTTGGCGCAGACGACTAGGCATGATTTTACTGCTCAGATTACTAATATTCAGCAAGCGATGAAGGCTTTTTATGCTAGACAGGTGTCTTCACTGTTGATGCAGTAATCCTTTCGTACGCAAGGGAAGGAAGATGGACTCCATCTGTCCCTTTTTGAGTTGTGCTGAGCGGATTCAGAAAAAACATTTTTCTGAGGTTTTGAATTGGAATGCAGTTGTTCAAACAAAGCAGGGGGCAATTATGGATGTGGTTTCCTCTTAGTTGAGAGGTCAGCTTCAAGAATTTCAAGGTGAGGCTGCTTCATTCTTACGGATTCTAGGCATGATAGTCATTCCAGACCGTCCCCTTGATATTTTGAAAGATATTTCTCAAGTTTTGTTAGTTGAGGAGGTCACCTCTGTGATTCTTGCTTTAAAGAAAGGGAAGGCACTGGGGAAAGATGGTATCCCAGCTGAAATTTATCAGTTATTGTGTCCCATGATTGCATGGAAATTGACTGCTGTTTATAATTTTCTTTTGCATACTGGTCATTTTCTTCTTGATATGACTATGGGTATTGGCATCTATATTTTTAAGAAAGGGGATAGACGGGATTTGAATAATTGGCGGCCGATATGTCTGCTTAATGTGGACTTTAAAATTTTGATGAAGGTCCTTCATAATAGATTGTTAAAGGTAGCTACTCATGTTATTTCCACTGCACAGACTTGTGGTATCCCTGGTAGATCTATTACAGACCATTTATTGTTACTTCGGGGAGTGGTGGAATCTGGGCGCCGGTCCGATGTGGCTATTTATGTTCTAGCACTAGATCAAAGGAAGGTCTTTGATTCCATTTGTCATGTTTTTTTTTATGGGCTGTTTTGGAACGTTATGGGTTGCCTCCCTCTTTTATTTTATGGATTAAGGCTGTACGGCAGTAGTGCAGCCTTTGGTTAATGAATATCTGAGACCTCTGATACCGGTTAAATGTGGGGTCCGACAGGATTGTCCCCTTCTTTATGTGTTTACAATTGATCCCTTGCTCAGGTTATTGAATGATGTTCGATTTTTTACGCCATTGTTGTTACTGAACTACAGACTTCCTGCTTTGGCTGTTGCATATGCTGATAATCTGTGTGTGCTTCTTAAGGATGAGCTTGCTGTTGCTTGTGTTGTGAAATTTTGTTCTCTCTAAGGCTCGGTTTCTGGAGTTCAGGTGACTAAGGAGAAGAGCATGGGTATTACGTTAGGTACATCACTGTGTCCATATGCCCCATAGCGGGGATTCCGATTTTTGAACCACCTATCACTATTTTAGGTATTTCCTTTAGGGGTGATCGGCAGGATTTGTGGAATTGGGATTTTAAGCTACAACAAGGGAATGCCATGGTGGACAGATGGAATAAGGTCTCTATTGGGAAAATGAAAAGAGTATATTTAGTTAAAACATATCTTCTCCTTCTATTTTTATATGTGTGTTCCATGTTTTCTCCTCCTAAGGAGCACGAGACGGCTATTTTAAGTTTGTTTTTCTGGCCATTTGGGGGAGTAGATTAAACCCCATTAAATGGAACATTCTCTGTTTGCCCATTGTGAAAGGTGGTATTAATATGGTGAATCCTATTTTGTTTTTTTTCTTTCATTTTTTGCAGCTTAATATTTGTCCTTTATGCTGCCAGCATGGCCGTTAGTGGATTCCTTTATTGGAGCACAAGTTACTTTCTTGGTATCAGGGTTGGCGGACAAATAACCAGAAAGCATTTAAATCTGTGTGTTATGCTCTTTTGTATCGTGGGGACTGAAATTTAATGCCAGGAAATGTAAGGTACTTCATTTGGGGGTCAAAAAGCCGGGCCATGTATACACCCTGGGGGAGTGGGTCTCACTGCATGCCACATTGGGAGAAAGGGATTTAGGGGTGGTGGTAGACATCAAAATGAATAACTCTTAAAATTGTAGAACTGCAGCCAAAGCAAACAGGATACTGGGTTGCATAGCCAGGGGAATTACGTCCAGAAGCAGGGAGGTGATCCTCCCTCTATATAATGCCTTGGTCAGGCTGCAGCTCGAGTACTGTGTACAGTTCTGGAGACCTCATCTGAAGAAGGACATAGCGCTGCTGGAAAGGGTCCAGAGGAGAGTGAACAGGATGATTCAGGGCATGGAGGGGAGGCCTTATGAGGAGAGACTGGAAGAGCTGGGGCTTTACTCACTGGAGGAGAGATAGGGGAGACATGATAGAGGTTTTCAAGTATGTAAAGGGAATAATTAGGAGTGGAACCAGGGAGTTGTTTAGGCTGAAGAAGGGGGGAGCAACCAGGGGCCATAAGTGGAAGTTGGAGGGGGGAAATTACAGGGGGGAACGTAGGAAGCATTTTTTCACTGAGAGGGTGGTGGGGCTGTGGAATGCGCTTCCCGGGAGGCTGGTGGAGGAGGGCACAGTGGAGGGCTTCAAAAGGGGTGGGACAGGTACAAGGGTAAACTGAATTTAGAGAAGACCCTCTTGGGGGCTGGGGGTGGTGGTGGGGCGAGCACCCACTAGGTTGCTGGCTTTCGAGCAGACAAGACAGACCATTTGGCCTATTCTGCTGGCTTTTAGTATGTCAGTATCTTAAGGTGTTTTTTGTAAGATTATTTTCATTGGGGTATGGGGTCATGCTGAGATTGTTTCCCTTACCAAAAAGCAATTATTTATTTATTTATTTATTTGTGAGAATCAGTTTACAACCTTTGAGCCAGAAGCTCATTTCCAAAGGTACCTCGTCACATTGAGACATACATAGCATTTTAGATTACATAGTACAGGTTTTCTTCAAGTAGGCGTTTGTTCGAGACGCCACGTCACATTGTGGTAAAACAACATACATTTGAGTTACAGGGTACAGGCAATTGAAACAAGTCTTACACAATTGGTTTCACATGTTGAGCAGATCAACTGGCATGAGACAGCAGGCTCTGGCCAGGTTATACTTAGGAATGGTGCGCTGGGTAAGGGTGGGGGGTGGGCTAGGTGGGGAGCTGCCTAGTGGGCATTGTCACGAGTGGAAAGGTTGTGGTGGGCCCTCATTTAGAGACAGGAGCAGTTACGAGTGTAGAGAAGTTGGTTACAAAGGGTGGTTTTGAATTTGGAGATTGTGGTGGCATTGGAGATGGTGGCAGGGAGAGAGTTAAACCAGAATGGGGCTCTGTACCAGAAAGACCTCTGACCGTGAGTGGTTCTTGTCCTAGGGACCAGTAGGGCGGTCCTGTTGGAGGACCGTGTAGCAACAGTGGGCGGGATCCGGTGGATGGATGCAGTCACCCCAGGTGGGGACAGCCGAGTAGGGTTTTTTAGTGAGTAGGCAGGTGATGAGCGGAGTCGTTCATCTAGGGTCAGGAGTTTAGCATTGTTATACAGTTGACAGGGTGTGTGAGCCTGGGGAACCAGTAATCAGTCTGCACGCCTTATTTGGGTTATGTGAATTTTTGAGGGTAGTCGTGTTAGCAGCACCATAGACTGGTAAGCCATAGTCTACAAGGGACAGTACTGAGGATGTGACAGCAAGCCGGAGGCATTTGAGGAAGCAGTTCGATGGCGGAAGAGGATGCCAAGCCGTATGTTGGTGGCGGATGCAAGGGCATCAATGTGGTCATGGAATGAGAGGGCTGAGTCGAAGGTAATCCCGAGGTATTTGTAGGAGCAGACTTGTTCCAGGGGCTGTTTGGTACTAGGAAGAATATGGAGTAGGTGGTTGCTAGCTTTGTTTTGGGGGTGGGCAAAAAGCATAGCTTTGGTTTTTTTAAGATTAATGATAAGTCTGTGTTCCTTGAACCAGGCATCTGCCTCATTGAAAGACTGTTGGAGGGAATCCTGAAGGGAGATGGGATTGCGATGGGTGGCAAAAATGACAGCATCGTCAGCATACAGAAGCATTTTGCCAGAGCAAGCACTGGGCAGGGTGTTCAGATAGACTGAGAAGAGGACGGGGCTCAGGATGGAGCCTTGGGGAACTCCTGAGTGTATGGGACGGGTATCAGAGAGTGTTCCATTTATTTTAACACACTGTGACCGAGCGTCAAGGTAGCTTGAGCACCATGCTAGAGGGCCAGCCGCGAGACCAGTGTGACAGAGGGCGTTCAGCAGAAGAGGGTGGGAGACAGTGTCGAAAGCCTTTGATAGGTCGATGAACACTGCATCAGCCAGTGAGCTGGTGTCCAGGGAGGAGTGAAGGAAATTGAAGAATTCGATTAGTGCAGTGCTGGTACTGTGGCCAGCACGGAAGCCATGCTGCTCAGGGCATAAGATGTTATGCTTGGATAGATATTCGGTGATTTGAATGGTAATTATATGGTCGGGTTATGGAATCTCATTTTACAGAACCTAGGACCTTTCCTATTTGCCCATTAGAGTATGAGACGTCTGTCACTCGCTTAATTTCTGATAAGAGGGTTCTTCTGAAATTTAAAGATGTTTTATGGCTGTGCTGCCATGAAAAGTTTAATGTTAAGGCTAATCAAAAACATAAGTCTCTGGAGGAGCGGATCTGTGCTCACCCAGGTTGTACTGCTATTTATGAGACCATGAAGCATTTATTTTTTACCTGCTCTTACAGGATACCCTTTTGGACCTTTTTGGCCTCCCACTGGGGCATGCCAGTTTTCAAGGGGGCTACGTATGAAGAATTGATATATGGTGTTTATGGGTCCAAATGGAAACGCTGGCATCATGGTACATTGAATGTCATTTTTTCTGTCACTAAATGGTTCACCTGGAATGCAGATGCTTGTTTACATTACAATAAAAAGAAGTATCTTATGATGAACTTGTTTGCAAAATTACTAAGGAATTAAGGGATATTTATTTTTTGGAAACAAAGGTTCAAACTGTTTAGTTTATGGACAGTGTTTGGAGGAATCTTGTATAGATCACTGATTCTGATGTTCCAGTTACTTGATGTATTATTTATTTAGCTTTTGTTTACCGGGTAGGTACACTAGACAAGTAATATGCCTATTTTCAGGAACGACCCGGGAGAGCACAAACATACAGAATACATACAAGGCAACTTGGGAGGAACAGCTTATTACAGGAAATAATAACAATTGTAGAAAAGCAGATGCACAAGCAACAATTACACAACTTATTAAGAGTACATAGATTGACATTAGTGATTGCAGAATTCATCTGGATTCATTTCACTACAGAGGCTTGGAACAGTCACACACTGATGATTGTTTTAAGTGGGACCACAGGGAGGTGCAAAAGATCCCATGGGAGGGGGCCGAGCGGACATGATCAGGGAGAGAGTTCCAGAGTCTGGGCACATATGCAGCAAAGTCACGGTCCCCCATAAGGGTCCGGGTGGGGGGGACTTTGAACAACCCAGCAGTCTGGGACCTAAGCTGGTAGGGCATGGTGTCCGTTTTTGGGAGGAGATGCGCCAGTCCCAGCGGGGTGCCAGTAGCGAGCACTTTCTTGGAGAAACGTCCAACACCAAAATCCAAGTATTCTGCTGGTGGGAGCCAGCAGAGTTTGTCATAGAGCTCACAGCGATGGGTGAGTTTGGGGGCAGCTAGTGCAAACCGACAGATATCATTATATGCCGTGTTCCACTGAACAAGATGAGTTTGGGGTGATCGGGCAAATAGGTGGAATCCATAGCTGAGGGAGGGAAGAAGCACTCCTCTCGCAAGTGCAAGTCTGGCCCCCGGGGTTACGTTGTATTTGGCCCTGTAGGCCAAGCCAAGCTTGCAATTTGTAGCTCTACAGATGTTGAGGATATGACTCCCCATATCAAGTTTGGGGTCAAGAGTAACCCCAAGATATTTGATTGTGTTCACTGTTGGCAACGGGGGGCCACCATCACAAGTTATGTTGAGCAAAGCTGATGAGGCTTTGATCTTGGCCGTGGAACCAAAGAGCATGGCCTGTGTTTTATTTAGGTTCAACACCAGTCTGTGGTTAGTAACCCAGGCCAAAACTCTGCTGAAATCTTCAGACAGGCTCTGGTTTAGGGCTGCAGCATTATGAGAATGGGCCACTAGCACCAGGTCATATGCATATAGGGTGACTTGGCAATGAGAGGCCACCAGTGGCAGTTGATTAATAAAAAGCGAGAATAGGAGAGGACCTAGCACTGATCCCTGGGGGACTCCCATAGTCACTGCCCTAGGCTCTGAGAGGGCCTTGTTGAAGCAGGTACGCTGCTTTCTGCCCTTCGGGTAGCCCATCAACCAGCTCATGGCATGGGGAGAGAGTCCAAGAGCCCATAGCTGCTCCCCAAGTAGGTCATGATTGACAAGGTCAAAAGCTTTTGACAAGTCTATAAATATAGCACCTGACAGTTTGCCCTGGTCCATGGCAGATCTTATGCCTGAGGTTACAGTAATCAGGGCAGTTGTGGTACTATGTCCCTTTCAAAAGCCATGCTGGGCCTTGGATAGCAGTTCGTGAGTGTGCAAATACTCCGAGAGTTGCTCGGCCACCACCTTTTCCAGAAGTTTGCCAAGGGATGGGAGAATAGCAATAGGGCGATAGTTATCAGGAAGTTTGGGATTGCCCTGCTTCAGAACAGGGACTATCCTTGCCTCCTTCCAGATATCAGGGATTATCCCCGAGCTGAGGGATAGAGTAAAGATGTGGGCAACCGGAGGCAATGTAAACAGCTCCTAGCTTGAGAAGCCTAGGTTCCAGGTTGTCGAGACCTGGACTGGAGTGCTGGGAGAGGGCAGCAAGACAGTTCGAACATCAGGACTGATACCCCCTGAGATTAAGCGCTCTCGAGGAGGTTGATCACCCTGACTGGGAGGAAGGAATAATGAGCAGCTCCCCAACAGTCGTGAAGCAGAGGTGAGGCCGAGAGGTCTGAGAAGTGAAGGTTAAGAGAGTTGGCTATAGTATGAGGATTATTACGAGACTCCATCTATAACCATATCCATTGACACCCGATGTGGGGGCCCACTGATGAGGATTTGATATTCCTCCAAAACCTCCTAGGGTCTCTAGCAGAGCTAAGTAGCACAGAACTTACAGAAGTCGCTTTTAGCTACCCTAATAGCCTTTTACACTGGTTCCTGAGGTGCCGGTATCTCAGGAGATTAGAAGGATCACTGGATCCCCTGGTACGGGCCCAGCATTTGCCTCTCTCACGCATCTGGGCTAGAAGATTACCATTCAGCCAGAAGGTAGCAGTTCCCCTCACCCTCCGAGTGACCCTGGGGGCATGTCTGTCCTGGAGATCACCAAAGGTATCAATGAAGCAGGAGGTTGCCACTGAGGGGTCAGAGGCTTCAAGCACCCTGGTCCAGTCAGTACATCTTAAGTCATCCAGGAACCCCTCTGAGTCAAACCTGGAGTAGTTTCTGACTTGTATGATTTTATGTGGGATTTTGGGGGAGGGAATTTTCCAGATACAGAACACCGGGGAGTGATCTGATATGGAGTCAGATAGCGTGCCTGATGATGCTATCCTCTCCGGACGGTTAGACAGGATCCAATCCAGCAGGGTACTCGAGGAACCATTAGCAGTCTGTCTGGTCGGGTCATGAATTAGTTGGGTTAGGGATAGGCTGGCAAGTTGAGGTTCACATTTCTTAATATTGCCACTCTCCCAGTTTAGGTTGATATCACCCATGATAATAAGTTCGTTGTCTCCTATACTGGGCCTGACGGCATCCAGAAGATAAGTGAGCCCTGTTAGACCTCCCCTAGGAGGGTTATAGGCACACACCAGATGCAGCTTATTTGTATCCCCTAACAGAAGAAGCACATGAAGAAACTCACATGGAGGATGTTTAGGTTGACACTGAGTCACCAGGGAGATTTTCAGGTGGATTCTATAGTAGATAAGGATGCCATCCCCCCACCCCTGGGCCTGTCAAGGCGGATGAACTCATATCCTTTTAGGCAGCAGGCAGGGTCAGGAATAGAGGGTTTGAGCCAAGTCTCAGTTACCCCTAGGATGTCTGGTTTATATAGTTCAACCCACGCTAAGAGCTCATCACGATTAGGTAGCAAGCTCCTGATATTTAGATGAGCTATTTTTAGACCCTTACTCATACTTCAAACCGCAGGAATATTAGTGGACAGCTTAGGGGGTCCAGGGTTGAGCTCTATATCCCCGGCCATAAGTAATGCAAGGAGAAAGAGCCGGGGGAGGTACCGCCTAAAGAGCGGATGACCACCAGGACAATTAATGTTTCGGTTTTTCTTGACCCTGGCTGTGTACATAAGGCACCTAATGTCTAGACTGAGGATAGTACAGTAGTGCATTACGTTAGTTGCAAGCAAGTTGGAAAAGGAGAAGTCAGTGTCATCATGGGGGGAGGGCCACTTCCAAGAGACTCCCAGGGATATTGGGGGAGAGGTAGCACATTGAAGGAGGACCAGCCCCAGGGCCAGCACTACGAGCAGAAAGACCGTAAGGACGGCCG
This sequence comes from Neoceratodus forsteri, assembly GCA_016271365.2. Classification (NCBI taxonomy): domain Eukaryota; kingdom Metazoa; phylum Chordata; order Ceratodontiformes; family Ceratodontidae; genus Neoceratodus; species Neoceratodus forsteri. Next base: position 247,252,933 of record CM057457.1, read on the forward strand.
ACGGCCTACCCCTGAGCACTGCATAGGGAGCTTCCCCACCTTCCATAGGAAAGGACGGGAGGAACTGCACCCTTCTGGTTGGAGGCACCAGAAGACCAGGATGGGGGAGCACGTCCGGTCACCCTGCCAGGGATGGCCTGGAAGGGAGGAGGTCCTCTCACCGTGTGATTTCACAATGCAGCAAGACTACCAGCGGGCAGAGGCCTGAGTGCATTCGATAAACCAGGACTGTGTCCCACTAGGTTAAAGAGGGCCAGTCTGGGCACGGCAACCGAGGTAGCCTAGGCAACCAGAGGTACAGGGAAATGGAATAGCCCTAAGCCCTAGGAGGCAAGTCCAGGCATAACAAACAAAGCAGTCAGGGCAGCCAGAGGTGCTAATATGACCCTATGCCGACCCCCAACTCCAGGAGCTATAGGCAATAGACATCAAGAGACATGAACTACAGCACTGAACAGCTCAAAAGAGGTAGGACAAGCTCTTAGCCAGAGCTATGCAACAAAAACTTAAGGTATAGGTATCAGCAGAAAAATATTCTTGTAGTAGTCTTTGTTCTAGTAGTAAGCCAAAGCTGGCTTTATAATGCAAAATACTGTGTCCTCTGTTCTAAGCAAAGCTAGTTTTTTGATGTTAAACTAAGCATGACGTTACTGGACCTGTAGCACTGTAAGGCAGTGTGCCAGATGAATGGTGGTACGGTGCTCAGTGATAGTACAGTTCTAGGCAGAAAACCCGTCTCCACCCACTACTAGTAGTAGTATTAGTTTTTGTTCGTTCTGTTTTGTTGATGTATTTATTTCTTGGTGGTGTTTACTGACTTGCAATGAAAGCAAAATTCCCCTACTCTTTTTGAAAAGTGCCATGGGATCTTTAACATTCACCTGAACTACTACCAGGACAGGCAGATGGGACCTTGGTTTACCGTCTCATCTGAAAGATGGCACCTCAGGAGTGCAGCACCCCTGATGCTACACTACAGTGTCAGTATTGGGATTTAACTCAAGTGACTGGTGTTGGGATAGAACCCACAGCCTTCTGATCTCCCGTCCTCAGAGGCGAGAGTGCAACCTGCTGAGCCACTGACATTATCAACGGTCACATGATATGTTTCGACCAGTGACATTACAGAAATGTCATTGCTCATTTTATAACTGTCACATGTGTCCTGTTGTTCCTTCTGAACACTATCCTGATGATATACTCTTACGGTATGTTCTATATTTGGTAATGCAACATTTATAAATAAAATACAGTATTTAAGAAATTATATTAAAGGCAGACCCATATTTATTTCATTTATTTATTCAAAACAGTTTAACTAGGAAAGCCTTATAAGAACAAGTCTAATTTCCAAAAGTGCCCTGGGGCAAATTACACACAAACTGCAGCACATTCGTACTAGAATACGAATACTGAGTCACTTGTAGACAAACAATAATGGCGTAATGTAATGTTTACATTCCATAAAATTTTACAAGCCCTTCAATAATGACAGCATGAATTTCAACCACATTTACATAATGCTTTTAGGTGATTCTTAAGTGCTTTGTTGAAGGTAAGCCAAAGCTGGCTTATAGTGCAAAATACTGTGTCCTCTGTTCTAAGCAAAGCTAGTTTTTTGATGTTAAACTAAGCATGACGTTACTGGACCTGTAGCACTGTAAGGCAGTGTGCCAGATGAACGGTGGTACGGTGCTCAGTGATAGTACAGTTCTAGGCAGAAAACCCATCTCCACCCACGCTCACTCTCTTAAGTGGAATAGGGTGCACTTGTGGGGAATGTCATGTCTTTTCATGTGGAGGCACCACATCCCTGTTAAGTAGGTAGGTGGCCGTTTTGTTTTTTCGTAACTTCTGGTTTATTGATACAATAAAAAAAAAACAGCAGCACTGCAGTACATTTGCAAAGTGAAGCTTGGAGGTCAGTGTGATTATAGTGTACAGTGAGAAGATGTATAATTAGGGCTGTACCTTTGTCATGGAGACCATGATTATCCCATTTTTGCATAACAAAAAAACTCCATTTTTTTTTCCATTTCCATAACAACACCATGTTTTTTTTGTATTTCCCATGAAAATCCCATAGTTTTTGGTGTTTACCATGACAGACCCTTGATTTTGTGCCTCATCACCGCAATGTGCTTGATCCCCACAGTTGGCCTCAGTATAGTATTCCAGGACTTGTCCATTAACCCAGACCTCCCAGATGGCACCATAGTGCCCTGCCGTCCACCACTGGATGAGTAAAAAATGAAATTTTGGAGACATTTAAATCTTTGCTGATGTGCTTATATAAAAATGTATCCAGAAAAGGGGTAGCTTGATTTTCCTCCTCTGTCTCTCACCTTTCACCTGGTATGCTGCCTTCTGCTGACCAATCCCCTCAGCACCGACACTTACCTAATTTACCCCACTGCTTACCATGGGCCTTTTGGTGGGGGATGCCATGGTTGGTAGTGCAGGGTTTGTGAGGGTGCTGGCACCATCGTGGCTGCCAGTGGATTTTCCAACATTTTTTTCCTAGAGATGCTGGCATGCAATGACACATGCAGGCAGATGTGGTAGACATCTGGCTGTACCCCTCCCTGATTAAGTTGCTCCTGCTATGCTGCATTACCATTTGGCTTCAGCTGGCTAACAGTCGTGTTGCAGACCGCACTGTCCTACCTCCCCAAAGAAGGAGGAGAACTGTCTTTAGGACGCTCAGTCTTCCTGGCCTTCAGCAACCTAAGTTCACTGCCAAACCTGGGTTGCGGGCGTGGTGAGCAGATGCACTACTGTTGCAGTACTGGGTAAGCAGAGGTAATTTGTATAACAGAAAATTAATCAGTGACTTTTCGTGACCCTTGCCATGATTTCCATGACTTTAGACTACCACAGTACCATGATTTATTCTAAATTTTACCATGATGAAAGGACAGCCCTATGTAGGATGATACATTAGAATGTTGGACATGAGCACGGCAGAGATCCAGGAGCAGTTACTGTAGCACCCTTTAAGGGGAAACCATTATTCAACTGGACTGTTGGTGCAGCTGCAGTATTGCTGATCGTGTTGTGATGATCTGGATTTAGGAATTTGACCAGGATGCTGGAATGGTGGGTTGCGGAGGGTGAAGTGTCACAGAGGATGCTTGCTACATCTTGGGTGGGTTTCCTTTCTCATTTGGCCTTCCTGGCTTAAAGGGCAAACAGCCACTCTACAGACACCTACTATCTGTATACATTGCATTTTGTGATTCTGCAGACACTCAGCCCTCCTCCTACAACAACTTTTCTGCTTTTATTCTCTTGGGCTGCTGACCTAAACACTGGCATCCTGCCAGCCACCCGCTTCAATCCATATGCTGTAGCGGAAATGAGAGACAAAGAGCTCCAGGAGCGAGTGCGCTCCTCTTTTAAAGCTAATCCCCTCTATCTCCCTCACCTCTTTCATCATTTTCTTCTGGTGTTTCATTCTGTGCATGGGCACCAGCATAAACAAAGCGCCACTCGTGCTTTCTGTTCAAGCTCCCATTCTGAGTGCTTGCCCTTAGTGCGACATGCACTGTTTCTCTTAAATCAGGGACACAATAGAAACCAAAGCAGCAAAAGCTGCTGAAGGCTTTTCATAGTGGCTTTTCCTTTTTCTCTTACAGCCACTGGACAGGGAACAGCAGGGGAAGGGGGCACAGGAACAAATAAGGGGCTGCTGTTCCTATCTTGCATTGCCTTTTTTTCTAACATAGCATCACTTTTTACTTAATAACAGTTTTGAAAGCACTCATGCCTTCACTTATTGCTACCATGCATTGGTATACTAACATTGGTAAAAGGCACCTTTACCCTCCTCTCCCTACTGGGGCACCTCACCCATGACAGGGGTCACACTGTCACATTCCTCCCTACCTAAGAGGGCAACCATCCTATGATTGACAGATACCAGCTTACCAGCCCTAAACAGGGTTTGGCGGAGCTCCAGCCCACCCACACCATGAAGCTCCATCCCAGGGTCCCATTAAATCAAAATTCACAGTGTTGAACATTTGTATTCAACAGTACTGACACAATAGTATTTACCCTGGGGCTATCTACTATCATGTTAAACATAGTAAACATCTAGGTTAACAGTTTAACTTATACATTTTTAAACAGTATCAACTATCACAGATCTGGGAATCCCTGCATTCTTTTCATCATTCAGAATCCATATTCCTATTTATTAGTCATGGTGCTAACAGGTACTTGTCACAAACGCACTCCGCAAGTCAGGCCTTCTGCTCCCACAGAGCCAACCTCCAAGTACAATAATGTGAACAGCCGGTAACAGACAGTGTAAACCTCCTATCTGCTTGTGGGTCCGAATCACCTTTGGTCTCAAGTTCTGGGGGGATTCAAACTGTGAACCTTATGCTAGCGTACCCAAATGTATAGGCTCAGATAATATTCTCTTTGGGGGGGATGCAATGTATCTTTCACCTAAGGGTACCTAACCAGGTATCCAAAATGAACCCTTCAAAACTCTATAAAAGATCTTAGGTATGTTCTTACCTTTTCCCAGTTTAGTAACACCATCAAGCTTTTGAACAGTTTTTTGTCAGTCTTAACCCTCTAAACGTCACATGCAAAAAAGAACTTGGAAACACCCAGGCAGTCTCTTTCAAATAAAGATACTTTACTACAAGATGATAAAAATATGAAAAAAATGTAAACACACAACAATATACCAAAGAGCATACAGTCACTTAAAATAACAAGGGCAAAATACAAAACAAAAACTCCTACGACACTACAGTTAGACTTTTTCTATCTAATGTATCACCCTTTCAGTGCCTATAGTTATATCAGACAGCTGTGTCTGTCTAGAGTCCCAAGGTGGTATGTCAACTAAGTTCAGATACAGTGTTAGTTTAAACTGCCTCTCTCCACACCTCTTCTATGAGTCATCTAGCTCCTCCTTTTAGAATATAAAACAATACAAACATGATGTCCTATCAGGAGGTATTTTAACTAAGGTGACATCAGCAAAAACTCATTTCCCAAATTATAAGTCTTTGACTTCCCAGTTCCTTCTCCCAAGGCATTTCAAAGGGTTTTATAGCTTTTTAACACCGGTTGATATTAAATGTTCTTCCTCTTAAAACGTCATAAAAGTTTGTGATTTTCATCCTCTGGCAGGCTCATAAAGTCCCATTTCATTTCTACTTCAAAGAAGCAACAGGTCATAAAAAGGCCATAAAATGCAATGTCTCAAGGAAGTTAATTACATTACAGAGCTGTCCTGGTTCAATATATAGCCTGTCATTTCACTGAAACCTGGTGGTGGTGGGGGGGGGGGAGTCACCCAGGAGCGCAGGCTGTCTTATGCGAGACAATCACACACTATATTTTTACATTACAAATGTCATAGAACAATCTTAACCAGCTGGCCAAGTGTCACAGTCCTCCCCACCTAGACTGACTGAATTTGGGGTCTCTATCCCCTGCATGGGATGAGCTTCCCAAGTCATGCACTCCTCATGTAGACGTGACAAGCCATCTGTGTTCTGATTGGTTGCTCCAGCCCTATGTAAGATCATCATGTCATACCCTTGCAAGGCAAGACTCCATCTTAATAGTCTACCATTAGTTTTTCCCATTTATGTCAGCCAAACCAGGGAGTTGTGGTCAGTTTGTACCTAAAAATGCTGCCCATATAAGTGTGGCTCTAACTTCTTTAGGGCATACACTATGGCAAGACACTCTTTTTCCACAGTAGAGTAAGCCTGTTCCCTGGGAAGTAACTTTTTACTCAGGTACACTTCAGGGTGATCTTTCCCTTGGTTGGATGTCTGGATCAGTACTACCCCAATACCCACATCTGAGGCGTCAGTCTGGATTGTAAAGGGTCTGCTATAGTCAGGACTTGTCAATACAGGAGCACTGCACAGTGCCTCCTTCAGTCTAGTAAAGGCTTTTTCACAGGCTGGTTCCCAGGTAATTTTCTTGAGCATCTTTTTCTTTATCAGGTCAGATAGGTGAGCAGCCAGGGCACTGTAATTGGGTACAAATTTCCTATAATACCCTGCTGCCCTTGGAAAGCTTCTGACCTACTTCTGTGTTTCTAGTCTGGGCCATGCCTTGATCGCCTCTATTTTCACTTGGTTAAGGCGGAGCTGTCCCCGGTCTACAACATGCCCGAGGTATGCCACTCCAGCCATGGCCACCTGGCATTCTCAGCTTTGACTGTGAGCCTGGTCCTCTGTATCCTGCGCAGTACTTCCCTAAGGTGAGACAGGTGTTCCTTCCAGCTGGCACTAAAGATGGATGTATCATCCAGGTGCATACAGCGTACTCCTCAGCACCATTTAACACCTGGTTCACCAACCTTTGGAAAGTGGCTGGGGTGTTCTTCATTCCGGAAGGCATTACTTTACATTCAAATAAGCCTATCAGAGTGATGAAGGCTGACCTCTCCCTAGCTCTGTCAGTTAACTCTACCTGCCAATACCCCTTTGTCAGGTCAGTAGTCGTAAGGTATGTCGCCCCTCCCAACTTGTCTAGAAGTTCGTTCGTCCGGGGCATCGGGTGGGCATTTGACTTCGTGACTGCATTCAGTCCACAGTAGTCCACACAGTAATGAGTAGAGCCATCTGACTTGGGCACAAGGACTACAGGTGAGGCCCAGGGGCTGTGGGATCTCTGGATTACCCCTAAATATCCAGCATTTCCTCCACCTCCTTCCTGATGTCCTTTTGGACAGCCTCTGACTCCCGATATGCTGTCTGCCATATGGGCGTCTGCATCCCTGTCTCCACATCGTGCGTTGCTAAAGGGGTTAGTCCAGACTTGGCGCTAAACAGTGGGGCAAAGTCTGCTAAAACCTCCCTTACTTCCTGGATCTTGTCTGGGGCCAGCTGGGGTGACAGTTAAACTGCCTCCACAGAGGACTTCCGCTTGCTTTCTTCCAGCAAGTCCAGAAGGGGGTCTTCTTCGTCCGTTCCCTCCCCAGGACTACATACTGCAAACACCATGTCAATCCTATTAGCATATGGCTTCATCATGTTGACATGGTACATTCTTTCTGTATGTCTTCTGTCAAGTAACTCTATGATATAGTTCACATCATTTACCTTTCTAACTACTTTGTACGGTCCTGCCCACTCAGCCTGCATCTTGTCTTTCCGGATCAGAATAGGGACCATGACTTCCTGACCCACCATGTACGAGCGAGCTCTGGCTCTGCGGTCGTACCACACTTTTTGTTTCTGTTGGACAGTTGGCAGGTGACTCTGGGCTGTCCCCATAAACTCCTTTAGCCTTTCCCTAAACCTAAGGACGTAATCCACTATGGGGGTTCCCTGGGTGGCGTGCTTGCCTTCCTAGTCCTCCCGGATCAAGTCTAGGGGCTCACTTACCCGGCGTCCATGTAAGAGCTCAAAGGGGGAAAATCCTGTTGACTCTTGGGGCACCTCTCTTTATGCAAGCAACAGGTGGGGAAGGTATTTCTCCCAGTCCCTCCCATGCTGTTCAGCAAATGCTTGGAGCGTTGATTCTAGGGTACCGTAAAATCTTTCTACAAGCCCATTGGCTTGCGGGTGATAAGGTGTTGTGCACCTCTGTACCACACCACACTTCTCCCACAAACATTTTATCAGGTCTGACATGAAGGAACCCCCTCGATCGGTGATAACCTCCTGCGGAAATCCAATACAGGAGAAAATCCCAAGTAAGGCATCTGCCACTTTGTCTGTCCTCAGTGAGGATAGGGCGACTGCCTCTGGATACCGGGTTGCATAATCCACCACAATAAGGATGAACCTCTTCCCAGAGGAGCTCAGGGTATTTAAAGGCCCCACAATATCCATTCCCACCCTCTGGAATGGCTCCTTCACTATGGGCAATGGAATTAGGGCAGCTTGGGTTTTCTTACCGGCCTTCTGTATTTCTTGGCACTGGTGATAAGACCTACGAACATACGAAACATACGAAATTTGCCAGCAGATAAAGGCCTAGAGGTCTATCAAGTCTGCTCAAATGTGCAGCTAGCACCCCTTATTCTGCAGCTGCCCCTCCCTTCCACCCTTCCCCTTCATTAACCCTCCCCCTTGTCCTGTCCCATCCTCATTTGAAGCAGTCCACTGTTCTACTGCATACCACTTCTGCAGGTAGCGTATTCCACCCAGCCACCACCCTCTCTGTAAAAAAAGTGTCTCCTCATCTCCCTCCTGAACCTTCGTCGCTCCAGTCTCATATCATGGCCCCTGGTGGCCCTCCCCTCCCTTACTTTGAACAGCCCCTCTGTACCCGTCTTGTTTATTCCTTTCATATATTTATAGGTTTCAATCATGTCACCCCTGTCTCTCCTCTCCTCCAGTGAGTACATGTTCAACTCCTTCAACCTCCTCTCGTGTGATAAGTCCCCAGCCCCTTGATCATCTTTGTCGCCCTGCGCTGCACCCCTCCAGTAACTTAATATCCCTCTTCAGATACGGGCCAGTACTGCACGCAGTACTCCAGGTGTGGTCTAACTAACGACCTATACAGTGGCAGATCATCTCCTCCCTCCTCGAGATATACCCTCTGCAATACAACCCAGCATTTTGTTGGCCTTTGCAGCTGCCTTCCTACATTGTGCCGAGTTGTTCATTGACCCTGTAATAGAGCACACCAGATCCTTCTCCTCCTCTGTCTGGGCTAGCTGCACTCCCCTAGCTGGTAACTCCTCCTTGGGTTCTTCATCCCAAATGCAGCACCTTGCACTTTTTGGCATTAAAGCCAGTTGCCAGGTGTCTGACCAGGTTTCAAGCTTTTGCCAGATCATCCTGCAACCCCTGCCATCCCCTAGGTCATCCACCACAGCCTACCTTGGTATCATCAGCAAACAGACTGATCTTGCTCTTGATGTCCCATGATATGTCTGCAATGAATATCCCAAATAACACTGGCCCAACACCGAGCCCTGTGGAACACCGCTCGTCACTGCCCTTGGGTGTGAGAGCTCCCCACCCACCACCACCCTCTGTTGCCTTCCCTGCAGCCAGTTTCCCTACCCATCTCACCAGCTTTGCACCCGCCCGTGCCTTACTAACTTCCTTCCCAGCCTTCCATGTGGCACCGAGTCGAATGCCGTACTGAAGTCCAGATACAGGACATCCACTGCATGGCCACTGTCCAGTTGCCTAGTTACCCAGTGATAGAACTCGACCAGGTTGGTTTGGCAGGATCTGCCACATATGAAGCCATGCTGTCTGCTGTCCTGTAGTCCTTTGGCCTCTAGGAGGGCCACCAGCCTCTCCTTCAGGATAGTCTCCATTAGCTTACCCACGATGGATGTGAGGCTCACTGGTCTGTAGTTTCCCGGTTCATCCTTGGGGCCACTCTTGTGGAGGGGCACCACATGAGCCATCCTCCAGTCCCCGAATGTAGTGAAGCATTAACTAGGTCTGCCAAAGGTCCTGCAAGGACCTCTGCCAGCTCCTTCAGTACCCTGGGGTGGATGCCATCTGGGCCTGGCGCCTTGTCCACCCTCAGTGCCTTCAAACCCTCTCAAACTCTGCTCTCCATGATTTCCCCATCTGTCACCACTTCCCCTGCTTCTGCCATTTCTCCCACCTTGGGTGTCACCCCCCTCTTCTCTTTAGTAAATAATGAGCAGAAGTACTCATTTAGTGCTTCCGCCTTATCGCACCCTGCTTTCACCCACCCCCCTCCTTCCTAATCCTTACTATGTGGTCCTTACAGCTCCTTTTCTCCCTGATGTACTTAAAGAAGTCCTTCTCCCCCTTCTTAATGCCTTGTGCCAGCCTGAGTTCCGTAGATGCTTTGGCTCCCCTTACTGCCCTTATCACCTCCTTCGATTCTGTCAAGTACTCCTCTCTGTCCTCCCCCCTTCCTGTTTTCTTGTGGACCTGCAATACTTCTTCACCTGCTAGGTGAAGTTGGGCCAATAGAAATTCTGTGCCAACCGCTGTGTAGTGTGCGCGAGTCCCAGATGACCAGACAAGGGAATATCATGTGCAATCTTGAGCAACTGCTTACGGTACCCCTGGGGAACGACAAGCTGCCTGCCTATTACCCCTCCCTTTGTCTTAACATCCTGAGTATACATCAGTCCATTTTCCCAATAAACCTTATGTTTACCATCACCTCCCTGTGCTCTGTCAGAGTCTGCCCAAGCCCTCAACTTCTCTAGCCTAGGGTCACTTTTCTGAGCAGCTGCAAACTTCTTACACACTCCCAAGGCATGGAACAGGTCCCCTTCAGCCTGTAAACTAGGGTCCCTAGCACTAGTGTCAGGGCATTCAGGATCACTGTCATCCCTAATCCTCTGACAATGGGTCACCCCTCCTTCTTTGGAGTAACCCTCCGTAGCTGTGTGGTTAACTGCTACTGGGGAAATTTTTACCCCCTTTTCATTAGTCTCCATCTCAGGAGACACAGGCTGGGGAACCAGTCTCCCTGTGATTTTAACAATAGCTTCTCTGGGGTCCAGGGAACTAAAATTTGTCCTTGATGCTTGGCTACAGGTAACTGCACACACCATCCCCTTTTTTAAAATTGTTGCCAAGAATGACATCAACTGTTAAAGTTTTGGCTACAGCCACCTGTTGCACAGTTCCCCCTATTTCACCCCAGTCTAGGAGAACACTAGCAAGGGGCAATGTTTTCTCCTCACCAGTGAAGTCTTGTACAGTCACAAATTCATTGGGTATAAGCTGATCAGACTCTACCAGATCCCCTTTTACCAATGTCAGAGATGCCCCTGTGTCCCTTAACCCTTGAGTCTGTATATCATTCACCGTGACTGGGTGCATGTGTTCCCTCATGTTCGCAGGCAGGCTTCCAGGGATACACAAACAACCCACTACTTTCCTAGCCCCATTTTGCGTATTGATCACCCTTTTGGGACACTGTCTGGGAATATGCCTAGTTTCTTTACAAACCCAACATTCGTTTCTTTTTCTCAGAAAAATCTTTTCTTTGAAACCTGGGGCTAAATGGTTTCGGTGGAAGCAGTGAGGGTTTTAGCTGCCCTGAAGGTGCGCTTTTTCCTTTCTACGCTGCCACGTCCGCCCCATTCGTTCTCAGAGCAGGTCTGCTCTTGGCATGGTGGTCTGAGAGTTCAGCAGCATCTTGCACTGTTTTGGGATTTTGGTCCTCCAGCTAGGCTTTCAGCTGTGCTGGGCATGCCCAGAAAAATGGTTCTAACAAAATAGCATTTTCAATTTTATCTACAAGTTTGCTTCAATTCCCTCCCACAAACGTTTTAAACATTGATGCTGTTTCGTGGCTAGCTCCTCATAGCTTATGTCAGGGCTTCTCCTGAGCTTATGGAATTTAGCTCTGTATGCTTCTGCAGTTAAATCAAACTTTTTTAAAAGTGCAGCTTTAAGTTTGCTGTAATCATTACTGTCCTCATTGTCCATTTGACCCAATGCATCCCGAGCATTCATAGAAACATAGAATTTGATGGCAGATAAGGACCGCTTGGCCCATTAGTCTACCCATTTCCCTACCTAATGGATAAGCTGCAGATCCTAGTTAACCAGTAGCCTTCTTCCTACCCCGACCCCTAAATTGCCTTATGACTGTCCATGCATGCTTAGATTCCACCACTGTTTTGACTCCACAACCTCCCTGGAAGGCCGTTCCATGCATCACAACCCTCTCTGTGAAAAATACTTTCCTTAAATTACCTCTGAGCACTGCACCCTCTATCTTCAAATTGTGCCCCCCTGTTCTTGCGCACCTCTTTTTGAAAGATGCTACCCTCTTGGACTTTGTTGATTCTCTTGAGGTACTTAAAAGTTTCTATCATGTCCCCCCTCTCCCTCCTTTCCTCGAGGCTATACATATTAAGCTCCTTAAGTCTCTCTTCATATGTCTTCCGGTGCAGACCCTGCACCATTTTAGTTGTCCTCCTCTGGACAGCTTAATACTGTACAGCTCAGTAAGTAGCAGGGATAACTGGAAGCTCCAGGACCCTCTAGGAATTTTTGCCTGAATACAAACTTTTTCAAAGGAATTTAAAAAGGCATCCATATCCTCCCCTTCTTTAAATTCAGCTATCAATTTGGAATTAAATTTGTAACCCAGTCCTGTAGTTCCAGTTAAACCCAAGCCACTTACCTGCTCTGGTGCTGGTGGTTGGAGTCATAGCTTCTCCAGTTCATGTCACCGCTGGCGCTCACGCTCTTCATGGTCAGCTTCTCGCTCCCTCTTCTCTTCTGCGGCTCACTGGCGCTCACGCTGTTCATGGTCAACTTCTCGCTGTTTTCGCTCCCTCTTCTCCTCTGCGGCTCATTTCTCTTGCTCTGCGTCTCTCTGGAACTCCAGCTCCATTCTGCACAACTCAATCTGCAGCCTGATTGCTTCTGTCTCCAGAATGCAGATGACCTTCCCCTGCTGCTGTGGCCCTTTGCTTGCACTGGCCCTGCTGCCCTCCTCACCGGATCTGGACACTGCACTGGCTGCCAGCTCCTTCATTCCCAAGGTTTGGTCCTTTACAGTCACAGTCTGTTACTCTACACTCTGGGCATCTGCTGCCATCAGGGCATCTACGAGGTTCTTCTTGGTGGCTCTCGCCTCATGCAGGGCTCCTCTATCCTGGCACAACTGCCTCAAGTAGTCTGAAGTGTACCCGCTGTTGTTGGAAGCCATCTTCTTCCCTAACTATGGCTACTCTAACTTGCACTTTAGAAAAAAAATAAAACAGGTAGGTACTTGACTGTAAGCAAAATGATGTAGTTCCATTTCCTTTTTAAAAATAAATCACTGCCTTATTTTGCAAGTGAGCTGTACAGTATTAAGTTGACACACTGAACAGCTAAAGTTTGTATTAGCAAATTTATCTGCAACGCTGCCAACAAAATCTGTCACAAACGCATCCCACAGGTCAGACTCTCTGCTCCCACAGAGCCAACCTCCGAGCACAATAATGTGAACAGGTAGCAGACAGGGTAACCCTCCTGTCTGCTTGTGGGTCTGAATCACCTTTGGTCTCAAGTTCTGAAGGATTACATAGAAACATAGACTTTGACAGCAGATAAGGACCACTTGGCCCACCCAGTCTGCCCATTTCCCTACCTATTGGATAAGCTGCAGATTCTAGTTAACTAACAGCCTACTTCCTACAACCCCCCACTATAATTACCTTATGTCTGTCCCATGCATGTTTGAATTCTCTCACTGTTTTAGACCCCACAACCTCTCCAGGAAGGCGGTTCCATGTGTCCACCACTCTCTCCGTGAAAAAGAATTTCCTCACATTACCCCTGGGCCATCCCCCCTCTAACTTTAAATTGTGCCCTTGTTCTTACACATCTCTTTTCTGAAAGATGCTATCCTCCAGTACTTTGTTGATTCCCTTGAGGTGCAAAGTTTCTATCATGTCCCCGTCCCTCCTTTCATCAAGGGTATACATATTAAGCTCTCAGTTTCTCTTCATATGGTTTCTGATGTAGACCCTGCACCATTTTAGTTGCCCTCCTCTGGACTGCTTCCATCCTGTCTATGTCCTTGCGTAGATGGGGTCTCCAAAACTGCCATGATACTCCAGATGGGGTCTCACCAACTGTCTGTACAGAGGGATAACCATGATGCCCCTTCCTATGCATCCCAGTATCCCCGTGGTTCTCCTTACTGACTTCTCACATTGCTTACCCACCTTTAGGTCATCTGATATGACTACACCCAGATCCCTTTCCATTATTGTTGTTGCTAGTACCTCTCCTGCTATTGTGTACTCTTCTCCTGGATTTTTATTTCCCAGGAGCATTACTTTGCATTGAATCTAAGTTGCCATATGTCTGACCATTCCTCCAACCTTGCCAAGTCCCTTCTCATCCTTTCTACCCCCTCTTGTGTATCAACTCTGTTACAGATCTTTGTGTCATCCGCAAAGAGGCATACCTTTCCTTCCAGACCCTCCACAATGTCACCTATAAAGACGTTAAAGAGGACTGGACCCAGAACTGAGCCCTGAGGTACTCCACTGGTAACCCCCCTTTCTTCAGAATGTGTTCCATTCACTATTACCTTCTGTGTCCTGTTGTGCAGCCAGTTTGCTACCCAGGCTACCACCCTGGGACCCACTCCCAGGCTGGCTAACTTGATTATTAATATTTTGTGCGGGACTGTGTCAAATGCCTTGCTAAAGTCTAGGTAGGCCATATTCACAGCCCCTCCCTGGTCTATTACTTTGGTCACCCAGTCAAAGAAATCAAACTGTGAACCTTATGCTAGTGTACCCAAATATACAGGCTGAGATAATATTCTCTTCAGGGGGATGCAATATATCTTTCACCTAAGGGCACCTGACAAGGTATCCAAAATGAACTGTTTAAAACTCTATAAAAGACCTTAGGTATATTCTTACCTTTTCCCAGTTTAGTAACACCATCAAGCTTTTGAACAGTTTTTTGTCAGTCTTAACTTTCAATACGTCATATGCAAAAAGAACTTGGAAATACCCAGGCAGTCTCTTTCAAACAAAGATACTTTACTACATGATGATAAAGATATGAAAAAAATGTACACACACAACAATATATCAAAGAGCATACAGTCACTTAAAATAACAAGGGCAAAATGCAAAACAAAAACTGCTACCACAATACAGTTAGACTTTTTCTATCTAATGTATTACCCCTTAAGTGCCTATAGCTATACCAGACAGCTGTGTCTGTCTAGAGTCCCAAGATGGTATGTCAACTAAGTTCAGACACAGTATTAGTTTAAACTGCCTCTCTCCACACCCCTTCTGTGAGTCATCTAGCTCCTCCTTTTAGAATATAAAAAAATACAAACATGCTGTCCTATCATGAGGTATTTTAACTAAGGTGACATCAGCAAAAACTCATTTCCCAAATTATAAGTCTTTTATTTCCCAGTTCCTTCTCCCAAGGCATTTCAAAGGGTTTTATAGCTTTTTAACACCAGTTGATATTAAATGTTCTTCCTCTTAAGACGTCATAAAAGTTTATGATTTTCATCCTTTGGCAGACTCATAAAGTCCCATTTCGTTTCCACTTCAATGAAGCAACAGGTCATAAAAAGAACAGTCATAACCAGCTGGCCAAGCGTCACAGTACCCATATCCAAAACACGCATTAATCACATGCCTTATACCTTATATGCTGATGGAGGTTATGTCCTGACCCAGAAGAAGAAGAAGAAGAAGATATAAAAGGATCAACAGTTTTAGAAAGATCAGTAGAAGGAGAAGGAATCGCATGACGGTGGCCAACCGTTCAGACTTTAGAAGAATCATAGAATAGAAGAGACTGTTGCAACAGCAGTTTGTTTCTTTGAAAAAGGAGGAAACAAAAGGTTCATTTTATTCACCACCTTCCCTCACTCTGGAAGGGAACGGAGCCATGGCCCACCTTCTTCCATTGCCTCCAACTCAGGGTCCTTTATAATGAAACTAAACTTTCACCTAGATCTAAATCCTTGGCACACATTTCATGTATTACCCTGAGCCATATTTCCTGATTTTTAATACTTTAAACACCAGCCACTAGTTTTCTGCTGCTTATGGTTGTCTTCATGGAATGAACATTTCAGACAGACCCGTACTATTTTTACTAGGTCCTTAAACAAAATGTTTGATACATCTACAGTGTTCTCTATTCCTAATAGTCATCCTAGGGGAATTATCAAGTACCACTTGCCCCTTTTTATAGAAGTAACCATTCTGGGAAATCAGTTAACAAGATAGTCAGAACAGTTAGACAGAAAGGGGTAACATAGGCTACCGTCCTGATCTGGTGGCTCTATGATGGAATCACCATCTCTTCCCTGGGTGCTATATACCTTTGTCTTCAACCCTGGAAGTGATTCCACCCCTCCATCATTTTGATACCCTTCTGGACTTGTATTCGGTACCAACTTTTAGGTAGTCGGCCACCTGCCGATACATGCCAGGCCAATAATAAACTGGCGTGATGCAGGACAATACCTCCCCATGGCTGATAGGCCTCAACTGGCTGCCTCTTGCAGTCTCCAGTACCTTCAGTCTCAAGCCAATGGGTACTACAACCCTTGCAGACTCCTGTTTTGTTCCGGGGGTTTGGCCTCATATGGTAGAGAACCTCATCTCTCTCTTCTCATGCCACCATAGCTGGTTCCTCCTAACACCCCCATTGACCTGCTTCCCATCTTGGATTTTGATATACGCCCCAAGCTTAGTGATTTCTGGATCCTCTAACTGTACTTGTTTCCAATTTATCATACATAGCTCATCACATTTCAAGGGAGGGGTTACTGCACATTTTAAAGTCCCTTCGACTATAATAGCCTCTTTTCTGTTGCTTGTAGTCTTCACCCCAGACTCTACAAGAACTGTCTTAACCTGGGGCCTGGTCCTCTTTCAAGCTGTCTTCCTCTAGGTAACATCCCGGAAATATAGGCAGCTCAGGAAGCACTGACCACAAAAGTTGCTTTGGGGAGTCTTCCTCCAGATAATATTCTGGGAATATTGGCAACATCGGCAGATTAATCCAGCTGTATGGAATGTAAAACTTAGCTGGAACCATTACCCAACTATACTCTCAAACTAGATATTATGCCCCATAAACCTTAACGCCTATAGTGTAGTAACAAGAGTTTATAAATGATAATATAAATGTCAAACAAAAAACTGCTTATCAAGGACCACCAAGAAATTAAGATCATGAAGCCTGATATGAACAGATTTCAATAAATTCTCAATGTATAATATAATAACTTGTGGTACTGAAAATGTCTAAGGATTCTGAATAAGAAATCATAGGAATTAAATTCTCTCACTCCCCCCCCCATATCTGGGGGGGATAACTAGTTTTAAGGAGATATATACATACACATACACACACGTCCTGATGCAGCATAATTCACATCAATCACTGTAGTTGTTACACAAAGGAATTAAACTTGTCATGAAATTCCAAGTAAAAGGGATCATCTATCCTAATATGTACAGAGTTTAAAATGCGACATTATATAATCGTACTACTATCTGTGCAGTAACAGTCCAAGGATTCGGAATAGAATCACAATAAAATAGCATGTCAGTCCTCCCCAGGGTAAAGTAACTAGAAGTAAATGTACAGTATGTATGTATGTATGTAAGACAAGAGTCATAACATACCTTCATTTCCACAAATCACTACAGTATTAGCCCAATGTAATTTTATCTGTTAAGGACCCCTATGCAAATGAGATCCCACACCCCAATATGTTCAGAGTTCAAAAATACGACAGTATATAATAAAACTACTGTATTTACAGTAGCAGGCTAGAGAATCTAAATAAGACCCAATGGAATTAACCCCACCCCCAGGAAAGATAAATAGTAAGAAGGAATTCATATTCATTATGTGTGTGAATGAAGAATCATAACACACTGTAACTCCATGTATCTGATTAGAAACCCACCTCAATGTAACGGCAACCCCCACACCCACCATACTCACATAACTTCCTCGCACACAGACACACACACACACACACACACACAGACGCTGCAGTCCTATAATATGTTCTATCCTATGAAGAAAAAGTCTGTGGATGTTAAGTGCTATAATGTGTCATAAATCCCAAGTCTTTGTTCATGTCGTCTGCTACTATATCGAGTTTGATCTTAAAAGCCCATCTCTGTTGTGTACTTTGAGATTTCCTTTTAAGGCCATTACTGTCATATCTGAGATTGAGTGGTCAGGCCGAGAGAAGTGTTGTCCCACTGGTTTTTCAGTCATCTTCAGTTTAATATTATGTCTGTGCGAGTTCATCCTAGTGCGGAGCGGTTGGCTTGTCTCTCCAACATAACCTATTTGTGGACGTCTCTTGCACTGAATGAAATAAACAACATGTCGTGATATACATGTATAATTCCCATGTACCTTGAATTGTCTGCTTTGTGATGTAACCACACAGTCCAAAGTGGAAATGTGCTCACAAGTCTTACAGGTGCGTTGATTACAGGGTTGTGTACCATTTAGTGTCATGGTGCTCTGTTCTGGTGAACATTTACTCTTAATAATTAAGCTGGCTGAGTTTGGTTGTTGTTTAAAAGATAGTTGTGGTAGTTCCTTAAAAATACAATTAAGGGTCTCATCCTCACTGAATATTGGATGGGGGTCCTTAATAGCCTTACGTAGAAGTTCAAAATCTGGATGATGTGTGATTACTAAGGATATTCTGTTGGTAGCTGTCCTTTCTTTGTACTGAAGAAGTAGTGGTCTTGGCACTTGTGATGAGCATTCTATTGTTCTGTCAATTTCTCTGAAAGAGTGTCCCTGCTCAATAAGGGTGTTTTTCAACGTAGCCAAATGTGTATCTCTGTCCTTCTCATTTGAACAGATATGGTGCTATCGAAGTGCTCGACTGTACGTGAAATTATTTTTTTGTGTGACTTGGGTGATTACTATTCCTTGATTCATAATCACCCTTTAAACTCCCTAGTATGCCTGCCTGTTTAATTAGTCTTAAAAGAAACAAGCTGCAAAAAGGTGTTGAATGCCACATTTACCTTCAGTGAGCTTTGCAAACTGTTTGAGTTATAATGCAGATTTTTCCCTTTAAACTTTCCTCAGTTTATGAGTTTCCAGAGAGTTTTTGCAGGGTATTTGTTCTTTCAGCATAAAGACACATGGTATAAATGGGTGATCTGACATCATGTTCTCATATGCTAATGCAGCTTTCGGGGACAATGCGATTTCAACTACCACGAAATGGATACTCCCAGGGCAGTCACAGGGCCTAGTATGAACTGTAAAAATAGACTAAAACATTTGCATACATCCTTAATTGCTACATGAAAAGAGTTGTCTATTGACTTGGAAACAAATAACATTTAGAAGATATGAGGGTGGAGTTTTCCTTTAAGGTCCTTTAGTAGTTAATGTGCATCTCTTACAAGATATCCGGAATAGGTTCACCAGACATCCTCTACAGAGTGGTAACAATTTCATCAAACAGTTTGTTCAGGTATACTTTCTTGGCATATGACATGTGAAACCTGTGATTTCTCAATTTCTCTGTGGTCCTACAACAGAGTTGTTCATCATATATAGAATTGTCTGTGTTTTTTAATGGATTCCAAATAGCAAGCCCTTTAGGGATTATGTTGCTCCTCTTGCACTGGGTTAAAAAATAGATGTCACTGTCTAGCTGTGCCAGTTTCTTCTTGATATTATGTAACTGCCGTATTCTATGGTGAATTCCGGTATCTTCCATGCTGACATACAGATTTTGTATTTGCCGTATTAGTCCTTGTAAGAACAGCACATGATTTGATACCTTTTGTTGGACCAACATAGATGTAACAAAAAGAACAAAGTGCTTTAGCTTTCGGACCAACAAGTCCTTCTTCAGAATGACTTACAGTTAGAGACGAGTAGTGATTCCTTTCAGAACCTACTCGCCCTAACTGTGCATATAACATGGATTAATGTATCCCCATGTGACATGTCTCATCCAATTAGATAACTAGCTCACACAACCCATGTTATAATGATGGTTAGCTTTTTGCTTTGCAGCCATTGGACTGATTATAATGAGCTGTATGATATTGCAAAACTCAGTATACTGTATCAATAACTTCTCGAAGTCACAGCACAGAAGCAGACATTCTGACTGACGCAGTGGCAGCCAGCAAGAGTCTGTACTAAGACTGGTGAGATGTGGAAATGTGTAAATTTGACACTGTGCTGTATTTTAATAAAGCTGAGTTTCAAAAAGAAAAAAAAGCCATTGAAAGCATTGGCAGTGGTCTAGTGGTCACTAATACACTGGCAATTAGCCACTATATTCCCTTCGGAGGAACCAGTGTGAAAATTGAATATATTGCAATATATTGAAAAATATGCGTTAATGTATGTCAATACAATGAGAACTGCATTGTCCCAATGTAATATATTATGAAATGTATTTTTTAAATATACTGACATAATGTTTCTAACCCATAGCATGCAAAAATATGTCACTATACTGAGAAATACATTGACTCAATGAAATATAATACACAGCGTATTTCAGCATATCATGAAACCACATATTCTGCCTCATGCATTGCTTGAAAGCATGTCAATCTGTTTAGTAATACGTTGTCTGAAATACATTAGTGTATTTCAAAATGTATACTGTATTCTTTGTATGTTACATATATTTGTATATATGTTACGTATATTTTACATATACGTTATATCTATTTTTATATGTGTTACATATATTTTATACATGTTACTGTAACCCTCCTCCTCCTGCCTCTTTTAACACTGGTGGTACATTTCTTTTAAACTCAGCGGTTAACATTACAGGTCCTCGCTCCTGCTCAAGCTATCCAGGGGCTTACCCTCAAGCAGGCAGCAGCTCACAGTCTCGGCACAGATCTCATCTCCAGAAACTACCCTCCTCCCCTCCATGTCTAGGGGTTTTGATGGAATGCAGTCTCTGGGAGAGGGGAAGAGCACTATCTCAACTGGCAGCACATAGAAGGTCAAAAACACAGTACCTTATAGTCGAAGAATAGGGATTCCACAGGTGACGGCTTGATCTCCGTTGAAATGCAAGCTAGCTGAAACATTCCTCCCAACACGACTTGTGGCCACAGGATCAGATGAGATGGCTAGAAAACATCTGGTTAGGCAGGCAGTACAGCAATAACATTTGCTTTTGTCCCAAAAAATGATTCAGTTCCAAACTAAAGTAAAATGCAATCAGGCAGTTTTTATTTTCTTTCCAAAAGCTCAAGCTGGTACACACAAACATTTCTGAGGATCCTCATTTAAAATCAGCACAGTTTCCACATTTCTGCCACCCACAGCCGCAGCACAGTCTCTTGGGGGATCAGGATTTGAATCTGAGCCCTACACATTTTTTTGTTCCCAGTTCGAGCCAATGGGCTCCGATTTACCTCAGGACCCTTTTTTCTGTCCCATCTAGCTGTTACCTTGTGTGATTCCCCGCCAGTGGGAGTGGGGGCACTCATTTCTGATCTCAGGCAATACTCTCCTCAGGATGGATGGAGGGGGTGTCGTGATGTTAAGACTATAGGCACAGACAGTCCTTCCCACTGAACAGCCACTGCTTCTGTCGATCCACAGGTAGGGTTCGTACAGGGCAGGGCTAACTCTCTACAGCACCAGCAGTCCCCACTATCCAGCAGCACATACCTTGAGTGGACATGGTTGAGCAAAAGGGGTAGCTCTGCCACCTACCCCACTGGAGACATCACTGCCACTTCTGTCATCGACGGGCTCTCCGTGGCTGCCACTCACTCCTGACAGGGATGAGAGTCTAGACAGGCTCTCTACAGCCTCGTCCCAAATTGCTGCTCCATCTGGTTCTGCAGACACATGATATTCCGTGGGTGTCCTTCTGTCACATTTGGGACCAGGGGGCAATCTCCATGCCCTGGCCCCGTGCCACGCCAGCCCCGACTGTAGGCCTCCCCTGCCCCTCTCATCAGCTCCAGTGCTCACACCAACTGAACTGCCAACCTCGCGCCAGCTGGCACTTTTAAAAAAGCACGCACATGCCACATGGCCCATTGCCCATGCCCAGTGGCGTGCGCACCTCCCCGATGCCGACAGGGCATCTCTGCTAGTAACCCCCAATTTGGCACAAGGGTTACATTGCATACATTTGTTATACATGTTGCATGCATTTTTGTAAATGCTTACTTTTGTCCCATGTGTACATTTGCATAACTAATTTGCATATTTCAAAAAACATAGTTTATCAGCCAAAATCATGATAATTTGTAGTTTTACAATACTTTCAAATTTACAACACTACCTTACAGATTGAAAAGATAGGTGCAGGTTATAAAGCAAGTACATGTAAGCTCCCACCTGGACCTAAAAGTAAAACAAAATGGGGTGGTATAAATACCAATCTGAGCCATTAAAAAACATGAACTTCTGAGGTAAATCATATGTGTAGGTATAAATGCATAAAATGTATGTTTGAGTTAAAGCTGCACTGTAAATGCTTAATGCTTCATTGGCAAGCTTTTAAACTAGTCAAGGGGGGAGGCACTGATAAGCAGCAGGAAAATCCCAGCCTCTCCCTACAAAACAGGGTGCTAAATGAGAAAAAGACCAAGGTAGAAAGGTCAGTGGGGGATGCTCCAACAGAAGGTAAAGCCATCAAAAAATGGAGAGCAATGAGTACCAATGCCCGTAGTCTGAGTAACAAGCTTCCTGAATTAGTGGCCTTGATGGAGGAGGAACATCTG
Organism: Neoceratodus forsteri; assembly: GCA_016271365.2. Taxonomy (NCBI): domain Eukaryota; kingdom Metazoa; phylum Chordata; order Ceratodontiformes; family Ceratodontidae; genus Neoceratodus; species Neoceratodus forsteri. The sequence continues at coordinate 247,275,116 of CM057457.1, forward strand.
GATATCGTGGCAGTCACAGAAACATGGTACACACAAAACCATGACTGGGGTGTAAACATACCAGGATACACTATCTACAGGAGGGACAGGGAGGGTAAAAGAGGAGGAGGAGGAGCTCTTTACATAAGGGAAGGAATCAAAGCAACAGAACAAAAGGGTAAACAGGGAGGAGAAGAAGCACTGTGGGAAAATTTGGAGACCGGCAATGGCACCACAATCCGCACAGGGGTTGTATACAGACCTCTTCTCAGGGGAGGAAATGGACAAGGAAATGATAGAAAGTATACTTAGAATGGCAGAAAAAGGAGATATTGCTGATTGGTGATCTGAATATGCCAGATGTTAACTGGAGTGCAGTTGCAGCAGCCACTTCTAAGAGTGGGGTTATTCTAGATGCCCTACAGGGCACTGCCTTAGACAGCTAGTATTGGAGCCCACTCGAGGGAGCAATCTTAGACCTGGTTCTCTCAAATGGAGATGAAGAGAGGATCACAGATGTAGAAGTGGGTAGCCATCTGGGAACTAGCGACCATCGAACAGTATGGTTCACAAAAACACAGCAATAGAGTCAAGCCATCACAAAGACAAAGGTACTGGATTTTAGGAGGGCTGACTTTGTCAAAATGGGTGAGTGCCTAAGGAATGCACTAGCAAATGGGCAGGAAGGAGGGGTGGAAGAACAATGGAGAATAATAAAAACTGCCATCACAGAGGTAACAAGCCTTTGTGTAAAGCAAATAAACAAAACGAACGAGGTAAGAAACCACTATGGTTCTCAAAGGAAGTGGCAGTGAAGGTTCAAGAGAAAAAGAAAACATTCAGGAAGTACAAGAAATCACAGAAGGAACAGGGCAGAGAACTGTATCAGTTAAAGCAAAAGGAAGCTGGGAAGGCAGTCAGAACAGCAAAGGCCCAAACCGAGGAAAAGATAGCCAGCTCAGTTAAGAAGGGAGATAAAACCTTTTATAGGTACATCAGGGAGCGAAGGAAGACCAAGGGAGGATAGTGAGGCTTAATAAAGGGGAGGGAGGGTGGGCAGAGGGTGACTGTGAAAAGGCAGAGATACTAAACAAATATTTTTGCTCAGTATTTACAAAGGAAGAGGGGGAGGTACCTAAAACAAACAGTAGAAACACTCTGGATACAGAAGTTGATACCAGCCCATTTACAGAAGAAAGGGTTCTGAAAGAACTCTTAAAACTGAAGGTGGACAAAGCAATGGGGCCTGATGGGATTCATCCCAGAATTCTAAAAGAACTAAGGGTAGAACTAGTGACACCACTGACTACCCTCTTTAACAAATCATGGGAGGATGGGGTGGTACCCGAGGACTGGAGGAGGGCAGATGTGATTCCCTTCACAAAAGTGGGAGGCAGAAGAGCAGGAAACTACAGACCTGTTAGTTTAACCTCAGTGGTAGGAAAATAATGGAATCACTTCTGAAGGAAAGAATTGTCAAGTATCTAGAGGCCAGAGGGGCACAGGACCCAAGGCAGCATGGATTCACAGGGGAAGGTCATGCCAGACAAATCTGATAGATTTCTTGACTGGGTGACCAAAGTAGTTGATCAGGGAGGGGCTGTGGACATGGCCTACCTAGACTTTAGCAAGGCATTTGACACAGTCCCACACAAAGATTAATATACAGGTTAGCCAGCCTGGGAGTGGGTCCCAAGATGACAGTCTGGGTAAGGGATGGCTGGAGAATAGGACACAGAGAGTAATAGTAAATGGAGTCCACTCTGAAAAAAGGGGGGTTAGTAGTGGGGTACCACAGGGTTCAAGTATTAGGACCGGTCCTTTTCAATGTCTTTATAAGTGACATTGCAGAGGGACTGGAAGGAAAAGTATGTCTCTTTGCAGATGACACAAAGATCTGTAACAGAGTTGATGCACAAGGTGGAGTGGAAAGGATGAGAAGGGACTTGGCAAGGTTAGAGGAATGGTCAAATGTATGGCAGCTTAGATTCAATGCTAAGAAGTGCAGGTAATGCACCTGGGAAACAAAAACCCAGGGGAAGAGTACACAATGGGGTGAGATACTAACAACAACAAAAATGGAAAGGGACCTGGGGTAGTCATATCAGATGACCTAAAGGTGGGCAAGCAATGTGAGAGGGCAGCAAGGAGGGCTGGGGGGATACTGGGATGCATAGGGAGAGGCATCACCAGTAGAAAACAGGAAGTTCTAGGGACATGAATATGTTGTTCATCCACACTTATTGGCAGGTTCCTTGCCGCTTTAAATCTTGCTGGAAGGTCTTCAAGCTGGCTCCTCCCACCCACCCGGGTGGTAAAACTCTCGGCTCCGCCCCATGACGCCAGATCTTCCTTACCGCTTGGAAGCTCAGGTTCCCTCCTTTACGCTCGCGTATAAGACTGGTTCCTAACTCTTCGGTTTTCCGAAATTAATCTTTAAGGTTTTCTAGACTTTGGTCAACTATTTCCCTCGCGGCTGCGATGGACAAATCGACTCCCGGTTTTCAGAGATGCCCATGCGGGCAGAAGATGTCTCGGACGGATCCGTACTCCACGTGCGTCTATTGCTTGGGCCTTGAGCACGACCCGCAGGCTTGCGACCTGTGCTCTTCTTTATCGTCCTACGTCCTGGAAGACCGTGCCAACCGTCTGTAACTTGGGCGACCCGGAAAGCGTTACCCTCTGGTAAAGTCGAAAGAGGCCCGGTTGGCAGTTTCCACGGCGGCGGGCTCAGAGGATCCAGCTAGAGCAGATGATCGCCTCGAAGCGGAGGCGGCGCGGACCGCATCTTCCTCGGCCGCGGCATTTATCCCGCTCTCCCTGGGATCCTCATATTCTGCTTCCTTTAAGGAGCTTTGTCTATCTCTCTCTCTCCACCAAGAGAGAGGGACCTTCATCTTCGGGACCTTCCTCTCAGTCCAAAAAGAAGAAGGACAAGGGTAAGTCCGTCCGTCGATGCTCTTGGGAGCGGGAGAGGTCCCCCTCCCTGAGCGGTCGACCATCGACTTCGGTCGATCCTTCGGCTTCGGCCACTGGCTTCACGGTGTCCCCATCAGGTCAGTTGACCGAGACTCCCGACGCAGTCGAGATCTTTCTCGACCATTGGACGGGTTGTCGATCGGCGAAATCCTCTCCTGTTCCCCTGTGGTGGTTGGAGGATCCCGGGCTTGCCAGTGCCTCCGGGTTCCAAAGCCCTTGGGTGTTCCTTCCGAGCCAGGGAGGGCGGGTTTCCGCTCCTTCCCTGCACCCTCCTCGGAAAGCCGAGGTTCAGCGGTCTCGGTCTTCGACTTCTTCCGGTTCAGCCAATCCGCCACCAGAGGCGTCTCGGCTCCTGCATCATGCAAGCGGGCCGCCGTCATTTTCGCCCTCTTCTCGGATTTAGGAGGGCTTCGACGCAAGTTGCGCTGACGATATTTAGACCTCATGTGGCAACAGCTTCTGCTGGCCGGGAACAGCTGACAACGCCGCCTCCTGCCATTATGGGTTGTCACCGGAGCGTCAAGCAACCTCCTCGCTTTTAGCCGAGGTGCCTGTTTCAGGCCTGTTGCTCAGCCGAAACCAGCTGCTCCACCGATTAGGTGGAACCTCCACCCCCAGCCGCTGTTTGGGGTTCGATCAAGCACCTCGGTCGGCTCAGGGTTTACCCCATAGGCTGTCGGTCACCCTACTCCCGATCGCCTCGCAGGTAGAGGGTGGCTCAGGCCCCAGGCAGCTTTTTGCGGACTCTTCCGAGTCCGATGACGATTCCTCCCTCTTCTCCAGGCGAGTGGACTTGGAGTCCTCTGGAGGTCAGTCGCTGGACGATAGCCCTTCGTCCTTTCTGGGTTTGCTTAGGCTCATCTCAGAGTCCATCGGGATGCAGCTCGAGCCCGTATCCAAGCAGGCCAAGTATCCCCTCACGGAGATATTGGACCGAGGGGATTCCCCTACGGAGGCCTTTCCTGTGGGCCCGGCCTTGGAGCTCTGGCAGCGCCCTGCTTCCTGCCCTGCACCTTCGGCCAGGATGGTCAGGAAGTATGCGGTCCCTACCGGTTCCCTGTCCGGTTTCTCGGAACACCCCTCAGCCGAGGGATTAGTTACCGACAGCGTTTTACGGCGTGCCGGAAATGCTAGGGACGTGGACAAACCTCCCGACAAGGAGTCCAAGAAATTGGACTATGCTGGGCTAAAAGTCTACGCTGCGTCCTTCCTTGGCCTTGCCAGGCCAGCTCGGCCGTGCTTATGGCACATTTCTCCCATGCCCTGTTGGGCTCCCTGGACGAGGTAGTCCCTCATCTCCCAGCTGACCTGCAGACTATGGTTAGGCAGGTGTGGGACCAGGGCAGGGCAGTGGCAAAGCAGCAACTTCAGACTGCTTTGGACATTGGAGACTCCTGCGCCAGGTCAGTCGCGGCCGCAGTGGCTATGCGCCGTCGGGCATGGCTGAGGATATCCACCTTCACAGCGGATACCCAGCACAAATTGGCGGATGTCCCCTTCCTGGGGACCGACCTCTTCGGCCCTGGAGTGGAAGGCCACCTCCAGAGGATCGAAAAGTCCAATGCCACCTTGGACTCGGTCTCATCCGCTCAGAGGGACAAGGGCCGCAGACCGCAACCCAAGCCCTTTCGTCCGTCTGCGCCGGCACATCCGGCCCAGCAACATCAGGGCCAGCAGGCTCGGCTATGCCCCAAACCCAAGCCTGCGGCTTCCTCCTCCAGGAAGCAGGGAGGTAAAGGCCAGGTGGTCCTTCGCCGGTCCCTCCTCCAAGCCTGCTCAGTGACGGGTTGAGGGTGTAAGCCCCAACCTCGTCACCTCACCCCAGGTTCCCCATTAGAGAGGCAGCTCCAGATTCCTTCCGCCTGGTCTGCTATTACCACAGACTGGTGGGTGTTGGAAGTGGTAGGAAAAGCCTGCCCTGGAGTTTGAGCAGGCCCGCCTCCGAGTGCCGTCGCCCAGGGGGGCCTCGGGTGCAGCCTCGGCTGTCGGCTCGTCGAGCCACATCACTCTGCTCCTAAAAGACGTGATCAGAGAGGTGGGCGGACCTCCTCAGACCCGGTTTGTGTCCAGGTACTTTCTGTTCCTAAAACGGACGGGCTGGCACCTATTCTCGACTCTACACGACCTAAACAAGTTCCTAAGGTCTCAAACCTTCAGGATGGTTACTCTGGCTCAGATAATACATCCTTGGAGCGGCGTAGATTCTGCTTTCTGGACCTGCAGGACGCGTTTTTCACGCCCCTATCCGTCCGTCTCACCGAAGGTTCCTTCGCTTTCGAGCGGAGGAATCCCTTTACGAGTTCCTAGCCATGCCCTTCGGCCTTTCTCTTGCTCCCAGGGTCTTCACCAAATGCATGGCAATGGTGACAGCATTCCTGAGGTGCCGAGGGGTCCGGGTGTACCCTTACCTGGATGACTGGCTGATAGCAGCCCCCTCCAGACAGGAGGTGGAGTGGTCCAGAGATCTGGCCCTCCAGGTCTGCTCTCAAATCGGCCTCCTCATCAAGCGAGGCCAGGTTGGAACTCGAACGAAGCAGGTGATTCTCTTCATCGGGGCGAGCTCGACTCTTCTGCCAGAGCACGGCTCCCAGGACAGGGCCGAGGTTCTTTTCCTCCTTTGCCGACATTTCTGGTTGGGCAGTTGCCTGCCTGGGACTTCCTGCGCCTCCTGGCTCATGGCGGCCTCACACCAGCGTGGTCTGTTGGGCCAGCTGGAACATGCGCCCCCTTCAGTGGGGGCTGGCCAGCCAGTGGTCTCAACGCTGCGATCCATTGGACCAACGAGTGACGGTGACCCAGGGGATGTGGAACGCTCTCCAGTGGTGGATCGTTCCAGCTCATCTGCAGGAGGGCATCCCGTTTGTCCGCCCCGAGCCGATGGTATCTCTGTCGACCGATGCCTCTCTGATGGGTTGGGGTGCCCATCTGTGGGAACACAGAGCACACGGCCTCTGGTCCCCGCAGGAGTCCCGATGCCATATCAACCTGCTGGAGCTCCGAGCGGTCCGCCTAGCTCTCACCGCCTTCGCTCCGTTTCTACGGGGTCAAGTGGTTCGGGTCCAGACAGACAATACCACGACCATGTACTACCTAAACCACCAGGGCGGGACGCGCTCCATGCCCTTGTGCAAGGAAGCTCTCCGCATTTGGTCACTCTTGCACAGCCTGGAGGTGGATCTCCTAGCCATTCATGTGGCAGGAGCCTCCAACACCCTGGCCGATGCCCTAAGCCGGATAGGGGCTGTATCCCACGAGTGGTCTCTCCTGCTGGAGGTAGTACAAGATCTATTCTCCCATTGGGGCACACCGCAGGTGTATCTGTTTGCCTCCAGGGAGAACGCGATGCTGAGGCTGTTCCATGCCCACCCCCCTCAGCAGGGCTCGCTGCAGAGGGATGTCTTCTCGAGGCCGTGGACCCCGGGCCTTTTCTACGCCTTTCCCCCATTTCACTTGATCCACAAGGTGCTTCTCAAGGCGAGGAGGGACAAGGCACAGGTGATTCTGGTAGCCCCAGACTGGCCCCGCCAATGCTGGTATCCAGATCTCGTCAGCCTCAGCTCCAGGCTCCCGAGACAGCTTCCAGCTCACCCGGACCTGCTTTTAGTCAGTCAGGGGAAGGTGTTCCATCCGGACCTTCAATCCCTGCACCTGACGGCCTGGTTCCTGAGCGGCTAGAGTTCCAGGCCTTGGGTCTTTCCGATGAGGTCCTCAATGTAGTTGAGGCATCCCGTAAGGAGTCGACCAGGAAATGCTATGCCTTCAAATGGAAAAGGTTTTCCATTTGGTGTCAGGGCAAGGGCCTGGACCCTTCCTCCTGTTCCTTGGCAAGCATTTTGGACTATTTATGGTCCCTTTCTCAGCAAGGGCTCAGGTCGACGACCCTAAGGGTGCACCTGGCAGCCATCTCTGCTTACCGGGTGCGGGCCGGGAAGCAGTTGGTGGCGCAGGAGAAGGTGGTCTGGCGCTTTTTCAAAGGCCTTGATCACATTTCCCCTCTGGTGCGAGAACCTCCACCACCGTGGGATCTACTGCTGGTATTGGCAAAGCTCATGGGCAAGCCATTCGAACCAATGCACAAGTGTGATCTCTCTCACCTGTCATGGAAGACCGCCTTCTTGGTGGCTATTACGTCAGCCAGAAGGATGGGAGAGCTGCAGGCGCTTTCCATTGAGTCTCCTTACCTGGTCTTCCACAGGGACAAGGTTGTCCTGCGCCCCAACCGAAATTCCTTCCGAAGGTGGTGTGTGAGTTTCACCTTAATCAGATGTTGACTCTGCCGGTGTTCTACCCCAATCACACCTCGGAGGCCGAATATAGGCTCCATACTTTGGACCCTAGAAGGGCGCTCGCTTACTATAAGGAGCGCACGGCTGAAATTCGGGGAGAGGTTCGCCAGCTGTTTGTCACCTACGCTTAAGCTGCCTCTGGCAGACCTGCAGCAAAGCGGACTATTGCAAGGTGGATTACATCTTGCATAGGTCTGTGTTATGAGTTGGCGGGCATGGAGCCTCCCAGAGGGATAAGAGCTCATTCTACCTGCCATACTGCTGCATCGGTGGCTGCTTCCAGGGACGTCCCTATCCAGGAAATCTGCAAGGCTGCTACCTGGAAATCAGCACACACCTTCATCACCCATTACCACATCGACCTTGAGTCACGCCGGGATGCTGGTTTTGGGGCCTCGGTTCTCCAGTCTCTATTCCCTAAGTAGGGGGTGTGCGCCTTGCCTCCCTCCTCCCGGAGAACTGCTAGGGGTCTGCCAATAAGTGTGGATGAACAACATATCCATGTCCCTAGAAAGAATTTCACTTCAACAGGAGTTCTAGGAATGGTATGTGTTGTTCATCCACAGACCCACCTGACCTCCCCGGCTCGACGCACAACCTGAGCTTCTAGCGGCCAGATCTGGCATCATGGGCGGAGCCGAGTTTACCACCCGGTGGGTGGGAGGAGCCAGCTTGAAGACCTATCGGCAAGATTTAAAGCGGCAAGGAACCTACCAATAAGTGTGGATGAACAACATATACCATTCCTAGAACTCCTGTTACAGGTGAGTAACCTGTACTTATTATCCCTCTGTACAGACAGCTAGTGAGACCCCATCTGGAGTACTGCGTGCAGTTCTGGAGACCCAATCTCTGCAAAGACATAGACAGGATGGAAGCTGTCCAGAGGAGGGCAACTAAAATGGTGCAGGGTCTGCACTGGAAGACATATGAAGAGAGACTTAAGGAGCTTAATATGTATAGCCTCGAGGAATGGAGGGAGAGGGGTACATGATAGAAACTTTCAAGTACCTCAAGGGAATCAACAAAGTCCAAGAGGGTAGCATCTTTCAAAAAAAGAGGTGTGCAAGAACAAGGGGGCACAATTTGAAGATAGAAGGGGCGGCTCAGAGGTAATTTAAGGAAGTATTTTTTCACAGAGAGGGTTGTGGATGTATGGAACAGCCTTCCAGAGGAGGTTGTGGAGTCAAAAAAAGTGGTGGAATTCAAGCATGCATGGGACAGTCATAAGGCAATTCTAGGGGGTGGGGGTAGGAAGAAGTAGGCTGCTGGTTAACTAGGATCTGCAGCTTATCCATCAGGTAGGGAAATGGGCAGACTGGGTGGGCCAAGCGGTCCTTATCTGCCTTCAAATTCTATGTTTCTAAAACAATACTTCAATCTAAATATCTGCATGATTAATAACAAGATGAACTCCAGTTGTACAGATAGAGGTATGTGTAAATCATGAATAATTTATTTTGTTTTTGTCTGGGCAAGCTACTGGTTATATTAATATCTATTACACATGTAAATTATTGAAATAAGGATGGTAAATGTATGTTATTGGTGTATTGCCAATATATTTTGTTTTACATTTCAAATGTTAATTCCTATATTTACATATATATAATATACAACAGGTGCAGCATCACTAACTGTGAGGGTGGGGGAGAGAGGGCAGCAGGGTGCAGCAACCCCAACTGTTTGGGCAGGGGGTGGCAGGGTGCTGTAGTCCTGATTCTTTAGGCAGAGGTTGGAGGCAGCAGGGTGCACAGTCCATGACTGTCTGGGAGAATACAGTGGGCAGCAGGGTGCAAGCAGCATCGAATGTGGAGCAGAAGGTAGGGGGCTTGTGGGGCAGGGGACAGGTGGCAATAGACTGCAGCTGCCTCAACTGTGGGACAGAGACACGGTGCAATCGGATGCCACATAGTGTTTCTAGTTATACACATACATGATATATTTTCACATAGGAACCACCAAAGAACTGAAATGTGTGAGTTCTGACAGTACATGTGCTTGAAATACTGAGTGTGACAAGCACCTGTTTGTCAATCTGACATAAAAAATATGATTTTACACAATTGTATTTATGAAGGCTACATCAAAGACAAACTGTTTCTGTGAATGAACAAAATTTACATTTATTTTATATTCATTAAACAGCCCTGTGTTATATAGTTAGAAACAAAATGAGGTTTGATTAGAAAGAACAGAGCTGTGATACAGACAAGCTGATTTCTCAAAGAAAAAGAGTTCTACTACTTCAGTTCAGCATTGAAACTGAAATTATCAGTTTTTTAAAGGAAGAGAATGATATATTTTAAGCTGATCTATCTAAACACAAACCAGAGACTGGGCTTGTAAGAAACCTAGAGAGCTCAAAAAAACCATACAATTTACAGAGTGCTACTCTGATTGGGAATCTGAAACAGCAAGCTACTCCAAAATTATGACATCGCTCTCTAAGCTTCACTGAGAGGACAGAAATGATTCCACGGTTTTCGGCCACTGTAGAGCAAGTTAACAAATGCTGATTTAAAGAAAACCACAACCCAAACAGCATGAAATTTTCAGGAAACACTAATCATGATACATGGAATTGAATTTCAACTTTTCAAGCTTTTATAAAAAATATGTGAAAACTGTTGCACATGATCTTTAAGGCCCGTTCTTTTAAGGAGCCCCCAGGCCTTGTCACTCTGAGTTATTTGCTTTCTAAGCTCAGGGACCACCATTTGTATCTTTTTGATACAAATGGGTGTGTTTATTGGCAGCTGAGGGAAAGTTGTGAATGAAGAAATCAGGGGCATCATCTATGTTTGGGAGCACTTTGATTATGTTCCAGTTGACTTCAGCAAGGGTAGCCAGCCAGACCCCCTCATCAAACCTTGAAAAATCCCTTGTTAGAAAAGTTCTAGACAGTGAACTGGGAGAGCTATTCTTCCAGATGCAGAAAATCAGGGAGTGGTCACTGAGAGAGTCAGGGAAGACACCTGCAGCCCTGATTTTGTCCAGTTTTCGAACAACCACCCAGTTAGGGTGGGATTACCAGATTTGGTGTTACGTCTAGTGGACTCGCTGATAACTTGCATGAGATTAGCATCTAGCAGCATGCCTTAAATCCATTCCTGTGTCCTGGGCCCAATTTAGGTTAAACTCTCCGAGGATAATCAGCTCTTCAGGCAATTACTTTGCTAGTTTCTTTATTATCGCATCAGGTGCCACTGAGGCTTCACGGAGGAGGGGGGGTTATACACACGACACACACAGAGTGGTTTCGTATCATCAAGTAATATTTTGACAAATAGAGCCTAACTTTGTGAGGTCTAAAGATTAGGGGCATCATCTTGGGAGACACTAAAGACTAAAACACATATGTAGGTGCTACTAGGCCCCCAACGCCAAGTCAACTTCCTAGGTACCAACTGGCCCTCTACTTATTAAGCTGAAATGTGTTGCATAATTTAGGGCAAGGTTAAAGCTGGAATGTACTGCATATATAGCATAAGGACTTCTATTATGTATGCCTCTTGTATTATATATTTTTTCTTTGTTGTTCTACATTTTATATCTCCTGTCTATGTAATTGCGAACTGTATGTGTATGTGCCTCAGGACCTCCTTGTGAATGAGCTTGCTCAACGGAGTTTTCCTGCAATAAACTTGAACTTGAAAGATAGAGTTACGGACGTACCAAGAAGCCAGCAGAAGAAGGCCATTTGGTCTATCAAGTCTGCTCGTATTGCAGGGTCCATAGCTTGAGCTAATGTCCCTGCCCTCCCTCCCTACTGCTCCCATTCTCCCTACCCATGATTGTTACCTTCCCCCTATGTCTGTTCCAGCCCCTCTTAAAACTGCCCACTATATTCAATGAGATGACCTCTTCCAGCAGCGCATTCCAAGTGTCTACCACCTTCTCTGTGAAGAAGTGCTTCCTGACCTCCCTCATAAACCCCCCACCCTCCAGCTTAAGACTGTGCCCCCTTGTGATATGATTACCACTCAGCTTAAAGAGACTCTCCTTATCAACCTTATTTATCCCTTTCAAATACTTAAATGTCCTAGTCATGTCTCCTCTCTCTCACCTGTCTTCCAGGGAGTACATGTTCAGTGTCCTCAACCTCTCCTCATATGCCTTGCCTTGCTGACTATCATCTTTGTAGCCCTCCTCTATACCTTCTCCAGCAGGTTAATGTCCTTTTTGAGGTGTGGGCATCAGTATTGAACTCCATACTCTAGATGCGGCCTTACCAGTGACCTGTACAAGGGCAGTATAACCTCCTCTCTTCTACTACTGATCCCCCTAGCTATGCATTCCAGCATCTTGTTTGCCTTTGCTGCTGCTTTCTTGCACTGCGTGGAGTGCTTCAGGTCACTAGTGATCATCACTCCCATGTTCTTCTCCTCCTCTGATGCAGATATTCTAATTCCACTCAGGTAGTACTCTGTCCTGGGATTATTGGCTCCAGTATGCATAACTTTGCATTTCTTGGCATTGAAGCCGAGCTGCCAGATCCTGGACCACCTCCCCAGCTTTTCCAGATCTTCCTGAAGGTCCCGTATCCCTTCAGCTGTGTCCACTCTCCCACAGAGCTTGGTGTCATCTGCGAATAAGCACATTTTGCCTTTAATGACATAGATACGGACACTGTCCCTTTTTTTTTCTCCAATTCTGTCTCCAGATAGGGTGTTACTAGGATCTAAGGAGTCAAATAGGGATGAAAAACACCTCACCCATATAGAGTATTGCAGGGACCTCAAAATCATAGGTGCCGGAACCAGGGGGGCGAAAGGGGCGGTAGCCACTCAGTTAAATATATACCTGACCCAAATAGAGTGTTACTAGGAAACACTGGGATACTTGGCACTTATAGAAACATTTAGCAAATAGGCATATGGTACTCTACATGCCAACCTGGATCTATTTTGGCCAGTCAGGATGCTGGCAGGTCTTCATAGGGGCTACTCCCATTTTTTTTTCCTATGTCCCCAAATTGTGAAAAATGGTATGGCTATGAGTTCTGCTCCCTGAGGAACCTCACTGCTACATACCGTGTCTGAATTATGGGGCAGTGAGGTTCCCAGGGAGCACGACTCACAGCAGCCAGGGAGAGGTAGAGGATGCAAAAAGCCACATTTTCCACAATTTGGGGACTGAGGAAAAAAAAAGAAATGGGCAAAATATCCCAGCAAGTGGTGGCCAGCAAATCATGACGTTTGAAAAAGTCGTTTGAGTGAAATGCCACGATTTGCTGCCCACCACTTGCTGGGATATTTTGTCTGTGGACTGAAATAAAAGAAGCAATGCAATACTATTGCCTGATTTTGCTTATTTTACTTAGAGTGAACAAGGGAGTCTGAGTGCCGTGACTTGAACTTTAAGGACTTTGAAATGTGTCACTGGCACCTGTGCTTCTGAGCTACTCTTTCCTACATTGGTGGAAAAAAAAAATGGGGGAGTGCTAGCTAGATCTTCCACACCCGAGTTCCCACCGAGGATGTCTCTAGCCCCAACCTCCCCTTTTGCTAGTTATCCCCTGTCCCAGTGTCCTTTTCACCTCTCTATTTGGTTGAAGGTCCAGTTTTTAAACAGGTCTTTATCGCTTCAGAAAGCACCAGTCCCCCAGGAAACAAGACCCCTCTTCTGCACACCACTCTTTTAGTCGATTGTTAAATTTGTCGATTCTCAGCTCCCTTGCTTCCATCACTTCTGTTCACTGGGTGGACCTCCAAGAAGGTCACACTACCAGCTGTCCCCCTCTGCCTGGTACCAGCTCACTGAAGCTGGCTTCCACTTCCCCTGACGGTGACTGTGCATGCCTTCTTTTAAAGGACTGGCTGCTGAAGCAATCTGGAGGGCAACCGGAGCAGATGGAGTGACCAATGACTAAATCAAACAGGATGAAGTTCTGTGGGGTGCAGGATGAAAACCTACACTGTACTCTGTTGGTAATTATGGACAGTGCAGGGACTCAAGATAAGCAGCAATATTTGTCCAGGTAATAGAGGCTGATGTATGAGATGGCTGTGACACTCCTTTTTTCCAGATGTGTGTTAAGCCACCAAGGAAAGGGAAAATAAATGTGACTGTTTCCAGAGTATGCCGAGGGACGTGGCGATTTTGCATGTTATGCTTTTCCCAGTGAAAGTGAGAATTGTCCATGATGGGAAAGTTTATCTATTTTCAGATCCAGTCAACGCCAGAAAATGGGACCAAAATGGCGGTGATGGAAAAGCACAGATAAGACACACAGGAGTCCAGTTGGAAGACGAAACTGTGGGCTGAAAAGAGTTTTGTCCAAACTGAAAACACATTTTTGTAACTGACTTCTGTTGGACATGCATCTCACATGAGGTGAATTTGGATTGCTAATACCAGAATTGCATGGTTAAATTAATATGAAAGGTTCTTTTAAAGTTGAAATCGTAAATACGCAGTTTGTTTTAAGGTAGCACGGACATGGTGATTACTGCTGTTTCCTGTAAGGAGATGGGTTACTTCTGGCATTGTAAAGGTATTGCAAACCTTGAGTGATTACTTTAAATGCACATGCATACTGTAGATAACTTCTGTTTTACAAAATTGCTCTATGTTTCTAAGTAACCGTACCAGTTAAGCTGTAAAGTGTTTTTGGGGATATTTTTCTGACAGGTTGTAATTACCTTGCTACTAGTACTCTCATTAATTAGCTGTGCTGAAAATATTCCATGAGGACTTGTATAATTTTTTTTATTATTATATTTGAGGTATCATACAGGGTACCCACTGTCCAGAATTGGCTTTTCTTGGAATGATAGTTTCTCTGTTATCTGCCATGGGCTCCTGGTCTACAGTTCCACAGTAGATTATTATTTTAGACCAATATGATTAGAAATTGTATTTTAGGTAAATTCCTTTATTACATATCCCATTTGGTTGAAATATGCATTCCCATCTCCGAAATAACTTCCTTCACACTTTGAAGGGAGTTCACTTGGAAATGCCGGTATTGGTTGTTCTGAACCCTAGCCATTCTGGCTAAATATATGTCCCCAGGATATGGCCACTGCTGGAGGATCTGTGACCACCTCCACATGGTCCAGGCCCACATATTCTGGCATTGCCCAGTCCTTACCCACTTCTGGGTGACAATTTCAGATCGGCTACAGCTCCTGTCCCTTCCTATGGGAATGGTTTCCCCAACTATGGTTCTAATGCCTGCCCCTTCCCCAGGACTGTGAGTGGCTCGCAGATCCATGGCATTTGTGTACATCTACCAACCAAAAAAGCCATTATGGGCCTCTGGATGCAAAAGAAGTCAACTACAGTGGAGTCTTGTGACAGATCATCAGTAATATCTATTTTACAGACTGTGTCACTGCTTCACTGCCTGGCTGGTTACCCCAGTCCCAGGCTAGATGGCAGTGCTGGGTCATGTATGTAATGGCTATAGACGACTCTTTTGTACCTTAGTCAGCATTCGGGTTTATGCCTGTTGCTCTAGCCATACCATTTTTTTGGTCATAGTGATTATTGCATATCATATTGACTGTCGGGATCAGGAGTCTGGGCTATAATACTCCTTGATGTATGCTTCATTGTTAATATCTGTAGTCCCTTCAAGGTATTGCCTGGGTACTTGCCCCTCTCTACCTGCAGTAAACAGTGGGCGGGATTTTCAAAGAGCGATGCAGGACTTGCATCAAGCCCTGCGTCAAGCCTGTTAACGATTTTGCTGCAACTGTGCCCGATTTTAGTAGGTTGGGTGCAGTCGCGGCACTTTACCCAATTTACAGCAGCTTATGCCACATATTTGGCGCAAACCCCATAAAAATGGTACCTGGGATTGCTGCAGGCTAGACCAGAAAAAGTTGGTCCAACCTGTGACAACTGGTGCACGGGATAGAAAATCCCGATTGCCAGCCGGGAGAATGCCGCAAGCCCTGTGCGCCGTATGTTCAGCACACTCGGAGCTTGCGGCATTCAGGCCTGTCTGAAAATCTGGCCCAATGTCTTTCATTTTAAGCTACTATATGCTGTAACCTGCTGTATTGACCTGATTTCTGACTTTAAAAAAATGTATTTGAGGGATAGCTTTCCAAAGAATGTAATTCCAAGTGATACTTTTATGGTCCTGCTTCTCAATAAAATGTACTTTCTGTGTTGTATGTAAATGAGATTTGTTCCTTGTACGGATAGAATTAAAGAGCTAGTGTACTGCGTAAAACTAATGTTAGTTTTTTAAAACTAGCCATTACCTTTTCTGTCTGAGGTACTTTTTTTTTTCCCTTTGGTTATTTACAAAGAGACATAGACTTTGACGGCAGATAAGGACCGCTTGGCCCACCTAGTCTGCCCATTTCCCTACCTACAGGATAAGCTGCAGATCCTATTTAACCAACAGCCTATTTCTTCCTGCCCCCCACAAAAATTGCCTTATGTCTGTCCCATGCATTCTTGAATTCTCCCACAGTTTTAGACCCCACAACCTCCTCAGGAAGGCTATTCCATGCATCCACCACCCTCTCTGTGAAAAAATACTTTCTCACATTGCCTCGAACCGTCCCCCCTCTATCTTCAAATTGTGTCCCCTTGTTCTTGCACATCTCTTTTTCTGAAATATGCTACCCTATTGGACGTTATTGATTCCACTGAGGTACTTAAAAGTTTCTATCATGTCCCCCCTCTCCCTCCTTTCCTCAAGAGTATACATGTTAAGCTCATTTAGTCTCTCCTCGTATGACTTCTCTTGCAGACCCTGCACCATTTTAGTTGCCCTCTTCTGGACTGCCTTTATCCTGTCTATGTCCTTGCGGAGATGGGGTCTCCAGAACTGGATGCAGTACTCCAGATGGGGTCTCACCAACTGTCTGTACAGAGGGATAACATCTTCCTGTTTTCTGCTGGTGATGCCTCTCCCTATGCATCCCAGTATACCCCCAGCCCTCCCTACTGCCTTCTCACATTGCTTGCTAACCTTAAGGTCATCAGATATGATTACCGTCAGGTTCCTTTCCATTTTTGTTGTTACCACCTCGCCCCCCATAAACAGGCAGGTGGGACCTTGGTTTAATGTCTCATCTGAAAGACAGCACCTCAGGAGTGCAGCACCCCCCTCATGCTGCACTACAGTGTCAGTATTGGGATTAACCCAAGTGCCTGGTGTGGGGATAGAACCCACAGCCTTCTGATCTCCCAGCCTCAGAGGCGAGTGTGCTACCTGCTGAGCCACTGATACATTTATTTATCATTATAATAAATATATTATTTATTTAGAAGATTGCTTCTAGGATCGTGGATATATGGTACATCCACACTTATTGGCATGTCCCCTTCCACTTTAAATCTTGTCGGAAGTCTTCAAGCTGGCTCCTCCCACCCACCCGGGTGGTATAACCCTTGACTCCGCCAAATGATGCCAGATCTTCCTTTCTGCTGGAATATTCAGGTTGCCTCCTTCGTGCTTTCACATTTTCTAGGCCCTGGCTTCAAAACCTTCGGTTATTTCGAAAATCCATCTAGTTCGCATCAGCGATCCTGACTACTTACTTTCGATCATGGAAGACAAATCTTCCCCCCGATTTCACCGGTGTTGCTGCGGCTAGAAGATGTCATGCACCGATCCCCACACCGGGTGCGTCTATTGCCTTGGTGTCAACCATGACACCCCGAAGTGTGATTTTTTGTCTCGCATTTCATCCTAACATCCTCGATGAGACCGCCTCTCACACATGAAATTGTGGAGGCGGAAAAACTGAACCCTCCAGTGAATCTAAGAAGGCTCGGTGGGCAGTTTCCGTGGCTGCAGAATCTGCCGAGCAATTGGAATGCATGCAAGCCTTCGAGGAGGAAGCGGCTCGGGCTGCAGAAACTTCTTCTTGGAGCTTCTTTGTTCCACTCAACCTGGGCTCCACCTTCTCGGGTTCCTTCCGAGAGTTGTGCCAGTCTCTCCCAACTAAGGGAGAGGGTCCTGTGGGTATGCACTCCTCTCTATCCTGTAAGCGGGAAAAGGACCCGGGATTGTCTTCATCTCAAAGGAGACACTCTTGAGATCGGGAGAGATCTCTGTTCCAGGAACTGGCAGTCTCAACTTCGGTCGAAATTGCCTCTTCAGCTGCTGGCTTCTCAGCTTTGCCATCTGGCCAGTCGACCGAAGTGTCGATCGACGACGTTGAAGTCGTCATCGACCCTTTGTCGCCGACTCCGGTCAATGATTTTCTAATTAGACTTCGGTCCTTACTTTCCCTGACGAGGAGACCCAGCCTGCTGGGAATCCCATCGAGGAAGTGGTCCCCGACCCTGGGAAATCACCCGTCCCACCGATGTCTCCTGAGCAGCTAAATCAGCCTGTACGATCTCGATCAAGGTCCAGGACCCCCTCGACCGAAAGGCAGAGGAAGAGCCACAAGCACTCTAAAAAGAGGTGATGCCATCGGTCGTCCTCGTCCTCCTCGGATGAGGAGAGGCTCCAGCGGAAACTCCATCGGCGCTACTAGGACCTCATGTGGCAACAGCTGATTTTGACCGGGCACAAGCTGACACCGGCTACTTGGCTTTCGCTTTCTAGCCAAAGCCGACCCCTTCGGAGCTGATCAAGTTGGTTCCCCCACCCGCGGAGCCGGCAAAACCTCCGGTTCGGCCTAAACTGGTCTCTTCACCGATAGTGGTGGAACCACCGCCCAAGCAGCCTGTGGGAGGGGCTCCTTCTAAAGAAGATAGGCCAGACACTGGGCTTCCCCAGTGTCTTTCTCAGTCACTGTCACCCCGGACCGCCCTCGGTGGGTCAGTGGTGACCTGGGCGGTTGACTGTTGTATCTGGATTCCTCGGATTCGGATGTGACCGGCCTGCATTCTCATCCCAGGGATGACGAATTAGCCAGTGGGTTAGAGATGGAAGAAGGTCCTTCATCATTTCAGGGCATTCTTCAACCTTATTTCTGAGTCCACAGGGATGCCTCTGGAGCCAATCCAGAAAAAGGCGGAGTACCCTCTCACGGACATCCTCAAGAGAGGGGACACCCCGATGGAGGCTTTTCCTGTGGCCGAGGCCATAGTTGGCCCGGCCTTAGAACTCTGGCAGCTCCCTTCATCTTGTCCAGCACCGTCTGCTCACATGGCCCGTAAGTGTGCGGTGCCCATGGGGTCCCTTGTGGGGTTCACAGAGCACCCTTCAGCCAAGAGCCTGGTGACCGCCTCTGTGTTCAAGCATACTGGCAGTTCTGCCGACACTCAAGAGTCCGAACTCTTGGACTATTCTGCCAGGAAGGTCTATGCGGCTTCTTCTTTGGGCCTTCATCAGGCAAGTTCGGCCGTCATCATGGCACACTTCTCCGTTGCCCTCTTGGGGTCTTTGGATGAAGTCCTCCCACACCTCCCTGTGGACATGCAGACCACGGTCAAGCAGGTCCGGGATCAGGGCCGAGCTGTTGCCTAACAGCAGCTTCAGACAGCCCTGGACATTGGGGATTCTTGTGCCCGTTCGATGGCAGCCACAGTTGCCTCTCGTCGCAGGGCTTGGCTGAGACTCTCCTCCTTCTTGGCAGATACTCAGCATAAACTGGCTGATGTGCCTTTCCTGGGCACCGATCTTTTCGGCCCGGGTGTGGGTGGTCATCTCCAGTGTATTGAGCAGTCCAGTGCCACCTTGGACACTACTTCTGCCAAGGGTTCTTCAGGCAAGAACCAGCAGAAGAAGAAGAAGCCTTTTTGGCACTCTTCCCCTGCAGCACAGCAGCCCTCCTTTCAAGGAGGACAGCAGCAGGCTCAAGCTTGGCTCCCCCAGCCCAAGCCCAGGCCCCTCCCAGGCCCATAAAGGAGGCCGAGGTTCGGGTCCTGGATCCTTCTCCTCCAAGCCTGCTCAGTGATGGGGCGGTGGCTGCCTCCCCCTCTCCCATCATGCCAGCTCTGGGTCCTCCCATGGGGGTCCGGCTCCACCACTTCCTTTCCGCCTGGTCCGCTGTCACTTCAGACAGGTGGGTTCTCGTAGTAGTCGGTCAGGGACTGCCTCTGGAATTCGAGCAGTACCCTCCAGGCCGAACCTGCGCCCCTCGGGAGGAAAGAGTATCCGCCTAGACTCAGTCAGCTCTCCGAGATGACATTGCTCAGCTCCTCCTCAAGGAGGCAGTAGCTCCAGTGGCGGATCCTCCAGCAGACCCAGGCTTTGTCTCCAGGTACTTCCTGGTGCCCAAGCAGATGGGGGCTGGCACCCCATTCTAGATCTGCATGACCTGAATCAATATCTCAGGTCACGCACCTTTTGGATGGTCCCTCTGTCCCAAATCATACCATCCTTGGAACGAAACATGTGGTTTTGTTCACTGGATCTGCAGGACGCGTTCTTTCATGTCTCAATCTGTCCGTCTCATCTGCGGTTCCTCCACTTCAGAGTCGAAGGGACTCTGTACGAGTTCTAAGCCATGCTGTTTGGCCTGTCATCGGCCCCATGGATCTTCACCAAATGCATTGCAGTGGTGGTGGCCCATCTTTGGCATCGGGGGGGGCAGGATGTATCCCTGCCTCAATGATTGGCTCCTGGCAGGTACCACCCAGCAGGAGGTGGAGAGATCCAGAGACCTGGCCCTCCAGACCTGTTCCCAACTCGGCCTCCTGATCAGCGAGGCTAAGTTGGAACTCATGCCTTCCCAGGTGATGTGCTTCATTGGGACAGAGACCTTGACTCCCGTCAAGCCACAGCTCGGCTCCCGGCGGACAGGGTGGAGGTTCTCGCCACCTTTGCCCAATCATTTCTGGTTGGGCAATTGTGCCTTGCTCAGGACTTTCTGCACCTTTTGGGTTACATGGCGACATGCACCTCAGTGGTCCATTGGGCCCAGTTGCACATGCGACCCTCCAGTGGGAACTGGCCACCGAGTGGACTCAGCACCACGGTCATTTCGACCAGCTGATCACTGTAACCCAGAAGATGTGGGATGCTCTCCAATGGTGGACTGCCCCAGACCGGTTGCAGGAAAGGATCCCGTTAGTCCGCCCTGAGCCGACGGTTGTCCTCATGACCGATGCCTCTTTCATGGGCTGGGGAGCCCACATGGGGGAAAAAAGGGCCCATGGGTTCTGCACCCCCGAGGAGTCCTGATACTACATCAACCTGTTGGAGCTCAGAGCAATCAGACTGGCACTGTCAGCTTTCACTCCTCAGCTCCAGGGTCAAGTGGTTTAAGTCCAGACAGACAATACCACGACCATGTACTACCTCAACAAACAGGGCAGCACGCACTCCCATCTGCTTTGCAGTGAAGCACTCAGCATCTGGACCTTCGTCAGTCATTTGGAGGTGGATCTCCTAGCCATCCATGTGGCAGGAGCCTCAAACCATCTGGCGGATGCTCTCAGCCGCTTAGTTGAGACATCCCATGAGTGGTCTTTCCATCCAGAGGTAGCTTGCAGCCTGTTTTCCCGCTGGGGCAAACCGATGGTGGACCTGTTTGCCTCCAGGGAAAACACCAAGCTGAGGCTGTTTCATGCCCACCCCCCTCAGAAGAGCTCACTGCAGGGGGATGCCTTCTCGAGGCTGTGGACCCCAGGCCTCCTCTTTACCTTCCCTCCATTTCCTTTCATCCACAGAGTGCTTCTCAAGGTGAGGAAGGATAAGGTGAAAGTAATCCTGGTAGCCCCAAATTGGCCGCGTCTGTTCTGGTATCCAGATCTCCTCAGCCTCAGCTGCAGGCCCCGGAGCGGCTTCCAGCACACCAGGACCTGATATTTCTCTCAATCAGGGGAAGTTATACCATCCGGACCTGCAATCCCTGCATTTCACAGCCTGGTACCTGAGTGGCTAGAGTTCCAGGCTTTGGGTCTTTCTGAAGATGTTCTCACCGTGGTGGAGGCATCCAGAAAAGAATCAACCAGGAAATGTTATGCCTTCAAATGGAAAAGGTTTTCCATTTGGTGTCAGGGCAAGGGCCTGGACCCTCTGTCCTGTCCAGTGGCTAACATTCTCGACTACCTTTGGTCTCTCTCCAAAGGGGGTCTTTGGTCATCGACTCTTAGGGTGCATCTGGCAGTCATCTCTGCTTGCCGGGCACTGGCCAGTCAGCCAACATTGGTGCAGGAGACAGTGGTCGGGTGCTTTTTCAAAGGCCTGGATCACGTATCCCCTCTGGTGCATGAACCAGATGGCCTTCCTGATGGCTATCACGTCTGCAAAAAGGACAGGGAAGTTCCAGGCACTTTCGGTGGACTCTCCTTATCTGGTCTTCCACAGAGACAAGGATGTCCTTCCTTCCGAAGGTGGCGTCAGACTTTCACCTTAACCAGGTGTTAACTTTGTTGGTGTGCTACCCTAATTACACCTCGGAGGCCGAGTACAGGCTCCATATTTTGGACCTGAGACTTGCTGTCTCCTATTATAAGCAGAGGACGGCAGAAATTCGAGGAGAGGTTTGCCAGCTGTTTGTCACCTACGCTTAAGCTGCCTCTGGCAGACCTGCAGCAAAGCGGACTATTGCAAGGTGGATTACATCTTGCATAGGTCTGTGTTATGAGTTGGCGGGCATGGAGCCTCCCAGAGGGATAAGAGCTCATTCTACCCACCATACTGCTGCATCGGTGGTTGCTTCCAGGGACATCCCTATGCAGGAAATCTGCCAGGCTGCTACCCGGAAGTCACCAAACACCTTCATTACCCATTACCACATCGACCTTGAGTCATGCCGGGATGCTGGTTTTGTGGCCTCCATTCTCCAGTCTCTGTTTCCCAAGTAGGGGGTGTACGCCTTGCCTCCCTTCTCCTGGAGAACTTCAAGGAGTCTGCCAATAAGTGTAGATGAACAACATATCCACGATCCTAGAAAAACAGGTTACTCACCTGTAACAGTAGTTCTAGGAGTGCTATACTGTATGTTGTTCATCCACATGGTCCCACCCAACCTCCCCAGCTGCAGACGCACAACATCTGGCTTCCAGCGGGCTAAGATCTGGCGTCATGGGGCGGAGCCGAGGGTTATACCACCCGGGTTGGTCTGAGGAGCCAGCTTGAAGACTTCTGGCAAGCTTTAAAGTGGAAGGGGACATGCCAATAAGTGTGGGTGAACAACATATACCACTTCTAGAACTACTGTTACAGGTGAGTAACCTGTTTTTACCTGACGTTAGTAGGTTTGTTCTGTGAAACAGCACTATGCATCCCAGCTGACATGTCTAACTCTGTTCCCCCATTACATCATCATCAGCATTGTGACCTCATTGACTGTGACATCAGTGCTGCTTAGGAACAGCCATTCTGTCGCTCCCAGGTCAGTTGCCTGTGATGTTACTGTTAGTGAGATCACAATGATGATGATGTAGTAGGTGGAATAGAGATAGATATGTCAGCTGCAAGGCTGAAAGCTATTCCAGACATCCAGCACAATATCGTCACATTGAAAACCTTCTAATGAGCAAAAGGAAAAATAAAAATACTTTGGAAATAGAAAGTTACAACTGATTACTTCTTAACATCTGTACATGACAGTGTAAGTAAGCAATAATACATGACAGAACATGTGGTTATTAGGTAAGTACCACACCCCTTCTGCTCAACAGATTGAAGGCAAGAGGCGTCAGCCGAGTGCCTTTCAACCGTGGTGTGTGGGGGGGGGGTGCTGTAATTACCCAATACCCACAAGCCCTGAAGTGTGTTATTGAGTTTATAAAATGGCACCAACATAATAAAAAACACAAGAATAAATAAATCTTTAGATTAAGATAAAATAAGTCTTTATCATTGGTAAATTGGTTCTCATACCAAACAACTAGGTTTGCCCCAATCAAACAAGTCACGTCAGATTGACTGGCAGATAAGTCGCTCATGTTGCTGTTTGAACCCCTTTTTGCGTTCACTTGTGCTTGTGCAAGAACTTCTTGAGACTATATGGCAAATGAGAGGTATGTCACTGCTAAACCAATTACAGCTGAAACTGTAATAGGTTTAGCAGTGTACGCCAATGACCAGGCACTCTGGTCATAACAGCAGTTCAGCTTTGCTGACGTGGCACGTGCTGGACTTGCAAGAAATGAACCGCTCCAATGGGAGATCTTCATTTCTTTCTGTAGCCTGAACTCTGGCCAGATGTATTAGAGTGCACATTAATGCACATGGCCGGAGTTATGGCCACTGTATTCTCTCTCTCTCTCTCTCCTCGTCTTCACTCCTCTGACCCCTGCCCCCCAAGGCTTCAGCATTAGCCGTGGTGTGGTTTTCTGTCCCAGTGCTCGCTTCTTGGGTCCCCACCTCAACACTAGCTGCTGTGCGGCTTTGTCTCCCCTCTCCTGGTGCTCTGTTCTCTGCCCCCAACCTGCCTCAGTATTAGCCGCAGTACAGCTTTCTGTTAAAGCCCACAACGGGATGCCCAGTCCCTGTGTCAGCAATAAAAGAAACCCATTGCCGCCACTGAGGGACACTGGGAAGCCCACTCCTAGTGTCCCCATATTTGTACCCCCACCCAATATTCCAGGATACTGGGGAGCCCACTCCCAGTATCCCCCTATTTATAACCCCCTTGGACATGGCCAGACTGGGTGGTCCAAGCGGTCCTTATCTGCTGTCAAAGTCTAAATTTATGTTTCCCTGTAAAAAAGGAAACAGACCCCCATCTTTTTTTTTTTTGTATATATGCCTGAAAAAAGAAAACACACCCTCGTTGTCTCCCCCGTCCCTCTTCCCCATGCCGGCCCTACTCTTGCACACCCACTCCCACACCCCGCCCCTTACCCACCTCCGGAGGTCAGCGGCTGCGATCTTCTTTGGACCGGGACATGTCTGCACTCTTCAAAGATGAAGCACAAACTGAAGGGTCAAGGTAAGCACCGTATAATGGCTGTCAATGGGGGTTTCAACTTATGTTGATATCCCATCCATTTTGTGGACTTTTTGCCCCAAATTTTCAACATAGCCTTTTTTGGGACCCCACCTCATGAACACTGGCACTGTCATTTCGTTACTCGGTCCCAAAAAGTGATTTTGCAGTCACTGCGCGGAATCACCTTTTAGGACCGGTTAACAAAATGACAGTACCAGTGTTCATGAGGGGAGGTCCCAAAAAGCCCATCTTGAAAATCTGTTTAAAAAAATTCCCCAAATGACCGCATTACGAGTGAGTGTCGCGTAGTTTTAAGTATCGCTCGCTATCATTAGTTTTATTATTTTCACTCCAGATGTTCCATATTGACATTTTTTCATACCTCCTCATGAACAGTACAGCTGTCATTTTTCACATGCTGCCTGAAACATATTTTCGCACCTGTGGTGCAGAATGGCGTGGTTGCTGAGCGAAATCAACTTTCAGGCTGGATTAATAAAATCACAGTGTCACTGTTCATGAGGTGGGGTCCCAAAAAGGCCATTTTGAAAATTTGGTGTAAAAATACCCAAAAATGCCTGAGTCACATGTGGCCGTTGAAATTTTGATGTGCATGTGCAAAACTTTGGCAAATATTTATATTTTCACTCCACATATTCAGCATTGCCAGTTTTTCACACCACCTCATGAACAGTATAGCTGTAATTTTTCACATCCTGCCCGAAATGTGTTTTCGCACCTGTAGCATCGAATGGTGCAGTTGCTGCATGAAATCACCTTTCGGGATTGAGTAACAAAATGATAGTGCCACTGTTCATGAGGTGGGGTCCCAAAAAGCCCATGTTGAAAATTTGGAGCGAAAATACCAACAAGCACCTGGGGCATTAGGGTTTCCAACTGTAATGCCCATCCCCCCAACCCTGTAGAGACTGACAGGCCTTGTGGGTGTGCCTTGGGGTCATCAAGTCATAATGCTCACGCCATTCCATCCCCACCCTGCAGCCAGTGACAGGCATTGTGGTGTGCCTGGGGTCTTCAGCCCTAACTTTCACCTCATTCTCCTACACTGCACCCATCTCCACTTATTTCCTTATAGAATGGAGTGAGTGTTAGGGCTGAAGACCCCAAGGCACACCGCAATGCCTGTCATTGTCTGCAGGGTGGGGGTGGAATGGCGTGAGTATTACGGCCAATGACCCAAAGGCACACCTCCAGTGCCTGTCAGTTTCTGCAGGGTGAGGGTGGGGCGTTAGGGTTAGAAACCCTCATGCGTCATTAAGGAAATAAATCAGGGAGGGACGGTTGACGTCACCTACCTTGATTTCAGTAAAGCCTTTGACAACATCCAACATAGAAGGCTGATCAATAAGATGGGTAGTCTGTCCATGGGGCACAAGCTGATAAACTGGGTTAGAAACTGGCTGACGGACAGAAGGCAGAGGGTGGTGGTAATGGGATCCAATCTGGGGAGAGGGAGGTGACCAGCGAAGGTTTTCCCAACTGTCACAGTTACTGAGAATTCCAAAACAGTGTAGTTCCAAGGCTTGCCAGGCATGTTCCATACCCATGCAGTTATTGGTCGGTTACCACACAGGTCTGGACAGCTGGTGACCAATCAGATCACTGAATTGTTCTGCCCATTTTATAACAGAGATCAATGTTAGGCTGTCGGGCTGCTGACAGCCAATAAGAATGGTGCATTTCTGAGACCCTTTTTGTAATTTGTATTTCTGTTTAACTGAAAAATGAATTAAAATATATGCTTAAAAAAACAAAGTGCAGTGAGGATCCTGACTTCTGTTTGGATGAATGATCAAATCTACCCCTCGCTCTGAGTCTTGGGCAGGCTGCTGGTGAGATGGTTCATGAGTACAAGTTTCTATTGTTAATATATAAGGCCCTGAAATAGCTGGGCTTACAGCAACTCAATGACTGCCTGACCTCTACACCCTATCCAGGATGTTAGGGTGCTACCGCAACTTTATTTTATTTATTTATTTGCAACTTTAACAGTACTGATTTCTTGGCTGACTTAAGCAAGATTAGATGGCAGGACTTTTATTTTGCATCCTCAGTCTCAGAGGTTTACAGTCTGTTTCCAGAACCTTGTCCGAAAAGTAATTGACACACACACTCCTCTTGTAAAAATTAGAACAAGAAAAGGATCTTATTCCTGGTTTACCAGTGCATTAAAATCAGCCTTGCACAGCAGAGACACTTTATGGAGGAAGGTTCAAAAAACCAAACTAGCAACTGATTGGGTGGCCTTTAGAACTTCTAGGAACTATTGTACTAAACTAATTTGGGCTGTGCTGGCCTAGTGGCGTGGAGGGCTGAGGTATCACTGATTTAACCTTCTGCCACGCCGGCGACCCGTGTTTGTGGTGCGAGCAGGTCGCTGGGGGTCAGCCAGGGAGGGAGAGGATCAAACGTCCGGAATACAGCTCTCCTCTCCCAGGGAGGGATGGGACTAGAGCTGGTGCTTGCCTGGCCACTTGCGTTGGCTGGAGGCTGGCTGCTCTACAAACAGAGAATGGAGGTGGAGGCAGAGCAGATGCCTGGCATGCCACATGCAGAAGCGTGCACGGCTCGTCCATTGGCATCATTGCATGCTGTGCCACCACACTTGGGGCAGGGAAAAACACGAAGGACGAAAAATGCCACCAACTGGTAGATGATGTTGGCTCCCTGCAGGTGCCGCATCCGGCCAGCTGGCACCTCTGAGCCAAGAGGTAATAGTCGGTGGACACTGGGGTGATGGGGCTGGGAGGGGGTTGGTTGGTGGGGAGTGATAAAGAAATCGGGGGTTGGGGGGACTAATTAGGGCTGAAAAAGCAAACTGTTTTCAAACCGCACTGGACTCTTCCAAAAATAACACTGCCAAATTCTGAGGGAAATAGAAGGACACAAACCCCTCGTCGTCCTTACCTACTAAAATAATTGCAGGTGATGGCTCCTTCACAAGCAAACAAAGCATATTAGAACAGCTAAATAATCACTTCACCACTGCTCGTCTAGCCTTTGACACCTCTCCAGCAAGCAAGCTGATCCCCACAGCCTGGCATTAACAACCCACTGTGCTCACACACTAATGCCTTCCGTCACTCAGCCAAATTTAGTTTAACCCAATTACCCTCAAGCAGGTCGAAGACCTCCTAATTACCCTGGACACCAAAAAAAGCGCAGAAGTCGATCAACTCGAACCCGTCTTCCTAAAATTAGGTTACTATCTACTGGCACCACCCATCACCCACCTCTTCAACTTGTCTCTTTCTCAAGGGGCTCTTCCTTCTATGTGGAAAATAGCACACATTATCCCACTTTTTAAATTCGGTGACCCAAGTGACCTTCACAATTACCGGCCTCGTTCTCTGTTATCCATCTTGTCAAAACTACTTGAAAAATTAGTTAATTTTCAACTAAGAGAACACCTGGAAACCTCCAATATGCTCAACCCACTATGCCAAAACATAGTATTATATCTGCCCTGGCCAAGGTCACAAATGATTGGCAAATCACCCTAGATGCTAAAAAGCACGTCTATGCACTTTTCATGGACCTAAGCAAGGCATCTGACACCATAGACCATGATTTACTACTGTTTATGCTGCTTAACCTTGAACTGGATGACATTGCCTTGAATGGGTTTCCTGCTACCTTTTTAGTTAGACAACAACAGGTCAAAGCCCAAGGTGACCTCTTCCCCCTTAAAACTCTGCAGAGAGGGGTTCCTCGGGGTCAGTCCTGGGGCTCCATTATTCGCTATTTATATTAATGATATTGACCACAACATTAGTACAGCAAGTGTTACATAGAAACATAGAAGTTAACAGCAGATAAGGACCGCCAGGCCCATCCAGTCTGCCCATTTTTTTTCTACCTTATGAGTGTGCCATAGGCCTTTACTCTGTCAATAGCCTATTTATTCTTACTCATCTGTATTGCTCCCTTATGCCTATCCCATGCCTGTTTGAAGCCCTGCACTGTATTCATATCCACCACTTCCTGGGGTAGGCCATTCCACGCATCCACCACCCTTTCTGTGAGAAAGAACTTCCTCACATTACCCCTTAATCGTCCTCCCTCTAATCTCATGCTTTGTCCTCTTGTCATGCTATTTTTCTTAGATTGAAACATATTAGACTCTTTCACCTTGTTAATGACCTTAAGATGTTTGAATGTTTCGATCATATCACCCCTCTCCCTCCTTTGCTCTACGGTATACATATTGAGCTCCGTTAATCTGTCCTCATATGTTTTCTGATGCAGTCCCTGCACCATTGTGGTTGCCCTTCTCTGGACTGCCTCCATTTTGTTAATGTCCTTGTGCAGGTGTGGCCTCCAGTACTGCACACACTACTCCAGATGGGGCCTAACCAGTGTCTTGTAAAGAGGGATTATTATCTTTCTCTTATGACTTGTGATACCCCTACTAATACACGCCAACATCCCTCTAGCCTTACCTACTGCTTTAGTGGTCTGCTTGGATGACTTCAGGTCATCTGTGATGATGATGCCCAAGTCTCTTTCTTCCCATGTGATTGCCAGCAACTCCCCTCCCAACCTATAGGTAGCTTCAGGGTTTCTCTTCCCTATGTGCATGATCTTGCACTTCTTTGCATTAAACCTCAGTTGCTGCTCTTCAGATCAGTCTCCCATTTTTTCCAGATCTCTTCTCATTCTGCCCACCCCATCTGGATCATCTACTCTGTTGCAGATCTTGTTGTCATCTGCAAACAGGCAAACCTTACCCTCCAGTCCATCTGTGATGTCACTGATGAAAACATCAAAGAGGACTGTCCCGAGGACTGATCCCTGAGGTACCCCACTTGTGACTTGCATCTCTTCTGATTGTATACCGTTTATCACCACTCTCTGTTTTCTGCCTGCCAACCAGTTTGCCACCCAGTTGACCAACTTCTAACCCACCCTGAGCCTACCTAGCATATTAATCAATCTTCTATGTAGAACAGTATCAAAAGCTATGCTGAAGTCAAGGTAGGTGACATCAACTGCACCCCCTTGGTCCACCACTCTGGTTACCCAGTCAAAGAAATCTATGAGATTAGTTTGACAGGACCTTCCTGTTGTAAACCCATGCTGTCTTGGATCTTGTGCTCCTATGGATTCCAGGTGTTGCACTATCCTTTCCTTAAGGAGTGCCTCCATAATCTTGCCCACTACTGAGGTAAAACTGACAGGTCTATAGTTCCCTGCCTTCTCCCTGCTGCCATTCTTGTGGAGCGGGATCACATGAGCCTTTCTCTGGTCTTCTGGGACCTCTCCTGTGTTCAGAGACTCACTAAACAGTTCTGCTAATGGCTCTGCTAGTTCCATCCTTAGCTCTTTTAGTACCCTGGGATGTATGCCATCAGGTCCCATTGCCTTGTCCACCCTGAGCTTAGCGAGCTCTTGTAGGACCCTTTATTTTGTGAAGGGACTTGTGCACACCTCGTTCCCCCCTGTGTCCATGGTGCTGAGCTGTTGGTCCTGCCCTACCTTCTTCTCAGTAAATACTGAGCAGAAGTATCTATTTAGGATAGATGCTTTTCCTTGGTCCTCCTCCACACACTTCCCCTTATCCCCTTTGGTCTTAGCAATACCCCCTCTGGACTTTCTCCTTTTACTAATGTATCTATAGAAAGTCTTGTCCCCTTCTTTTACTGTTCGTGCTAGTGTTTCCGCGGTTTGGGCCTTTGCCTTCCCTGCTTCCCTAAGGGAAGTTTGGTATGCCTCCCTATGTTTGTCCTACTTCGTTCCGTTATATTTCCTGAAGGCCAAGCTTTTGGCTTTGATCTTTTCTGCTACTGTTTTTTGAGAACCAAAGTGGTTTCCTCCTTCTTTCACTCTTGCCTTTTTCCCCTAACACAATGGGATGTTGCTTCAAGTATTGCATCCTTAATGTTTGCCCACTTTGCCTGTACCCCCCTCATCTGTATTTCTTCTTGACAGGGCTAGCTTAACTCTGTTGGCCATCTTATCAAAGTCAGCTCCTCTGAAGTCCCATATTTTTGCCTTGGAATGGGATGAATTAGTTCTAGTGGCCCCCAGGTGACCTTCTACCTGAAGATCTGTGATCCTTTCCCCGTTAGTTAGTACTAGATTCAGGATAGCCCTGTCTCTTGAGGGTTATTGTACCAATTGTTTGAGGCCCTCCACCTTCAGGGAATCCACTGTGTGCCTATTTCTGGCAGATGTTCCAGCTAGTATTGACCAATCTATATCTGGCATGTTGAAGTCCCCCATCAGCAGAACCTCCCCTTTAGCTGCCAGGTTTTGTATATCTTCTAACAGTAACATGTCTCTATCCTCCCCCTGGTCTGGAGGCCTGTAGACAACCCCAGTTCATATGGCTGTTCCATTTCCTGTTTCCAGGGTGCTCCTTATGTGTATTCTGAATTTCTGTAGCTTTGATAGTTTAATTGACATAAAGATCCACCCCCCCCTTTTTTTCACCTCAGTCTCTTCTGAACAGTACATAGCCAGGTACGATAGTCTCCCAAGTATGGTTACTGGGTGAACCATGTCTCGCTAATGGCTACTATGTCTAGTTTAGCCTCTCTCATTGTTGCCTCCAGGTCTGGGGTCTTGTTTCCCAGACTGCGGGAATTTGTGTACATGATTTTCCTTTGGCCGGATTTTGGTGCATTAGTTGTGGGGTAAGGGTCCAGCTTTTGCCCTGTGCGTCGTATGGGGAGCCGGACTTTTTTCCTCACCTGGTGATGCAAATTAACTACAAACATGCTGAACTCCTGTTTGATCTCTAGCTGAAGGGGGAAGGGTGCTTTTCCCGTTCGATGTATCGGGTGCTGCACCCCTCTCCCCATTTGCTAGTTTAAATATTCTGCAAAGACATCAAACTTCTGCCCCAGTGCACTGACTCCCTCCTTAGTCAGATGCAGTCCATCGAATTTAAAGAACTTTTGCTCCCCAAACTGTTGCCAGTTACCTACAAATCTGTGTCCTTTATCCTGGCACAAGCCCTTGAGCCACATGTTTAGCTACCCTATCTCTCCTTCTCTGACCTTCTGCCCATCTGCCCCCTTCTCCCAGACTGACAGTACCTCAGAGAAGGAGGTGCCAGATGAAATGGATGACAGTTTGTCTCCCAGCCTGGTCAGGTGTTCCTTGACCTCCACAACTGACCGGCTGGCTAGATCATTAGTTCCTATGTGTACCAGGACATTGATGTTTTCTCTTGCTTCCTGCATGATTTTAGCAATGTGGTCAGTGTCTCTCCATGCTGATGTTCCTGGGAGACATCTGACCATTACCCCTGGCTGGAGGTAGGTATCAACTCCCCAAATCATGGAGTCTCCTATAATCAGAAGTGTTTTGGATTTTGCCTTTTTTGTTTTGGTCCCTACTATGGGTGAGTTTTGTAGTGCTAGCTCCTGTGCTGCAGTGTCCTCTGCCCCTTTGTTTGATTTTGGAGATAGAGGCAGAGATACTTGTTTGTAGTTTTTATATGGTTTGTGGAGGTGATATGCTGGTGAGCACTGAGTGATGGGGCACCCAATTTGCCCCTCCTAACCACTTGCCAATCTCTCAGACCAACTACCCTCTGCAGTTGAGGTGCTTCAGTTGGATGTTGGGGAAATGGCGGGTGGTTCTTGTAATATATTTCCTCCTGAATATGCTGTTTGAGGTGTGGAATCTCTGCCCATGCTGCCCGTAGCTGAGCCCTTAGATCTCTGATGGTCCAGCATGTAGGACAGTGTCCTAAATCCTATATAACTGCCCTTTTGAAAAGGGTCCTGCAGTACGTACAGTTAATAATATCCATTCCAGTTGAGCTGCCGAGTTTATAACCTGGTCTGCGTAGTTAGGAGGAAAATGAAAGCGAACGTGTAATAATTTTTTTTTTTATACATTTTTTTTGTTTGTACGTTTTGTTTGTTTTTGTATAACTTTTTATAACAAGTTAAATTAATTGTGCCCCTTTAAGTGAAATCACTGTGTGGATACCCCTCTGATCGTCCCCTTCCTGCTTTGCTACAGGAAATGTCACGACTGTGCTACTCTGTAAAAGGAGTGTAGCATGGGGTGGGTTGTTGGGCCCTTCCCCTGCCGAAAGAGAAGAGCCATGGATGAAAGAAACAAGGAGGTAAGAGCAGAAACAATCAAACAACAACAAATGCAGACGCTATCCCACAGTCTGTACCTCGTAGGTGCTCCTGTGATTAGCCCTGAAAGCTTAGCCTAATGATAAATAAAACTGTAAAACCTGTCAGTACAAAAAAGTAAGAAACCCTATAAGCACCACCTGTAACAATTTAACAGAAGATATACACTGCTAAAAAGACGTTGCTACAGAGAAAAATAAATCAGTAATCTGTAAGCACAAAAAGTAACAAAACACGGAAGCACAACCTGCAGAACAATTTAACAGAAGACATATCATGCAAAAAAAAAAAATGAATCAAAGAAAAATAAAGCAGTAATATGTAAGCACAACACAGTATCAACCTGCAAGCACACTCTGTAACAATTTAGCAGAAAATATACCCTGCAAAAAAACAATTTCAATCAGAGAAAAAATAAAACAGTAAAGTGTAACACCTGTATGCACAACACAGTAACAAAAACCTGTAAACCCAACCTTGAACAATTCCACAGAAAATATACCCTGCAAAGAAACAATATGAATCAGAGAAAATAAAGCAGTACTCTGTAAGCACAAAACCGTAACAAACCTGTAGGCACACCCTGTAACAATGCAGCAGAAAGTATACCGTGCAAAAACAATTTGAATCTAAGAACAATAAAACAGTAATATGTAAGCAAAAAACAGTAACAAAACCTGTAATCACAAAAGAAAATAATAACACACAATAAATCTGCCTAGACAAAAGAAGCCGTAATTATTCTCCTTGCTCTGATAATGTTGTTCCTTGCTGTGTCCTTACCAGCAAACCTAGAAGAAAAGAGCTCAGGTGAAGCGAGGTGCCTTTTGCCACAAACATAGCCGTGTTCATCTCTTTGCAGACGACACTGTACTTTATGTTGCTCAGCCTAACCTTGGGTCTGCGTGCCTAGAGCTGCAGCAAGAATTCAGTCTCTTACAGCAAAAACTGCTTCACTTGAAACTTTTGCTTAATGCCAAAAAGACCAGTCATGCTCCTCTCCCCACATACAAAAGCAGTAACCACCAGCCCCTCAAATACCAAGCGACAGATTACGACCATCCTGGGGGAACCACTCAAAACCATGGACAAATTCAAATACTTAGGATTTTGGCTCGATTGCAAACTCTCATTCACAACACATATTGAATAACTCTCAAAAAAATTAAGACAAAGGCTAGGACTCATTTTCCGTATTAAGCACCTGGTTACTCATGAGGCAAAATTAAGACTGGTTCAGATGACATTTCTCCCCCTTATCGACTACGCAGACTTCCTTTATAGCCATTGCTCCAAAATAGCTTTAGCAAAATTGGATATGCTGTATCATAGGGTGCTAAAATTCCTCCGTAACGCACCATTTAATACCCACCACTGCTCCATTATATGCAGCTAGGTTGGACCTCACTTGCCACTAGGAGGTGGCAAAATGCCTCCCTCTGGGCTTATAGAGCCATCACCAAGAAACTACCCCTTATAAATCTCTGTCCTTTTCTAATGTACCCTCTGTGCGTACTCACTAAGAAAATTCTCATATATCCTGCTTGACATCCCTAGAATAAGATGGCACCTCATCCCTAATCCATGCTCTGCTTATCCTATGGAATACCCTCCAAAGCTCACTGACACTGACACAAATTGTTGGTGTTCTTCAAATTGATGCTAAGACACTCACTGAAGGAAAGCTGTCACTGCTATTCCTAACCTTTTTCTCTACCATGAGGTAATTCTTTCGCACTTAGTACTTAACACTTGCCTAACTTGCCACCCCTGTAATTGCCCCTTCCCTTATAGTTCTACCCCATCCTCAATCATTTTGTTCTCCCCTTCTCCTCTTCCATATCTTCTCTATCACCCTTCTCTCCTGTCCATTTCATGCCAGAACTCCCCTTCCCCCAACCCTCGTTCTGTCTCCTAACGCTCGTTCTGAACTCTGTTGTCCTATCCCAATGTACCTGTTTTTGACAGCTAATCTTAGATGTTCCTTGTTTGGTACACTCAATGTACAACTTGTATTGTCATCATTTTGTAATGTGCATGCCTCTGTTTTGTAATCATATTATTGTTTAATCTTTTTGCTTGTGTCCTTCCAGGACCACCTTGCAAATGAGTTTTCTCAATGGTGTCTTTCCTGGTAAAAT
Source organism: Neoceratodus forsteri (assembly GCA_016271365.2). NCBI lineage: Eukaryota > Metazoa > Chordata > Ceratodontiformes > Ceratodontidae > Neoceratodus > Neoceratodus forsteri. Next base: position 247,309,387 of record CM057457.1, read on the forward strand.
AAAATTGAATTGAATTGAACATGGTGGGGTCTCCTGAGGGTTTGCTGTCTCGTTTAAAGTCTTCTGGTTATTGGGCTTTTGTATGAGGTGGCCCTACCCTTTGAAATTCACTCCCGGTAGAGGTCCAGAACTCTTGCTTTCTCCTTTAAATGTCTTTCAAAATCTTAATGAGTGAAGCAGGCTTTTAATCTAATGGACTCAGTACTTGACTTTGAAGTGTACTTAGTATTGGGTTATTTTCTTATTTATCTGTTTATTTGCTGTATTACTGTGATACTATTATGTATTCTTATCTGTAAAAGCAGAGCTTTGAGGGGGTGTTTTCAACAAATAACTACTGCAGCTAGAGTTGAGATAATAAGGCATTATATGGTTTACATTTCTATAGCTCTTCTCTTGTGCATTGTCCTACAAAACACTTTGCTAAACAATGACTTGGATATCTGCAGTATGGTATGAAAGCAAACATGGTTGCAGTTGCATACAACATACAGATGGTCATGGATAAAGTACACAGGAGACTGTATGAGTTTATGTTTCAGTACTGGAATTGAAAGTTCAGTAGCCTGTCCAGAATTAATTGGTATGGGCTGGTGCCCTGCGTACCAGAAACATTCAGCTCTGTGGGATGGCGAGTACCTGAACTTGATGGCAGCCTTGCAGAAGACAGAATTCCTGTAATTGTTGTCTGAGTCTAACATACCCCGATGTGTACTGAAAGGGAGACTGATCCGACTGTTAGTGGGTCTGCTTTAGTCTTTGTTCTGATTCCAGTGTGCATTGTTTCAAAGCTCTATGCAGAACTCAAGCAGCAGAATTGTTCCTGAAAAGTCTGACCTCAAAACCTTAACATCTTGGCTTCCGTGGAATCCCTGCATGCTAGCATGTGAAGAACACTAAAGAGTAGTTGATGCCTCTGGAAGGACTATGATCAACATAATACTTAGTCACAGCTCAGCTTATGTGTTTTATGTTTTTTTTCCATATAGTAGCTGTTTACTTCCTGACCTTCGCTTCTGCCTGACCTTAAGGCTTTATCTTGAGACCTCGCAGCCCCTTGAGCTGCTCCTCCCCGTCTGACAGTAGGGATCTTCAAGGAGTGGGGCAGAGTACTGGCTGTTATCATTAAGGTGGCCAGCAGACATGGACACTTTCCTGGGTTTTTGCCCAGTTTTTGAATCCCACCCACCTCCCACTGATGCTGGATGGTGCATCAGGAGGCATTGCGATGGGAGTGCGAGGCTTGGTTTTGCCTAGGTCTGTCATCATGGGGCTGGGTCCATTTTCTGTTTTTCTGTTTCTCCATGGCTCTTCCTTGATGCGCCGGCAGCAGTGATGCACAAGCCTGAGCACACACGCAATGCATGCTGCTGTGTGGCATCTGCCGATGTCTTCCCTTACCGCATTTGACACACTGTGGTGGTGGCACACATCTTCTCTCTCCAAAGAAAGTGAGTGTCCCCTGGAATGCTCAATCCTTCTGCCTCCAACAACGCAGGCTCATTTCTGAACCTGGGTTGCTGGTGTCACAAGCGACAGCCCTACCGCTACGCCGATGGGCTGGCCACTTATCCCCCTCTGTAGTTCTTAGTGCCCAACTTGTGGCACCACAGTCATTGCCACAGAAACAAGTTGTGATGTCACAAGCAGGGGATTATGACCTCAAGGATGACATGGGTACAGTGCACACTAAATGACACGGCAAACCAAAAATGTTTTACTGCAGAGATGCAATTTATTTGCATTTAGTGGCAAAGTAAACAAGAAAGATGTACTGTTCCCAGCACTTCGCCTCTTTAGCAACAAGGCTTTTTCAGGGAGGGGAAAACAGCTAGATTCAGCCTCAAATGGGAAGAGCAGTTAGTAATTACATGAACCCCACAGGTGGTACCACCAAGAAAAGTGCTCAGCCTTAAGAATGCCTTAGTAAATTTTATTATATATTATAATGTGACAGGCAAAACCCCTTGGCAATAGTTTTTATATGTGAAGATGAAATTTGCTGGTCTCCTCTTAGAACAGGGCAAGAAAACATGAGACAACAGAAATAATTTTCTTAGAGAAACCCACATAATAATAAGAACTAATAACTGTTAGAAAATCACTTAGTGGAAAATAATATTGAAAAAGAGTATTTGAACTGGGAATATATACTCTCATAACAAGAACCGCAATTGATGTAATTTTCTATAAATATATATATATAAAACAAAAACATACAGCTGGAGATTGTTTCAGGAGGTACGCAGATATTTGATTGTATCTCCTCTTTCAAAAAAACAAACTTGACTAAATATAGAGGAGTGGTGGGAAGAAAGACATGGGTAGAGGGATGGGGAGGTTGGAGGTTATGGTATGGGATTTTATGGAGAAGGGGAGAAAGTAAGGAGAAAGACAAAAAAGGTATAAAAAGGGAGTGATTTGGTATTAAAGAACTTATAATAAGAATGGAGACATATTAAAATAGCACATCCAAGAGGGTACCACAGGAGCAAGAATAAGTTTTCATACATACTAGCTGCCTGTGAAAAGAAAAAAGTAACAAAGAAAAGAAAGAGGGGTTAGACTGTTTCATGAACTTAATGGTGAATTACTACTGTGTTCTTTACTTAGCTAGCATCACTACAGAAAAGGTATTATGTCAGTGTGGTCATTTAGCCCATTCGTACACAATGTGTTGAGAGAGAGAAGATCCATCTGGACTCTCTTTGCAGAAGAATTTTTTTTTTTGTATTATTTCTTTTCTTCCCTCTTGCCTCACAACCCACCACTCCTTCGGGCTGCTTAGATCCTACATCCGTTCTGCCTGTCCCGTCCTGAGCCCTCCAGCTTCACAGCGCAGCTGCCCCTGGGGTAACCCAGATGTAACCCTTTGGGTCCCCCTCCTCCGAGGGGGAAGGCACCAGGAGGGGGTAACCAACACATACTTGGCCCCAGGGAGCTGCTGAAGTGGAGGAGCTCTTTCAAGGCATCGGCAGGAACAGAGGATCGGCAGCCATCATCCGGTCGGTTGGGAGGCGGATTTCCGCTTTTCTGCGCTATTCCCCATGCGTCGCTGCAGTAGTGCTCCTGATCTCCACCAGGGACTGCTACCGAGCGACGCCAACCCACTACCCGCCCCAGGAGAGGAGAGAAGTCCCTATGGACACTCAATCCTCTCCTTCCCCTGCTAGCCCCCAGCGTCCAGAGTCCATTCACAAACCCGGGTCACTGGCGAGGCACGAGGTGTGGCGTCCAGCGCCTCAACCCTCAGCACCACCGGGCCGGCTTTGCAGAAGAATTTTTGTCTGGTCTCCACCTCTAGTCCTCTAGTCAGAGGCTTCACATGATCAATATCCATGAAAGTCCTGTTATATGGGTATATGGGTAACTGTTGTGGGATTGTTTAAAATAAAGTTCAAGGCAGGGGAAGGGGAAATTGTTTAAGCAGGAAAGGCACACTAAGCCAGAGCTTGTTTCCAGGTGTGACCTGGGAGCATAGGGAAGTTAAGTGACTTGCTCAGGGTCGCACACAAGGGCGTAGTAGGGGGCAGATCAGTGTGAATGCCCGACCATCATTTCAGCCAGACTTCTCTTGGGAAATTGCAACTCCTTTCTTTTTTTTTTTTTTTTAATCCTGAACTACTCTCGTCACTGTCACAATGCTAGACGTTCATTCCCTTCTTGCTTCTTCCACGATGATCACAGCCCACTCCAGTCTGTCTGACGCTTGTGCACACTGTGTCTGTCAAAGCAGCTGTGCTATAGTAAGCACTACAAGTCTACATGTCATGTTTATCGGCATCGGCAGATGGGTGGGAGGCATGTGCCACATGAATTTCAACTGAACTTACTACATTATTCTATTAGCGGACCGCTGTTACAGTCATGTGTTAAGTTAGTAGACCGTACAGGTTATACAGCGCATGTCAGTAGTTGTTCACTCCTGCCGTTGGTGTTGTTATCCTCAATCTTGAGGAGAGAGAGAGAGAGAGAGTAGAGCACGGTGTATCTGTCGGTTGTACGAGGTGGCTCGCCTCGTCACCGCTTGCATTGCCCTTACTTACTTTGTTAAATTCATCAGTAAGTCTGGAGGTGTCCCCCATGTGTTATTTCTTCCTGGACTCCGAGGAGTTAGTGAGGGATCCTCTCTCAACCAGGTTTCTTAAAATTTCAATGTTGGCTGCTCAGAAGGCGATTACTAAAAACTGGTTAACTTCGAAACCAGTTTCTCTAAATAAATGGCAAGAGATTATGATAAGCATTTATAGAATGGAGGCACTGTCAGCTACCTTGAATAAGAGGCTTCCGCAGTTTGAAATCTTATGGAGACGGTGGGTCTTGTATATGGCAGAGGTAAGACCAGACTTTATCCCTTGACAGGCTGGGGCTTTCTCCTTTTTGGTGACGAATCTCCTTATTGGGAACAAACCCTAATGCAATCTGTCCTGGAAAGGAAATGATAAGGTTATAAACACTGGTGATTCATCTTCTTTCGTAATTTAAATTAAAGGACAAATCCAGATCTGCTAGATAAAATAATACTCAGGGGTATAAATTTTTTGAAGACTTCTGATAAGCAGCTTTCCCTCTCTTCTAGTCAGACTATTAATTAATTATGAATCTGCCTATGAGAATTATCAGAATTAACTGAATTAACTGTAACATTTACATGTAAAAAGCGGTTGTATGTCCTGTTGTCTTTTGTATGTTCTTTGTATGTAATTATCCGGAAAAATAAAGAGATAAAGTTTAAAAAAAAAAAAAAATTCATCAGTAAGTCACAGTCTTTCTTGGAGTGACTAGAGGTGATTTTACAGCTACTGTAGCACACGTTAACATAAACAATTTAAACCGTGTGAAATTGTTGGGCCCATTTGATTTTAAAATGACGATGTGTGCTGCTTCATCTGGCAGACGTTTGTACTGAGTGAAGTGACTGAAGTTACTACCTTTACTGATGTGGCTGCCTTGGAAGCCAAATGTCATGATTTGCTTTTTGCAATGGCTTGAAGACGCTCATGACACTTGAGTTCCCTCCCTACCACCGTCTCGTTATCGATCTAATCCTCCCATCAGACCCATTAGACCAGTGTTAGAGAGGGAATTGGGCTAGGCAGTGTTTTTCAAGGGAATCCTCACAGGCAAATATTTTGTATGGACACCAGTTTTGAGGGGAATAAATTAAATTTTACTTCAGCTAAAACACAAAAGAAAAATAAAGGAATTTGCATTCAGTGTGATGTACAATGTAACACAACAGATTCTCAATGGTCAGTCTGTTTGCTGCTTCTTGCCTCCCAGCTGTTCATCTCTTCTCACTCTCTTTCCTGGCACCCTTTTATCAGGCTCCCGTGTGTGTCTCAAAAACACTTTCTCATGAGTGCCTTACCAATAGCCTCTGCAAGCAGAACAAGCCTGAGATCTTAAAGGGACGACCCTAAAGCAAGCAGTTTTTTTTTTTTTTTCAAATCCCCCATAGCTCCTGCTAACACCTTTACTGTGGTTGTGGTGGTGGTGGCGTGGGAATGATGAGTGTAGAGCATGGTAGGTGTAGAGGACAAATGTGGAGATGAGGTGCTACTGTAAGTGATGATCATCCACATCAGCCTTGTATCTGTACAGCCACCAGGCTGTTACTTCCAGGGGTAAATCCAAAGTTCCAGACTAGATTGGACGCATCTGGAAATGAGCTATTTTATTTCAGTATGTCTTTCCTGATGAAACTTTTCAAATAAAAAAATATATAAAAAAGCTTAGCAGAGAACAAGTCCCATTAAGTGATGCTGGAAAAGAGAATAATTGAATAATCAAACCACATAATAATTATCCGATCCAACTAAAATATATGGTTTTAAGTTGTATAGGAAACAAATAATGGCATAATTTATGTATCTGCAGTATCCAAACATCTCTATTCAATTACTGTGACACAAACTTTCACAGTAACCTTAACTTCCCTGACAGGTTCTGGAAGGTTATTCACCCCTTTTCTGACCCCCTACCCAGTTGCTTGCCCCTGTTCACAATCCAGGGAACTTACACATCTCTGACCCCACCATATGACCTGATGAATACTGACACAGAACTACTCAACTTGAATGCCGGATACTGTTTACTGCCAATGCTCGTATGTTGTTGAGATGGGGGATTCATAAGTGGAGTGCCACAGGTATTAGTCCTGGGACCCATCCTATTTAGTACATTCATTAGTGACATGGGGAAGCTATATGGGAAGCTATACAAGGCAAGATGTATCTCTTTGTTCTGATGATGCAACACTGTGTAGCAGGGTAGATATCAAGAAAGGGGTGAGAAACATCAGAAGTACTTAGAGATTCTAGAAAGGGGGGGAGCACTAATCTGGGCATTGAGATGGAACATCAAGAAGTGCAAGATGATAAACTTAGGGAAAAGGAACCCATGCATGGAGTGTTGGATATGAGGAGTCAGGCTGACCCCCACAACAAAAGGAAGGATCTGCATTTCATCATCAGTGACTGCCTCAAGCAAACCAGCCAGTGCACTAAGGCATGATGGGGTGTATTGGAGGAGTTTTGATAGCAGGAGAAGTGAGGTGAAGTGATACTTTCCATAGACAGATCTTTGTTGAGGCCTCGCCTGGAATACTGTACCCAGTTCTGGAGCCCTCAGATGAGAAAGGACACAGACATGCTGGAGTCAGTACAAAGAAGGGTCACCAAAATCAGCCAGAGCCAACAAGGCATATGCTATGAGGAATACCTTGTGGCCCGGAACATGTACTTGCCGGAGGCCAGATGCGGGGGGGGGGGACATGATAGGGACATGTATGTTTCTGAGTGGTATAATGAAGGTGTAAAGTGAAGACCTGTTTGTTTGAAATATGGACACAGTCACAAGAGAACACAATTGGAGGTTAAGTGGGGGTAAAGTCAGGATGGATGCAAGAAAGGTCTACTTCACTGAAGGGTGGTGGAGCCATGGAACAGATATCTAGTGGAAGTGGTGGGGCTGGTACCCTAAAAGTATTCAGCCATGACTAGGACAGCACAAGAGTGCTCATAGTCCCACTGGAAAATCAGGGGGGTTATTATTTAGGGGAAAAGGAGAGAGGGGGACAGCCCACTTGGCCATTAGGTCCAGGGGTGAAGTATACTAGTATAATACGTGCAAACCCGATGGACCATCGGTATCTTTCTGCCAACAGATTCTATGTTTCTACAGTATGTATGATGTAATGATGGAATTGTATTGTGTTTACTTCAATTTAATTCAGAGGTGACAGAATTAATTTATATTTTTGTAGCCGGTTTTTAACCTTTATATATATATACGTGTTACCTTTTGTATTTACAATAAATAAATAAGTGAGCTATTATAAAGGACACTATTAAAAATGAGCCACGGCTAAATAATTTTAGCCGTGGCCGATGGCTCCACCACCCTTCAGTGAAGTAGAGCAAAGGCCGATGGCACATTTATAAGGTAGAAAAAGAAATGGGCAGACTGGATGGGCCTTGCGGTCCTTATCTGCCGTCAACTTCTATGTTTCTATGTAACATCATTCCTTGATTTTCAATAAACAATTGAATTGTGTCACACACCCATGAATCCAGAGGAAAAAATTAATTTTCCCTGGAATCAGGGATAGGTAAAATGTATCTTTAATAAAAACACAAAGACTCATCTCGGAGCATCTGAATCCCCAGAGCTCCCAGCCCCCCAGACCCCCAGCCTTAATGTAAAGATCTTGCACAGTACATTACAATAATACCTATGGGGTGGGTGGCCGATGCCATTGTTGGTCAGCCAGTTGCCTGCCACTGTTGCAGCTGCAGCCTTTAAAGGGACACTGTCAACCCTCTTAGGCCTCAAAGTGTCCTTAGTTTTAAAAAAAACATTTTATGATTGCCGCCATTCTGTAAAGACTGCTGATGTAGCTGGTCATTTGATTCTGATTCTTTTTTCTTTAAAAAAGTGAAAAACAGACTGCCCACTGTACTGATGTTATCACACAAAAACAGGTTTGTTTACATTCCTTGATCAGCTCTCACTGCATGTTTCCTGGACTTGGGAATACCCACAACACAGTCTAGCCACTCATAATGCAGTGGGAGTTTAGGAGGCTATCACATCATGAATAACTGCACTGTTTGGGAGGGGGGGTTCTAATACTCAGGAAATATGCAGTAAGAACAGATCCAGGATTGTAAACAAAACAAGGTTGTTTATAAATACACATTATCTGCATTTCAGTTCTACTAAACAAGGAGACAGACAAAACAAATAGCAACATCAATGAATTTTAGAGAAGGTAAGCAATCATAAAATGTAGGTTTTTTAACTAGAAATAATATGATGAAAAACAGGTTGACAATGTCCCTTTAAGGACAACTATAGTCTCGCACACCCATGACTTCAGAGGAAATTTTTTTTCCCCCTGGAGTCACGCATAACTGAGATGTAACACAAGTGTATTTTATCTTTAATAAAAGCCCAAAGACTCGCCACAGAGCATCTAAATCTCCAGAGCTTCTGGGGGCCTGGCAGTCCCCAGACCCCTAGCCTTTATATACAAATCTTCCACAGTACATTACAATAATGCCTATGGAGTGGGTGGCTGATAGAAACATAGAATTTGACGGCAGATAAGGACCGCTTGGCCCACCCAGTCTTTCCATTTCCCTACCTAATGGATAACCTGCAGATCCTAGTTAACCAGCAGCCTACTTCTTCCTACCCCCCCCCCCCACCCCCTAGAATTGCCTTATGACTGTCCCATGCATGCTTGAATTCCACCACTGTTTTTGACTCCACAACCTCCTCCGGAAGGCCGTTCCATGCATCCACAACCCTCTCTGTGAAAAAATACTTCCTTACATTACCTCTGAGCCGTCCCCCTTCTATCTTCAAATTGTGCCCCATTGTTCTTGCACACCTCTCTTTTTGAAAGATGCTACCCTCTTGGACTTTGTTGATTCCCTTGAGATACTTGAAAGTTTCTATCATGCCATTTTTGGTCAGCTGGTTGCCCACCACTGTTGCAGCTCCAGTCTTTAGACTCAACTATAGTCTCCCACACCCCTATCTCTGGAAAAAAAACAAATTTTTTCCCTGGAGTGAGGGGTAGAGAAGATGTAACAAAACTGTGTTTTATCTTTAATAAAAGCCCCCAAACTCACCACAGAGCATCTAAGTATCCAAAGCTTCACCCTCGGTCTTCTTCTTGGGAATTTAGGAACTTTCTGCCCAGCCTACATTTTTGGCCCACTATGCCCCTGGTCACACAGTATGCAAGTGGGGGCTGATGGGATTCAAAACCAGGTCTCCTGGTTTACAGCTCAGTACCCTTAACCATTGCGCTCTACTGCCTCCTTATCTGTGTGTGGGGAGGGGCTTTTATTATAGAGTGCATGTGCTCTTGAATCAGGTTTTTTTTTTTTTTTCTAATAGCAGAGTGTTCTCCTAACAAGGCAGCTGCATTGTATTACATAAATTACAAAAGGTGTAGTGCAGCTGATGAATTGCCTGATTTCTATTGTGGGATTGCCTGTTGGACATGTAAATTATTTTCCCGTCATGCAGAGCTGACGTATAGTGCACCTACCACAGGTAAAACTACTATTTGGCAGTTTCTGTGCTAAAGTACTGGTGTTGCAGATTTTTTCTCAACAAATAAGCTGTTGATAGCATGTCTCCCAAATGCTTACCCCTGCTGTTTACAACTTTCAGTCTGCCTTTGATGTTTCTAAGTAGATCTCACAGTCTCTTTTCAAAACTCGCCAATATTTAGAAACCATTCCTGCTATTTTGGTGCCAAGTTATTTTATTCTATCGGGGAACATGCTTTCTTATTTTTCGAGACCAGTAACTGTTGTCTGGGCTGATTTTTTTTTCCCTTTTCATGTGCATTTTGTAAGATATTTATTTATTTAACTTTTGTTTACCAGGTAAGTGCCATGAGCCGAGGTCCTTTTTCAGGCTCGACCCAGGACCAGAAACAGTCAAGATGTTACAGCAATACAATAAGTACAAGACAATATAACAGTATATTACAATACAACATTACAACATCATCTAAAACAGTCACATTGTGTAGATGTTTTGTAAGACATCTGTAGAGTACCTCTGTTCAAGAAACCAAGCAGTCAGATATTTTGATTGATTTAGATTTTTTTGTCAAACACAAGTGAATTGGAACAGTTTCTATGTTGCCTTATTTACTGGCCATATTGTATGGCCTGCATAAGGTGTGTGGAGTGGGTACTATCTGCTTGCCGTAATGTGTTCCCTGCAGTCTCTTTCCTGATTGTTGATGTATTGATCTCATTTCTTATAGCGGTGTCTAGATGAGGATCCAGGACGTCTATTTGGCATGTGTCAGTGATATGTAAAGTTAAGGTTAATAGTAACTGAACTACTTAGCTGCATGAAATCATGCAACATGGTCTCTGACCCATACTAGATGACTAGCATTTCATCTGCATGGTGCCTCCAGTAAGCAATCTGACATTAAAAGGGTTAGTCATGGGGTCAAGAACAACCCACTACCACTGACCCATAAATGGTGCCCTTGGCTGTCCCCCTTGTTTGAGGGTAGAATAACTTGTTAAACACAAAGTAGTTAGATGTTAGAATAAGCTGTATTGCTGCTGTATGAAATTCATTGAGGATGTCCAAATTAACAGAACCATCAGACTGCTTCAATACTGTATGCTTGTACAATAGATGTATATAGTAGGTCGGATTTTCAAAGGGTGACTCAGGGCTTATACCATGCCCTGCATCAAACCTGGTTTTGGACACAGCTGCACCAAACACCTTTGCTGCAACTGTGCCCAAGTTTAGTAGGTCGGGCGCAGTTGTGACATTTTACGTGTTTTATGGCAGCTTGCGCCAAATATTTGGTGCAAGCCCCTTAAAAAGAGTATCCCGGGTTGCTGCAAGCTAGATCAGAAAAAGTTGGTCTATCTTGCAGCAAATGGCACACGAGATGGAAATTCCTGATTGCTGGCTGAGAGAATTGCGCAAGCCCCATGCGCCATTTGTTCGGCACACCTAGGGCTTGTGCCATTCATGAGCCTTTGAAAATCCGGCCCAATTAGTTTACATTGATTGTTAGCCATCTGTAGTATTGTTGCCATTCAAGATGTTCAAGTTTGGCCGGTACATGCATACAAGGATATAACAATATCACATTTTTAGTATCACGTTATTTGTGTCAATAAAATATCATTATATATATTGATTTTTGCAATAATCTGCAGCATTTCTAATTTTAGGAAAACAAGTAAAAATCTGATTGAAGGAAGAGGGAAATCGGGGAATCGTGGTCACACCTGGAGAAGGATACACTGCCAGAGCAGCAAGTAGAGACAGTATATCACAGTATATTTTACAATGACAAATTATTGACAGGGAATTATCGTGATATATCATCATATCGTGGCATCCCTAATGCATACTTTCTCTAAGATGTGATTTCAAAAGTTGTACTCTTTCTGCAGGAAGTGATAAACAAATATTGATAATTTGTCTGCCAGGCTGCCAGTAATGGATAGGACAGGCCTACCTGGTGGATGGCTGGAATCCTTGTGCAGTTTCGGTAGCACATATATCGTTGGTACCACTTGTATGTATTCTGCTTCATCCTTACTGATTGACCCTTTCATCAATGCTGTTTCCAAAAAGTTGTTGATTTTGTTCCAAAAGAATGTTGTTGAATCAGATGGTAGTTTTCTGTAACTGGAGGTGTCACTGAGATGTCCGTTAATTTCTTCCTCACATGTATCCTTGTAAATGACGATTTTGCTGCCCTTATTTGAGTTGTTGTGTTATCAATAAGTTGTTGTTGTAGAGCCATTGTTTCTGTATTGCTGATGTTTATTTTTTGTGGATTCCATTTGGAGTTGAGGAGATTATCCACACTCTATGGGATTAAGTTCTATAAAGTTATCAACCCTGGATGGAGATGTAGTGACAGGTGGACAAAAACTTGACTTAGGTCTGAAAATCCTTTTGATCTTGTCTTAGTGTATATTCGCTGAAGATTGCTGCAAGATTGTCTCTTCAGGGGTCATTTGTAGCTGAGTTCCTCCTGGTGGTTGCCTTTCTGTTGTTTCTGCCTCTGATTATGATCTCACGTGTGGAATATGTAGCAAATACCAGTGTCTTGGGGAAATAATGACAAACAGCATTTATAGCCACATTTAAGGTTATATGTAATCTAGTTCTGTATTTAGCTTTCCCTTTTCTTTATAACTAAGTATATTGACAAGAAAAACATCTCTTGCCCTTGTTGGTCTGTCCCGTGTGCCCTTCCTTGTCTTGGGTTGTTTGTGACCTCTGTGCATCTTCACCTAATTTATACTCGCAACCTAAAAGCCTGCCTTAGTACGGGTAATTCCTAAATACCCTTTCTTCACTTTTTTCTGACTGCACCACAATTGTTACATTTTTTTTGTTGCCAGTACAATCTCAAATTAATGGACAGATTGGGTGGACAAAGTGATCCTTATCTGCTGTCAAATTCTATGTTTCCAGTGCACACATAGTCTGTTAATCTTCCACTGTTTATATTGCCATGAATCACTCATTTTGCCTGTTTTTTTTTTTATGTATATTTTGTCTGTACTTGGGGACAGTTACCCATGCCTTTTGTCACCACTAGGCTGGACTACTGTAACACTCTACACCCAGGGCTATTTGGAGGTTTGATGCGTTGACTGCAGCTAGTGCAGAATGCTGCGGCTCAGATGTTGGTGAGTTCCTCTGTGAGGGATCACATCACCCTGGTCCTGCGCGCTGTGCACTTGTTGCCTTTGCGTTCGTGTATCACCTTCAAGATTGGCTTGTTAGCATACAAGGCTCTACATGGACTGGGACCTGGCTACTTAAATGTCTCCTGATTCCTTATTAACCACTCCACCTATTCCGCTCCACTGAAGCTGGGCTGCTGGTGGTCCCCACCTCAAGGCTCAAGTCATTGGGTGATCGAGCCTTTGGGGTGGCGCTCTCCATCATGTGGAACTCAGTTCCCTACCACATTTGTGCTGCCAGCTTGGAGGAGGCCTTTAAAGCCTCTTTTAAGACCTTTTTATTTGAAGGAACTTTTGATAGGACCTGATTTATTTTGTATTGTAACATGGAAGAAATATGAGGACCTCAGGGAAGAAAGGGGATAGGTGTAACAGGGACAGCTGGTGGAAGAGCAACACGGCATTATGGCATGATAATGCCATGTTGCCTTGGAACGCTCAGAGCAATAATACCCTGTTGAGCGTGTGAACCCGCTCACCGAAGTAGGGAAGGAGTCAGTGGGTCAGAAATGGTGACCAATAGGTGCTGCGATGAACAGGGGAGAAAAAGGAACCGGCAGGGGTTGAGACGAGCAGCACAAATGTCTGTGGTGCCGCGGGCACTGTACAGAATGGGACAGAGGACAGAACGGGGAAGGGCGCAATTGTGGAGGTAGTGAGCGAGTGAGGGCAGATTGTAGAAGTTGCCGATCGATCGGAAAGAGCACAGGAAAAGACAGGGGAATAAGAGATCGGCGTGAGGGGAGACGCAAAGCTGTCAACATGAGAGAAAGCGCCACCTGTAGGTCGGACTGAGGAGGGCGAGCTGAGGAAAAAATTGCTGTGTGGGCAAATGTGTGAATGTGAACACAGAGGAGAGAGGAATGGGTAGGCGAAAACAAGTGCAGAGGGGCAAACCGTGGAGCTCAGAGTGGTGCGAGTCGCGGGAGGCACAGGATGATAGGGGCAGCAGATGTCAAGGCTAACAGAAAACATGTGGAAAATGCAGGAACAGGGAAATGAGGAGAAGTTTCTGGTGCTGTGAAAGCGCCACCTATTGGTGGTAATCGTCAGGTGTACAGGGCATGGAGAAGAGAACTGACAGTTTCGGGAGAATATAAAGATATGCAGGGACATGTTGCCCAGGATGCAGCAGAGCACTGAAGCGGAAAACAAACGAGGGTAGAGAAATGGAGAAGCAGCACAAGCACCAAAGTTGGAGGTGCAAACATAGTTGTATGGGAATAGTTATAGATACACCAGAGAAGAAAGATTAAAAACTAGTCACCACTATAGTACTCTGTGGGGTGATCAGCGTGCATGCGCACAAGTCCAGCAGCGGAAAGGCAGGAAAAGTAACAGACATGCCCCATAATTGTAAATGTTAAATAAGTGTTTCTGGTAATTACCGTTGTACAGCAAACAACAGAGCATCTCACAAATAGCACAGTTGCAGTTGCTATGTTACAAGCGCATTAATCCCCTCTGAAGGTGGCATCTAATCGGGGGTTAATGCGGTTGGACTGTTGTACGCCCTTGGCCTCCGGCCTCGTGCCACAACGGTCCCAACCATGCATTAACTCCCCATTAAATGCCACCTTCATCGGTGATTAATACATACTTCTATATTTTATACAAATGTTATATTTATTTAGTCTTTGTTATTTTACATTGTAAAGCACTCGGTGCCCTCATTGGATTGAGCGCTACATAAACAAAATTTGCTTTGCCTACTGTTTTTTTTTTTTTTTTTTACTTTTGGTGGTTCATTTTGCCAGCATTCTATTTTTGTTAATATTGACTACACTTTTCCACTGAATGCATTTGACTCCCTGTATCCACCCAAGGGTCGCACCTGGAAATTAGCCTTGGTTCAGTGTGCCTCTACCACTTTTCCATAAATAAACAGGATCACTAGCCCCTAGACTTTATCTACTCTGATGACAGGTTTTCATTAGACATCACCGTCTTCTGCTCCTGACATAATCTGTTGCTATGGAAGTGACTGATGCTATAATGAGAGGATTATATATATTTTTTGAACTTGTATTTTATTGTTTTTATAAAAACAATGACATACAAGTAACTCATGCCAGACTTCACATATCAATAAAGTGGATACATTGCATGTAACAGGTAAATTTAATTTAAGCAGTCTTGCTTTCAAATGCGGGGGTAATCCTTCAATTGAAAAGTGTATATGATAGTCCATGAAAAGCTGCACCTCGCAAGACTTATGAGAGGACACGTCAATGCAAACATTTTACAAAACATATGAGAAAATACAACAACCAGTGTTGTTATGCCTCTTTTACATTCATGTTTTTCCCCCAGGTGGTAGCAAACAGTGTAAACTTCACCAGACCCACCTCAAATATTTAAAACTAAATGTTAGTACAAGAAAGAAAAGTTCACCATTACTTTTAATCCAAAACCAGCATTAGTCTCTATTGTGCTATATTCAGTATTAAGATATATTTCTAAACAGCACTGTTTCTCCCCATATTAGCCTAATTCGGCAAAGAAAAAACTGGTACAACTTGTACTTAAACATGAATATCTAAATGATAATATGCCCAATATCGAAACGTAGCTCCCAATAGTTTTAACAGTGAATACTGTAACAGATGGAGAAAAGCTCTCCAACAGTCTCAAAACTGAGAAAGTTCAAGTGGGAACCTGTATATGTTCAAGTGCCTGTATCCGAATCAGAGTCAGACACCTCCTGTCTTCTGGACGTCTCAAACTCCCAAGAAAGAGCCCTCTGCCTTCTTTCCAGCTTCCTTGGGGTTGGTGTATTGATAGACATGGCCTCCATACTGGATCCGCAATTAGGCAGGCATCAGGAGTGAGTGAGTCCCCCCCAGACTACGCAGCCTGGCCCGAACACCATCAAACTTCTTCCTTCTCACCCTAGTAGCGAACGAGAGACCAGGAAATAAATGAATAGTGGATCCCTGGAAATTAAGCATTTCGTGCTGCAGAAAGGATAGTATCTGGAATTGCTGGATTCACCGTCACCATGAGGATAGTTCTGGGGAGATCGTTGGCAGTCGTCGCTGTTCTGGGTGAAATCCGGTAAGCCCTAAATAAAGTGTTGGAGTCCAGAGAAGTAGTAAACTGTAGGGCTTCCAGCAGCCACCCCTTAATAAAATAGAGCAAATTGTCACCCTCTGCATTTTTGGGCAGTCCTACAGTTCGAACATTTGAAGACCTCTGAGAATTTTCGAGGGCCTCGTGTCTGTAGCGAAGCTGGGCATTTTCTTCTTGAAACTTGCCGGTAGATGACAATGCCTTGGTTGCCATTGTTTCCACCGAGGTCGCGGTTTTGGTGGCTGCAAATGTTTTAGCATCCTGCTCCTCGAATTTGGTAAGGATTGATTCCATTTTTGACTCGAGAGCTTGCATGGACTTTTGTAGAGCCCGCCATGGTGGCTTGGGCACTGAGTAGGGTTGCGATGCGACCTCCTGAGCAGTCTGCGCTGGCTGATTTTTTGATGTAGTCACAGGTCCTTTGTTTGTGCGACTCATGGCTGATGTGTGGTATCTATCAACGCTGCTTGCCTCCGAGATCTCCAGTGTCGTCAAAAATTGGCACTTTTTCTGAAATATTCGAATAGTTTAGCATATTAAAGTGGGTATAGTGAGGAGCTCTCACTGCATGCGTCTTGTCAGTGGGTGTGCTCCACAGCACACACCCCCCCCCCCATAAAGAGAGGATTATAATGTCAGCAGTAAACAAGAAAAAAATTACTCAATGTAATAATGATGTTTAGGGTTAGCCTTTGACTCCTGCCAATACTCTCCTCCAACAACTTGGAGAAGCCACGCAAGAAAAACCTTTCTCTGGCACACCCTTCTCCCTGCAGCCTACAACCAAGGAAGGGGCTGGAGTAGAACAGTGAAGCAGGCTAGGGAGGTCAAATCATGGAAAGCCATGTGTGCAAATGCCAGGAGCCTTAGCAACAAGATGGAAGATCTGGAGGCTGTCATGGTACAGTCAGACCTGGACATTGTGGCCATCACTGAAACCTGGTGTAATGATAACCATGACTGGGAGGTGGCCATACCTGGCTAATATTCAGAAGAGACAGAAGAGGCAGGAAGGAGGAGGTGGCACTGTATGTGAAAAATGACATAAGGGCCACAGAGATCCAGGAGGAACAAAATGGGGGAGAGATACTGTGGGTTAAGCTGGAAAGGAAAATGGGGCCAGCCATCCGCACAGGTGTGGTCTATAGACCACCAGCCCAGGAGGAAGAAACAGATAGGGAGCTGATGCTAGCCATCCAAAGGATGGCAGACAAGGGTGAGGTAGTACTGGTTGGAGACTTCAATATTCTAGACGTGGACTGGAGCATCCCAGCAGCAGCATCAACTAGGAGCAGATTTATCCTGGACTCCCTTCAGGGTGCCTTCCTCAAGCAACTGGTCATGGAACCAACTCGGAGAAGGCAATACTGGACCTTCTGCTCAAAACAGGGACAGTGTGATGGGGGTAACAGTGGGGAGCACTTGGGTAACAGTGACCACCAGTCATTGTGGTTTGAAATCACAGAAAGAGCAGAACCAAACCACACAAAAACACGTATCCTGGATTTTAGGGGGGCAGACTTTGGGAAAATGGGGAGATACTTGAAAGAAGCATTAAGGGGAATGGGACAGGAATCAGGGGTTGAGGAACAGTGGGCAGTATTTAAAATGGGGATTATAAGAACAACAGAATTATGCAAGCAAGAGGAAAAGGAAGAGGAGACCATTATGGTTTTCCAAAGAGGTAGCTAAGAAAGTGAAAGCCAAAAAGATTGCATTCAGGCAATACAAAAAGACACAGGCAGAAGGGGATAGGGAGAAGTACCAGGAGAAACAAAGGGAGGCAGGGAAGTCAGTAAGGGAAGCCAAAGCTCAGACAGAAGACACATTGCAAAATCAGTGGTTAAAGGGACAAAACCTTTTACAGGTACATAGTGAAAAAAGAAAGACAAAGGGAGGGATAGTGAGACTGAAGGGGAGGATGGGAGTCGCGTGGAGGATGACAACAGTAAAGCTGACATATTGAACAGGTATTTCTGCTCAGTCTTTACTGGGGGTAATGGGTCTGAAGGGAGTACAAAGGGTGAGAATGGTGCAGAAATGGACACAAGTCCCTTTACGAGAAAGGGTCCTGAAGGAACTGGAAGTAATAAGAGTTGACAAAGCAATGGGGCCAGATGGGGTGCACCCCAGGGTCGCTAAGAACTAAGAGGTGGTGGCTGAACCTCTGGCTATCCTGTTTAGCCAATCACGGAAATAGGGAGGTACCCAAAGACTGGAGGACAGCAGATGTAGTCCCCTTATACAAAAGTGGGAACAAAGAGGAAGCAGGGAACTACAGACCAGTCAGCCTCACCTCGGTAGTGGGAAAGATCATGGAAGCACTACTGAAGGAGATTGGTGGAACATCTGGTTGTCAATGGACTACAGGACCCAAGGCAGCATGGTTTCACCAGGGGAGGTCATGTCAGACCAACCTCATTGAATTTTTGACTGGGTGACTAGGAGGTGGATCGGGAGGGCAGTGGACATGGCCTATCTGGACTTCAGCAAGGCCTTTGACACTGTGCCACATAGAAGACTATTACACAAACTGGGGAATATGGGTGTGGGCAGGACAGTAGTGTGGTGGGTAGGTAACTGGCTGGGTGGCAGGACACAGAGGGTGGTGGTAAATGGCTGTCACTCCACAGAGGGAAGAGTGACCAGTGGGGTACCACAGGGATCAGTGCTGGGACCGGTCCTATTCAACATCTTCATCAGTGACATTAGCAGGATCTAGAAGGCAGAATTTCACTGTTAGCTGATGACACAAAGCTCTGTAACAGAGTAGACACACCAGAGGTGTAGACAGAATGAAAAGGACCTGCAGAAACTTGAAGAATGGTCAAGGGTTTGGCAGTTGAAATTCAATGCAAAAGTGCAAGATAATGCATATAGGGCACAAAACCTAGCACAATATATCAGTTGGGGGTGAGGATATAGCATGCCCAAGCAGGAAAGGGATCTTGGGGTTGTCATCTCTGATGACCTCAAGGTAGGGAAACAGTGTGACAAGGCATCAGGTAAAGCAAATAGGATGCTGGGATGTATAGGCAGGGGCATCACCAGCAGGAAAAAGGAGGTCATAATTCCGCTATACAAGACACTAGTGAGGCCCCACCTGGAGTACAGTGTACAGTTCTGGAGACCATACCTACGTAAGGACATAGACAGGGTAGAGAAGGTTCAGAGGAGGGCAACAAAGATGGTGCATGGATTGCATCACAAGTCCTATGAAGACAGGTTGAAGGAACTGAACATGTACTCCCTGGAGGAGAGGAGGGAGAGAGGGGATATGATAGAGACATACAAGTATCTTACAAGGAGAAACAGGGTGCAGGAAAACACTATTTTTAAGCGAAAAAGATGTTCCAGGACTAGAGGGCATGGGATGAAGTTGGAGGGAGGACGATTCAGAGGAAACATGAGAAAGAATTTCTTCACAGAACGGGTGGTGGACAAGTGGAACACCCTGCCAGAGAAAGTGGTGGGGGCTGAAACAATCACGGGATTTAAGAATGCATGGGATAGACATAAAGGAATTCTAGAGGTCAGGGGTAAGGGGAAACAGACTTCTAGGAAAACAAACTGAACTTACAAGCTCAAATGGGCAGACTGGGTGGGCCATAGGCCCTTATCTGCCGACACTGTCTATGTATCTATGTACATCTCTGAAAGAAGTTGAAGATCTTCTCCTACAGTTAGACGCTAGGAAAAGCACTGGAGCCGACCTCATCGACCCTTACTTTTTAAAGGTTGGCCACCATGTCCTTGCAGTCCCAATCACACATCTTTTTAATCTATCCCTGTCCCAAGGTGATCTTTCTCTCATCTGGAAAACTGCACTTGTGGTCCCATTGTTTAAGTCAGAGGATCCTAGTGACCTTAATAATTACAGGTCAATCTCCTTACTTCTATCCTGTCTAAAATGCTGGAGAAAATTGTGAACACTCAGCTCCGGAACTATCTGGAATCTGAAAAATTGCTCAATCCACTACAATCAGGCTTTAGGGTACAGCACAGTACAATCTCAGCCATAGCCAAGGTGACCAATGACTGGCAACGTGAGTTGGACAATAAAAACTTTGTCTGCGCAGTATTTTTGGACCTAAGCAAGGCGTTTGACACTGTTGACCACAGTCTGCTACTTTTGTCCCTCCGGAATATTGGCTTGGACCCCCTATCCCTAAGATGGTTTGCTAACTACCTTTCTGGCTGACTCCAGCAAGTAAAGGCAGAAGGGGAAGCTTCTGCACTAAAACCCCTGTTGAGGGGTGTACCTCAAGGCTCCATTCTAGGCCTCTTGCCCTTTACTATCTATATTAACAACATAGATGCCTCCATTAAACAAGCACAAATACACCTCTTTGCAGATGACACGGTGCTGTACGCTAGTAGCCCCACCCCTGATGCTGCCCAAAAAGCACTACAAAGTGATTTTAATCAGCTGCAGCTTCAACCTCTAAGACAGAAGCTACTTCTTAATGCAAAAAAGACCAAAGCAATGTTCCTCTCACCCTTTCCTCATGCAACAAATCCTGCTATTGCTGGGACGCTCCCGCAGATCACCACTATTCTAGGTGAACAGTTGGAATACGTTACAAAGTTCAAGTTTCTGGGGGTCTGGCTAGACCATAGACTTTCCTTCACTGACCACATAGATGAGCTGGCTAAGAAACTCAGAAAAAGATTGGCCTGTTCTTTAGGATCAACAGTCTCCTTACAAGAGACGCTAAACTGAAATTGGTCCAAACGACCTTTCTTTCCTTAATAGATTATGCACTTTCTTTATAGTCAGGGTCCCACCGGCACCTTAGCCAAACTGGACACACTCTACCACAGAGCTTTAAGATTCATCACAGGTATTCCGTACTCTACCCATCATTGCGCCCTGTACACTGTAGTGGGATGGTCATCTCTCAGTTACAGACGACAGAGAAACGCTGCGGTTTGGACCCACAAAGCTGTCATAAATAAACTGCCCTGTTATATCTCTGTCTGTCTACCTTTTTGTGCCCTTGCAAAGTATGCCCTGAGAAGTACCTCTTATATTTCCTTATATGTGTACAAGGCAAAGTCACGTATTGGCAGATCAGCCATAAGCTATGTGCTACCTCAAATATGGAACAAGCAGCAAAAAATGTTGAAACTACCTCACCCTATCGGCTTAATAACATTTAAATCATTATCTCTACGTCAATTTAAGAAATCTTGTGCCTGTTTCCCCTGACTTATGACCATTAAAAGGTCCTATTGCTCTCTGAGCCACTGCTGTCTAGGGCTTGGTCACTTCTGATAATTGTCCCCTTCCTTCGCCCCCTCCTTTTCCACATCCTTCATTCCCATGGCTCCACCAACCCCGGACACGACTTTGCACTCCAGCTCGAACTCTTCTCAACGATTGAGACATCTATTCTCTATCTCCTCTCCCTCTGTGTCTGCCCCACAACATATGCCTTCCTGCCTCTATCACCTGCCTTCTACATCCCCTACCCTTCTCCTGCTGCCAACTTCAAGCTACAACTTCCGACTAGTATAGCCATGTGTTCTTGATTTTTACTTTGGATTACCTTATAATACTGTATACCTCATTTTTGTTCATGTTGACATTTTACTGTGTCATCTGACCCTTATATATATCTTACTGTAAATGTTCTATGCTGTACTTATTGTATATATTATATTTTGTTGTATTCTGTTGCTCACTACAAATCCAGGTCCACCTTGAAATGAGCATTGCTCAATGGTGTTCGCCTGGCTAAATAAAGATTTTGATTGATTGATTGATGGTTTCTTCTAAGAGATTTATTAGTGATTCATACAGTCTGCAGTCATCTCGAGCTTGGGTTGTTTCCTTGGAGATGGAATTTGGAAGCTTTCGAATTCAAACTCTACATTGGTCATGCTCCCCTTAGTGTTCTAATGTCAGATTTGTAGCTAAGACCAGAAGAGATCAGTGAGTATAGATCTAGTCAGAGCTAAATATTTTTCTCTTTAGAAAAGCATGCTAACACCACTTATATAAACTGTCAAAACTTTGAAGTTTAACAATAAATGCTCAAGCATTGAAAATAATAATTAGTTATTAAAACTGAAGAACTCCTTTTTACTGAAGTTCTGGAAGGGGATGCAGTGAAGAGCTTGTATGAATCACTAGTAAACCCCTTAAAAGAAACATCATTGCTATGGTGAGTAATTGTTACTTCTAAAACAGGAGGTTACCGGTGATGTCCTACCATATATAGACTTCATGCAGTGCCTTGGCAGGCAGTGTCTAGAACCCATTTAAGAAAACATTTCTGGGGGCGCTGTAGAGCATCCATCATGGCGGACGTCTTTTCCTGAGCTGCAGAACAATGGGGAAAAAAAACTTTGAATTTAACAAGCTAAGGCATAATCAACAGCATTTTAAAAGCAGCGATGATCGATAAAGGAAATTCAGTAGATCCCTGCAATGAGCCCAAAGAAGGACAAACACGCCAGACAAAACCTAGACGCTAATCTTTCGGTGGGTGCAGGCCCGAAATAAACCAGTGGAGGCCATTCCACAGCAGAGCACAGAGCACCCGACACACCAAATCCTCAGATAATGGCAATGCTCTAAAAAATTAGAGCAACCAGAGAAGACACTAACTGCCGACTAGCAACTCTGGAGGAGAGGGTTCAATCGAACTCCACATAGCTTACAGAGTTTACCTCAGAATTGGACCGGCAGCGGGAGAGGAATGCATCTTATGTACTGGACTTCCAGTATCTCCGCACTAAGGTCGAAGCACTTGAAAATGCTCAACAACGGATAAATATTCGTATTATCGGCTTCCCTACTAGGTTCTCCGGGTCGACAGAGATAGTTGCTGCTATTCAACATCTGATTTTTACGGACTTACAGCTCTTACCTGACACTTCTGGTACCTCTGTAATTAAGGCCTTCGCTATCCCCATGAGGTCAAGGGCTAGGGGCAATGCAACGGAGTGCCCTCTTACTGCAATCACCACACTTTCCAGCCCGGAGGCCCGTGTGCCTCTCCTACAAGCAGCTCGGCAACATGGAGACCTGATTTGGCAAGGCAATAAAATCGCCAAATTTCCAGACCTCTCCTCACAACGCAGACCAGAAAAAAGGCTCTGCAAGAGACAAAGAAAGTTCTCCTGAGAGGTAATGTCTCTGCCCAACTCCTGTTTCCAGCACGATTGCAAGTTCGGCATAAGGGAAAAGCACATCTGTGTACAGACCCGGAGGCTGCAGATGCTTTTGCAGTCAAAATTCTTGAAGATTGCTAGCACTCTTCAGACAGAGACGATGGGAGTGAATTAGATCCTAATGATTGAATCGTTTTTAGAAGGATTGAGTCGGAGTGGACTTATATCGTATGCTTTTTCTCTGGGTTCATTGTATAGCCCAAGTAATGTAATCAATTTACCTAGCTACAAGTTTAAAAATTATTAATGGTCTTTAAGGTATAGCCATGATGTTGATGCTCAAAAGATACGTCTTATAAATCCTAACCAGCCATAGAACCATGTCGCTTTGGAGCAAATAGCTCCACTCAGTTTGTGTACTTTAATAATATCCTGGCTATTTTCTGTTTCCCTGTCAGCCGCAAGTGGTGTTTAGTGCAGGGGTGCATCATTTAACTTGATTGAGCACAGACAATCTTTTCAATTGCCTTTAGGTTCTTGGGTGGAAGTTACAGCCTCCAGTACGTTATTAATTCTGCGAGTGACAAGAAATGTCGGTGAATTAATCTACTTGCAATTGGATAGGTGAGAGTGAACTTTCCTACGGGATTATCTTGTTGGACTATGACTCCTGTAAATTACTGAACAGTTTTGCCAGAATAATGGACACATTTCTATTACACATCCTACCATGCTCAATCTGTACATTGTTATGCAGCACTGTAATTATTTTGCCTGAGTGTATTTACTGAATACAGCACTTGCTATGTATAATAAAATGCCATAAATAAAAAGAAAAAGAAAAAAAAAAGAAAACATTTCTGAAGAACTGAAGTACAAAACCTGGCATCACTTCTGGATTAGATGTCAGATGATAATGAGAGGAAAGGTATGGACTGTCCTGTCCACCAGGTAGTTGTTTTACAGATTTCTTGGAGAGACAAACCTCTAAGCACTGCAGCTCTGGCAGCTGTAGCTCTTGTGGAATGAGCCCTTACCCCTTTTGGTGACTCTTTCCCTGTCTTTGTTTTTTAACTTATTTTATTGAAGTCTCAATTTGTAAGACAAACATCACAATTACAAAGGAGTGTATCATCCGGTGTACAGCAATAAAGGAACTATCTTACATAACCGTACTGAATACACATGTAAGATGCATGATAAAACATACCGTGCATTAAACAGTAAATTGTAAAAAAACATAAGGATTTCCCTGTCTTTTTTATCTTTGGTAACCAGGCAAGACCCACTAGGCACAAGTGCCGGTGTAACCCCCCTGCAAATGGGGGTTCCCAAAAGACTTCCAGGAGCTTGCTTGAATGCTCCAAGCCTGAATGGTGTTTGGCATTTAAGCCATTTATCAGTGAGTGTTTTTAGAGCCTCTGGTACTGTCTCTTTAAGAGCTGTCTGCTTGCAGACATAATTAGTTTGTATGGGGGGGACTGTGTGCTTCTCTGAGTACCACTCGAGCTGCTGCCAATTCACTTAATTTTTGCAGTCACTAGGAGTGCAAAGGGAACCTATCTGAAAGATGTAACTGTTTACCAGAAATTATTTAGAGTAATAATGAAATTACAGTTTGTCTAACCTGCTTCTTTGCAGTCAGAACTGTGTCTGCTAGTTCCCATTCTAGTTTTGAACTGCTGAACTGGACCAATCAGTGTGGGGTAAGCTAGCTCTAAAATGGTGCCTTGAACGAATCAGAACTTGGACTCATAATCTGAGCCAGCCACAAGAGGATTGTATGGGCAGTGACTCTGGGAGATGTAGTTTAGACTTCAGTGCCTTTTGGACCAACAGCAGCAGTCTATTGTGAGTGACAGCCAATCCAGTCAAGAACTGGGAGGAACTCAAAGGAAGTGCCCGGTTTTTGTCGGTTGAGTTCAGTTGAGCTTTGGCAGTGAAGAAGGAAGGAGCCCTGTGCTTTTCAGTGTGCAATTTTAGTCAAAAACGCGTGTAAGGCCCAGAGTTCGGTCTGCAGCTTGTGTAACAGCTTGTTAGGACTGAATCCGTCCTGTGAAAAGAATCAAAGGATCTCTGAAGAGTAGAAACCAGGCTCACCCTGTAGAAGACTGGAAGAATTGCTGAAAATTGCACTCGGTCTGTCAGGAACTGAATCTGCTGTGTGTTCTCCCGGGTATTGTGCAGTAATTGCGATCGGGATACAGATGCAGCCTGCCTGGTATAGTACTTTCTTTTATATGGATGTGTGAAGAGGTTTGTGTACCTCAAGTGAGCCCTGCTGACATTGAAGGACCCTATCTTATTTGGAGGTCGTGAGTACTAATTCAGGGTTGCTCCCTGTTGAATTGCCACATTAAATCCAAATGGAATTACTGTACTGCTGACTGTTTAATTCTCCTTTTCTCTGTGGAAAGGCCCTACCAGCCACACGGTTTGGACTAGCCACTAGGGCTTGGGTACCCAGGGACAGTAACTGATAGGGATAGGCCTGTGCACAGAGCCATAGGTAGATTATTAGAGTGATAAGCTAATTAACCTGATTCCCCTGTCCTTGTTATATCCCCTAAATAAATCAGAGCTGCTTGTTTCAGCAAAGTTATACTGCCTGGAGGTATTTGTCTATGTTAAAGTACTGTACTGTGATTGTTGCACTGTATCTCATTTCACAGGAGGTCCCAGTGCCGGAACCAGACCTGGGGTAAGTGTATACTGTGAAGGTAATTCTGATATATTGTGTGGGCCACTAGTGGGAAGAAAGGGGTTGCAGTGTCCCAGAGGGCTGTGACCAAGTTAGTTTAACTATTGCAAACCCTGACCTCTGGGTGGAGGCACCCGCCATTGGATCCAGGCCCCTCAACCTGTTAGTGGCAAATCAGGCAGGGGTAGCCCCTGGGATAGCGCCATCTAGGGGTTACATCTTGGAGGCTCACCGCTGGGATTGTGTGTCCTCTAGTGGCCATATTCTGAACCACTGTTAAGAAAAAATGGGTACCCGACAGAAGTGGCTGTGCACCGGCTGGTGGAGTGGTGTACTGGGGAGGAGATCGACCCCAAAATGCTATGCTTATCCTGGACATCCCCTGGGTATCAATACGGACACTGTGCAGGGAGTACTTCCAAGGTGGAAGGTTTACAAAACCCTGTGGTGGTGGGTCGGCATGCTAATCTGCTCACCCACACTTTCCTGGCCCTAGTAGAGTTTAAGGATCCCATAGATAGCTCCAAAGTGCCACAGACCATTACCCCAGAGGGAGCCCTCACTGCTTGGAGAGTGATAACTAAGGACAGTAAAGACCTGGGGAATCAGCCCCACCACTATCTGAAACTTTTGAGGAGAAATTTGCTGAATGGTTGCTGGGAGAGGGAAACTGTGGAGGACTTGAAGAAACTATTCTTGCCACCTGGGAGTGTTCTCCCCAACACCCTCTCCTGCTCCAGTGCCCGTAATGGTGGCTGAACCAATGCAGACTCCTATTTCTGCACCTGCCATTAGTCACGACTCTTTCCGAAGGTTGAGGATCTTCTCTGGCACCTCCCACCCCCAAGGGAGGATGACTGGGAGACCTGGATAGACTATGTTGCCCAAGTGCTAGAATGGCAATGCTCGGAAGGTGAAAAGCGAAAGAGGGTTAGTGAGCCTCCGAGGTCCTGCCCTGGCTACCATCCGTGCTAAACGGGCCAGTAACCCTGAGCGACTGCACAGGCCTATCTTGAGGCCTTGGAGAATGTGATGGGAGCCCAGATTCTGATGAGGACCTATGGTGGAGAGTAAGAGATGCACAACAGTACCAAGGGGTTGTTGTCTGTGTATGTATCTCGGCTGGAAAAATTGTTGCAAGAATGCCTCAGAAAAGGTAGTTTGCCAGCGATTGAACTGGACGAACCAGGCTGGACAGGATCCTTAAGTCTGCCCCTTCTCAGAACTGCTGTTGCTTCAGTTACACCTGGCAGATCGACTGGAATCCCCACCCTCCTATGATGAGTTAATGAGAGAAATTCGAGGAGTTGAGAAAAGACGACTCGGGAGGGACCTGCACCAATAGCTGCGGCTACGACCCGAAGTGACTGAGGGTGACCCATCAAGTGAAGTTCAGGGGCAGAGGTTGGCAGTCAATGAGTGCTCTGACAAGGAAAAGATATGTCACAATGGGGCGAACTGTTGAGAGAATCCGGAATTCAAAACAGTCCCTTTATGAAGGCCACGCCTGCAAGTACGGCCCTGACCTATATCCGACTGCATCTGCTATAGGTGGGGTACCCACCCATGTATCTCCTGCTGATAACAGCTCGAACTCGATTCCTTGACCATGGAAGTGGAGAAACTGACAAGATGTCTCCAAATGCTTATCACGCCAGAACAGAGATGGCACCAAGGTTTCCAGTTAGTAATACCCCGCCCTGGCTCCCAGTGTGGCGCCTCGGCCAGCTCAAACTCCAAAAAGTATGTTTTGCTATAATTGTGGGAAAGATGGGCACATGAAAAGGGAATGCCAGTCCCCAAAAGACACTGACAAAGTTGCATATAGGCTACAAGGAGAGCTTCGGAGAAGAAATCAGTGGTTAAGAGGTGCACGACATGATCCCAGTGAGGGCACCAAAATGCTAATTCACGCCTTTTGTGGCAAGGTCAGTTGCCCAGGCCCCCACTACCGCCTCTCCAGACTGGTCCAGAATAGTGGGTCCCTCCATGGAGACCACTGTAAAGGTGAGCGGAGTGTCTACAAGAGCTATATTAGACAGTGGCTCCCAAGTGACAATTATGTTCCAAGATTGGTATCAGAAGCATTTGTCAGACGTACCCTTACAACCATTAGAAGGACTGCATGTATGGGGTTAATGAGAAGGCCTACCCTATTCGGGTATATCCATTTGGCTGTCTTTCCCACCTCCGTGGCTGGAGTGGCGAACAAGTAGAGACCCTAGCCTTAGTGTGTCCCCCACTGGACTGTATGATGGTGTCCCTTTGTTGATTGGAACAAATGCTCATATGTTCGGAAGGCTGGCACAGTTGTGTTATGAAAACAGGGTCAAAGACTAGTAGAGCTTTAAGAGTTCGGCTTTAATTAAGAAGGCCTATGAGGCACAGAGATGCTGAAAAAACAGAACCAGAGGAACCGGTCGGAATTGTATGGAAGAAGGATCCTGAGTCTCTGATCCTGGCGCCAAATGCCCAGTGTACCTTACAGGGAGAGTCCGTATCAGAAAGGATGTTAAGAATAAAATATTAATGTTGGATGCACCAGGCGATGGAAAATTGCCAGAGGGACTGCTGGTCAAGCCTAGTATTTTGCCCGCTAGAGCCCATGCTTATGCCAGAAGGGTAATGGTCCAAGTTCATAATGTGTCTGAAAGAGACATTCGAGTAAACAGAGGTTGCATCCTGGCTAATGTGCATTGTGCAGACACTGCAGTGCTACCCAGCAGCAAGAGTTCAAGGAAGAATGACAGAGTAACGCCTGACTTGTTTGATTTCGCGACTCCCGCTGCCAGCTGAATGGAAAGTGAAGATCAGTGAGAAGCTTGCCCAGAGAGACCAGGTGTTTTCTTTAAAGGAATGGGATGTAGGATGCGTGCAAGGAGCTGAGCACAATATCCGGCTGCATGACGGAAGACCCTTTCGTGAGAGGTCTCGACGCCTGGCACCTGCTGACATAGATGATGTGAGACGGCATCTGCAAAGATGTTAGCTGCTGGTGTAATACAAGAATCCAGAAGCCCTTATGCTTCCCCATTGTGGTAGTGAGGAAAAGAATGGAACAGTAAGGATGTGTGTGGATTATCGCACCTTAAACGGCGGACTATCCTGATCAGTACACAATGCCCGCATTCAGGATGCTTTGGACTGCCTAAGCAGGAGCAAGTGGTTCTCTGTGCTGGATCTCCGCAGTGGTACTATCAGATCGATGGCCCCAGAGGACCGTGAAAAGACAGCCTTTATCTGTCCGCTTGGCTTCATGAATTCATGAGGATGCCTCAAGGGATTTCAGGTGCCCCAGCCACTTTTCAACGATTGATGGAGCGTGCAGTGGGGACATGAACTTACTAGAGTGCCTGGTATACCTAGATGATGTTATTGTGTTTGGCAGCTCACTGAGGAACATGAGAGCAGATTATTTAAGGTATTGGACCGACTGGAGGACTTTGGCCTTAAACTGTCCATTGATAAGTGTCAATTTTTCAAACATCAGTAAAGTATGTGGGACACATAGTATCCACCGAGGGAATAGAGACCGACCCAAGTAAAGTTGAGGCCTTGACCACCTGGCCACAGCCCAAAAATCTAAAAGAACTGCAAAGATTCCTGGGATTCTGTGGTTATTATCGGCGCTTTATCAAGGACTATTCAAGAGTGATCCGCCCTTTACTTAACCTTACTCAAGGGTATCCCCCAACCCACAAAAAATACCAAAAGTCAGCGTCCCTCAAGACTGAAAGAGTGTATTTTCATCCGAGTGAAGTATTTGGGGCCCGCTGGACTCCTGATTGTGAGACTGCTTTTCATGAGATCATATATCAACTTACCCATGCTCCAGTGCTGGCCTATGCCGATCCAAGAAAACCTTACGTCCTGCACATTGATGCTAGCTTGCAAGGGTTGGGGGCTGTGTTGTACCAAGAGCACGAGAATGGCCTGAGACCAGTGGCCTTTGCCAGTAGAAGCCTGACCCCATCCGAAAAGAACTATCCTGTACATAAGTTAGAGTTCCTAGCTTTGAAGTGGGCTATTGTTGACCAATTCCATGAGTACTTGTATGGGGCTAAAATACTAGTAAAACTGACAATAATCCTTTGACCTATGTGCAGACCTCAGCTAAGTTGGATGCCACTGGCCATAGGTGGCTTTCTGCATTATCTACATATGACTATGCTCTGAATACCGAGCAGGTCTGAACCACATAGATGCTGATGCTCTCTCCCGGAGGCCTGTTCCCCAGAATGATTGGGTCCGATTGGCAGAACCTGACATTGGGCACTCTGCCGGAAGTTTGACAGGGAGGAACAAATGTCCACGGATGCAGTGGACTGCATGGTGGATTGCTTGGGAGCCTCTGAGAATTGCATACCAGCTTATTGCCACTTTCTGCAATAGACATTGGTGCACTGCCTCAGCTGGACAATGACAGTATTCAAGTGGCTCAACCCGCGATCCCATGATCAAAGCAGCTTTAGAAGCCCTCTATGCAGGAAAAGATGTGTCCAAATTACGCTCCACTGATTTGAGAACTGCACTGTTATACAAAGAAGGTCCTAAGTTGAAACTGATCAATAAACTGTTATACAGAGAAACAGTAGACAGAGGGGGACAAGTAGACAAACAACAACTAGTGCTGCCCACTGCCTTTCGAGACTCAGTACTGAGGTCCTTGCACAACCACATGGGGCACCTTGGTATAGACAGAACACTTGACTTGGTGAGATCCAGATTCTATTGGCCTAAGATGGGGGCTGATGTGGAGCAACACATTCGAACTTGTAGTCGCTGCTTACAGAGGAAAGCTTTGCCCCAGAGGGCTGCCCCTGTTAACATCACCACCAGTGCACCCATGGAGCTGGTCTGTATTGATTTTCTAAGTTTGGAGTCAGATCAAAGAAATATCAGTAATGTGCTGGTGGTCACTGACCATTTCACGAGATATGCCCAAGCTTTCCCACCAAAGACGAAAGCACCACTGTGGCCAAAGTACTTGTAGAAAACTTTTGTTCACTATGGGGCTCCACAAAGAATCCATTCTGATCAAGGGAGAGACTTTGAGAGTCGCCTGATCAAAGAGATGCTTTCTGTGGGGAGTGCGAAGTCCAGAACCACTCCTTACCACCCCAGGGGACCCACAGCCTGAACGTTTCAACCGCACTTTGCTAGATATGCTAGGCACCCTGCACCCAAAGGACAAGCCTAGATGGAGCCAACAAATTAGCACCCTGGTATATGCTTATAACTGCACCAAAGTGATGCCACTGGATTCTCCCCTACCGCCTGATGTTTGGAAGAAGCTCGACTACCAGTAGATGTGTGTTTGGGGTCTCTCCTGATGGGGTTCAGGCTGACAACTATTTACAGTATGTGCAAAAGTTAAAGGCCCAGCTAACTCATGCGTACCAACTGGCTCAAACCATGGCTGCCAAAAGAAATCAGCCAACAAAGAAAGGTATGATAAAGGTGGCACAGGAACTCCAGGAGGGAGATCGGGTATTGCTAAGAAATCTGGGATTGCATATGGCAAGCACAAGATTGCTGACAGATGGCACCATCTCCCTCACATTGTAGTGGGCAAACTAGATGATCTGCCAGTGTACAAAGTAAGGCCTGAGAATAATTCAAAAGATGTAAAACAATGCATAGAAATCATTTACTGCCCATTGGACAAATCTTAATTGAGTCTGAGCCCCTAGAAGATGCCCCTCTGGACCAGTGACTAGAGCTGCTGCTAAGAAAAGATCAAGAAAGTCTGCACCTACAGAAGCAAAGTTAAAGTGTTCCCTCCACAAGTCCCAGTTGAGCATGACTGTCAGTCCATATCGGAAGAAAGTGAGAGTGACTTTGAATACTATCCTTCTTACGAACTGAGTCAATTGTTTGAGGGCAATCCCTAGTCAATACTGGAGACAAAGCTGGGCCTTCTGGACTGTTTAAGCCCCCAGCTTCATCCCTGGAGCCAATGCTCCCAGAAAGTGAAGTGCAAAGCATCAGATCAGATGAAATGGAATCATTGTGCATGGTTGAACTGTTTGAGCTTTCAGGGAGAAAATGATAGATTGGGGCAGACTGGTGATACACCGAACAAGAAGAGTATTTTGAGTGCCCTGACAGTCCACTGCCAGTGTCGAAAGCTCTCTGTCACGAGCCAAATGTTGTGGACTCAGAAACTGTAACTCCTGGAGCTGAAAGTGCCCCAAGTTCTAGCCTCTCTACCCCATGGAGACTCCCTGACAAGTGTGGACAATGCTGAAAATGAGGCTCAGAGTGCAGAGACTGTAACAGTTCCCCTAGAAAGACTGGTCGAGCTGTAAAGCCTGTGGTGCACCTCAGTTATGATTCCCTTGGGAGGCCTGTGGATTTGCCTCTCAATGTTGTCCATAAAGGAGTGTATGTGTCCCGAGCTCACTGCCCAAACTGAGCATCAGTGCTAACTCCAAGTTACTTGTGTTGCCCTCTAGTATGGTGCCCTTGCCCCATCCAGCCCCAAGGTAACTGATAGGAAGGCCCCTCTTCAGGTTTCATGTACAAGAGGTAATAACTTGAGTTATGGTACAATGTGTATGTAATACTGTGTAAAGAGTGACTACTGCAATGTTTCAGAAATGTGTTCTTGGTAAAATGATATATTGACTGATGATTACATATGCGAGCCTAATGCAAATGTATATGGTTGCAGTTGAAACTTATGGGGTACTTGCTTGAGTGACGTCAAGCTTTCCCAAACCAGGAAGGTGTAACCCCCTGCAAATGGGGTTCCCAAAAGACTTCCAGGAGCTTGCTTGAATGCTCCAAGCCTGAATGGTGTTTGGCATTTAAGCCATTTATCAGTGAGTGTTTTAGAGCCTCTGGTACTGTCTCTTTAGAGCTGTCTGCTTGCAGACATAATTAGTTTGTATGGGGGACTGTGTGCTTCTCTGAGTACCACTCGAGCTGCTGCCAATTCACTTAATTTTTGCAGTCACTAGGAGTGCAAAGGAACCTATCTGAAAGATGTAACTGTTTACCAGAAATTATTTAGAGTAATAATGAAATTACAGTTTGTCTAACCTGCTTTCTTTGCAGTCAGAACTGTGTCTGCTAGTTCCCATTCTAGTTTTGAACTGCTGAACTGGACCAATCAGTGTGGGGTAGCTAGCTCTAAAATGGTGCCTTGGACGAATCAGAACTTGGACTCATAATCTGAGCCAGCCACAAGAGGATTGTATGGGCAGTGACTCTGGGAGATGTGGTTTAGACTTCAGTGCCTTTTGGACCAACAGCAGCAGTCTATTGTAGTGACAGCCAATCCAGTCAAGAACTGGGAGGAACTCAAAGGAAGTGCCGGTTTTTGTCGGTTGGAGTTCAGTTGAGCTTTGGCAGTGAAGAAGGAAGGAGCCCTGTGCTTTTTCAGTGTGCAATTTTAGTCAAAAACGTGTGTAAGGCCCAGAGTTCGGTCTGCAGCTGTGTAACAGCTTGTTAGGACTGAATCCGTCCTGTGAAAGAATCAAAGGATCTCTGAAGAGTAGAAACCAGGCTCACCCTGTAGAAGACTGGAAGAATTGCTGAAAATTGCACTCGGTCTGTCAGGAACTGAATCTGCTGTGTGTTCTCCCGGTATTGTGCAGTAATTGCGATCGGGATACAGATGCAGCCTGCCTGGTATAGTACTTTCTTTTATATGGATGTGTGAAGAGGTTTGTGTACCTCAAGTGAGCCCTGCTGACATTGAAGGACCCTATCTTATTTGGAGTCGTGAGTACTAATTCAGGGTTGCTCCTGTTGAATTGCCACATTAAATCCAAATGGAATTACTGTACTGCTGACTGTTTAATTCTCCTTTTCTGTGTGAAAGGGCCCTACCAGCTGCCACGGTTTGGACTAGCCACTAGGGCTTGGGTACCCAGGGACAGTAACTGATAGGGATAGGCCTGTGCACAGAGCCATAGGTAGATTATTAGAGTGATAAGCTAATTAACCTGATTTCCCCTGTCCTTGTTATATCCCCTAAATAAATCAGAGCTGCTTGTTTCAGCAAAGTTATACTGCCTGAGGTATTTGTCTATGTTAAAGTACTGTACTGTGATTGTTGCACTGTATCTCATTTCACAGGAGGTCCCAGTGCGGAACCAGACCTGGGGGTAAGTGTATACTGTGAAGGTAATTCTGATATATTGTGTGGGCCACTAGTGGGAAGAAAGGGGTTGCAGTGTCCCAGAGGGCTGTGACCAAGTTAGTTTAACTATTGCAAACCCTGACCTCTGGGTGGAGGCACCCGCCATTGGATCCAGGCCCCTCAACCTGTTAGTGGCAAATCAGGCAGGGGTAGTAGCCCCTGGGATAGCGCCATCTAGGGGTTACACCTGTTTTCAGGGGCGACCTGGGAGCACTGAGGAGGTTACGTGACTTACTCAGAGTCACACAGTATGCAAATGGAGGTTGTGGGAATCAAACCCAGGTCTGCTGGATGTACCAAGCTCATTCACAGCTTGTTACTTTAATCTCTAGGCTACACTGCCAGCCCATATCAAAACTAGATATGAGGGTTTATCCAGCATGAGATAGTCATCTTAGCTGCTGGTTTCTTTCTCCTACCTTACCAAGAGCGACAAAAACGTGACTGCTGCCAGTTCTCTGCCCCAGACTTGGAGTCCTGTACTGTCATAGAGACTGCCTGTCCCTGCATGTCCACTGAGAACTGGTTACCAAAATGGTGCTACCAGTCTTTGACTATGCTGATGTGGTATGCTGTACTGCTTCCTCCTCTTCCCTTGCCAAACTGGAAACCCTCTGTAATGCCTTCTTTCATTTTGCCACAAACACACACCCTCATACCCATCACTGCACACTCCATTCTACCATATCCATACTCCCTCTTGTCATCTGCATTACTGTGCCTCTTTCATCGCTAAATACTGGTTTGAGGAACTGCACTCGTACTTAAAATGCTGTCATCTCTTCCATCCCATCTGCCTCATACCCACTTCGCTCTAGGAATTCCTGTACTGTTTCCCTTCCCCACCCTCGCTCCTCTGCTGGGCAGTCCGCTTTCACCTATTGTCTCCCCTTCCTCTGGAACCTCCTCCCTTCTACACTCCATCTCTCCCCTACCAACCTCCCTTAAAGGGAACATAAACAGGGGGTACTATGTAAACTAAACCGGAAACACAGCAATGTAGATTAGAGGCTCACCTCAAGAATGATATGCTCCGTTTGCCTCAAAAAAAAAAAAAAGAGAGTTTTAATCCATTTTCACACACTTGAAAGATTCCAATGAATGTAGACAAACCCCTGCTTGATATTCAAACCTCGCGCTTCATAGGTGCCCAAAATGGCCGCTACATTCTTGACGTGATGACGTCAGTCTGGCAAGAGTGCTTCTGAGCGATAATACAGGCTGCATAGGAACCGTATAAATAAACTGTTAAAATAACACTGACAAAGCACTTCTCCTCCAGATCCTTTACTGTGCATATAAGAAATTGTACCACATGCACAGTAAAGGATTTGGAGAAGAAGCGCTTTATCTATTTTATTTTAATAGTTTGTTTATAAGGTCCCTATGCAGACTGTATTATCGCACAGGAGCACGCTCGCCAGACTGACATCATCTCGTAAAGGACATCGCGGCCATTTTAGGCACCAACAAAGCATGAGGTTTGAATACCAAGCACGGAACCTTTTAACAGTGCGTGAATGGAATTGGATTAAAACTCTTTTTTTTGAGGCAAACAAAGCATATAATTCTTTAGATGAACCTCTAATCTGTGCTTCTGTGTTTCTGGTTTTGCTTACACGGTACCCCCTCTTTATGTTCCCTTTAAGCACCAGCTTAAACTCCTTCCACCCCCCCCCACTACTCCTTTCAGCTCCCTTCCTGCCCTGCCTTTCCCTCCTCCCTCCCTCCCCAACTCATGCCTCCTCCCTTGTGACGGTTGTGTCCTTCTCATTGCTCTGCACTTTGATTTTACTACCAGTTGTTTGCTCTTGTTTCAGGACTTTTTTTTTAATTTATTTAAAATTTTGTTGACCGGGTAAGGAAGCACTGGGCCACATTGCCTTTTTACAGGCTTGACCCAGATGCAATGACAATACATATGAAATAAGCAAGAATACATAATACTTTTGAAGATAATTACAAATAATTATCACAATGCTCAAACACAATAAACATTTACAAACATCAAGGGTAATAAAAACAAAGTAAAATAGAATGTATAAAAGAATAATACAATTTGCTAAAAATAGATGCTTAAATCTATTAATCCAATTTCACGAACACCAAAAAGTGAACATTTTATCTGCAATTGCACTGTGCTTCTGTAGGATGCGTTTCTTACTCCTGATACACATATCTTGTTAATTTTTCACCTTTGCCAAATTGCACCACAGTTGTTTGCGCCATATTTGTTTTGTAAACATCTATTGTATTGTATCTGCCTGTTGTTTTCCTCTCTCCTCTCCCCCAGGGCGCACCTGGAAACAAGCCTTGGCTCAGTTTGCTGTCCCTGGTTACCAATTTAAATAAATAAAAAACGTTCTTAGTTTCTATGTAGAAAGAACTACTAGATCTTTTCTCATCCAGTCTGTGTAACTTTCTCTCACCTGAGAGTGTGTGGCCCTCGGAAATACACAGGCAAGGTAACATATTGCTATCTGAATTCCACTTGAATCACTTTAGGGAAGAATTTTACTTGCGCTCTCAGAACCCCTTTGTCTCTATGGAAGACCATAAAATGTAGGTCTGTACAAAGAGCTTTCACTGCACTTATCCTTCTAGCAGATGCTATGGCCGCCAGAAATACTGTTTTTCATGTCACATATTTGAGTTGTGCTGTATTCATGGATTCAAAATGGTGGCTGCATAAAATAAGCTAGAACTAGGTTTAAGTCCCCTGGAGGAGCTGTATTCCTCAATGGAGGTAACGTATGATTTAGACCTTGGAAAACATTTTGAGTACTGGCAGTGCCGCAAAAGATTTCTCTTTTCCTTGCAACTACAATAGTAAGCTAAAATTGCTGCCAAGTGCACCTTTAAGGAAGAAGACTTCAGGCCTTGAGCCGGCAGGTACACTAAATAGTCTAAAATCCACATTTCCGTCTACCTTGTTGCTAAAGGGAACTGCATGTCTTTGAGAACCATTCACAACTATTTAAACAAAGGGAAGACACTGACAAAGTGTTTTAACTTCCTGCATATGCCCCAGGCCAGTGTTCCAGGAATTTAACACATCCTTTGTCTTGTTACCGTAGATCAAACAGTTTACTGGTCATTTTCCTGTGGGTTTGATTATTTTACATCATTTGGCAATGGGGCAAATCCTCCCCCTGGAGGCACACCACCAAAATTGATCTGTGCCTGCTCATGTGTGAGCCTTGGGCACATCTAGCCACATTGTATACAACTATTCCAATGTTGCATTTTCGACATTACCACCTGGCATACTACTGTTCAAAAAAGAAACACAACCTCTCTCTGACTCAACTCCGCCTATGCACCCTGAAACTTGTGCTCCTCCTCCTGCTGCTATCAGGGACTGTTCACCCTAACCCCGGACCAAACACCTCCAACCAAAACAAACCAGCAGGCACTCTCTCAATCATGTGCCTGAACATCTGCAGTTTACTTCCTAAGCTTGATGCACTGCAAGCCTTTACCACCCAACACAACCCGGATATTCTGTCAGTAGTTGAAACTTGGCTCACCCCAAAGATTCCTGACCAGGCAATCACCCTTCCTGGCTACAGTGTCTTCCAGGTTGATCGTAAGTCCAAAAGAGGTGGTGGGTGTGCCTTATATGTGAAAGAAACTTTCCGAGGACACCCTATTGATTCCAATCTTCCAGCAACACCTGCTCAGATTCTTCCCATCAGACTCCTATTAGGCACCCACAATAAGGCCCTCACAGTTCTCACTCTTTACATACCTCCTAAGGAACAGGGACCTGGTCTAACCGCTGTCCTTGACTTTGTCAAATCCCACCCATCGGACTCCGAAATCATCCTTCTTGGTGACTTTGACATTAATTGGTT
Organism: Neoceratodus forsteri; assembly: GCA_016271365.2. NCBI lineage: Eukaryota > Metazoa > Chordata > Ceratodontiformes > Ceratodontidae > Neoceratodus > Neoceratodus forsteri. Next base: position 247,347,070 of record CM057457.1, read on the forward strand.
CTCAGCTGAAGGCGGGTCATTTAAGGACTCCGGTATATCAGCTAACCTGACTCAAATGGTTGACTATGCAACCAGAAAGAACTACAGAACTGGGACCTGCACCCTACTCAGCTGGATCCTAACCAACCACCCCTCTTGGATCACGAAAACCTCAGTCCTTCCTTACTCACTCAGTGACCACTCTCCCATCAGCTGTACTTGGTCAAACAAATTCTATAAGCCCCCTCCAAAAATCATCACCAGCAGAGTCCTACCTCGTGGTCAGCTACCCCACCTCAAATCGCACCTCAGTCTGCAGGACTGGTCCCCCATCTTCAAGGCAACAGATACTAATACTGCACTGGAGCAATTTATTCACATTTTCAATGAAGCCTGTAATAAATTTGCCCCCCTCAAAAAGCGTAAAGTTAAATCGCTCAGTAACCCTTGGCTGTCAGGAAACCTCCTTAAAAAACTTAAATCCAGGGACCACCTCTGGGAACTGGCTAGAAACTCCGGTAAGCAACTCGACATCCAGAATTATAAACAGGCACGGAACGACTGAACCAAATCCATTCGGCAACAGAAATCTGACTACTATAAAAATGTCCTCACTAACTCCTGGGGAAATGGGAGGGATTTCTGGAAAAACATTAAAGATGTCACTGGGAAGCAGTCAAAATCTTTGCCGAACATACTCAACATAAATGGGCACACTACAGTCGACTCTAAAACTATTGCGAACACTTTTAACATCACTTTCACTGACCTCAGCAGTGCTCTCCCCTCCGATTTCTTCCAAGATGTATCAACTCCCGTCCCCCCCAACTCCTCCACCCATGCCTGTCACCCACCTTTGTACTTTAAAGCACTAAAGAAACATCAAGTCCGAAACTACATTGCCAAAGCCATCAGCAAATCTAGAACAAGCAATGACACACTTGACCTCAAGCTTCTGGCCCTAACGCTTGACAAGGTACTTGGGCCCCTCACCAAGATCTTTAATCTCTCTCTCTTTCCTCTAGCCAATTCCCAGACAAATGGAAAATGGCCACTGTTACCCCGATTCACAAAAGTGGTGATAAGGCTGACCATGCAAACTTCCGCCCTATCTCCATTCTGCCTCCCCTATCGAAGGCACTGGAACGTATAGTTCTAGGGACATGGATATGTTGTTCATCCACACTTATTGGCAGGTTCCTTGCCACTTTAAATCTTGCCGGAAGGTCTTCAAGCTGGCTCCTCCCACCCACCCGGGTGGTAAAACTCTCGGCTCGCCCCATGACGCGAATCTTCCTTACCGCTTGGAAGCTCAGGTTCCTCCTTAACGCAACTGCTTTAAGACTGGTTCCTAATTCTTGAGGTTAAAATCAAAAAGTTTTTGCTAAAAAAAGACTTGGTCTTCTTCTCCCTCAGCGGCTCACGATGGACAATCGACTCCCGGTTTTGGTGTGCTTCTTGGGCAGAAGATGTCTGGGGCGGATCCGCACTCCACCTGCGTCTACTGCCTGGGCCTTGAGCACAACCCGCAGGCCTGCGACTTGTGCTCTTCCTTTTCGGCCTATGTCCTTGAAGACCGTGCTGCCCGATTACAACTGGGGCGCCCCGAGAAAAGAATTCCACCGGTGAAATCTAAAGAGGCCCGATTGGCGGTGTCAGCGGCGGGCACAGGCGGATCAGCTAGAGCAGATGATCGCCCTTGAAGAGAGAGAAGCGGGCACTTCTACCTCGGCTGCGGCATTTGTCCCGCTCTCTCGGTGCCTCGTACTCGGCTTCTTTTAAGGAGCTTTGTCTGACCCTCTCGACCAAGGGTGAGGGTCCAACTTCTTCAGGACCTTTTTCTAGGTCCAAAAAGAGCAAAAGTAAGTCTCTCCGTCGACGCTCTTGGGAGCGTGAAAGATCCCCCTTCCCTTGTCGACAGTCGACTTCGGTCGACCTCTCAGCTTTGGCCACTGGCTTCACGGTGTCCCCATCAGGCCAGTTGACCGAGACTCCCGTCGACGCGGTCGAGATTTTTCTCGACCTGTTAGACGGGTTGTCGGCTGGAGAAGCTGAGAATCCCCTCTCCCAGTTCCCCGGTGGGAGTTGAGGATCCCGTCGGCTCGTCTGTGCCTCCAGTTCCGGAGCCTTCGGTGGGATCGTCCGAGCCGAGGGGAGTGCCGATTTCCGACACTTCTCCTCGCCTTCCTCGGCCTAGTCGAGACTCTCGGTCTCGGACATCCTCGCGGTCCAACTGATCCCGCCGCCATAGGCGGTCTCGGTCTCGGCACTGGCAAGCGGGCCGCGCTCTTCCTCTTCCTCGGACAAGGGAGGCGGCGCAGTTGCGTCGGAGGTCGAGAACTTATGTGGCAACAGCTCCTTTTGACCGGGAATAAGCCGACCCAGTCGTCTTCCCCGGCCATTAAGTGGCTGTCACCGGAGCAGCCGAAACAACCCCTCGTTGTAGTCGAGGAGCCTGTTCTCAGGCCGGTTGTTCGGCCAATTCCAGCTGCCCCACCGATTCTGGTGGAACCTCCGCCTCCACAGCCATTAGTTGGGGCTCTGACCAAAAATTCTCGTTCGGCTTTGGGTTTGCCCCATGGCTGTCTGTCACCCTCACTCCGATAAACCTCGGCAGGTGGAGGGTGGCTCAGGCCAGGCAGCTCTTGAGGACTCTTCTGAGTCCGATGATGGTTCCTCCCTCTTCTCCAAGCGCATGGACTTGGAGTCCTCGGAGGGCAGTCAATGGACGATAGCCCTTACGTCCTTCTTAGGGTTGCCCGACTCATCTCGAGTCCACGGGATGAAGCTCGAACCGTTTCTAAATGGGCCAGGTATCCCCTCACGGAGATTCTGGACGGGGATTCTCCTCGGAGGCCTTTCCAGTGGCGAAGCCATAGTGGAGTCCGGCCTTGGAACTTTGGCAGCGTCCTGCTTCCTGCCGCACCGGCCAGGTTGGCCAAGAAGTATCTGGTCCCTACGGTTCCTTGTCGGTTTTGGAACCCACCGGCTGAGGGGTTGGTTACCGACAGCGTTTTCCGGCGTGCCGGGAACGCCAGGGATGTGGACAAACCTCACAACAAGGAATCCAAGAAATTGGATTATGCCGGATGAAAAGTCTATGCTGTGTCCTCTCTCGGCCTTCGTCAGGCCAGTTCGGCCGTCCTCATGGCACATTTTTCTCACGCCCTGTTAGGCTGCCTGGATGAGGTTGTCCCTCATCTTCCCGCAGATCTGCAGACTATGGTCAGGCAGGTGCGGGACCAGGGCAGGGCAGTGGCCAAACAGCAGCTCCAGACTACGTTAGACATCAGGGACTCATGTGCCAGGTCTGTGGCGGCCGCAGTGGCCATGCGTCGTCGGGCTTGGCTGAGGATATCCACCTTTACCTCGGATACCCAGCACAAGTTGGCGGATGTTCCCTTTTTGGGGACTGACCTCTTCGGCCCTGGGGTGGAAGGTCACCTGCAGAGGATCGAGAAGTCCACTGCTACCTTGGACTCGGTCTCTTCCGCTCAGAAGGACAAAGGCCGCAAGCCACAGCCTAAGCCCTTTTGTCCTTCTGCGCCCGCGCCCGGCCCAGCAACATCAGGGCCAGCAGGCTCGACCTTGGTATCCCAAACCCAAGCCGTTGGCTTCCTCCAACAGGAAGCAGGGAGATAAAGGCCAGGAGGTCCCTCGGCGGTCCCTCCTCAAGCCTGCCCAGTGGCGGGCTGGGGGTGTCGCCCCCATCCCTGTCACCTCACCCTGAGTTCCCCGTGGGGGCGGCTCAGACACTCCTTTCCCGCCTGGTCCGCTGTTACCACGGACAGGTGGATACTGAAGGTGGTGGGAAAGGCCTACCTTTGGAATTCGAGCAGGCCCGCCCTTCAAGAGCCGTCGCACCTCGGGGGCCTCGAGGTCCACGCCTCACTGGCGGCTCGCCGAGCCGACATCGCTCTCCTCCTCCAAAGGAGGTGATCCGGAGGTGGAGGACCCCCTTCAGACCCGGGGTTCGTGTCCAGGTATTTCCTGGTTCGAAGCGGACGGGGCTGGCGCCCATTCTCGACCTACGACCTGAACAAGTTCCTAAGGTCTCGAACCTTCAGGATGGTCACTCTGGCGCAGATAATACCATCTCTGGAACACGGCGTGTGGTTCTGCTCTCTGGACCTACAGGACGCAGGTTCTTTCACGTCCCTATCCGTCCGTCACATGGAGATTCCTCCGCTTTCGGCGGAGGATCCTCTTCAGTTCGAGCCATGCCCTTACTTATCTCCAGCTCCAGGGTCTTCACCAAATGCATGGCAGTGGTGACAGCATTCCTCTGGCGCGAGGTCGGGTGTACCCTTATCTGGACGTTTGGCTGATAGCAGCCTCCTCCAGGCGGAGGTGGAGGCGGTCCAGAGATCTGGCCCTCCAGGTTTGCTCTCAGTTGGTCTTCTCATCAGCGAGGCCAAGTCGAACTCGAGCGAAGCAGGTGATCCTGTTCATCGGGGCAGAGCTCGACTCTCTTGAGCAGAGCAGCTCCCGGCGGACAGGGCGAGAGTTCTTACCTCATTTGCCCAATCATTTCTGGTTGGGCAATGGCCTCTACCCGGGACTTCCTCGCCTTCTGGGTCTCATGGCGGCCTGTACCAGCGTGGTCCGTTGGGCCCGCTGGCACATCGCCCCTTCAGTGGGGACTGGCCAGCCAGTGGTCTGGCGCTGCGATCCTTTGGACCAGCTAGTGATAGTGACCCAGGAGATGTGGAATGCTCTCCAGTGGTGGACCGTTCCATTCCATCTGCAGGAGGGCATCCCGTTTGTCCACCCGAGCCGGCGGTCTCTGATCGACCGATGCCTCTCTGATGGGTTGGGGTGCCCATCTGGGGAACACCGATGCGCGGCCTCTGGTCCCGTGGGAGTCCGATGCCACATCAACCTGCTGGCGCTCCGGCGGTCCGCCTAGCTCTCACCGCCTTTGCTCCGTTTCTCCAGGGTCAAGTGGTCGAGTCAGGCGGACAATACCACGACCATGTACTACCTGAACCGCCAGGGTGGGACGCGCTCCATGCTTCTATGCAAGGAAGCTCTCCGCATTTGGTCACTGTGTGCAGCCTGGAGGCAGATCTCCTAGCCATTCATGTGGCAGGAGCCTCCAACACCCTGGCCGATGCCCTGAGCGGATAGGGCTGCATCTCACAGTGGTCTCTCCTGCGGAGGTAGTACAAGGTCTGTTCTCCCACTGGGGCACACCTCAGGTGGACCTGTTTGCCTCCAGGGAGAGCAGCTGAGGCTGTTCCATGCCGCCCCCTCAGCAGGGGCTCGCTGCGGGGATGCCTTCTCGGGAGCTGTGGACCCCGGGCCACTTCGCCTTTCCCCATTTCCCTTGATTCACAAGGTGCTTCTCAAAGCAAGGAGGGACAGGCGCAGGTGATCCTGATAGCCCCAGACTGGCCCCGCCAGTTCTGGTACCCAGATCTCCTCAGCCTCAGCTCCAGGCTCCGAGGCAGCTTCCAGCTCACCGGACCTGCTCTCAGTCAATCAGGGAAGGTGTTCCATCCGGACCTTCAATCCTGCACTTGACAGCCTGGTTCCTGGCGGCTAGAGTTCCAGGCCTTGGGTCTTTCGGCGAGGTCCTCAATGTTGTTGAGGCGTCCCGTGAAGTCGACAGAAAATGCTGCACCTTCAAATGGAAGAGATTCTCCATTTGGTGTCAGGGCAAGGGCTTGGACCCTTCCTCCTGTTCTGTGGCAAGCATTTTGGACTATTTATGGTCCCTTTCTAGTCAAGGGCTTAGGTCGGCGACCTAAAGGTGCACCTGGCCATCTCTGCTTACAGGCGCGGGCGGGGAGCAGTCGGTGGCGCGGAAAAGGTGGTCGGGCGCTTTTAAAGGCCTTGATCACATTTCCCCTCCGGTGCGAGAACCTCCACCTCCGTGGGATTTACTGCTGGTACTGGCAAAGCTCATGGGCAAGCCATTTGAACCAATGCACAGGTGTGATCTCTCTCACCTGTCGTGGAAGACCGCCTTCTTGGTGGCTATCACGTCAGCCAGAAGGATGGGAGAGATCCAGGTGCTTTGCATCGAGTCTCCTTACCTGGTCTTCCACAGGGACAGGGTTGTCCTGCGCCCCCAACCGAAATTCCTTCCGAAGGTGGTGTCGGAGTTTCACCTTAACCAGGTGCTGACTCTGCTGGTGTTCTACCCCAATCACACCTCGGAGGCCGAATATGGGCTCCATACTCTGGACCCTAGAAGGCTCGCTTATTATAAGGCGCACGGCTGAAATTAGGGGAGAGGTTCGCCAGCTGTTTGTCACCTACGCTGAGCGCATCTGGCAGACCTGCAGCCAGGCGGACGATAGGCAGGTGGGTCACCTCCTGCATAGATCGCTTCTATAAGTTGGCGGGCATGGAGCCTCCCAGAGGGATAAGAGCTCATTCTACCCGTCATACTGCTGCATTGGTGGCTGCTTCAGGGCGTCCCTATCCAGGAAATCTGCAGGGCTGCTACCTGGAGTCAGCACACACCTTTATTACCCATTACCACATCGACCTTGAGTCACGCCGGGATGCTGGTTTGGGGCCTCGGTTCTCCAGTCTTTATTCCCTAAGTAGGGGTGTGTGCCTTGCCTCCCTCCTCCGGAGAACTGCTAGAGTCTACCAATAAGTGTGGATGAACAACATATCCATGTCCCTAGAAATACAGGTTACTTACCTGTAACAGGAGTTCTAGGAATGGTGTATATTGTTCATCCACACGACCCACCCGACCTCCCCGGCTTTGACGCACAGCCTGAGCTTCCAGCGGGCCAGATCTGGCGTCATGGGGTGGAGCCGAGAGTTTTACCACCCGGGTGGGTGGGAGGAGCCAGCTTGAAGACCTTCCAGCAAGATTTAAAGCGGCAAGGAACCTGCCAATAAGTGTGGATGAACAACATACACCATTCCTAGAACTCCTGTTACAGGTGAGTAACCTGTATTTCCGAGCATGTGGACAATTATAATATTCTCTGTAAACAGCAACATGGCTTTAGAAAAGGTCATAGTACATCCTCTACCTTACTCGAATTCACTAGCTCCATTCACAGCTCCCTCGACAATGGACAACTAACTGGTGCTATTTTCATCAACCTGACCAAAGCTTTCGATACTGTCCACCACTCCCTCCTGCTGAGCCAAGTAAAAAATGCTGGTCTCTCCAATGATTCAATCTCTTGGTTCAAAAGCTATCTTGAAAACCGCACCCAGCGTGTAAAAATTGGAGATGTGCACTCTGATTCCAAACCTGTCCTCTCTGGAGTCCCCCAGGGTTCAGTACTGGGCCCCCTACTCTTCAGCCTGTTCCTTAACACCCTACCGGACTCCTGCACTGAACATATCACCCTGTATGCCGATGATGCAGTAATCCTTGCCACACACCAGGACCCGAAGAAATTGCAAGAAAATCTCCAACTCGGCTTCTCCTCGGTTGAGAATTGGCTCACAAAGCACAAACTGATCCTTAATCAAAAAAAAACAAAAGCCATGATCTTCAGCAGCTCCCATAATAAACATAAGCACTTCCAACTCTCCGTTATCTCCAGACAAGGTGCCGCACTGGAACAGGTCAAAAACTTTAAATACCTCGGGATCACCCTTGCCCTCACCTCTCTACACTGCCCATCGACCATGTCGCCAAAGCCGCTAACTCCAGCTAGGCCTGCTATGCCGTCATAGGAACACCCTGACACCCGAAGCCCTTGCTTAGCTGTCTAGAGCTCCATCATTATCCATCATTGATTATGGCATTATCATTTACGGCTCTGCTACAACCACCGCACTCAAACGTGTATCCACCGCCCTCAACAAGGCCTGTCGACTTGTCACTGGCTCCCAACGCCTAACTCACACCTGTGACCTCTATTCTCAAACTGGATGGTTGAATCTTGCCAATCGAATAAAACACCAAACTTGTATTACTACTAAGAAAATCTTGCTGAGCCTTGCCCCCCCCCGGAGTCTGTGCCCTCATACAACGAGAATCCACACCCGACATACCAGGGGATCGAAACCTCAGCTTCTGCAAATCCCGCATTGCCGCACAACACAAGGCCAAAGATCCTTTGCTTACCGGGCCACTAGTTGGTACAACAGTCTTCCCAGCGACATCTCATCCTCACAATCGCTCAGCACTTTTAAGACTCGTCTCCGCCTAACACTCACTGCCTCCAACCTCTGTGACTGTTGTGGTTAAACATGTCTTTTGGTTCCATAGCTGAAGATGCCCTTTTTGGATCCACATCTCCTCGTGCACTTTGCCAGCAACCCCCCTCCTATCTTCACCTCCCCTGCTGGCCCATGACAAATGCCACCCGGCTGCACTACCTCTATTCTTATCCGCCTTCCAACCCTCCTCTCTCTGTCCCTCCACCTACCTCCCCTTTTCTCCCATCCACTTAGTCTCCCTGATTTCACCCTCCTCCTTTCCCTTTCCCCTTCCCAAAGTTTCACCTTATTGTTCTTTTTTTCATCTACAAGACTGTTTTTTTTTTTTTAATTTTATAAACTGTTATCTTTGCTTATGATTGTCTCAGTTGTACCAATGACGTGGAACCTTTGTAAAAGAGCCCCAGCTCAAAGGTATTTGTAATCCTAGAACAAATAAAAAAAAAATAAATAAAACCCACTGGCAATTCTGTTGCCATTGTTGTGATTTTTGGGTTTTGCACCATATTGAAAACCTTTTCAGCTATGACCATTTGCTATCCTTGATTGCTGGCTCTTTTGCCACTTTCAAAACTGCCATTACCCTTCAGAAAAATAAACGTAAGAACCCTATGGGCCTGATTCCAAGAGGGGCTACATCAGCGTAAGGTGAGATATGCCAAACCCCATGGTATATCTTGCAACTTACGCCATGTGTTACGCCAGCCACATTCCAAATTTAGACTTATGCCAATGCGGCTGTGGGCTACGACATTTGTGGGTTACGCTCCCCACTACATCCACACAGCACGGAACGCCATGTATGAAGTGTGGAGTTACTACAGCAACATCGCCCAATTCTAGGTGGGCGGCTGTCGTAACCCGCAAGTGCTATTCCAGAAGGGGCACTGGTGGAGCTAAACTAGGACAGCCCAGAGCTGCTCTAAATGGCAGCCGACGGTGCTATCCATCGACTGGCCGCCCTGTGGCACTGCAACACCGCACAGCTGGGTCCTCCTTGCCCCTGCCCCCACCCCCCCAAATGTCGGGAACCCCGGGGGTCCATTTCTGGTGCGCCCCCCCAGATGCCTGTGCCATTGGTCCTGCCCCCTATGCCCCCGGTGTGTGCCGAGGTAGTCCGTGGCAGGGGAGCTTCGGGGGGGGGCTGCCTGTCACCAGCCGTGATTTGTGACATGCTGTTTCTATACACCATGCATGTGGCGGTAGCCTATGCCTGGCGTATTCTGCATGTCGCATGTGCCGGGACCCTGCCGCTCTTGGATTGTGGCGTAGGGTCCGTGGCAGAGCCGTGAATGGTGTAACTAGCAACTGCATGTAAGTTATGCCATTTGTTCTGGAATTGGGCCCCATGTCTTCAAGTACCGTGGTTTCAGCTTCTGAGTGTTGAGATATGGGTGAGTTACTCTGCCCTAAGACAGTTAGAAGATCCTCCCTCAGTGGTAGAAATGTTTGTTTTTTGATAAGGTATTGTCAGCAAGAATGAGTACCATGTCTGCCTGGGCCAGTCGGGAACAATCAGAATCATAGTTGCTGGCTTCCTCCTGAGTTTCAACAGGACCCTCTGGATCAGTGGGAATGAGGGAAGCACTTACGGAAATTTCCTTCTTTTCTCTTGTACTGCTTCCCCACCTTTCTCGTGTACTACATTGGTTTCTTTCCTCATTCATTGTTTCCTACCATCCTTACACAAAGACTTGTGGACTGTAATACCCTATTTTCAATTAGCTCCCATTTATTGTCCACCCCCTCCATTGCCCATACCCTCAAGAATTTCTCCTGCTGTAGTTCCCGCATCCTGCCAAAGTCAACCTTCTGAAGTTCAGAAACTTTGTCTGAGACCGCTTTCTATTCACCTTTTATATGATACAGAACCACACATTCTGGTGATCACTGGTTTCTAATGGGTCTGAATTATGACCTCCCTGTTGGTGAGAACCAAATCAGGTACGACTCTGACCCTTTATGTTCCTCTACTCCCTGCATCAGAAATGCCACCTGAAATACCTCTACCAGCCACTAGTTCCTTACACTTGCTGCCACTAGGGTGCTGTAATCCACATCTGTCATGTTAAAGTCTGCAAATAACAGCACTTCCCCCTGGTTTGCCACCCTTCTAATTTCTTCCACTAGTTCCTTATCAGTAACCTCTTTCTGAGATGGTGGTCTAATATATCACTCCCCCACCTGTGACTTCCTGTGCCCACACTGTTTCTGTACCTTTGGCCTCCCCTAGTTCCTTGACTTCCATGGTCTTGATGCCCTCCCTTATGTATAATGCCACCCCTCCCCCCCTTCCCTATCCCACCTTAGCTTTGCATAAATACTGGTCATGGCATTGTGTTGCCCACTTCTCTGTGACCACCACCAAGTCCAATTGGGAAGGAAGGAAATTAATTGCAAAAAGCTTTTGTTGATGCATTGTTAGAGTTGCAAAGCCATGGAAGCAGAGAAATGTGGCACTAGGGTTTTTTCAGTTGTAACTCACTCCCCCACCCTCTGACCTCATGACCCAAGGCCAAGCAAAAGGTCCAGGGCCATGCCCCAAGGATCTGCTGCTTTAAGCTACGGGTCTGTGGCCCTGTGCAAAGAAAGTTATGAGTGATCTCATAAAAGTTACGTGTGTTCTTAAGAAAGTTATGGGTGATCTCCTGCTTCATGCAGGGCCCACAGAGTCCTGCATGAAGAAAGGTGTGACAGATGTGGTGGGACCCAAGTGAAGCACCAGACTTGTGGAGCATGGCTCTGGATACTGAAGCAGTAGACTCGTATGGCACAGCCATGGACCCATAGATTGGCCTTGGGTTATGAGGTTAGTCGCTAGGGGACAGAGTGGGCGTTAGGGTTAAAATTACACACAACAAGAGTGTGCGGTCATGCTCTGATATATGATGCCTTGGGTGCATTGAGAGGCACGAGGCAGAGTTAAGTGCCTTCAGCCACCTGAGGAGTGCATATATCAGAGCTCGACTGCACACCTTGAAGCATATTATCGCAGTTATAATAAGGGTATAAATTAATATTTAGTAAAAAACATTACATGGAAAAGGTATAGGCATGGGATTGTTGGAAAACAATGCACGGTCATGTGATGTGTTTGCACCAATGGTAGAAAAGGATTTTTTTCCATTTTATATGTAATCATTTAGACTATTACAAGAAATTAAGTCTCATCTCTTAGATACTGAAAATATTGATATAGCACAGTATGGTTGTACACATGGTAGATCTTGCCAGAATAACTTAAACTTTTTTGAGCCTGTCAGTTACGTACTGGACAACGGCCTACCTGTGGACGTAATCTATCTTGACAATGAAAAAGCTTTTGATACTGTGTCACATGCAGTACTATTGCAACAACTTATTCGAAGCAACTTAGACCCACGTATCATTAAATGGGTAGATTCATGGTTGAAAGGTAGGAACCAGTGGGTGACAATCAAGGGTTCATCCTCAGAAACTGCAGAAGTTACAAGTGGTGTACTACAGGGATCAGTTCTGGGGCCCGTATTATTGAACATCCTGATATCAACCATGCAGACTTCCAGCGGGGGCTGGATAAATAAGTATGCAGATGATAGCAAGACTGGCTGTATCACCAGTGACATACAATCAATAAAGGAACTGCAAAATCACTTAACTCACTTAGCTATATGGGCTGAACAGCATAAAATGGCCTTCAATATCAGCAAATGTAAGGTTATGCACTTTGGTACAAACAACAAACTTGCTCATTGTACTCTAAATAATACGTTATTACAAACAGTGAAAACTGAAATTGATTTAGGCGTTACTATTACTAATGATTTGAAATTTACCACACATATAAATAAATCAATAAAAAAGTGCACCGGCATTACAGCTTGTATTTACAAAGACATTAAGAGTCGTAAAGCTGAAGTAATTGTCTCTTTATTTTCCAGCTTGGTACGTTCACAGATTGACTATTGTTCAGCCTTTTGTGGTCCAACATCTGTAGGTACTAAAACTGCTATGGAAAAAGTGCAAAGAAGATTGACTAAAAACATTCACAAATTGTACAGCCGTACTTATGAGGAAAGACTAAGAAATTTGGGCCTCTACTCACTTGAGTATAGGGCCTTGAGGGGTGACCTTTGCCTAATTTATAGGGCTTCTAGGAACCCAGCATTGCTCAAAACTTTATGTTTATAGTTTACTAATAATGTTAAGAACACTAGATCACATAACTTAACATTTCTAACCAATATTAATTATTCAACTAAAAGAAACAATTTCATAACTCAGAGAGTTCCACGTCTTTGGAACTCTTTGCCTGCTTCCGTTGTCACTAGTTTAGATATTGACCAGTTTAAATGTAATTTGGGCCTATATATGGGAAATAGAAAATTTCAGTTTCTGCCGTTGGGTTAATGGCAGCGAGTTCATAAATGGGTCTCCACCCTTGAACTTGTATTAATCCTATGAACCTATGACGGTGTTGGTTGAATGGGGTTAATGCACACTCAGGTGTACAGTGAGGCTCAAGGAGCTTGTGCCAAGTGCCATCAGCACTTGGAAGTGCATTAACACCAGACAACCAGTGACCTGGAGGGTCTTATTGCACTTATAAAATGAGTGAGCTGAGAAACCATTTTAAAAAAGGCAACTTTTTTTATTGTTATTAAAACAGCTATTTTCTTTTGTTAAAAGTGTGGTAACTAGGTAGTCCTTCCCCACCTGTCAATCATCTGTCATTCCACACATTTAATAGAATAGAAACATAGAAACAGATTTTGATGGCAGATAAGGACCGCTTGGCCCACCCAGTCTGCCCATTTCCCTACCTAATGGATAAGCTGCAGATCCTAGTTAACCAGCAGCCTACTTATTCCTACCCCCAACCCCTAGAATTGCCTTATGACGGTCCCATGCATGCTTGAATTTCACCACTGTTTTTGATTCCACAACCTCCTCCGGGCCGTTCCATGCATCCACAACCTCTCTGTGAAAAAATACTTTCTAAATTACCTCTGAGCAGCCCCTTCTATCTTCAAATTGTGCCTCCTTGTTCTTGCACACCTCTTTTTTGAAAGATGCTACCCTCTTGGACTTTGTTGATTCCTTGAGGTACTTGAAAGTTTCTGTCATGTTCCCCTCTCCTCCTTTCCTCGAGGCTATACATATTAAGCTCCTTAAGTCTCTCTTCATATGTCTTCAGTGCAGACCCTGCACCATTTTAGTTGCCCTCCTCTGGACAGCTTTCATCCTGTCTATGTCTTTGCAGAGACTGGGTCTCCAGAACTGCATGCAGTACTCCAGATGGGGTCTCACCAACTGACTGTACAGAGGGATAATAACTTCCTGTTTTCTACTGGTGATGTCTCTCCCTATGCATCCCAGTATACCCCCACCCTCCTTGCTGCCCTCTCACATTGCTTGCCCACCTTTAGGTCATCTGATATGACTACCCCCAGGTCCCTTTCCATTTTTGTTGTTGTTAGTATCTCACCCCCCATTGTGTACTCTTCCTCTGGGTTTTTGTTTCCCAGGTGCATTACCTTGCACTTCTTAGCATTGAATCTAAGCTGCCATACATTTGACCATTCCTCTAACCTTGCCAAGTCCCTTCTCATCCTTTCTACCCCACCTTGTGCATCAACTCTGTTGCAGATCTTTGTGTCATCTGCAAAGAGACATACTTTTTCTTCCAGTCCCTCTGCAATGTCACTTAGAAGAGGACCGGTCCTAATACTGAACCCTGTGGTACCCCACTAGTAACCCCCCTTTCTTCAGAGTGGACTCCTTTTACTATTACTCTCTGTGTCCTATTCTCCAGCCAATTCTTTACCCAGGCTGTCATCTTGGGACCCGCTCCCAGGCTGGCTAACTTGTATATTAATCTTTTGTGTGGGACTGTGTCAAATGCCTTGCTAAAGTCTAGGTAGGCCATGTCCACAGCCCTCCCCTGATCTACTACTTTGGTCACCCAGTCAAAGAAATCTATCAGATTTGTCTGGCATGACCTTCCCGCTGTGAATCCATGCTGCCTTGGGTCCTGTGCCCTCTGGCCTCTAGATACTCAACAGTTCTTTCCTTCGAAGTGATTCCATCATTTTCCCTACCACTGAGGTTAAACTAACAGGTCTGTAGTTTCCTGCTTCTGCCTTGCTCCCACTTTTGTGAAGGGGAATCACATCTGCCCTCCTTTAGTCCTCGGATACCACCCCATCCTCCCATGATTTGTTAAAGAGGGTAGTCAGTGGTGTCACTAGTTCTACCTTTAGTTCTTTTAGAATTCTGGGATGAATCCCATCAGGCCCCATTGCTTTGTCCACCTTCAGTTTCAAGAGTTCTTTCAGAACCCTTTCTTCTGTAAATGGGCTGTATCAACTTCTGTATCCAGAGTGTTTCTACTGTTTGTTTTAGTACCTCCCACTTCCTTTGTAAATACTGAGCAAAAATATTTGTTTTAGTATCTCTCTTTCACAGTCACCCTCTGCCCACCCTCCTCCCTTTATTAAGCCTCACTAACCTCCTTGGTCTTCCTTCGCTCCCTGATGTACCTATAAAAGGTTTTATCCCCTTCTTAACTGAGTTGGCTATCTTTTCCTCGGTTTGGGCCTTTGCTGTTCTGACTGCCTTCCCAGCTTCCTTTTGCTTTAACTGATACAGTTCTCTGTCCTGCTCCTTCTGTGATTCCTTGTACTTCCTGAATGCTTTCTTTTCTCTTGAACCTTCACTGCCACTTCCTTTGAGAACCATAGTGGTTTCTTACATTGTTTAGTTTTGTTTATTTGCTTCACACAAGACTTGTTACCTCTGTGATGGCAGTTTTATTATTCCCCATTGTTCTTCCACCCTCTTTCCTGCCCATTTGCTAGTGCATTCCTTAGGCACTCACCCATTTTGGCAAAGTCAGCCCTCCTAAAGTCCAGTACTTTTGCCTTTGTATGGCTTGACTCTATTGCTGTGCTTATTGTGAACCATACTGTTCAATGGTCGATAGTTCCCAGATGGCTACCCACTTCTACATCTGTGATCCTCTCTTCATCTCCATTTGAGAAAACCAGGTCTAAGATTGCTCTCTCTTGAGTGAGCTCCAATACTAGTTGTCTAAGGCATGCCCCCTGTAGGGCATCTAGAATAACCCCACTCTTAGAAGTGGCTGCTGAAACTGCACTCCAGTTAACATCTGGCATATTCAGATCACCCATCAGCAGTATCTCCTTTTTCTGCCATTCTAAGTATTCTTTCCTACCATTTCCTGTCCATTTCCTCTCCCTGAGAAGGGGTCTGTATACAACCCCTGTCTTGGATTGTGGTGCCATTGCCAGTCTCCAAATTTACCCACAGTGCTTCTTCCTCCTCCCTGTTTTCCCTTTTGTTCTGTTGCTTTGATTCCCTCCCTTATGTAAAGAGCTACTCCTCCTCCTCTTTTACCCTCCCTGTCCCTCCTGTAGATAGTGTATCCTGGTATGTTTATGTCCCAGTCATGGTTTTGTGTGTACCATGTTTCTGTGACTGCCACGATATCCAGATGTTCCTCCTCCATCAAGGCCACTAATTCAGGAAGCTTGTTACTCAGACTACGGGCATTGGTACTCATTGCTCTCCATTTTTTGATGGCTTTACCTTCTTTTGCAGCATCCCCCACTGACCTTTCTACCTCAGTCTTTTTCTCATTTAGTACCCTGTTTTGTAGGGAGAGGCTGGGATTTTCCTGCTGCTTATCAGTGCCTCCCCCTTGACTAGTTTAAAAGCTTGCCAATGAAGCATTTAAATTCATTGCTCAAAAGAATGTTTGTTTATCGTGGAATACAAGAATTCAGTCTTCTGCAGAATTCCAGGGGTAGTGTAAGCAGCAGAGATTGCTCTGGCAAGCTGGTAAGGATAGGAGGCGACTACTCATGGTTACCAAAGAACACCAAGAATTAAAACTGTGCTTAATATTTCATTTTTACATTTTGTTTATGTGTGTAAGGCAGGGGTCACAAGAGGAAAGAATGTTTATTTAAAAAAAAAATTAGGGCCTATTTGAAATTGTTCAGTGAGTAAAGGTGGCAGCCACGTTTGTGATGGCAATTAGGGACGAATGAAGTGGGTCATGAATTCTGTATGTGACTTGTCCGAATTTCAAATACCACTGCGGGAACTTGTTCCATTATATTTGTGCATGGGTGCATACAGTATAAATGAATGATATGTGTGTGTGTGTGTATATATATATATATATATATATATATATATGTATACACACACAATTTATGCCATACTTGTGAGGCAAGTATCAGTGATATTGTTGGCACTATGCAGACCTGAAGTTAGAATCTCAGGGGCAGGGCTGTTCAACTCTGGGCCCATTTATCCACACGCTAGGTCCATAGCGGCAGTGGAGGTGATTGAGCCTTTCTGTATTGCTCCTCTTCATACAGTGAGATTGTGCTGGGCTAACATCATCGTTGAAGGTGGCCACTGAAGAGTCAGAATGCAGGAGTTGTTTCTTGCCATTGTGTAATAAAAGGCACTGTATAAATCAAATAAGCCATGGCCTTTATAAAAACATCACTGATATTTTCCCTTGTGGAGTCTGACCTTTTGACATCACTCATTAAGGTCATGGGATATCCTTTATTTATATTTATCTTTTTTTTTTTTTTTTTAACTGAAGCCCCTCTGATTCTGTTGAGCATAGTAGCAATGGCCATGGCATGGTAATGCCACTGCTGTTGCTGTAATGTTGGTGCTGATTGGTGGTGCTGTTGAGCGCCTGAAAATTTGCAGCCAACATGGCAGACACTGTTAGTGAGAGCAGATTCGCTATTAAGTATTTCTGGGTGTGGGTGGTTTGGGAGCAGTGACTGAGAATGGCTGTTTACATTTTTCTCCCCCTTTTGTTTGCAGTGGGCAGGTACCCAGAGACTGCAGAGCATGTCATGGGGGGATGAATGTTTGCAAGTGGGTGAGCGGTCTGGAGGGGACCGGAGTACTGTTGAAGGGAAATGGGCTGCAGATTTGACAGCAAAGAAAAGAAAATGATACAAGGCTGGGAACTCGGGCAATACGTTTTTCTGTACTGAGTTGCTGAGTTTGTTTTAAGGCACATTTATAATGGCAGTTTGCAAACCTTCCCTGCATGGTAGTGTCTGAAAGCGAAAGTGGTTTCCAGTGAAGTAGTACCAGCGGGCAGACAAGGGAGGGGGGAGAGACACATGCCCTGATGACATGTGTATTGCATACATAAATTCTGATGACAGTCTACTATGTGGATAAACAAAATTCATTTAACTCTAGCTCATATATCAGGATTTATGTGATGGCTTTTGTGTCAATGCCTGTTGCATAAGTTTCCCTTGTTAGCATAAACCTGTTGCTGGATTATTTTCTTGGAATTCACCCCTGATGATTGGATTGTAACATATTGCGTTCATTTTGTGTGCCCTTTGCCCAGTATGTGTTGTGGCACTATGGCATTCCTTGTGTCAGACAAAACTGGACAAAAATGTTTACATAAGAAGTTTTAAAAGGCCCCCATTTTGCCCTGCATGTCCTTCTCGTTTAGAGTAGTTGTATATGGGCACTGTCTCAAATCAAGTGTGCAATAATGGCAGAAGTGAGATTAATATATAATTCATGCCTTTCTTGTTTCAGGTTATGCTGTCCCAGAAACACCCCCTGAGTCTGAGTGAGAAGGAAAAAGGTTAAACACTTCCTGTTGCAGAAGCTCAGCTTGTTAGTTAACTGACTGCCCCCTCCGCCTCAAGTGTGAGTGATGACCAGCTCCCAGGATTCATCCGAGAGCAAGCATTATGCAGCGTCTCTTGTTCAGATTCCTGAAGAGGACCTGTAAGTAGGACCCATCCCAGCTGTGCCTTATGTTTTTCCCTCATCTGCAGTTGATTATATCACTTTTTTTTTTTTAATTTCTTTATTGGTTTTACCATAGATAAACACAATAGAAGTACAATTACGTACTTGATCCAGAATGTTAGAACCACAAGCATTAAAATGCATTATGCCAGTATTTGTACAACACATACATTTGGCACTATAATACTGAGGGTACACGCGAATGTTTCAGATTACTTCAGTCAACAGTTCAAAAACTATTAAGATCATGTATTGTATCGAACAGGTTCAGCTAGGACGTGTAAGACACTCAGCTACTGTCATAGACTGCGTATTTCCCTTGAGTAAAGCAGCCAGGACCACATTACAGTAAAACCTTCTAAATAAATGTAAGAAAGGATTATGACATTGTCTTGGAGAAACAAGTTAAGTAATGCTAACTTGAGAACCCAAAGGGTCCAACATTATATTTAAGATAGCAACTGCTGTTGACATTAAAACAGATTTAGGCTAATGTTATAACTCAATATATGCACAATGAAAACTCTTTTTAGTAAATTGGAAAGTCTCTTCAGGGAGGAGAAGATGCTGAAATGTTCATGCTGTAGCACTCTCATGCAGGAAACAAGCACCAACCCATCTCCCTTCTTGCCCCATGAGCATGGTGTGCCATGAGGTATGAGGGCAACAGAGTAGAGTCCAGCCTTAGTCCTCAAAAAACAGTCACACTAATAACTGACACTAGAAAAGTATAATTTTTTTTTTTTTTTTATTTATTTATCAAGTCTAGGATTACAAATACCTTTGAGCCATGGCTCTTTTACAAAGGTTCCACGTCAGAAAAATACAAATTATGGGGAACATCAAGACAGGCGTTACAACAATGTGGACATTGCAAACAGAGTACAGATTAATACAGTTCAAGGGTAGCATTGTAACAAGGCAGCCAGCGGCATTTGTCAGAGAAAACAGACAACAGGTAAGAAGTGCCAGAGTCATAGGGAGAGGGAAGAGGGTAGGGGGGGAGGAGGAATGTAGGAAGGGTGGCAAGAGGGTGAAAAGTGCAGCATTGGGTATACCAAGATGTGAGGGTAGATGGGAGGGAAGCTGCTGAAATGTTCATGCTGTAGCACTCTGCAGGCAACAAGCACCACCCCATCTCCTTCTTGCCCCATGAGCATGGTGTGCCATGAGGTATGAAGGCAACAGAGTAGAGTTCAGCCTTAGTCCTCAAAAAACAGTCACACTAATAAGTGTAATAAGTAATAAGTATAAGCCCAACCAAAAGAACTTTCTGGTCAGTAAACAAGTCTTAGTATGTATTGCTTCTGGAACCCACAGAAGCACCATTCACTTGCCCTGATGGACAGTTACGCTAAAAAAACTCATGACTATGATAGGGGTAGGAGGGTGTCCCATTCCGTGCTGAGCCAGGAACAGTATGTCTGAGGAGCATACCTCAACTTTCTGCACTGTGTTTCGACGATACCTCCACTTCCAGGGCATACTTCTCAGCGTCTAGTTTGTCAAGCAGTTTATTAGCATCTTGCAGGAAATTGAAGAGAAAAGTCTCTCCCCCCCACCTCCACTCTCAGCCACGCTGGGAACAGCAGTGCAGACAGGAGTTTTAAGGGTTTGAGTCTGTTTTTAACTCCATTGTATTCCTTCCTCCGGGTTTTGAATGGAGAATGGAAGATCAAGGAATAAATGCACCAGTGTCTCCCCTGCCATCAGGTCCTGAATTTGTCTGGCTGTGTTTAACAGGTCGTCCCTTGTGTTGAGCATACCTGTCAAATGCACTGGTCTAGTTACCTCCAATGCTGTGTGCCATGTTGAAATAGCTATTTTTTTATTTTTTAAAGGCAGCCTGAGACAGGAGCTCTGAAAAGAGCATCTTCTCCAGCCAATGGCTAGCTGGGGGGGGGGGCCCATATCACCTTGTTGTTCCGACAGATGACCTTCACCCTATTTGCTGGGCCCTGGAATGGACACCAGCCTCTGGAGTGGTTGCTGCTAAGTCCTGATCATTGCTTATCACCCTTCATGGACACTGGGCGTGCTGCAGCCCAGGAAGGGATTTCCTCCAGTGTTGGTGTTTCTGCTGCTTGGCCCAGCCCCTTATAGGAGAATTGCTTTTAACATACACGCCTGTTTTTTCATTGGATGCTGTGTTTCAAATACTGTCTTGCA
Organism: Neoceratodus forsteri; assembly: GCA_016271365.2. Lineage (NCBI taxonomy): Eukaryota > Metazoa > Chordata > Ceratodontiformes > Ceratodontidae > Neoceratodus > Neoceratodus forsteri. The sequence continues at coordinate 247,367,194 of CM057457.1, forward strand.
TTCTGTCTTTGTTTTATCTTTACTGGCTTTTTAGTAAGTTCAGAAATGTTTCCGATTTAAACACAGGTAGTAAAGACAATTTTAGAATTAAAGATGTAGCCTATGTCATAGTGGCTCACATCCTGTATAGAAAGGCCTGTAAACTTTAAAAAGGGATGTTTTGCCCTGTCATTCCACACTGCCATTCATACGATAGCTTCGGTACATTTCTCCTTTAAGGATTTTATGGATGGGTCAGGAGGGGCTCCAGGGCCAAGGCAGGCACCCTCTTGGGGGGAGGGGGGGGGACGGCAGCATATCTGACAGGAAGAACCTTATTTCTGGTTTAATTTTTTTGCTCCCAAGTGTCCTTCCTTGTGAAGATGCAGCGCTTTGCTTCGGTATGTGGTAGTCATGCCCCAGCTGCACGATAACAGTCAGACACATCTGTAAAGTCACATGTGGTTGCCACATCAGCACCCTTAAATTGGCTGAAAAGGCCAGTGGGTGGTTGCTTTCACAGCTTTCCCCCTCCCTCCGTTCCCTCAGACCCTATCCCTTAACCCTTCCTTACCTTTCCTGAGTCTTCCTCTCAGCACTGGTTCAGCGTCCCATCTTCCGGGCTCTCCCTGCACTTCTGAATCTGCCTTATTTGCACAGTTGTTTGTGATTTTGTATGCTGTTTATTTGACACCCAGTTGCAATGTTTGGCATCACTGTCTGTGCTGTACCCGACTTATGCACTTTATATTACTGTTCTTGTAATTTCATATCAACTTGGTTTGTATTTCTTTGTAACTGTACTCTCCCCTTCCCTTCCCCCGTCGCACCAGGAAATGGGCCTTGACTCCCGGCTACCAATTTTCAAAAAAAACCCACTAGTGTTACTATACTGTCAGCTGGTGTGGGTGTGTAAATGGAGGGAGGCCTCATCACCATGGCACATTCTGCTCCAACCAACCTCCGAAAGGGATTCCTGGGAACTCATGTGAACCCCAGTCTGTCAGGAGGTAGCATGATGTGTGTAATATAACATAATACCATTTATCCAACACTTGTGAAGATATTTTGTGGCACATATCGGTGATATTTTGGCTCCCTCTGGACCTAAAGTATTGAAATATTCTCACTCTAGGTTCCCAGGAACAAAAATATTCTCCTTGTAGGTCCTGACTGATGGAAGCCAGCAGCACAGTTCTAGTTTTAGAACTGAAAGGGCACTTGTGTGCTGGCTCCCACCAACTAGTTTCAGTTCTGCCCAATATTGACACTGATTACTTTTCTTTTCTTCCCTTTGAACTCCTTCTCTATCATTTAAAAAAAAAATTACCAGTAACACTTATTTGGAATAAACCTCATAATAGCCCCCCCAAATTTTTATTTTTTTTTTTTACAATAACACTCATTATTTTTCACAGTCTACCAGAATCATATGCTGATTACTTTGACTGCTCCCCCTGTATGTCAGTGGCAGTGGCTCAGTAGGTAGCACACTCGCCTCTGAGGCCGGGAGATCAGAGGGCTGTGGATTCAGTTCCCACATCTGGCACTTGGGTTAATATTCCAGTACTGACACTGTAGTGCAGCATGAGAGGGGTGCTGTACTTCTGAGGTGCTGTCTTTCGGATGAGATGTTAAACCGAGGTCCCATCTGCCTGGACTGGTGGTAGTTCAGGTGGATGTTAAAGATCCCATGGCACTTATCGAAAAGAGTAGCGGAATTTCCCCAGTGTCCTGGCCAAATTTCCCTCATTCACTAAAAATACCACCAACAGCTTAATCTGGTTCAAGGTCAGTTGGCATTCATCCCCCTCCCCCGGGTCGTGCCTGAAAATAGGCAGGATTTGTCTAGTGCACTTACCCGGTCAACAAAAACAAAATAAAATAAAAAATAAATTCCCAGTAGCTGGCTTCCTCACTCTAACTGGCACTGCCCTGAGTTAAATAACAGCCACAAAAGATGTTTATTTTTGTACAATAAAATACACTATTTTTTTGCGCACTCCACCAGAACCAAATAAACCACTCTACGTTGATTTGACTTCTCCCTCCGTGATCCCAATATCTGGCTCCCTCAGTCCAACAGGCATGCACACTTAGAACAAGCTGGCAATGAAATCAGACATCTGGGCTTCTACCGAGGCCGCACTCGCTCACTTACAGAGTGTGAACACCAGCTTCCATGATGAATGCAAAAATACCTCAGCATGCACCTAAGACACAGTGACGTACTGATGGATGTTTGTGTCACATGCGCCCGGTCATCCGAAAACATGGCTCAAAAACAAAACATTTTTGAAATGAAACAAAATGACAAACACAACAAAAAATCCTAAAAGGTGTTGAATAAAACAAATGTGTGGTGGCCTAGTCAGAAATATCTGTGGTATTTCTCACTCATGCATTTTGACCTTATGACATTACTCATGGCTTCGCCACTCATGGTGTTGTAAGGTCAAACTGAACTAATGAGAAATATCACAGATATGTCTGATTGGGCCATTACACACACACACACACGCAGATATATATAACATGGCTAAGGTGCAGCTGGCGTTTCTCGACTAGATTGAGCCAATTTGAGGAATTTAGTAGGACACGCTGCTCTGTTGCAATATATTTGTCAAGTTGCTGTAGTGTGCTACCAGATTCATCTACCAGTGCCAAAGCCAATTAAATTTAAGTAAAGAACCAGAGGATGCCATAGCTATTTAATAAGCCAGTAAATATAAACAGGATACTAACTTGCTTATTAATAACTTACGGTACATGATTATGACCATGTGGCTTGTCTCACCACTCCGACTGCTGAAAATTGGAGACACTGA